>JARJCX010000071.1:0-600000 GCA_029282285.1 Mycena rebaudengoi
CATTGTGCACCACAGTCCCGCCCTTCAAAAGGCCGCCCTCTTTCTGCTCGTTTTGGGTCATGGGGAAATACAACTGACCATATGAAAATACATTTACTTAAAATGTATCTGAAATTAAGTGCACTGAGTGCACTCTCAAATGAGGTCTCAATATCGAGAAACATCTGAACATCGATGATGGCGGGATATGGGCGGGATGATCTGGTGGCGAGCGGGACAAGGCGGAGTGTTTTGATTGCGGCAATTGAATATTGCCGGATTGCCGAGACAATGACATGACAAGTGACCTGATGTGACTTCATAGATAGCCAGACAAAAATTAGCAATTCGGGATCCCGAACAGGGCCTAAAGCTCTAGTTTATTCAATTCTTGCCAGTAGAGCGTGAAACTGAGGTAGAAACCTGGAGAATGCATTAATGCAACTGACCCTGATGCTCCGGAACAAATATACTCAGCGGACAACGACTTATTAGGTGACATCAAAGTACAAATAAACAATGCTCAGAGTCTTAAGGCAGTCAGTAAAAAATGTGATGAAACTAAAATCGGTTCAACACAGCCACTAGATAGACTAGCATTTTTCGAGGAGACAAGTAAAAAATTTTCTCAAATTTTTGCCCCTGCGAGATCCTACGAACGAGTATTATGTAAACATAAGTACTTGTAACCACCACCACGCCAACTTCGCGCCCTACTGAACGCTGCTTCGCCTGGGGACGCTACCACCAGCCATCTGGTAATATTGTATCCAACGCATTTCCTGCCCGCGTATCTGCGGTCTCGATGAATTCGCACGAAATCTTCTAGTTGTCCACCGTGACCAACAGTCGACACGATCTGGGATTCGAGACTCCTTTTCGCGACTTCAGCTCACAGGTCTTATTTGACCACTAACAGTAAATCAGGCGAGCTTCAACCTCTTCCACCGTCGACTGTTAACTCACCTTCTTCCAGTTACACCAATAATTGGGATGGACTGATCTGCGTCTCGTCGAATCCAAGGTGCGTAACGCGGTGTTTTCTCTGCTTGTGCTATGCTCATGGTCGTTCAGACACCCCCGCGCGGGATCTGACCTCGTCCACCGCACTCCACCGGCGCCCTGAGATCTGTCGCAGTACGTTTCATGCCCTCAGCTCCTCTTCCCCATGCTCACCAAACCTGTTTGTATTACAGATAGTTGCCACTGACCGTCGCGGCCCATGAACCTACCCGCACTTCCCTGGCGCATTGGAGACGCAGACTGTCAGCGTGGCGAATCACGCGAGGTATTGGCGTTAGCACGTCCTCCTCGTGCAGTCGTACCGCAACGCTCACGTCAGCATGTCCCCCAGGTCCTCGTAGACAGGATCTTCATACATGACGTTTCCGCGGCAGCGGCTCCGCGTTGCGCAACGTCGAATCCACCATGACTGACGGTACTGTACTATTTCGCTCAATTCTCCTGTCACGCGTCACAGGGGCCAAATTTTCGAAGATTTTTGGGTGGTCACAGGTCACCGAGCGATTTTCGAATGTGCCCAAAAAGTCACAAATCTCTCCGACAACACCCCCAAAATGCAATTTTTGCGTGCGTGAGCGCGCAAAGTGCTTCTGACCCCATATTGAGCTGAAAGTCCAGTTATTTACACATTGAAATCAAGTGAGATCACTCGTATTTTAGTTAGACCACTTACTGTATATACAGTCCAAAAGTGGCACCAATGAGCCTCAAAATTTTGCTCAAATTCACATCAAATATTTCTCTGGATTTGCCGAGGATGTCGATTTTTAGTTTCTTTACTGCATTGTAAGGCACAAGAAAGCTGACTGAATGCGTGGTGGATGTTTCCGCTACAACTGGCCAGATTTTCGAAAAAAAAAAATGATGTCACGGCCTGTGCGGTGGATTTTCGAAATCTAAGTTCGAATCGGCGGGTCACAGGTCACAGCCCGGGAGAATTGAGCGAAATAGTACAGTATGCGCGATGCCGGTGGAGAGGAGGTATGTACTGATTCGTCCTGACTATGCTCGTACTAAGAGTCCTCCAGCAGCCTTCGCCCCTCTTTCCCACCGAGGCGCCATGCCGCCGACTCCTCCTGCGCCTGCAGCGCGCTTCCTGCCTTGACCTCGCCTCCATACGTGGCAATGGCGTCGAGACTCGCTATCATGACGAAACTGTCCTTCTGCGGCCGATACCCGGCGTGGTGAAGGAAGATGTCAATCCCGCATGTCTGCCTGTAGGCGTTGAGGGCGTTGTCCGCCGCAACACCGTAGATGGCACCGACCGCCCCACGCCTGACCCCCATCGCCTTCTCGGTTGACGCGCGCGGGCGGCCCTCACGCAGCAGGTCCCTCGTCTCGAGATCGGCTTGGATCTCCGCTGCTGCGCATGCCGATGGGACGCGCGCGGCGGTGACGGTAACTCGCGCGCCAGTGGGCGAGTATCGGAGGTTGGGGGCGGGCGGACTGGCGGGACGGCGGGTCATGGGGGAGGGGTGGCTGGGGTTGTGGGGGAGGAGGATGCGGTTGCAGACGCCGATCGGGTGGAGGAGCTGCAGGGGAGGGACGACGAGGAGGAGGCGTACTGACCCCTCCCCAGATGCTCTACACCTTCCCGCAATCCGTCGGCATCGCGGGTGGGCGCCCGAGCTTCTCATACTACTTCGTCGGCGTGCAGGGCGACGGGCTCCTCTACCTCGACCACGCACCATTCTCGTCCGGCCCTTCTGCTGCGCCCGCAGTCCGTGCCGTCGGCCCGGGCGGCGTTCTCGTCCTCGACATCGGAGCCCCGCGTCGCGCAGGGGGTCGTTGGAGCCGCGCACGGGGTCCCTGGAGCCGCGGGACTCTGCACGCGCGGCCAGCCCCCCATGAACGGAGGACGAGCTGGTGCTCGATGCGCAGCGAGCGGCGGAGGAAGCGTTCTTCCAGCACGCGTACTCGCCCGTGGAGCTGTGCACGTTCCACTGCGAGAAGGTGCGCAAGATGCCGCTGAGCGGGCTGAATGAGAGCAATAGCATGCTCATTGGGTTCGTGTGCCGCGACGAGGCAGAGTGGGTCGGATTGCGTTGGTGAGTCTTACGTTCTTTGCTTCGCTTTTTGGATTGATGCTGATTGGGGATGGTGTGTGCGCAGCTCCGAGGATATACAAGATGTAACGCACACATTTATCTGATGTATGGCACATTCAGCTATGTGCGGCACATTCCTCAGTTGCGGCACATTCTCGGCTACTTATGTGCCGTGCTTGGCATTAGGTTTCTCCCCAATGCGGATGGATTATGTGTAGCAGCAAATTTCTTCGTCCTCTCTCCTTACCACCACCACCTTTGACCACCACGGCTACCTGCAACGTTGCAGGTCCTCCAAATGACCCTCTACACTAGGTCATCAACGAACAGCGATGAAGACCAGGACTTTATAGAGCAGAACTCGCTGCTTTCCTCGCGATGGATGTTTCGACTTGGCCGGACCTCACTTCCCTTCCATTGTGTGCTCCTGCCTACGCGAATTCGTTGCCTGGTTTTATCGGCCAAGGCGCTAACGAGTACTTTTTCGGGGCAGAATACAGTCTCGGATACCGGCCCGGTTTCTCCGCGACAATCTCCGCGACTTCCCTTGCGGAGGCGCTCCCGATCCCCCCCCCCTCTGCGTCCCTCACCTTTGCCCCCCCCGTCCCACTTCCCCTATGCGGCCCAGTCCCACCCCAAAAGCGCGGCGGGCACGGAAAAAGGTGGACGAATCTAACATCATTATCTCACCACGCGCACGCGTCCAGACCAAGCGCGCAAGGGGAATTTCGGACGTGGGACCTACTGGGAAAAGACCCAAAAACAAAATGGTACGTGTTTTTTGAACCTTGGCACGTTGTCTGACATTGTGCAGTGATGTTCGTCACGAAGTCTCCTATTTTTGGCAGCTATGCGAACGATGGAACCTAAAATAGTTTTTACCTACATATTGATGTCGCGTAAATCACGAGTCGAATTACATACCTTGAAAAGCCTTAGGCCGCTACACTGAAGCACAGGTGCGTAGCATGTTTGGTTGGGTCCCGTTACAGTCTTGCGGGCAGTACATGCAATCAACACCTAACGGCACAAAATATGCTGCATCTCATTGAATGTGCCGCATCTTACTTGAATGTGCTACATGTAAACTGGATGTGCCGCACATCACATAAATGTGTGCGTTACATCTCGTCAATCCCGCGCAGCTCCTGCGGACGATCTTTGCAATCCAGGACGAGCCGCCGACGTGGCCAGGCGCAGACGACGACGAGATGGGCCTGGAGAGTATCTCTAGCCCGGAGGAGGAGTGCGTTAACGCCGATGAGCAGGAGAGGGAGCGCCAGCGGAACGTGGCGGTGTCGTCGCGCGTGCCAGCGCAGGGACGCAACGAGGGGCAGCGCATGCATACCGCGCGCGCGCGTGACGGGTCCGCAGTGTCTACACAAGTGTCAAGTGGGTCGCAGAGAAGGAGGGCAATCACGTTTATTGATACATAGCGCACAGCCTGCTTCCCGCCACCACCGCACCTCCACAACCTGCACCAGCTGACGCCTATACAAAAGTCGCCTACTGCCGCTAGACTCGTTACCAGTCTGTAACCAATTGGCCGAAAATGTGGCAAGCACTTCGGTGGTTACAGACTGGTACATCTCGGGAAACCGGATTGGGTTGTGCGCGGAGTTTGAATTTTAGCGAGGGCCCTGTTCTGCGCTGCAGTTTGGATATGATTGAAATTGAGATACCTAGGAACAATCTAATTACCAAAATGAGTAGATCTGCCTCCTAAAATTATTTTTATCCTGCTTGGGAGAGTGGAACGACGCATCAACTTTCGGGCAGAATTGATGGTTATTGATGGCTCGCTTCTCGGCCGATCGCGGCACCTGCCAAACTTTCAAACTCCGGGGACAGCTCGACACCTGTCAACGAGTTGTACCAGTCTGTAAACACCGAAGCGCTTGCCGCGTTTTTTTCGGATTCGTTTACAGACTGGTAACGAGTCTATACTGCCGCATTGCCGCTCCTCTACGTGTCTGCCCCATTGTTGATTCCCCTCCCTCTCTTGCTGGATCTCTTCAGCGCTACCTTCCTCCGCGCCCTTCTTCCAGTCACTTTTTCTTCTGTTCCTATGGCCTAAAACCTTGGGAAACGTACTCTACGATACCAGCACACCATTTCATGCTTTTACCCACCTGGGTACGACCACAACTTCGCTCTGCACCAAGTCTACTTCCCCCACCTTTCCCGCCTCTTTCTGCTTCCAGAAATGCTTCAACCCCCTTACCAACTCGGCAACACCTTCGGGCGAGTCCCTTGTAAGCTCCCCCGTACGAAAACTCGTTTTCAATTGAAAACCCCCGTCGCAAATCTGCGCCGCCGCCGATCGGTTACCGCATGCTCGCGGTGCCTTCGTTCTTCGTCGCCTTGGTTTCAGCATTGACAGGGAAGGGTAGGGATGCCGTTGGATCAGTTTTTTGGGTCCCCGGCGATTTCTAGTGAGTTATATGCGCATATATCTTCTTCATTTTTTTCGACTAATCGCCTTGGCCCCACACGAATTCGCCTCCTCCAGCCTTGTTTCGCCACGGGTGAATCGCCCCGTATCCCCTCCACAGTCCACTGACATGTGTACGATTTCTTTCGTCCCTTACATCCGTGTCTCCCTCCCCTTCCCATTGTACCTCCACCCCGCGTCGCCGGATCGCTTCCTCAGCCCCTTATTCCTACTCAGTGGTCTCCAAAACTCACATCCACGAGCTGCACCCGTCTATTCAGCTGCCCCGGTACGCTCGCGCACTTTTTTCTTCACTTTTGACCTGATTGTCCTGGTTTTTAAAGTCTCTCGCCGCAGATTTATCCCGGTGCGTCCATTCCGCTATTCTCCTGCGCTCACCCGGTCATTAGGTGCACAGCTGCGCCTGCTCAAGTCACCAGTGACTACGGGCCTCCATTTTAAGAGTCACCGCGCACTGTTGACTTGAAAGTTGGCCGTTCTCATGAGAAACTTGATACACGGAGAAGTTCTTTATCATTCATATTCCTGCAAACACTATTGATTCCTGCTCGACTTGCCCTCCGTAGTGCCATCATCCAAATCTTCCCCTACTACCCACGTTTTTTGTTCGCAGCTGCACAACCTCCTCCCAAAACCCCTTGGAACACCAAGGGTTGTTTTCGCCACCTATGCCAGCAATTGTGGCCCTTCCCGTGCTTTTCGTCTTTCTGAACCTCTTCTCCTCAAACATTTATTTTACTGCGCACATCTTATGCTTCAGAGGTGCGGTTGGTGTGATAAATCTTGAACGTACTTCCTCCAGCTTGTACACCTTATATCCCAATTGTGTCTTCCCCGTTCCTATCTACAGTTATTCGAATACAATCTTTCTATATATTTGCCCGGCCATTCTGATTCTCGAAACAGTGGCTGCGTCACCCTCGATGGCTGTGTTTGTGCCATAGCCTCTGTTCTGAGGGTCAAACGACTGGGCAGATAGAATAAAATATTCATCCCCACTTTGAACATCATTAGCTCCGCTTGTTCGCTTTTCTAGAGAAGGGTCGGTTCGCGAGAATAGACCTTTCAAGGCCCAATATCACACTAAATCAAAGTCAACATTAGACTCTTGTCCCTCGCTCTGATAACAACCGAATTCTTGAATGGCCTGGCACCGATCCTCGTCCTTTAGAGCGTTTTCTGCCTCACGGCTTGCGGCTAGGGTCTGAAAGGTGATAACTGTCGGGCACAGAAGTCCTCCATGCATATCACGAGACCATGGTGTGGGCTGGGTTAACTTGCGCAATCGCGGTGTGTTCATCGCCCGATCTTCAATGAATAGTCCCCGCTTTACACCGTGGTGTACCACTCCGATGTTTTCCCCAGCCGTCTCCTTCTAGTAATAGTCTAGTAGATCTCATACTACTTTGCGATGTGGATTCAGTCGACACTATATTGCGCTTTGTTGTTCGCCTGTGAATCCATTTCCGTTTCTACTTTCCGTCGCCCTTCAAGCCACAAGAACCAGCAGATACTTCTTGTCTGATTGCCTAGTCATACGGGGCGATATTTCAGGTTAAAAAACACATCCCACTGCATTGAGTCCACAACAAGCCATGCGATGGCCAACCGTCACCGGGTATCAAACCCGTGGACCACGCATTGTCACGCGCTTTCACGAGTGGAAACGTGTTCAACGCATGAAAATGTGTCTTTTGTCCAGGAACGTTGAACGAGGGCCGTCATAGGTTTCGGTAAGAGAAAGTTGTTTGGCATCGTCATCAAATCGTCATGTGAGTATTTATTTGTGTACTGGCACTGCCACCAGCCCCCTGCATCTACATACAGCGCATAGCGGGCGACCTGTGGGCGGCAGTAACTCTCTGCGGTTGTTCGGATTGTAACGCACGATTTTCAGCGCAAGCCGGCTCAGGCACTCATTAATTGAGTGTACGTACTGGCGCGTCGCGGTATCGAACACTCATCGGACATCTTCATCTTGCAACTCCGAATCCCGATCCCCCCGCTTCACGAACAGATATTCAGCTTGCGAGGGTGACAAGGTGTTGGATTCATTTCAACCTTTGGTGCCATGGAGTTGGTTTGAGTTTCACGCCTTCTGCTGGCTTTCCCAACAGAACTTCTAGAGAGACTGTACCTGGAATCAGTTCGTTCTTCACCCAAGCTATAAATGGCAGCCGACTTTATGACGTCCAGATATCTTGGCAAGCCCAAGCTGCGCTCTTTGTCTGCACACCGACTGATATCAATGACGTCGAAATGAGACTCGTTCCTGCCGCTCTTTACCCGCCATATCACCTTGGCAGAGCGGGGGCATGCGCGGGATGCTCACAACCGACGACTGATACATCCTTTTCCTTCTTCCTTCTTTCTATCGACGCGCTTTGGCAGCGTCTTGGCTTTTGTCTTTTTTTATCCACTTCTTTACTTGTGTATTTTTTCTTTTCATCTTCGCGACTTGACTCGTCCGTATCTCGGCTTCACATGCACGCTACTACATATTCATGATACCCCTGCTATTATCTCTATATCCCTTCTTTCGCCAGTGGCTATTTATGAATGTTTTTTTCCCCGTCTCGATTGGTCGGATGCGGCCGGGAGGAGATGTGTGGCGCTGCTTGGCAAGCGCCTCGACGCGGCCGAAGTGCCGACACGCTCTTGATTTCCCTAAATAGTAAAGTACCACAGCGCGGATTTCGTGTCATTGAAGCGAATGCGCCGAGGTGCCGTGGTTTTGCTCTATACCAGTCTCACCTCACGATAATCCCCGTCCCAGTTCACTTTGGTTTCCCCTGGTCATCTCTCGAAGGGGCCGAATCGGCCTCGCGGCAGTGATATCTCTGGGCTTCTATCTAGTAAATCCCTTTCCCATCCTACCTTTAATCCCCGCGCTCTCTCTGCCCTCCTATGACGCTGCGAGCATCCTTCCCATTCCCGTTTCCACCGCCACGATCGCACTTGCGAATTCAAACTCTGCACAATCTGTTACTTCAACAACGGACAACCGCCTGAAATTGCAAAATTGCCTGCTCTGCCCATTCTTTCTCTGTTATTAGGCCGGCTCCATTTTCAGCACTCCCTCAATTTTGGCTCATCCGGCTTGCCCTTTAGCCTAGACATACTATCCACACGAATTTCCCCTGTAATATATATCACCTCCGGCAATATAACCTCTCCCAGCCTTCTGGTCAGGCTCAGATTTCAAATTCCAGATTTAGTACAAAACACCGCTCCTCCTCGATTCCCTTCGCCTCCGCCAATTTCAGCTTGCTGACCCTGTAGGTGATGTTTGATGGGCCTTCTCAGTGGTCTGCGCTTCGTTTGTAGCTTCTGTTGGCTCCCTGAGCTTTAACATACACATTTGACCAGAAAATTGGATTCAGCTTCTTCCCGGCTGTTCTGCTTATGGTTGAATGTTCGTTTGCACATTCAAAGTATTTCCGGACTCTCTGATGATATTAGTTTGTGTTCTAGAGCCCCTCAGCACCCCCAATTCCGTTTTACCTCAATTATGCCGCTGCTTGTCCCACCCCTTGCGCAGTGATAACAGCGATATAGAGACGTGTCTATCATCCCGACTTTAGAATCTCCCAAATCGCGACATCGTATAGAGGACATTGAATTGGAAAAATATTGTTTATGCTCGTACCACGTGCCCGAACAAAACTTATGTGTACACATCGGGCACTCCATTTCTAGACCCTCATTGTATTTTTTCTATCTCATAAAACATCTGAAAGAGTACATTATACGCATATTACAGCTCCCACAGTCACTGCCCAGACACATCGCAAAATGTCCCGATGTGGTTGTTTATGCAGTATACCTAAAGTGTTGGCCGAATCGGTCGTGCGATTGGTTAAATCCGACCATCATTGGGACCAAAGCCCTGGGCAATCTGAGGCCATTTCTGCCCAAATCAATCCCTTGGAATGACCAATTTTTCGTATTCAAGAGGCACCTCCCCCCCTTGTGCCGCAACCACTCCCCTTGCTTTGGTTACTTCTTGTGTTGCGCTGCTGGGTCGGAGTGACCGTGATTCTTAATCCCTGGTGCGCGCTTCACGGACTGAATATGAATGCCGATACTTGCATACATTTCGACGGGGGGGGATCCGGGAAGAGACATCAAAATGGATGTTGTTTGGCACTCAATATATTTTCCTCCTCCCGGTTCTGTAACCTTTAAACATCTAAACTCGGCTGAAGTCCAATGATCTATCTAGGTGCTAAGTGGCTAATTCCGACGTATTCTTGCCTGGCAGACTTCCAGCGTGATCATCTCTCTCTCTCGTCGGTGTCCCCAGAATATCCCAAGAACCTCGCTCCCTGTTTCAATTTCAAGGTGAAGAAGCGGCAGGAATCGTAAATCCTCCAGTGACAATGAAAGAACTCGCGAGAAACTAAAAAATACAGCTATAGGAGAGACGGAAGCCTCGACGCGGCCCTTCTCTGCTTGCGCTAGTTGTCAGCTTATCTCGTCCAGAGACAATCCAGGATCAATTATATTTCGATTCGATGCATTCACTGTCACAAAAGGGACAGAAGTGGAGGGGTTCCACCTAGCCCCAAAAATAAACGGATGGCACCCCCCATCCGAAGACTAGAATACACAGGGGAGATTTTTCCGATTGGCTTGGCCAATCGCCTCGCCCCTATATCGGAGTTTGAATTTGACTCTGGTGGCTTTTTTGACGTGGGCAAATTGGTGTATTCGGTGGGCGTACTCCTCGCTAGCACTTTATTCGGTTTTTACGAGGCTGATATAAATCTAAGTGTGTCTACCACCGGTTGCTACATTAAATAATGCATATTTTTTACCCAAATTCTTTACGCACGACGATTATTCCAACTCGGGAGAAGTAGAGAAGCAACTGTCAGAGGAAAGGAAGTCATGATTCGAACGACCACGTGAGATGGAAGTATGTAATAGGCGGGATTGAGGCGGGAGATAAATCATGTCGGACTCCGGCGCGCCTTTGTGTGGGTGTGTGTGGCTATTAGTTTGCCACTCCATTCTAACCCTCGGAACGGGTGGCTATGTCTGTGCCTCAGCCACCGGTGGCTATGTTTTAGACACAGCCGCCCATTCTGAGGGTCAGAACGGAGCGGCAAACTAATAGGTTGGCCCCAAAAAGCCAAGTTGCCCCCAATTTCGACCTCACAGCAACCAAAACGGTGCATGGCCGCCGATCCGGGGGGATCCTCCAACAAAAAACATGCATCGAGGCCAGAACGGCCTCCGGGAACCACAACCTGGCCCCAGGTTGTCGGATAAGATAGATAGGGTCGCTCATTCGGTGTCTGAGACTTGGTTTGAGTCAGTTTTTGTTGCATTGAACACGGCAGAGTCATACTAACATATGATTCCGTACCTCACTCGTTGAATTGTATGTATATTTGCGGCCAGAATTGAACACATTTGCGGCATGGAGTAGACGTCTAGAGACAGCAAATGTCTGACGTCCACTGTGGTGAGGACGTCTAGCATCGTATCGACGTCGATCGCGCGAATTTCTCGCAGTCGGAGTGACACAAGAGGTGAAGCTGCGCCATTTGAAGGAGGACTAGCACGTTCTACCGTGCGACGGTGAAAGGTTATGTTCCTCAGGGATAAGACCTGCAAGGCCCTCATATGACTCAAAAGAGAATCGAGTACTGCTGGGGAAGATGAAGTGTGCAAGGTGGAGAGTGTGCAGGGATGGCAGTGAAAGTTCTCCTTTCACTGCTGCTATCAGGAAGTTCATGACATCCAGGCAGACCAAGTTCGGCAAGAGGGGCAGAATGCGAGAGACCACAATACAATCTGTCGCATGCTCAGAAGAGTTGAAGTCGCCGGAGACGCCATCAAGAGTCCAATGTCTGACGTAGAGTCGCCCGATGGGAGGGGATTCTGCGAGTAGCCTGTCGAAATTGAAAAGTTCGCGGCTTCCGCAACAGCGGATGTGGCAAGCAGGTGCATTTGGCTCCTGGGGCGGAATGAGTGACAAGCAATTGCAAGGGAACAGGCCCTCAGTTCCCCCACGTTATATGGCCCCACGACCCCCACCGTATTCGCGTCGACAATTTCCTGTGGCACTCGCATTATCGCGGCTGATGACGACGAAAAAAGGTCTGGCAGAATCGGCGGGCGGAATAACTGGTTTGCTGGTGGTCGCAAAAGACAGAGAATGTGGTCGCTTTGGCTGATTGATCCATTGATAAGATAAGATCGTTTTTTTCGAGTAAGAAAAATCCTCAGGTTATAACAGAAATCCAGGATTAATATAATATGCATAGAAGACGCGCTTGCAGAGCCAAGTTGACTTGGTCTCTCGTAGACAGAGACTAGAATAGTACCTCGCGTGTTGTATTATTGATTTGACTCGGAGTCTCCTGCTTGATCTTTCGACTTCATGGAACATCTTGAGAGAATTATAAGCTTGTTTCAACATGTTGAGCTAAATATATTCTCAATTTATGGGCATGGCCAAAATATATCAATTGATCTCTTATAATCATATTTTGGAGAAGATAAGTTCTGGTGAACTCCGGTACCCAGTAATGTAGCCTACTCCTTCCTGTATACAGCACATCCTCTTTACTCCTCGTCGTCCACCTCCTAAGTTGATGTTGGATAGACAGATATCTTCTGCGCTACGGATGGGAGCAGTTTGCGCAGCAGAGCTACATCTGGCGGTACATGCCATTGTTCGTCTATGTTGCGCATAGATCTCCACCTCTTTCAGTGGGCCACGGGCTTGCATGAGCACTTTGTCCAGATCCGACCACCGTTCCTCGGTCATATCATCGTTGACGCCAAATTGTTGATAACAAAAACGGAGGGATATGGTCTCGAGCGCGGCTAGATGGTGAAGATTTCTAAACAACTTCAGGGTGGCAGACATGCCAGAGGCTCGATCTTTGATATCAATATGGCGGAGACATTTATTGTGTTCTAAAATGTCTGAGTCGCTGAGCGTCTCTGTGGTTCCATATATCAGTGTTTGCGATTACAAGAAGTGGGTGCAACGCACCAAGTCGGCCGATTCGGACACATTGAACCTTTCGGAGAGTTCCTATATTTGCCCTCAAAAATGGGATCAAGGGAGCAAATGCTTCGACGCGCAGCGATTGTAGATGCCTCATGTCCACCATGCTGAAGGTGGACACCATCGCATCCGTAATGGCGGCACCAGCAGCGGAACTGTACATTCGAGTATCGAACTCTATGTCGAGAGAGTCCAGGACAGCGAGAGGTTCGGGAGCAGGGGGATTGCCTGGTTGATAAGAAGTATCGGTGAAGTCGATCACCGCCAGAGTCCCTTTAGGCCCTGCGCATGGCCGAGCAGAGACTGGAGTTCCATCACAGAAGCAAAGCTGTACTGTGTGAGCGAAAGGCTTCGAAAATGAGGGAGGCAAAGTGCTTCATGGACCGCATTAGTGAAAAGAGTTGGCTGATGATCCCACCTAAATCGTTTGATGTAAGAGTACATGGTGAGATGCACCAATCTCGGTACCAGACCGAGGAGTCGGGAGGCCAGTGTGAAGTCAACATCAGCGGAGTTGTAGGAGTTGGCGCTCGGAATGATTTCAATGTATTCCCGCTACCGTTAGGTACGGGTTTCTATAGCACTGGGAGGATATGCACTAATTCTGGGCCAGAACATGCTAAAGGTATCCAATGAATATTTACAATATTATTCAAGTTTGTGGTCCCGGAATATTCAAGACGACTTTTAAATGTTTCTTGAATAATTGGGGGCAGAATATGCTAGAGATTTTTAAAGTTCCTTTCAGGTTTGTTGAGGATACCTTCAGTGTAATCTTACTCAAACCTTTCAAATATCCTGGCAGGGAATACCTGAGAGCTCATTTAAATAAATCACCCATGTTTTGTGGCAGAAAAAATGAAAGGTATTTAAAAGATGTCTCAAGTATGTTTTAGATGGTGTTCAGAGTGTGTTCTAGATATCTTTCAGTTTAACAGCCCCGAAGAAAGGTAAGATTTTTAAAATTTCTTTTGCATATGTTTTCGATAATCTTCAAGATAACTTTCACATGTGCAGCCCTGAAAAACAAGAAGAAATTTAAAATAGGTTCAGGATACACACCAGAATAACTTCTACATATGTTCTCTGTTCACAGGTCAAGAATATCCTAAACACACATACAAAACTGTGAAGAAATATTTAAAATGTGTTCAGAAGATTCTCCTGCTGGACTGGAGGAAGGTTTTTAAAATGTTTCCCCAATGTTTCCAGGGAAGCCTTTAGCATAATTTTTGTGTTCATAGAGGAGGCTCTGTGCCTGAACACACAAGGGATATGGAGTTCAAATTTAAAATGTTTTGCACATAACTTGCACCAGAACATGCAAAAGGTATTTAATATAGATTCAGAATGACGTCTAGAATGTCTTTTCAAATATTCCTAAAGTGCGTGCCACCAGAATATTCATTGGGCACCTAAAATGATTCTAAGGTCCGCCATGCTCAATCACATTGATCGCGACACCCCACACAAACTTGGGCGACCCCGGCCTCAGTGTGGACTGAGCCCCAATCTGATTATGAGTCACGCATGCCCCACGGCCTGCCTTCACCAGCACCGACGCCCCACACAACCTTGGGGAAACCCCGGCATCAGCATGAGCAATACCCTCCCAAGGAAGAGGCGGATTGGCATGCACCCGATCCCCTTTACCAATCCCGTCAAATAGAGAGGGAAAGCAAAATACATAGTTGTAGAGCATGTCATACCAGATGGAGAAGATGACACCGAAGATATCGTAGACAACAAAGACCTCGAAGACCTCCTCGTTCAGGAGAACAGCACCATGCATGTGGACTCCCCATGTCGGACATGTTTCTTGGGGCGACTTCGTCGATGCCCAGTGAGCTTGGTGCCAACAAGTTCTTTTGCAGCGGTGATGTGGAACAGGAACCACGAGCGTGAGGAGGCAACTTGGCATTTGGAGTGGGTACAATTCTGGAACTTGAGCCAGACATCTCCGGTGGAGGTGTTGGAGCTTCTGTGAGAAGCACAGAGCTTTAACCAAGGCTGAATATGCTCTGCCAAATATTGTGGAGTCTCCAGCAGGGCTCAAAATCTCGGTGGAGCTTCAGCAAGAAGCACAGAGCTTTGACCAAGGCTGAATGTGCTCCGCGGAACATTGTGCAGTCTCCAGCTTGCATCAAACATCTTGGCGGAGTGTCGGCGAGTGGCACAAAGCTTTAACCAAGGCTGAATGTGCTCCACCAAACATTGTGCAGTCTCCAGCTTGGGTTAAAAATATCAGCAGGGCTTCGGCAAGTGGCACAGGCCTTCGACCAAGGCTGAATGTGCCAAACATTGTGGAGTCTCCAGCTTGACTCAAACATTGCAGCCGAAGATGCTGGAGTGGGTACAATTCTGGAACTTGACCCAGACATCTCAGGCGGAGGTGTTGGAGCTTCGGCGAGAAGCACAGTGCTTCGACCAAGGTTGAATGTGGCCTTGGTTAAAGCTTTGTGCCACTCGCTGAAGCTCCACCGAGATTTTTGAGCCATGCTGGAGACTCCACAATGTTCGGCAGAGCACATTCAGCCTTGGTCGAAGCTTTGTGTGGCTCGCCGAAGCTTCACCCAGATTTTTGAGCCCGCTGGAGACTCCACAATGTTCACGGCAGAGGACATTCAGCCTTGGTCGAAGCTCTGTGCATCCCGCCGAAGCTCCACCGAGATTTTTGAGCCACGCTGGAGACTCCACAATATTCGGCGGAGCACATTCAGCCTTGGTCAAAGCTCTGTGCCACTCACTGAAGCTCTGCCGAGATTTTTTGACCCAAGCTGGAGACTGCACAATGTTTGGTGGAGCACATTCAGCCTTGGTCGAAGCTTTGTGCCACTCGCCGAAGCTCCACCCAGATTTTTTAGCCAAGCTGGAGACCCCACAAGGTTTGGCAGGGCACATTCGGCCTTGGTCAAAGCTTTGTGCCACTCACCGAAGCTCCACCACCTCCACCAGAGATGTCTGGCTCAAGTTCCAGAATTGTACCCACTCCAGCTTCTTCATCTGCGATTTTTGAGTCAAGCTGGAGACTTCACAATGTTCGGCGGAAAACATTCAGTGTTGGTCGAAGCTCTGTGCCACTTACTGAAGCTCCACCGAGAGTTTTGAGCCAAGCTGGAGACTCCATAATGTTCGGCAGAGCACATTCAGCCTTAGTCGAAGCTCTGTGTCACTCGCCGAAGCTCTGTGGAGATTTTTGACCCAAGCTGGAGACTGCACAATGTTTGGCGGAGCACATTCAGCCTTGGTCCAAGCTCTGTGCATCTCGCCGAAGCTCCACCAAGAGTTTTGAACCAAGCTGGGGACTCGACGGTGTTTGGCGGAGCACATTCAGCCTTGGTCGAAGCTCGGTGCTACCTGCCAAAGCTCCACGTTTTTTTTGCGGCGGTGATGTGGAACAGGAACCACGAGCGTGAGGAGCCAACTTGGCATTCATGGGGGTCGACCACAACTTGAATTTGGGATTCATGGACGGCAAATTTGGTGGAGCACATTCAGCCTTGGTTGAAGCTGTGTGTTGTAACCTGCATACATCACAGTGTTGTCTGCCCATCACAGTTCTGTCACAGCAGTGTTGTGACCGCTGGCAGTGCGATTGCTTTTTTGCCATGAAGTGGTATTGGGGTAAGCTGTCCCCAGCACTATTCCAGGTCTCGTACAGATCATGCCAGATGGGGCACAAATCAATGCGGTCCCAAACTGGATTATGGGTGAGTTTTAGGACATGCAATTCAGAGTCATCCCCTGTGTCCGAGAAGGCAGGGTCCATGAGCGCGTTTGTGCAATTTGCTGAAGCTCCGCCGAGATTTTTAACCCAAGGTGGAGACTCCACAATGTTTGGTGGACCTCATTCAGCCTTGGTCGAAGCTTTGTGGGACTCGCCGAAGCTCCGCTGGATTTTTGGGCCACGCTGAAGACTCCACAGTGTTCGCAGAGCACATTCAGGCTTGGTCAAAGCTCTGTGCCACTCGTCGAAGCTCCACCGAGATTCTTGAGCCAAGCTCGAAACTCCACAATGTTCGGCGGACCACATTCAGCCGTGGTCGAAGCTTTGTGCCACTCGCCGAAGCTCTGCGGGAGTTTTGGGCCATGCTGGAAGCTCCACAAGATTTGGTGGAGCAGATTCAGTGTTGGTTGAAGCTCTGTGCCACTCGCCGAAGCTCTGCCGAGATTTTTGAGCCATGCTGGAGACTCCACAATGTTCGGTGGAGCACATTCAGCCTTGGCTGAAGCTCTGTGCCACCCGCCGAAGCTCCGCCAAGAGTTTTTAGCCAAGCTGGAGACTCCACAATGTTCGGCAGGGCACATTCAGCCTTGGTCAAAGCTTTGTGCCACCCACCGAAGCTCCACCACCTCTGCCGGAGATGTCTGGGTCAAGTTCCAGAATTTTACCCACTCCAGCATCTTGGGCTGCGATTTTTGAGTCAAGCTAGAGACTTCACAATGTTCGGCAGAAAACATTCAGTGTTGGTTGAATTTCTCTGCCACTCGCCGGAGCTCCGCTGCGTTTTTTGGGCCACGCTGGAAGCTCCACAATATTTGGCGGAGCATATTCAGCCTTGGTTGAAGCTCTGTGCCACTTACCGAAGCTCCGCCGAGATTTTTAAGCCAAGCTCGAGACTCTACAATGATCGGCGGAGCACATTCAGCCTTGGTCCAAGCGTTGTGCCACTTGCCGAAGCTCCACCACCTCCACCGGAGATGTCTGGCTCAAGTTCCAGAATTGTACCCACTCCAGCTTCTTCATCTGCGATTTTTGAGTCAAGCTGGAGACTTCACAATGTTCGGTGGAAAACATTCAGTGTTGGTCGAAGCTCTGTGCCACTCGCTGAAGCTCCACCGAGAGTTTTGATCCAAGCTGGAGACTCCATAATGTTCGGCAGAGCACATTCAGCCTTGGTCGAAGCTCTGTGCCACTCACCGAAGCTCCGCAGAGATTTTTGACCCAAGCTGGAGACTGCACAATGTTTGGCAGAGCACATTCAGCCTTGGTCCAAGCTCTGTGCAACTTGCTGAAGCTCCACCGAGAGTTTTGAGCCAAGCTGGGGACTCAATTGTGTTCGGCGGAGCACATTCAGCCTTGGTCGAAGCTCGGAGCTACCTGCCAAAGCTCCACCCAGATTTTTGAGCCAGGTGGGAGACTCCACAATGTTCGGCGGAGCACATTCAGCTTTGGTTGAAGCTTTTTGTGGCTTGCCGAAGCTCCACCACCCCCGCCGAAGATGTCTGGCTCAAGTTCCAGAATTGTACCCACTCCAGCATCTTCGGCTGGGATTTTGGAGTCAAGCTGGGCTGGAGCAGTGTTGCATTTTAAGGGCTTATTAAGGCGTTTTTTTTATATAAAGCCTTAATATGATATTAAGGGCTTATTAAGGGTCAAGGTTTAATTAAGCCTTAAGGGCAAACACGTAATTTTTGAGGCATTCAGCGAACACTCAGTAAATATTTATTGGACTGTCTTTCACATATCGTAGTCATCTCCAGACACCAAAAGAGCTCCGTCGTTGGGCTCTTCATCACTTTCTTCTACGGCAAGGAGCTCCATGAGCAGTCTTTCTCATGTGAACTGCGTCAGAGGCGGTCTTCCAACTGGCTTTGCCACCATTCCACCAAATAGTGTCGCCAGTGAGCACGGAAGGATAGAGCTGCGTGAATGTCTGCCTTGGGGAGGCTGTGGTGCCTCCTCATCCTCATTCTCCTCACTCTCCTGCGTGGCTTTCACCCACTTCGCCATCTCCACACACCAATCAGCCGACGACTTGATCAATTTCGTGGTTGAGGGGCCGTCACTTTCATCTTCCAACAGATCAGCATATCGTGGAACGGCCAGGAGCCCTGCGGCCCTCATTGGATTGTGGACACTGTGAGTGGCCCTTTCATCCACCAGCCCCGCTTCACAGTTAGCAGCACGAATGTTCGCTCCGAGCTGATTAGGAGAGTGGGTGATGTACAAAGATGGTGCAATGAAACATACCTTTGACATCTTGTGTAGTTTATCGGTCTTGAGACAATTATGAAGACGGGTTTTCTTGACTTTTATATCAGAGAAATCACATTCATTTGGTGCTTGATTCATTCTGAATCTGAGCAGAAGACTGGCAAGGTGCGCAAGTTCGGTTACATCCGGGCAGCTTTTCAGTTGTTCCCAGACCAACAGGGGATCTTCCGGCTGAGTAGAGAGCAGGTTACATCAGGTGCATGCACCAATGAGAATTAAATATGCACATGCTGCTTCTGAAACTCTTTCTTGTGCACTTGCCAGGCAGCAAAGTTGCCGCTTCCTGCCAAATATTGCATGAACGCTGTCGGAACAGCCTTCTCTTTCTCAGCATCCTCCTCTGGATCTCACGGAGTATCTCTTGGCCTTGAGTGAATACGTCGATAGAGATATAAAAAAATACGAATTAGCTCAACAGAGCAGATAAAATATGTATACACACCGAAATGATTTCCGTGTTTAAGGTGAATACATTTAGCCCAGCCTTGTTACCAAATTGCTCAAGACACCCATATGGATTCAAGATGAGGCAGAAAATAAACAGAGGCTGGTCCAATGCTGCCCAACGCTTCTCAAGCCGTGCAAGCATACCTTTGGACACAGTCTTATTTGAGTGCTGTGCAAAATGATGATATAGGCCTGCAAAGGTCAGTAGAACTTGGTCGCCTTGCATATTATTGGCTTGATTAATGTTCGTTGCATAGCAAATTGGCTCTATGTCATCAACAAGTGTCTGCAGCGAGGGCCAGAAATGGGTATTCTCGAGCAGATTGCACTGAGCATTGGCAGTTTCAGTTATTTTCTTTACTGCCTTCCGGTTTTGCTCATGTCCGAGCTGCGCTGCGATTATCTCTTCCTGGCGAAGGTATGCTGCATGCCGGAGGGAGCTTTGAGATCGAGGAGACAATGAAAGGCCACATAATGTGTAGTCCACTGGGTGATGTTTGCAAGAGGATACACGAGCACCACAAAATTGTTCTCGGGTTGCGCATCATCAAAGATCTTGCGCACACGGTCATGAGAAAGAATCCAATGAATAAGATCTGTAGCCTGTTCAGCAACCACAGAAGCCTCCTCATTAACTGCTAAGTAGTCGCTGAGGATAAGTTGTCCCTTGGTTGAATGAGAATACTGGAAAATATACGGAAAGAATTTGTAGCACTCACTTGATGGGCACAACAAGGAACGACAAATATCCACGGCTGCTTCAAACCAAGATCTTTATGGCCTCGTTTGGCTACCCCCATCGTTATTGTAGACAAAGACCGTCGCGTACAAACTGATCATGGACACATTCTATCTCTGCCAAAGTAAATGGGATGTTGGCGCCACCAGTTCTGGCTGCTTCATGGCCTTCTTGACATTGTGAAACAACCTCTTTCGTTTTTTTGAGGTTGGTGCAGTGTCTGACTTGTCATAGGTCAAATCCACAGATGTGGTCGACCCTTGATCTGTGCAGCTTTTCCTTTGGCCACTGATGACCCATATGGGCACGGTTCAGATGTGCGATCATGGCAGACTTCTCTCCGTGGAGATGGCCTGATTCTTCATGAGCTGGTGGTCATTGGTCAATGATGGTGAGAGTGGGAATTATGTGTGGGATTAGACATACCTGCTGTAAATGCCGCCTCCTCCCATTTGAGTCTGTCCTTCAATACTAAATCTGTGTTGTTTGGGGGGTCTTCGACACATCGATGATGGCGGATGCAGCCTAGACAGTAGGCTTCATTGATGGATGCATTTTGTTTTGGGCCTTTGAAAAGAACTTCCAAAGAGCTCCCTCTTTTGGAGGCATGCTTGAAGTACCAGGTCCTTTGATGCAAAAAAAAAAGAGATGCCATGTGGAATGATGCACGTGATGATATTGAGGGTTAAGTTAAGTGCGCAGTTCGTTATAAAGCCTTAACATTAAGGCCATATTAAGCCTTAGCCTTAATTAAGGCTTAACCCTTAACTGCAACACTGAGCTGGAGACTCCACAATGTTCAGCTGAGCACATTCCACCTTGGTTGAAACTTTGTGCCTCTCGCCGAAGCTCCACCGAGGTTTTTGAGCCAAGCTCGAGAGTCCACAATGTTCAGCAGAGCACAGTCAGCCTTGGTCGAAGCCTTGTGTGGCTCACTGAAGCTCCGCCGAGATTTTTGACCCAAGCTGGAGAGGAGACTCCACAATGTTGGGCAGAGCACATTCAGCCTTGCTCGAAGCTCTGTGCTACTCGCCAAAGCTCCGCCGAGATTTTTGAGCCAAGCTGGAGACTCCACAATGTTCGGCCAAGCACATTCAGCCCTTTTTGAAGCTCTGTGCTTCTCGTCAAAGCTCCACCACCTCCGCCAGAGGTGTCTGGCTCAAGTTCCAGAATTGTACCCACTCCAGCGTCTTCAGCTGGAGACTTCACAATGCTCGGTAGACCACATTCAGCCTTGGTTGAGGCTTTGTTGGTCGAAGCTTTGTGCCACTCGCTGAAGCTCCACCACCTCCGCCGGAGATGTCTGGCTCAAGTTTCAGAATTGTACCCACTCCAGCATCTTTGGCTGCAATTTTTGAGTCAAGCTGGAGACTTCGCAATGTTCAGCAGAAAACATTCAGTGTTGGTCAAAGCTCTGTGCCACTCACCGAAGCTCCACCGAGATTTTTGAGCCAAGCTCAAGACTCTACAATGTTTGGCAGAGCACATTCAGCCTTGGTCGAAGCTTTGTGCCCCTTGCTGAAGCTCCACCACCTCGGCCGGAGATGTCTGGCTCAAGTTCCAGAATTTTGCCCACTCCAGCTTCTTCAGCTGCGATTTTTAGGTCAAGCTGGAGACTTCACAATGTTCGGTGGAAACATTCAGCCTTGGTCGAAGCTATGTGCCACTTGCTGAAGCCCCACCGAGAGTTTTGAGCCACTCCACAATGTTTGGCGGAGCACATTCAGCCTTGGTTGAAGCTCTGTGCCACTCACCAAAGCACCGCCGAGATTTTTGACCCAAGCTGGAGACTCCTTATTATGCCCGTTTGAGGTTTGTCCCCTCCTTACTATTTATTTATTCTCTTACTTACTAGTGTCGTAGTATTATTCCTATTAGGTTTGCAATACAGTCATTCACCTTATTGTGCCCATCTGAGTATTATTCCTATTAGTGAAGTCTGGCTCAAAACTCTCGGCGGAGCTTCGGCAGGTGGCAGAGCTTCCACCAAGGCTGAATGTTCTCCACCAAACACTGTGGAGTCTCCAGCTTGACTCAAAAATCGCAGCCAAAGATGTTGGAGGGGGTACACTTCTGGAACTTGAGCCAGACATCTCCGGTGGAGGTGGTGGAGCTTCGGCGAGAAGCACAGAGCTTCGACCAAGGCTGAATGTGTTCCGCCCAACATTGTGGAGTCTCCAGTTTGACTCAAAATTTTAAGCTGAAGATTGCTGGAGTGGGTACAATTCTGGAACTTGAGCCAGACATCTTCAGCGGAGGTGGTGGAGCTTCGGCGAGAGGCCGAGCTTCGACCAAGGCTGAATGTCCTCTGCCGAGCATTGTGGAGTCTCCAGCAGGCTCAAAAATCTCGGCGGAGCTTTGGCGAGCCACACAAAGCTTCGACCAAGGCTGAATGTGCTCTGCCAAACATTGTGAAGTCTCCAGCCTGAGGTGGAGCTTCGGCGAGTGGCACAAAGCCTTAACCAAGGCTGAATGTGCTCTGCCAAACATTGTGCAGTCTCCAGCTTGGGTCAAAAATCTCGGTGGAGCTTCGGTGAGTGGCACAGAGCTTCGACCAAGGCTGAATGTGCTATGCCGAACATTACGGAGTCTCCAGCTTGGCTCAAAACTCTTGGTGGAGCGGCGGAGGTGGTGGAGCTTCGGTGAGTGGCACAAAGCTTCGACCAAGGCTGAATGTGCTCTGCCGAACATTGTAGAATCTTGAGCTTGGCTCACAAATCTCGGCGGAGCTTCGGCGAGTGGCACAGAGCTTTGACCAAGGCTGAATATGCTCCGCCAAATATTGTGGAGCTTCCAGCATGGCCCAAAAATGCGGCGGAGCTCCGGTGGGTGGCAGAGAGCTTCAACCAACACTGAAGGGTTTCCACTGAACATTGTGAAGTCTCTAGCTTGACTCAAAAATCCCAGCCCAAGATGCTGGAGTGGGTACAATTCTGGAGCTTGACCCAGACATCTCCGGCAGAGGTGGTGGAGCTTCGGTGAGTGGCACAAAGCTTCAACCAAGGCTGAATGTGCCCTGCTGAACATTGTGGAGTCTCCAGATTGGCTAAAAACTCTTGGCGGAGCTTCGGCGGGTGGCACAGAGCTTCAACCAAGGCTGAATGTGCTCCACTGAACATTGTGGAGTCTCCAGCGTGGCTAAAAAATCTCGGCAGAGCTTCGGCAAGTGGCACAGAGCTTTGCTCAACACTGAATCTGCTCCACCAAATCTCGTGGAGCTTCCAGTGTGGCCCAAAAATTCGGCAGAGCTTCGGCGAGTGGCACAAAGCTTCGACCAAGGCTGAATGTGGTCTGCCGAACATTGTGGAGTCTCGAGCTTGGCTCAAAAATCTCAGCGGAGCTTCGGCAAATTGCACAAACGCGCTCATCCCTGCCTTCTCGGACACAGGGGACGACTCTGAATTGCATGTCCTCAAACTCACCCATAATCCAGTTTGGGACCGCATTGATTTGCACCCCATCTGGCACGATCTGTACGAGACATGGAATAGTGCTGGGGACAGCTTACCCCAATACCACTTCATGGCCAAAAAGCAATTGCACTGCCAGCGGTCACAACACTGCTGTGACAGAACGGTGATGGGCAGACAACACTGTGATGTATGCAGGTTACAACACGCAGCTTCAACCAAGGCTGAATGTGCTCCGCCGAATTTACGGTCCATGAATCCTAAATTCAAGTTGTGGTCGACCACCATGAATGCCGAGTTGCCTCCTCATGCTTGTGGTTCCTGTTCCACATCACCGCCGCAAAAAAACTCGTTGGCACCAAGCTCACTGGGCATCAACGAAGTCGCCCCAAGAAACATGTCCGACATGGGGAGTCCACATGCATGGTGCTGTTCTCCAGAACGAGGAGGTCTTCGAGGTCTTTGTTGTCCACGATATCTTCGGTGTCATCTTCTCCATCTGGTATGACATGCTCTACAACTATGTATTTTGCTTTCCCTCTCTATTTGACGGGATTGGTAAAGGGGATCGGGTGCATGCCAATCCGCCTCTTCCTTGGGAGGGTATTGCTCATGCTGATGCCGGGGTTTCCCCAAGGTTGTGTGGGGCGTCGGTGCTGGTGAAGGCAGGCCGTGGGGCATGCGTGCCTCATAATCAGATTGGGGCTCAGTCCACACTGAGGCCGGGGTCGCCCAAGTTTGTGTGGGGTGTCACGATCAATGTGATTGAGCATGGCGGACCTTAGAATCATTTTAGGTGCCCAATGAATATTCTGGTGGCACGCACTTTAGGAATATTTGAAAAGACATTCTAGACGTCATTCTGAATCTATATTAAATACCTTTTGCATGTTCTGGTGCAAGTTATGTGCAAAACATTTTAAATTTGAACTCCATATCCCTTGTGTGTTCAGGCACAGAGCCTCCTCTATGAACACAAAAATTATGCTAAAGGCTTCCCTGGAAACATTGGGGAAACATTTTAAAAACCTTCCTCCAGTCCAGCAGGAGAATCTTCTGAACACATTTTAAATATTTCTTCACAGTTTTGTACGTGTGTTTAGGATATTCTTGACCTGTGAACAGAGAACATATGTAGAAGTTATTCTGGTGTGTATCCTGAACCTATTTTAAATTTCTTCTTGTTTTTCAGGGCTGCACATGTGAAAGTTATCTTGAAGATTATCGAAAACATATGCAAAAGAAATTTTAAAAATCTTCCATTTTTTCGGGGCTGTTAAACTGAAAGATATCTAGAACACACTCTGAACACCATCTAAAAATAAATACCTTTCATTTTTTCTGCCATGAAACATGGGTGATTTATTTAAATGATCTCTCAGGTATTCCCTGCCAGGATATTTGAAAGGTTTGAGTAAGATTACACTGAAGGTATCCTCAACAAAACTGAAAGGAACTTTAAAAATCTCTAGCATATTCTGCCCCCAATTATTCAAGAAACATTTAAAAGTTGTCTTGAATATTCCAGGACCACAAACTTGAATAATATTGTAAATATTCATTGGATACCTTTAGCATGTTCTGGTCCGGAATTAGTGCATATCCTCCCAGTGTTTTTTACTCTCAGCTTCACCCAAGACAGCTTCCCAGACATGTGTTAGCCACATGGCTCCTGACCATTGGTGTTCTATTGGCAACCGCTCAGGTTCTCATGAATGATTGCCAATCAAGATTCGACATCATTGCAACATGCACAGGGCTCTTGTTTGCTCTCCCTGGCCTTCGAAGCGCAACACCGGGTATACCAACTACACCGACTGTGAGCGATGGTGAGTGAAAGCTTGTGAATCTTCGTTTCAGCTCCCTCACACTGGTTGTTATGTAGCAGTTGGATACTTCTGGAACATTGCTTTGCTTGCCTTGAGGTTTGTGATACTTGTGTGAGAATATGTGGATCGAAATTGAAACTCCAAATAGCACTTTCGTCTTGATGTGTCATGCTATTTGGCACATGAGGGTGCGTATCTCGTTTACAACGCGAAAAATAAATCTTTCTAACATCATGCCGGTCCCAGGATGAGAAAGTAGAAAAGGGGGCTGCTAAAAACAAGGATGAGTAAAGGTTAGTATTGAGGATCAAGCTATCAGCATCGTACGTTGGTCCTACGTTTGTTATATTTCCTACTCAGCTGAGCACGTTGGGATATTTAGTCTCACCAAATGTCCCCCAAAAATCGGGGTGTGTGGGGGGACACAAAAGACCGGTATGGTTTTCCCCATCCCCCACCTCCTCTCTGAGCTATGGGTGAAAAACCTTGGCCCTCAAAACAGAGGAACCAAAAAACACTTGCCTGTCCCTCTACCCCTAATTTGAGTACATACATCTGTTCCTATACATCTTGCATTGTTTCCCTCGATAGGAATTCCGAAGCGCACAAATATTCATTGGGATATGATTATTTTACGATGGAAGCCTGAAAAGTCAGAAAATCTACAAAGATCCTCCGCACCTCGATATCTAAAATTGCGGTGTATGTATACCATGGGTACCGTCTAAGAGCGTTCATTCGGGGCTACGTGGTGAGACAAAAACCATATTTTGTCGTCAGAAGTTAACAGCAGGCCCCCAGATGCCGAATGTAGCTGGAGATTTTGCGCTTGGACCGTAGACTCGTTACCAGTCTGTAACTGATATCCAAAAAATGTGGCGAGCACTTTTGGTGGTTACCGAGTCTACTTGGACCAGTGATCTGCCAAAAATGGCTTCAAAACCTGCCAGGTTTCTCGGTTTCCTGTTCTCGACCACGCCGGCACCCCGACCGCCTGCTCCCGCCACGCCCGACGCCCGGACCCGCTGCCCCACGTGCCCGTGCGTTTCCGCTCTCGCCCACATGCTCCCGGGGCGCCCCTGCTCCCTCCCGCCCGCTGCCACCAGTCCCGCATAACCTTTCCATCTCTCCCTTCCGCCCCCGCTTTCCGCCCGCGTCTCGCACGCGCCCATGCCGCGCTCGGCAGCGGCCGGAACGGCCCGCACTGCATGGCGCTGTGTGGCGCCCTCCTCTCTTGGCTTCCTCCCATCAGTCTCGGCGTATCCTGCTGCGTCCCATCGACACTCTTGCGTACACCTCTCTATCCTCATCTTCCTCCCCTTCCCCCCCGATGCACCCTCACCTGCGGCGCTGATACGACTGCCCCATCTACCTCGCTCGCCTTCCACGATCTGTTCTCCCAGCTCCAGTCAAATATTCCTAAATCCTTCGTAGGCGTACTCTACAACGTCCATTCCCGTCTTCTCAATCTGCTGTACGACCAGAATTGTGCGCTGTGCACCAATTGCAATCCTCAGGTTTTTTTGTCTTTTCCTGTCCTTCTACACGCCTCCATCTTTGTACCTTTTGGGCTCAGACTAGTCCTCTGTAAGTGTCCCCACCCGAAAATGCAACTTCAACCGCTCCCCCGCTCCACCATTTGCTCCCCAACTCGGCGCCGCCGTAGACCACTTGGTGAAGACCAGCTCGTAATTCTCCAGGGAAATCATCGCAGGAAACGAACTTTAGTCTCGATCTACAGGAAGCGCAAGGGTATAAGTTTGAATGTCCAATAAGGGTCAATTGAGAGTACCACGCGCCGTCGTCCTCATCCCGGTAATCTCGCCTCTAATTCAAGTTGATCCAAAGCCCGAGAGGCTGTGCAGTGGCTGACCCGTCCCGTGTGTCTAGCTCGCATGTATTGCGGTCCAGTAAAGGGGTGGATGGTTGAGTAGTCTTGAATCTTGGTCTCAACGTGCGCCCTCGGTATCTGACAGCCGATTTCTGAACAGAGACCGGTGCTGGCAGAAAAAGAAAAAAACCTAGACAATTTGCGAGAGGGCCGGAACTACGCGTAATCTGGGTTGGGTCTCTGTCACCTCGATGTTTGTTCCATCTTGCCGCGGGCTTGCTTGAATCAACACCAACAGGGACCGGTAGAGTTTCAAAAAGAGAGCGGCCTGCGCATGGTCTCTTGAAGAGGCCCATGGAAGTTGAAGAGGTGTTCCGCTTGTGTGCGGGGGGGGGGGGGGGGGGGTATATTATACTCGTGTGGTCCAAATGTCTGAACAACGAGTTTACCGAAGACAAACAGGTAGTAATGTACGGGTGGTTATCCTTACATATACTACAAGATGTCAACGGAGCACACACCATTCCAGGGGGTCGGTGACACTAGGATTGGCTGTGAGCTGGCTGACTGATTGTATGGCAGGATATGTGGATATAACCTCGTGGGACCTGACCACAAGCAGAGTGCGCAAGTGTACGGGAGGAGTCCCCTCCAGGTAAAATTCCCCACACACCACCAGTCACAGTCCATCGTCGCATGTCTTTCCCTTTGCAGAATGCATGCAGCAACAAGTCAGTGTGTTCAACTTCCAAGGAAGGTCCACTGCTGACAAAAAATCATCTCAAAAGATGGATAGGCCAGGATATTCGAAGACCAGAGCACAGGAGATAAACTGAGTCAAGTACAGAAAGCGAGGCCTCAGGCAGGACCCAGTCGATGAGGAGGACGCGAACAAACACGGTGAACAAAACATAAGACAGTGGACGGAGTCAAGTACCGAAAGCGAGGCAGGACCCAGTCGAAGCGAGGCAGGACCCAGTCAACAGCAGGAGAAGTAACACAGCGCACAAAACATAAGACGGCTGGACAGGGTCAAGTACCGAAGGAGGCAGGACCCCGTCGACGAGGAGAAGAACGCGGTGCACAAAACATAACACGGCTGGCATAAATCACGTCCAATGGGGAAACACGGAGCGCAACCGGTGTCACTTTTTGATGACAAATCCTGGGGGTCAAACGAGGCGGAATGGCAACGGCGGCAAAATCCCCACAAAAAGTCTCGAGGTCGCAAACGGCGGCGAGACGACCATACTCTCCTCAGGCGGTACCACACCGTGCAATCACCCATAGGTGGTTAATAACACGGGTTTCAGGGGATGGCCGCGAGGTATTACACGCAAAGCTCTCCACTTTTAGGGACCTCAAGCACTAGCAGGGTTGGTCCGTTGCAGTCACAGGCACCTCACGGAGAGCTCCCGCCCCATCTCGACACACTCCACAGCGTCATCAAGCCAAAAGGCGCTCGGAAACAGCCAGGAAGCGCACGAGGAAGACCCCAAACAATATCAAGAACCGATTCTTCGTCGTTCTGTGAGTCAAGCTGGCCCAGGAAAGTAGCAGCCCACAGCACAAGCCAATAACCCAGAAGCATCAGAGCAAACACGGAGCCAGAACTGAGCCAGAAAGCCAAAAAGCAGAAATCGAGAATTCGACATGATGGTCGGAGTTATGGTGTGTGGACGGGGCAACACGGCTGAGAGATGACGGGGGTACTGTATTTTTTCGATCAATTCTAAGTTATTCTTGAAAAAAATCCGGCTTTCGATCCGTTGCTGCGTCAATGGGATTAGCCATGAAAAATTTCCCATCACGGAACTATTGTTGCCGTCCCTCGAACGCACATTTTGCCTCAGATATGAGGATGAGATTTTTCCAGCATATATAGCATGTGCAAACATTATTGCCACAAGCTCCAAATTTCGGTCACCGATATTCCTAGGCGACATGCAGGCGTGGCCGGTGTATATTACGATTGGTAACATCGACAAAGAAACACGCCGAACGCCCTCCACAGGAGCTACAGAACTCCTCCGGTACATTCCAGTCACGAAGCTGGAACGATTCAGCAAAGACAGACGCTCCGGGGTAGCTGCGCAGCTCTTCCACGACTGCATGAAGGTCATGCTGGCGTCGCTCGTGGAGGCAGGAAAGAAGGGAGTTCTCATGGACTGTTCGGATGGGTTTGTGCGAAGAATGTTCCCCATTCTGTCCGCGTACGTCGCGGATTATCCCGAACAATGCCTTGTTGTCTGCTGTCGCGAAAACGCCTGTTAAAATGTCTGGTGACACTGAAGAAGCGCGGCGAACAGGTTTACTCAAACCTCCGAGACTCGGTTCACACCATTCACACTTTATCGCGGCAAGCGAAGGGGAAATATCCCGCCGATTTCGTCGACCATAACCTCCGGCCCATCAATCCTTTCTGGGCCGACTTACCTCACTGCGACATCTTTTCCTGCATGACTCCCGACCTTCTCCACGAGATCCACAACGGCACGTTCGGGGATCACATCGTCAAGTGGGCAACTGCTGTCACAGCCGGAGGGGAAGACGAAATAGATGCTCGGTTTCGTGCTATGGCTCCGCACCCTACCCTCCGTCACTTCAAAAAAGGAGTCTCACTTACCTCGCAATGGACGGGACACGAACACAAGGAGATGGAGAAGATTTTTCTCGGTGTTCTGGCCAATGCTACCGAGCCCGCCGTCCAACGCGCAGTCCGCGGCGTGATTGATTTCACATACTATGCACATTTCGAGACTCACTGCGACGAATCTTTGGCCAAACTCGACGCCGCTTGGGCCGCCTTCAACGCCGACTAGGAAGTAGTCGTCGAACACAAGATTCGCAAGCACTTTAATATCAACAAATTGAAACACTACAGTGATTCTATTCGCTCTCGCGGAACGGCCGATGGCTTTAACACCGAGAACACCGAACGTCTTCATATAGATCTCGCAAAAATCGGCTATGCAGCTACGAACAAGAAAGCTTATACCAGTCAAATGACAGTTTGGCTTCGTCGACATCAGGCTCTCCGTAAATTCGGATTCTATCTCCAATGGGCCATTCTTGGCTATCTCACCCCGCCAACTCCCGACGACACTGAGGACGACGAGGAGATTCCTCCCGAGCCTCCGGGGCCGCCCGAACACGATGATTCAGATGACGAGGGTGAACTCGAAGACCAGCCGACTGCTCCTGTTTCCATCTATACTGTTTCGAAAAATCCGGGATTTCCCAATACAACTCTCGCCTCCATTTCCACCGACTTCTACGCCCCCGACTTTGATATCAACCTCGCAATATTCTTGGATTCACAATCCATCGATCCCAGCCTCACTCCTTCCGCACACTCCACCTTCCCTGTGTACAAACGCCTCGCACTTTCCCTCCCCCGACTATCAGAGGTCTCCTCCAAGGAGATCATCGACAAAATTCGAGCGGTCAAAGGAGAGCCGCAGAAAATAACCCCCAAAGGCGTGCGCGCAGCTAAGGCGGGACAATTCGACACGATCCTCGTCCGCACATACCCATGGGGTGAAGGTAGTGTTCCGACGGACGGTGAGTACTCACTGTACGCCTTAACATCACTCTACTGATCAGATATATGCAGGTCTTCGTGTCGCGCGAATCCGGCTCATATTTCGTTTGCCAGAGGAGTTTGGGATTTATCCGAATCCGCTGGCCTACATCGACTGGTACAAAGAGCTCACCCTTAAGCTTCCTGTCTCCAACATCGGGATGCACCGAGTCTCACTCTCATCTCGTAACCACCGTCAAAACTCCGCCATCATACCCATCTCTGACATTGTCCGCTCCTGTCATCTAATCCCTGTATTTGGGGGTAGTGTCAATCCTACATGGACCACTGAAACTGTACTAGACGACTGCAAACAATTTTACCTGAACCCTTACCTCCGCCACCACGATTTCTTTTTATTCCGCTATCTCGTTGACCTACATACCTCCAAAAAGGCCGAAATAGCGCGGCGCACGCAAATTAGACTTAGAGGCCGTGCTGGTCGTTGATTATGATCATTTAATATATTCCATTTTTCTCGCCAATGCCCCCGTACTACGGTTACTACCAGCCGAATCAATCAGACTACTTCAGCTACGTGCTTGAGGGTGCGCTACTGTTTCTACCAAGATTGCCACTGTGAGCTACCTGCACTACCGACTGCTACCACGTCTGATGTGAACTGCTACCTGTGCTACCAAGTTCTGATACCAAAACTGGAAGCTACCCGGTGTTTCACTTTTTCCCGATGTACTCAAAACCGGGTTACACGTGAATCAAGGCACCCAATGCTCATAGGGTACCGAGCTCTCCACCTCCCGAATGGCAACCTGAAGCATTGCCTGCCTGCGGCGTTCGGTCATCCCGGGACAGGCGCGAGTACCGTACGAGCTCCGCGACACACGCGCCATCCAGATCGTGGAGGCTTTTCATTGGCTGAACGGGATGTTGGCGCTATGGCACGCGAGATGGACCCATCTTGGCGCTACGGCCTCCACTGTTGCTTGAGCGCTTTCCGCCTTCGAGGCACAGTAAGTCACTCTTCGGGGTGATTGATTAGGGACAGTCAGAATAGGATTCTGACGGCGATTCTCAGGCGATTCTGATCAGCGATTCTGAGACGATTCTTGATTTAAAAAAGCGTGGGAGAATCTCTGTAAATAAGAATCGCTTCGAATTGCAGAAGCTCCTCTGGAGGAGATTCGACAACGATTCTGAGGCGATTCTCAATTCTTGTCGGCTGATCCCTTCCTTTATAAGGCTAAATTAATTCATCTTTATTTTATTTTATTACATCGTCAGATCCTCGCTCGCCATTGCCATTGCCGCCGCCACCACTGGGCTCGGTCTTATCTCTTCTCATGGCTCCCCGGGCTTCTACTACCTCCAATAGCAAAGCAAGCTGCTGCCATTGCTGCTGCTGAAGCTTGTGAGGAAGAAAAACCTATGTCGCCATGAAAAAAAAAAAAAAAAAGCGAAACAGGAGTCGGCCATCAATGTGGATGATGGTCCCAAGGATGAGGAAGGTCCTGTTGGGGAAAAAGAGGACATAACGCGCCGGCGCATCATTGCGCGACGCTGCCGCCCTTCACGTTGATTGGCGGGAGGCATGATCAGAGCGCCAAGTGTATCATAAATAATAATCAACACACAACTAGTACTTTACCATGGCCAGAATCGTGGTGGGAATCGCCTTGAAAACGGGACGGTCAGAATTCAGGGCGATTCTGGGTGATTATCACACGATTCTGATCAAAATCATTTACGAGAATCGCCTCAGAATCCCCGTCAGAATCGCCTGAGAATCGCTGTCAAGAATCCTATTCTGACTGTCCCTATTCAATTAGATTGCAGTCTTCTGACTTCGCGCTGCACGCATTTTACATGGGGGACTCACTCCACCGGCCCCGAGCGCTACTCCGACCATCCAGAGCATCGCTTCTACGGTGTAGCAGTGAGGATGGCTTGGGACGTCGTGGTCTAGGCGTAGTTGACACTGTTTGTACATTGCTTAGGTCATCATCTTGCTCCATCAGCGTGTCTTAGCGAGAGCGCAGCCAGCCACGTCCCGGATCTGCTAGGGGTTGGTCGAGTACGACCACTCCAACGGCTCTTTGGGGGATTCTGAGTTCAGCGCAGGCAGACATCGTGGGAACGTGCACATGAATTAAAAAGGCTGTGCCCGTTGTCTCTGCGCTAACCTTAGCCATTGCTTCCACGGCGCTGCGCTCGGAGGTAATCCCGCCGTCGTTGAAAGCATTGTACCACCCTGAGCCCTTACCCCTTTAGCGCACCTACCTATCCGCACCCCACCCGAGCAGGGAGGAGCCATCTCTCGTTGTATCACTTCCTCCTCGTCTACCCCACACATCCTCGGCATCTTACTTTCGTCTATGGCGTGGCCGTGGACGGGCTCGTTTCGAAGGAAGATCCAAGCCAAGGTGCGCTCGGACGCCATCGACCGGCAGATCCTGGAGGACAGTGAGCGCCGTAAGAAGGAGTGCAGTATCCTGCTTCTTGGCGCGCACGAGTCGGGCAAGAGCACGATCGTGAAGCAGATGAAGATCTGGCACCAGGGCTTCGAAGCGCACGAGCTCGCCGAGTACCGCACGACGATATACAGGACTGTGCTTGATTCGGCGGCCACGCTCGCGCGTGTGGTGCGCCGGGTGGGCGTTCGCGCGCTAGAGGAGGACGAGCGCGCCCACGCCGCGCTGCTGCTCGCGGTGTTCCCTGCGGCAGGCTCCGCAGACACGGAGGGCGGCGGCGAGAGGGTAGAGTCCGGCATGGACGCGCGCCCTGGGACAGCGGAGGCGGAGGCACCGACGCCAGTGGCGGACAAGCTCGCGCAGACGAGCGCGATGCTCACCCCCGCGCTCGCGGACGCCATATGGCATGTTGCGCGTACGCAGACCGTCGAACGACTCCTCGAGCACCCCACCGAGTTTCATCTGATGGACAATGCATCTTAGTGCGTATCTTTTCCTTTCTTTTCCCGTTCTCTCCTCCTGCTATCTTCACATATATTACGCCGGAGCTGATTCGCTCTCGCTACTCCCTCGCTGGCTCTCCCTTGTCTTTCTCCCTACTCATAACACCGTTCCCTCCTTCTGCCATAACCGCGTCCATCTCCCACGTTATCGCCATTTCCTTCCACTTCGCACTCTTTCCTGCCTGCTCCCTTCCCCTCCTCTCACTGGCGCCTCACCAGCCTTCAACGCCCCATTCCCTCTCTATCGCTCCTCTCCATATTGTCGCTTCCTTCGCTCTCCCCACTCGTCCCTACGCTAACGCCCGCCCAGTTTCTTCGCCGCGATCCACCGCATCGCAGCGCCGACGTACGTACCCTCGGAGGACGACATCCTCCACGCGCGCGCGTCCGGCACCGCCATCCTCGAGACGCGGTTCTCGATGGGGGGGTTCCCGTGCGTGTCTCCATATCTGTTTTTCTCCGTGATGTACATCCCATTCGCGCACATCCTGCAGGATCCGTATGATCGACGTCGGGCAGCGCTCGGAGCGCAGGAAATGGATCCACTGCTTCGAAAGGTGGGTTTCTTTATCTTCTGCGAGGACCTTTGTGGAGGGTGGTGCGCTTGAAATCGTGCAGCGTCGAGAATCGCGAGCCGATGGAGTCGGGGCGCAGCGCGTGGCTAACGACCGAGTTCGGCGGGAGGCAACAAGCGGCTCCCCGAGCGGTGGGTCTTCGCCCTGAGACCCGGCCACTCTCGTGCTCGTTCCCAGGCGAAAATCGGATTGTGTCATCTTTCTCCCTCTGCCCTTCTCTCCCTCCCCCCTTCAGCTCGCTTCGTGTCGCACTCAGCTCGCGTACTAACCCATCTCCCTCCACAGCGTAACGTGCCTCATCTTCTGCGCGGCGCTGAGCGACTACGACGAGGTGCTCGTGGAGCGACGGAGCGTGGTGCGTTAGGCTTCTCCGTCCTTCCATCGTGCTATCTGTTTCTCCGGTTTCTCGGCGCCGCTTTCGCCTCTGCCCGGTGTCTCTCTCGGTGCGGATGGACGAGGTGCGAGTCTGCCGAGCGCGCGCAGCGGCGGGACCCCTTAGGCGAGAGAATGTCCGACGTCGCGCAATCCGTACGGCGAGACGCGAGACTCGTGTGCTCTGCTGGGCCTGTGCTCGTCCCACAGCCAGTAGCAGCGGCGTGTGGTCGTCGTGCACGCAAGGATGGACATACGTGCGCTCGAAGGCAGCTGCACGTATCCCGCGGGGTAGGCGGGAAAGTGCGATGCAGACGGAGGGCGGCGAAGGCTACTGGGCGTTGGGGTCCATTGTGGTAGTCTTCTGTCATGATGGGGATGTGTCGGTGGGAGTCTATGCTTACCCGCGGTGGCCGACTACGCGCGCTGGCGGCGATCGTAGTACACCGCACCGTCAGGTTCGGCTGGCTAATGTGCCGGGGACATGATACAAGGTGTATCTGGCTCGCGCACCTGTCCCTGTTCACCCGTTCTTCTTCGTTCTTTCGTTCTTTCCATTCCGCTGATAGCAGGTCCCTGATAGAACCGCCTGCGAGAGTCGGTCTACCTCTTCGACTCCGTGATCAACTCGCGCTGGTTCCACCACACAAGCGTGGTCCTCTTCCTGACCAAGATCGACGTGTTTAGAAGGAAGCTGCCGAAGGTGCGTTTCTGTCTGATTCTTTGCTCAGACGTTGTTCTGCATTGACCATCCCTGCTGCCCACCCTTACTCTGCGGCCTCCACCATCCCTCGCGGAGTTCCCTACCCTGCTTCCTCACTGGCCTCGCCCTCTATTCCTCCATTTATTCCCGTCCATCCACCTTCGTTATCTGTTTGCCGCTTCCCGCCCTTGCACCACTGATGCTCCTCCACAGATTCCTCTCGAACGCTACTTTCCCGAGTACCAGGGCGGGAACGACGTGAATAAGGCAGCCAAGTTCATCCTGTGGACATTAATGCAGACGAACCACGCGAGGCTGAATGTGTATCCGTAGTGAGTGTCCCTCCCCCGTTTTTTGCATTGCCGGCGTACTTCACTATCACTGTGACTTTCCCCATCGCACTGATCTCTGCAACCTCGCGGTCTCCGCGAATAACTGTTCGAGCGATCTCCCCCGTGCTTCATGCCGCGTCCTTCTGCGCTAACACAATCCCCCAGCCTGACGCAGACGACCGACACAAACAACGTCCGATTCGTGTTTAGTGGAGTCAAGGAGACAATCCTACCCGGCGCGCTCATGGACTCGCGTATTTTCCGGAACTCAGCCCTTCTGTAGCCCATGCCTCACCGCAGAAGGAGGAATAGACGAGCGTAGGTGATGGATGGTACGATTACCGCACATCGCTAGTGCAAAGATTCTCTCTCACTGACGAGGACGAGAAATAGGGCCTGTCACGCGTCCTCCCCCGCTGCCATCCCTTTCCGTATCATCTGTTGCGGACTCTCGATCACAGACATATTACTTCGACACCTCGTAGATACAGTAGCTGGATTTCCCATTGCACTTTTACCCCCCTCCCCCCATACCATTTGTTATTTTAAGCCATCCGCTTTCGAATTCGGGAGCTTTTACAAGACGTGCCTGCGCTCCGCTCCGGTATCACTCATTACAAGGAAAATAAGATTGATAAATAGTATCAGTGTGTGGGCACGTAGGCTTTCAGAACTATGTCGGGAAAGAGCTATGCGCCAGATCAGACACCCAGAATTATAGGATGTGCTAGCGGTATGAATCCCCAGCAGCAGTTGAAAACAGATCAGCAGAGACATTGTCCCCAGAAGGTCCATCCATCACATCGATGCAACTTGAAAAGCCACCCACGGAAAGCAGCCGGGCGAAACCGGTGGGGAGTAGGGGCGTTTCGAACCACGTGTTGAGAGACGTAGCATTCGTGCCGCAGTCCTGGATGACGACGGGCGCACCGTTCGTCAAGCTGCTTGCCGTGAGGCACTTTGCAGTGTCAAGGACTGATTGCAGCTTGAAACCCGTCCCTGTACTAGAAGTCCCCAGACGCATGAAAAAACGTGGAGATAAGAGTACGAAATAAATTCGACATACACCTGCGCATTCACTGAGAAAGCAAGGAGAAGAGAGACTGCAACATTACGAGCAAACATACTGAATGAGATGAGTGGGCAAGCACAAGAAAGGGGTAGACAGCAGGTCCCCGCTTTATGGTCAGTTTTATGACTGTCCTGTCAGTCAGGTATATATTAAATCCCACAGTTGATTCAACTCGTGAGAGCGAGTGAATCATTCAGTTGACTTTCATCTGATTCGTGGTTAAGCTCATACAAATTGCAACGTTTCACCGCCTGCGGTTCTCTCACAGATACAAGTGTACCCACATGTTCAGCATCAAAATGCGGGTATTCGGAGCTGTCGAGCTTCTCATCCAAAATCAACGCTTTGGTTTCACATGCATATGTAGCAAAAATAAAGGAGTGAGAATATTCTTTGAGTGATGGTTAACGTACATTCCTGGTCTATTCAGTTCCTACGCATCGACCTCAGTTGACGAGGAAGCAAAACCAAAGACTACAGCTGTGTCGCCATCTACAGATTATTAACAACATCTGCCGCCCGGGGGAGATGGAATGACCGCAGCCGGACTTCTTCTCCACCCGAGCGAGGCACACACCAATCAGCAGCGACTTCAGAGCTTGCGGCATACTATGAATAGAAAAACAAGATTGGGGCGGGCAGATGACCAGAAAGTGAGCAGTCCTATACCACAGCAAGCCAGGAAGAATACGTAGCCGCAGCACCGTCCGCGGGCTGCGACATTGCTTCTATGATGGTATTTCACCGCGGAACAGTCGATTCAGCTCCTGTGCTCGGGTCATGAAGCATGCACCACAATTTTAAACCTGCGGAGGCGCTTTGCCGCAGTCCACGGTCAACATGTACAATCCCATGGTGTGTTATCAGTGCTCCGTGACTCTAAATGGAACATAGCTGTGGATATAAGTACTGCGCGCTTGTGGGAGTCGAAAAAGCTGGGAATGCAGGACCTGAGAGGAAGAACTGCAATGGGGATCTACAAATGAACTTCGGGGCAAGTTGAAGTTGACCCTTGCCGACGCTCTTCCGGCTACGTCCGATAGACTCCCGGGAACTCTTCCCTACACCCTGGTATCTACCTCCTGTGCCCTTCTCTTTCTCTCTGGCCTAATCTTTCGCATTAACAATGTTCGGCATCTGGCCGGCATCCTTATGTGCACCTGGTTGGCAGATTTCTTCGAATTTACTATCCTGCGTCTATAGAACTCAAGAAAAAAATCTGCGCAGTAGAAGAAGTTTCAAAATGGAGTATGTAGCACGTACTAGTACAAACTGGGGGCAGACTTCTAGGTAGACAACGGCTATATGTGAAAATTCTCCATTTGAGAATATAACTGAGAAAAGGTCCGGTGTGAATGCGTTGACCTGAAGCATGCCTTATACTTTCTTCTTGGATGATCCCTCACCCAAGAAAATATCCGCGAAATCGACTATGTCGGAAGGCTCGACAGCAACATCTAGTAGGGCGAGGAGAAGTTCATCGCGCCGCGTGCGGTGAAGCAGGTCGAATGCTAGGATGAAGCATGACTGCACCGACACGAGCAAGACCGGATTCGACATTAGAGTCCTAACGAGCTTCGGGATGCCCGCTTCTCCACACGTCTGTTTATGTTCTGGCCTATGCAAAATATGCGTTCAGATATCAGTTGAATGGAGGCATGGATTACAGTACAGCCGTACCAGTTTTTAGTCTGACACTAGACGGGATAGAGAAGCTAATGAGCCGAGGGCGATATTGTCAATTTCAAGTTTCCGCTCGTACCTCTTTTGAACAGTACGACACAATGTGACACTGGTGAAAGATTAATTTACCTCCAAATCCACAGAAGGAGGGCCAGTGGCTAACCTTCCCGCATCTGCGTAGGGGTCGACCAAGGACTTCATCGCTTTTAAAGCACGCCGAGCAGAATGCTACGATGCCGTTTCGCGTGGTTCGAATCTTCTTCGGTGACCACGCGAGGTAACGGAAAAGAGCCTCGTCGTCGATCGGTGTCGAGGCGCCAATGGGCGGCGACATTGGATGAGGAGAGCAAGAGGGAAGGAAGGAAGGATGTGACACCTAAGGCTCACGTTATCAGATCCGCACGGGCCATGGTACAAGCCTAAGACGTAAGTTCCAAACGCGCATTGAGAGACCCATCGCGTCCCCAATTCAATTCAGCACATTTTCACCTGTGGGAGTAAAAACAACCGACCGAGACAAGCAATGCACCTGACCCCGAGTGAAACTTGGACCTTCCGCGTAGTAAACTATGGCCAAGTGAATAGCTTACGTGGATGCACACATCACCGTGCTATCAGATGCCCACTTCCCTTCTTATGCACTTGACTTGATTGAACATTTTTTCCACCTGTTAGAGCAAGAAATACCCAGTGAGAAAAATATTCCCCTTGACCCGAGTCGAACGGTGGCGTTCCGTACGAGCTTTTTGTGTCAGTCAGACAGAGACCTTCCACATGATAAAATTCAGAAGATTTACAGTGGATGCACACCACCGTGCTATCAGGTGCTTCGGTCCCTTCGTCTCCACCTGGTTTTATTCAACACATTTTGCGCTAGTTCCGAAAAGAAAAAAAGACAAACCAACCCAGCATATGCGCCTGACCCCGAGGAACGAGGACCTTCCGCATCGTGATGTATTGTCTTAAAGACATTAACTAATAGTGGATGTACACCACCATGCAATCAGGCGCTCTCTTTCCTCCTGTCCTTGACTTTATTCAACATCTTTCGTGTGAGAATGCAGCGAGAAACTCGACCAGTAGCCGAAATATTTATTTCGCCTGTCGGGTGATGTCCTTTCCACTACATTTTTTTTTTAAAAATCCATTCTATTCGCAAATGGTCTGTCCCCGAGTCGAACGGGGTCTCCTGCGTAAACAAGACCGTCATCTCATGGTGAGCAGGTGTGCACCATGCGCTGCAGGCCGGTAAATCGGCTGATTAGTTCTTGGCAAGTGGTAAGTATCTGAGAAAAACGCTGACCATGCGCAGAACTGAGGACAATTTTATCTATCGATGATCCGCCCACGCACTGTAATTAAATGGTTAGGCAAATTATTCGCGCCGGTGTGTGCAGTTCCGAACAGCGACCTCAGTTGAGATTTCCATTCATTGGCAGTAACCCTATTAGGATTGTTTAATAATTGAGGTTTGAATTGCCAATCAAGTTTTAATTTCTGCCCTGATTAAACAGGGCGAGGAGCGAGCGCGCAGGCTCATGGGGCAATCAAACTAAGGAGATTTTGAACAGCAGAAAGCCACACAAAAAAAGTGGTACCAGAGAGGATTGAACTCAAGGCCAGAAGAAACCCGACCATACCTATTATGGCCACGCCATTAACCATTCGGCCAAACAACCAATGAAATAGTGCAAAGCCCATATGATATCACCCGAAGCTGGAATTCCGGAAGCAGCGGGAAGAAAATATTTCCCTGTGTATTTTATTCTTCGGATAGGGGGGGGGCCATCCGTTTATTTTTGGGGCTAGAGAGATAAGCCCAGTCTTTAACGGGCTGGTTAGGAGGATCATATGAGATTCAAAGTTATGCAGGAGCATATAGAATGGACTCAGCGTCACATGTTGGGAAATTTCCAATTTGATGAAGGGTAATTGAGTATGGATATGAATCGGAAATCAGCAAGCCCACCTGGGTTCTTTTGATCAGCGGCCGTCCTGTTGAATGTATAATTAGAAATGGATGGGGATGAAGCACGCACAGCCGCACGAGTTTGAGCAGGGAAGAAGAAACGATGCAAAATTCCGGTTCAGAGTTGTTGGATTTAATCAGGGTGATGTATACAATTGTAAATTCCAAAATACACTGGGAGGTGGTCAGAACAATGAAGGATTGACTTTAGTGAATGAAGGAACTGAATACATGGCAAACCGTGCACCGTCTTGCGCATGTGACGATCAGTGTGAAGAAGAGGGGGGGGGGGGGGGGGGGGGGCAGAAGAGGTTCCCACTGCCCGTCGCTTTACCAATTGATACTGTGGGAAAGAAGCCCCGGCGCTTAGCATTCGTCGCAGTACTCAAGAGCGCAGAAGAAGCTGAATTGGGCCGCAGAGACAGTGCGACAGAAGCTGCGGGTGCTGAGATAAAGAAGCTACAGATCTTGAAAGACATCGCAGTAGCCGAGTAGCAAGTGAATCTGGATTGGGAAAATCCAGTGTATAGTTCAACGTAAAAGGGGTACCTGACCGGTGGATTCTTGTAATACAGGGATAGATGCAGTCAGTGATATCCAATCAACCCTAGAAAGGCATGAAAGGTGTAGGTCCGCAGGAGAATGGGCCGCCTGAACCGCGGGACTGTGGGAAAATGAGATACAGAGGGGGGATCAGCGGATGTATCGGGCCATCTTGAATCTAATCAATTCTGTCATCTCAATATATTATCAGCCACCTTGATTGTAAACTATCCAGTGCCATTTAACGCTTGAAATAGGTGAAGCAGTAGAAAAATCCAATGAGGGGTTAGCTCCAAATCCTTAAAGTATTTGAGCGGTTATGGGTAAAGATTATAGAAGTATATTTGCGGTATTCATAGGTCAATACATTAAGTATCTTTGGCATCAGATACTGAAAACTACTTGAGTTGCCACATAGGTACCCCCGTGCTGAAATAAAAACGAGAATACGCAGTCGGACCAGCTGTCATCCACGTGATGTTTACAGTGTTTGGATGAGCCGTACCTCACGATTGGGCAGACAGACAGACATTATTTTTCTCGGACCTGGTGAACCAGGAATTCTCCTTCCAGATATGAATACCATCCATTTTCTGCATCCTACATATTCGTATTTGCCCAAGTCTTTCAAACTCCGCCATCGAATCGAACAATTCCGAATGCAGCCCGGAACAACCCGGGGCCTGACTCGTAGTGCCATGCGGAGCAATGGCCCCTCAAAACAAGTTTGCAGCCTGGGTCGCAGCTGCGATCTCCGTGACGGTTTCGGTGACCTGAAATAAATAAATAAATAAATCAGGGTGGTCAGGAAATATGGCGCACGGTGGCCACAGCTGCGATCTCGGTGACGGTTTCGGTGACCTGAAAATAAATACATAAATAATTCAGGGTGGTCAGAAATATGGCGCACGGTAGCGGTGGCGGCTGCTGCTGCGATCTCGGTGACGGTCTCGGTGACCTGAAAATAAATACATAAATAATTCAGGATGGTCAGGAAATATGGCGCACGGTAGCGGTGGCGGCCGCAGCTGCGATCTTGGTGACGGTTTCGGTGACCTGAAAATAAATACATAAATAATTCATGGTGGTCAGGAAATATGGCACACAGTAGCGATGGCGGCCGCGTTCGCGTTCGCAGCCCCCTGCCTGGCACGAGCGGCAGCTTGGAGGACGACGCCATTGACCTCGGCATTTCTACCTCGGCGCTAGGTGAAGGACAACAGTTAGCTCAAGAATATATCGAGTGGAAAGATAATGTGCATACCATTATCGACGCATCCAGACGATGGGGAGCGGCGACAGCGGACCCGGCGAGTGAGACGAACAAGGGAAGAACGGCGTATTTGAACAACATGATGGACTCGAGGAAAAAATGGAGGGAGTGTTGGGGGGGGAAATAGGCTCTGGTGCTCAGCACGGATTAGCCAACGACAAGCTTTGCTTAGAGGCTTAGACGAGGGGAAAAGTAGTAAGAAAATCAACCACTGGTCGATGAGGGAAGTAGGGTGATGTAAAAGAACACGAAGGGACACGGATGTGGTCTGCCATTTTATACCGCCTAGGTTCTACAGATCAAGATCACTGATTCTCAACCAATTGTTGCCGTTTTGGTATAGCAGCAGTTTGATTCAGCGATCAAATGCCAAGCAAACGGAAGGTTTGTGTCATTTAGTCAAAGTAGAATTAAGACTCGCCATGTTCTGCACTGTCCAGGAAATTGGGTTGGTAGCTTTCGCTCACGACGTTGGCAACGAAGAAGAATGTCTGATGATGGCCATCACCGCGATTGATTCCCGCTACTTGTAGGCCTACACTGCCAACCGTCTCACCAGTGGAATTCCACAGGAAGGCTCTCCGGTGGAGGATTGGCGGGATCAGTTGTTTTCCACTGGTCAGGAAGACGGTGGATTTCCACTGTCAGCGTTCGGACATTTCCGAAGCGCTAATAAAGGGCAAAAAATGACACAAAACTGGTTTGAACCCGCGCCAAAAGGACAACTCTGTTAGGGCCCAAGGCGAAGGTGTGAAGAGCTTGCGCGCACTAGGATACCCTTGGGAACACAGTGTTCAGAGATTGGACCATGCTGTGTATAAATCTACTACTACTACTACTACAGAAAGCGGCATAACCAACTACGCCATACTGATATTGATATGTGCCTGATGGAAAGAGATAGATGCGGTCAATCATCAGCCGCCAACATCCCTCGCCAATTCCTGCCCCCAAAAATTAATCAACAGCACAAGGAAATATCCATCCAAGCCGACTTTGTCTTGGATATACTTCTGGTGCTCTCATTGTGTTATCTTATTTTGCTATGAATACTGTATTGCTGCACAGACTTTGAAGAGACTCGGCTCAAGGCCAGAGCAACGATATTGATGGTATCAAGTTGATCTCAGTGCGCACCGACCCAGACAGGTGTCACAACCCCTGCTGTCCTCCGAACTGTCAGTATCCCGTAACCGGGACTGGATGGACTTGCCATCGTTGCGGAGGGAGCTTTTTCGCCAGCACCCTTGCTAGCGCATCGTCAATTCGGATCTGCCGGGGCTCAAGCCGAATTGACCCGAAATTCCAGATCAAGTCCGATCGTGAGCGAGGAGGCTGTGCGTTCTGCCTTGATCCTCGCGTTGCTGACTTTGCTAGTGTCCGCTGCCTGGTGGTTCTGCAGCGCCAACGGGGTTCAAAAAGAATCTAGAAACACAAAAGTATTCCAATACCCTGAAGTAGCCCGCTTTGGTCTCCAGTCCGGCAGCACACAGCTTCGTGGCCGCGAATGATCGTACGGATGCTATAAAATCTGGTAAACGCGCGCCCACCATGCCAAGCATGATCGCTACGTGATCGAGGAGGCTGTGCGTTCTGCCTTGATCCCCGCGTTGCTGACTTTGCGAGTGTTCGCTGCCTGGTGATTCTGCAGCGCCAACGCGATTCAGACCGAATCTAGAAACCCAAAAGTATTCCAATGCGCTGAAGTAGCCCGCTTTGGTCTTCCAGTCCCGCAGTACACAGCTTCGTGGCCGCGAATGATCGTACAGATGTTATAAATCTAGTAAGCGCACGCCCACCATGTCAAGCATGATCGCTACAAACTGCGCGCGCAGCGCCGTAAATGGTAACACGGCAAATGGAACTCGTGCGAACACAACCGGTGCCGCCAGCTCACTCCCTTCGCATCAAGATCGCAACGGCGTACGTCAAAAACGGCGCGCATAGAAAAAGCGGTGCAACCACTTCGCAGAATACGGCCAATGCCCATAAATCTGCCTGTACTTTATTTTACCCTAGAAATGTTCCAGTCATTGAGGGGGGGCAATGACGATCGGGAAAGTTCTGGAAAAGCTTGCTGGCACTCATATGGGGGTCCAGAAAAATCAGGGGAACAATATCGATTGATCCCTCAGGACATTTGGCCTTGTATTGGCGCCGCGACGGCCAAAACGGTTCGAAATCCCACCTTTCCTTACTGGCAGGGTGCTATAATTGGAAAAGCTTGCTGGCGGCCATGCAGCAGATTCCGGCGGGATTCCACTTTTCGTTTCAGCGATTTGGTCAAGAATCCGTGCAGTGCTGGAGCGTTCTTTATATTCGTGAGGGCTCGATCTGCAATGCACCCCATCAATGCTTGCTGGCACAGGGATAAGTCGGGGAAAAGCTTGCTGGTGAATGTGCAGCAAAATCAGGAGGGTGATTCCGGTGAGTTTTCCCTTTTGGTCTGAGTGATTTTGTCAAGAATCCGCTGCCATCCATTATATTCAGGCCCCTTGCAGCACCAGAGGTAGTGAGTCAGACACCAGAAAATGTTGCAGGTGGCTGTATAGAAAAATCAGGACAAAATCAGGACAGTGATTCTGATCAGTTTCTACTTTTTGTCTGAGTGATTTAATCAGGAATCCGTGCAGTAGTAGCCTGTTTATTATATTCATATATGGCCCTATATTCTGGTTGCCATCAATGCTTGCTGGCAGATGCTTAGACACTGGAAAAGCTTGCTGGCGGATGTGCAGTAAAATCAGGAGAGTGATTCCGGCCAGTTTTCACTATTGGTTTGAGTGATTTGGTCAAGAATCCGCTGGGTATCATTACCCTTATATATTCTGAGTTGACATCAATGCTTGCTGGCGGATGTGCAGTAAAATCAAGAGAGTTATTCCAGTCAGTTTTCACCTTTGGTTTGAGTGATTTCATCAAGAATCCGTGGAGTAGTAGCCTGTTCATTATATTCATGTAGCACCCTATATTCTGCTTGACACCAATGCTTGCTGGCAGATGCTTAGACACCAAAAAGCCTGCTGGCGAATGTGCAGCAAAATCAGGAGCGAGATTCCTATCTATCTAATCCTGGAATTTGGCGCCAAAACCCAGCATTAGATAGATAGCCGCCAGCAAGCTTTTGCCATGTATAACGCCCTGCCAGCAAGCATCGATGGGGTGCATCGCAGATCGAGGCTTCATGAATATAAAGAACACCCCAGCGCTGCGCGGATTCTAGACCAAATCACTGAAACGAAAAGTGGAAACTGACCAGAATCACCTTCCAGATTTTGCTGCACAGCCTCCAGCAAGCTTCTCCGATGTATAACGTCCTGCAAGCAAGGAACGGTGAGATTCCGGACGGTTTTGGCCGCAGCGGCGCCAATACAACGCCAAACGTCCTCGGAGATCAATCGATGTTGTTCGCTGGATTTTTCCGGACCCCCCCTGCACAGGTGCCAGTCGTAATGGGGGGGGGGGTATATTATACTCGTGTGGTCCACAGCATGAACAACGAGTTTACAGAAGACAAACAAGTAGTACCACTAGGGTGTTTATCCTTCTAGAATTCTACAGGATGTCAACTGAGCACAACACCATTCCAGGGGATCGATCACACAAGACGCTGGCCAAACTGTGACTGGCTGGCCATTCGGCAGGACCACCGGTTATAACCCTGTGGGACCTGACCATGAGCCGAAGGCGCAAGTGTACAGGAGGACACCTGAGCATGGCACTCTGATCCATCACAAGCCTCTAGCTAGAAGCAATTCGTGATGTATAAATGCCCCTGGTTTAGAGGCGGATTTGATACATCAGCTCAGCATGTCATATGGAAATGACAGCGCACCTGCCATTTATAGTCAGCGACGTCCTCAGTGTCGCTGCCATCGTCTACGACGATGAGCTCGCTGGAGACTCAAAGGGGTAATATCCACATTTAGCCATGGCTCTAAAAATACTTCCACGACATTACGCGTCCGTGATTCGGACCGTGCCGTGTAATACTACCTACTACCTACCTCACAATCGCTACCGACTATTTACACCGATTCCACTGGCCGGCATCCCGAGTGCTCATCCTCCCCCTCCTCTTTGCTATCCTCGCTCTCCCCACCGGACCTGCGTGCACGTCATTGTGCTGCTCGCTTGTATGATGGGCGCGCACTTGACGCGCTGGTGTTGCAGGTGCGGGCGCGGTGATGCGTGAGGAGCTGTCTCTGCGAGCACCGGCGTGTTTGGTGATGCTCGCTGCCACTGCGCGCGCATGTTTGGCTTCTCGCCGGTATGCGCATACCTCGGCACGATGACGCAGCGACAAACAAAGGTAAGCGCAAAATGAGCTCCACGTTTCGTAAAAGCGCACAAACTTTTGAAAACGGCTGTAATCTGATTCCTACGACGTGTCCGGTTTTTTTTATTCATGGGTCGCCTTTTTTTCTATTCAGCCCGCTCAACTCGGTGCAAGCGCACTCGACGCGTCTCATCACGTGTTAAACTGTCAACATGCACCACAGGACGCGTCTTTCATCAGATTCAGACTCGCCATGGGAATTTTTGAAATGCTACGACGTCTTAACGGCGCGTCGCGATTTCTTTTCCGATATTACGATAATAACCTGGTTGCGTGACAGCCATTGGAGCCACCCGGTGGCTTTTTTGACGTGCGTAGCCGAATGGCTCCAACCCCACCAAAATAGCCATTGCGGCCAAAAATAGCCATTCAAATGGCTCAACGTCATATTTTTGGCGGTGGAGCCATCGAGGTGCGCACGTCAAAAAAACCACAAGGTGGCTCCAATGGCTGTTGCGCAAACTCTCTATTATGCGCTTTTTTCAATCCAGTTTGGGATTCTTGGGCACTGTTGAACACACAAAGAATACATTTGTGTTCAGGGTGAATCTAGCGAATAGGCTAAAGGCGCGGGGCGGCCAGGGCGGGCTGGGGGACGTACCGTGGCACTGGCCCCAGAATCAATAAGGCGGTCTAGAGCGTATAATGGCGTATAGAAACGCAATTATTAGTTGTAAATATTGCTGTTGTATTTGTGGAGAAGCGAGTTGGGCCAGCTGCGTAGCAGCAGCGGCTGGCGCGGGAGATACAATTCAACGTGGATCAGTGAAGGCCGGTTTGTATCGATGAAGCGAGCAGGGCGGCAGGGGGCAGCATTTCGAAGCAATAGGGAACCGAGGGAGGGTGATTCTAATATCTGTCAACAAGGCAGAATGGGCAGCTGATGTAGTAGGGTGTTTCACGATTGGCTTTTGACCCCAACTTATGCCCCAACTCCGACCTCAACTTGACCTCAACTTGGCCCAAGTTGAGGGACGAGTTGGGGTCTCAATGGTGAAACACCTGAGCAGTTTATTTTGCCCCAACTCCGAAGTTGAGGTCAAGTTGATGCCTTCGCGTATCATAAAGATGTGATCACCACCCAAGAGAAGTTGGGACATCAAGTTGAGGCCAAATTGAGGCACAAGTTGGGGCAAAGTTGGATATCAAGTTGTGGTCCTATGCACAACTTGACATCCAACTCGGACCCCAACTTGATTTCCTGCCCCAACTTGATATCAAGTAGGAGTCGGAGTTGAGGCATGAGTTGAGGCTCAAAAAGCCAGTCGTGAAACACCCTAGTGATCATCCCGAATGATATCATGATGCGCCCCGACAAGTTGCCGACAAGGGTGGGAGCGCCGGGCGACAAGCATGTGCGTCGTGTGCGCAGAAACTGCCAAGGAGCTGCTTTCTGATGGAGTGACACGCTGTCAAACCCTTGTAAGCAGAGGCAAAAATACATCATGACTCTCCTCTGATCAGAGGAGCGGTGATAGATCGAATCCCCACATACTCCTGAGGAGGAGGGGCCCTCCTCCCAGGTAAAAGTCCCCGGTATCCACCAGTCAACAGCAAGGCTGTCGTACAGTAGCTGAGAAACTCGAGCCGTAAACAATTCTTGCCGAACTGCGTGACGTCACCGGAATGATCCGGTGGTTTCAACTCCAACGACACAAAAAAGCCCTTTTTGACTTGTTGAACCTGTTGTGAAGGCTTGGAGTGGCCAAAAGAAGTGATGTCGGGGGTCAGTATGATGAGAATAATGAGGGCTATTATTCTGTGCCAAAGGATTGGAGCTACGATTTTTTTTCCATTGTGCTGCAGACCAATTAAGGTGAACCGGAGGGATTTTCAGACTTGAGGACATATTGAACGGTGGCGGGGCTAATACTGGCGCGCTTGAGCTGGGATTTAGGGAGCATGGACCCACATATATGGGCTACCGATAGGAGGTTACTCGATTTGGCGGGAGCGAGGGGCAAGGGGTTGTTTTCCGGTGTGGGGGGAGGATGTATGGTGCAGAGTTTTGGCGGTGATCTGCGAAACGACCCAATTCTGGCCATACTGCGGAGTATTGCTACTTTTGGAACCTCATACTTGAGGGTACCCATTTTTGGTGGAGGCATGGGGCCGATGTGGAACCTTGAGAATCCGAAGAGATCATATTTTAAATCAAAGTCCTTGATGACGCAGTATGGGTGGTGCAATGGAGACTTGTTTTCTTTTTGAAATGTGCTAGTTATACCTTTCGTCCTGCTTCCAGCGGGGATTGATATTTTTCTCGGTTTCTGTTCCTTCGGCATTATTGGATGAATCAATGCCACTCTAGCGTTGTGCACAAAACTCCCACATTTTATACGGAACAAGATATTTTGGACGCTGCCAGTCGTTGGCTCTTGGACCCTCGGACGTAAGACTATTCAGGATTTCGGAGGAAAATTGAACTGCACTGCCCTGTCGACGTCTTTGGAAACATGTTTACTTTCGCAGTAGTTGAACAATTCTCATGTTTAATACAAAATCCTTCACTCCAACCAGTGTTGTTGAATAAAACCATGAGGATAACATCTTACATGTTTTTATTGAGCAATAATACTGAACTGTCCCTTTGTCTCGAATACCGGAGCGAAGCGGTTGTGTGATATTGTCACGCCTCTGTGGGAAAAGTTGCGATTCTTGGCTACTCAACTGTCACCGAGCGCCTGTTGATGATGTCTGAGGATTCGGCGGCTGAGTGCGCATATAGGCGGGCATAATCACTTATCTAGAGTTCGACACGTTCCATGTCTTTGCAAAGAAAGCGACTGCCAGGCTAAGCATAAATTTGATCAAGTTAATTTCCCAAGCAGGCATATGTGCTAGGCGAGCAACTGATCATTGGAAAGCCTTCAATGATGCTGACACTCGCCATTGAGGTGAAAGAAAATCTTGGTTTATCCGTACCGCCTCTTGAACAGCCTGAGTATTCCTGGGGAGGCAAATCCACGTGCAACACGCATGAAACGAAGGTTACGACAGCAGACAATGACGAATATTCGAAGAAAAAAGACTAATGTCTCGACCAGTTCTGCTTCCTACTGTTCGTAAGCTGCAATGACTGTATCGATCTGGCTCATCACAGCCCCATAATAACCGGACATGTCGCCAGCCCAGCAGCGCTAAACGAAAGTTATTCCAGAAAAATCAAGTGCTTACATTTGGCATTTTTGCTGCGAGTGCATCACCCAGAGCTCCGAAAAGAGGCTTTATTGACTGCAGGTCTTGGATAGTTACAGGGGCGACATCAGGCCCGAGAGCTTCCTATAGGACGCAATATTAGCAACGGCTCAGCACCAATAAAAAAAGAGCAGGACAAAAGCGGCCTTTGCCAGGATGAGTCCGGGGAGAATTCCGCGGTTGAAAGTGAGCTGGGGCGGGACGAAAGTAGCCACGATGACAATGGTTGGGCCGTCATCCTCAGAAAACGGTTCGGTGGCCGGCAAGGTGCCCTTAGCCGTGTTTTATATCTCAACAAGTAAATCGCACCTCAATCTCAGCCGTCGTCTGATTTAGAGCGGCCGCCATGTTCTTCGCTTGGTTGTGGATGTTCTATTAGGTGTTGAGCACAGATGTAAAACTTAATCTGGAGGCAATTACCATTGCATTAGCCCGGTTGGCATTCTCTGGGAAGAGCCAGACTGAATCATTCATCACATGGATCTGAGAGTTGACTAATTCTAAATCAGTCTCGACCTGGGCCACGGTCCGCGACACAATGGACGGCCTCTCGAATGCGATATTTCGGAGATGCCTCAGGGTGTTGGTTGGCCGTAAGTCTCGGTTGAATACCAAGCCCTCATAAGAGCGGGTAACACGGTCGATCCCTTGCTCAATTAGGCCTCCAATGTTGCCGCTAAGCACTTGCCTTTGACATCTCTGGAAAAATCTTTAAGCAGCGTATGTTTGACACCCGAGAGGCTCTCACGTCTGTTACAGTGTTAAGCCATTCGATATACAAACCCTGATTTGTATTCCTGGCCGACTCGAGGCCCTGGATAATTAGAGCTGTGGTGTTGTGCCCTACAGCCTCCTGCAAATGGATTGTCAGTAAAATCCTAAGAAATCACGATGAAACTCAACGAAGGCCGATTTTTTAGCGAGAAGCCCGTCTAGAAAGTGGCCGATGATGGATAGAGCGGCGTTTTCGAGGTCAGTGATGTCGTCCACCTTGTGCCGATCAAAGTTCATTCCCTCAGCAATCCAGGTCGCCTTCAGGCCGACATTAGTGCCTCGAAAACAGTGGGGAATGAAACGAAGCTACATGAATATCAAGTATTGTTTGATTCACTGTCGCTTCCAAGATTTCCTCTGAGACTCGATGTCCTAAAGTAAGGATACGAGTGCATGCGCCTGAAGCAATGTGATTCCGAAATACCTGAACTTGAACCACGGTACCGCCATTATCGGGGAAGCTCCAGATCGTAGCATTCAGCTTGACGAGCTCTTGCGTGGCTTGGGTAAGGTCGTCTTCAATCTGCTGATATGTCCGCATGACATTGGGAAGACGACAGGGTGAAGAGAGAGAGCACAAAGAGCAGGGGGACCTGTAGGCAGACCATCGCAATGTAAGGGTATTCCTTGAGGCCAGAATACAAGTATATATTGGCGGATCGAGTGAGTCATAAGCCTTTTTGCGGGACGATCTGAGATCTCATTGTCATCTGCAGCGAATTTTAACTGGGTGATGCTACCTGCCGACTGACTGGGGCGATAACGGAAGGCGGGCGCTTTGGTCTCACGCAAGGCGATAGCAACGTTGTGATACTCTCGAGCTTTCATTTATGTGGGCTTGGCATACGGCTACCTGGCAGGATTTAGGGATTAGTCCAGAGATGTCTTAACTAGGTGGAAAAAGCCGACACTCCTCGGATTGTGAACTTCCATCTTTTGGATTCGGACCACCGCATACCCGCATCTTGCTGCCACGCCTGATGCCTTTGCCAATAGACCGCCAAGCTATAGCACATTCAATACGCGCCACGGACCCGGTTTTCGAGTACGCATAATTCTTCTCTCGTTCCACGTTTCGGTCCCGGTCTTGACGATGTTTTAGCTCCCGTTATGCCACGGCAAAGAGATACGACACCTTAAATTCCCATTCACTTAATTGACCATAGGCTCCTCTCCTAGCGAAAATAATCAGTGGCGACATGATTGGAGACTCAGGGGCATTGACACAAGTGTGGTGGTGCTGCCATGGCTCACACGTTGCGTGAGACGGACAGCGCGAGTCTTCCTGATACAGACCTACCGCCGACAGTCAGGGTATTGCAAAGCTGGGAGACAAGATTAAGGTATACTTTGCTACCCCAGAGTGTAGCGCTCAGCGAAACGAGCCGTGTCGTGGCTCGGGTAGTATTATCCTTACTTTGCACACTGCTAGAAACACAAAGGTGAGTGATTATAACCCGAGGAGTATATACACTTGCAAGCGGACCATCACAGGAGGCGGGTACACTCTATCGGCGGAGTACATTGGACTCACATGGTGTTTCTAGTGCTGGACTGAGACTTCCACACGACCTCCCGTGTGATCCAGGAGAAGTGACAGATTCTCGCCTGAGGGACAGATCTTTTAGATCACATTCGTAAGTATGTATTGTTATCCGCACCGAATTCTTCCTTCCATGATGCTGCCTGCCGACTGGATGGAAAGGTGGCAGCCGCGCCTTTTGCCTTACGCCAGGAGAGACAGCGGCCTCAGTTGCCCAGTTATTTTTGTTCTTCGGGGTCTTGGTAGGTGGGGTGCACATGTAGGCTGCCCTATAGTATTGTGTGGTTAGTAGAGAGATCCCTCGATGGGCGGAAAAATCCGAGGCTGGGGCCAGTCCTCGGATCTCTACCGCCCACCTTTTCACGCTGGAACGCTCATGCCCACAGCCCGCTGTCATACCTCTGACATAGAACATCCAGCTATAGGAGATGGTGATTGATTCGTTGGCGCTATTGGGTAGGTCTTCGAAGGTGGAAGACTCGTCCTGTCCCTGGCGAATTTTTGGTTCCCAATCTACCGCGGCAAAGGAGTCCTGCACCCCTTCCCCCTGAATCGACTGCTCTCCGTATTGGCCTTATTTAGTCCTCCATTTCCTTCCTAGACGATACGCACTGATGGCTTCTCTGAGAAAAAAACAGCGACTTGATTGATGGACCGGCGGGGTGGCTATGCGTTCACGTCCGCCAATGTACAGGTGCGGGAGATGGAAGGCGGATAGAACGTATTATCAAGGTGCGTCTGCTGGATAAATAATTACCTCCAAGCACCAGGAGACCCAAGCGGGAAGGATATGGGCGCAGAAATATGTTTTGATAGCCGCAATGAATGAGTTTTTCACTTCTGCTTCGTTGCCTCCGGCCGGGACCGCGCGGATTACGAGAGGTCTTGGAAGCTCGTAGGGACGGTGGCAAGCAAGGGGTGGCGTTGATGGTTTTTTGTCCGTCCGGGGTCTGGGCTCTGCGTGGGAAAACCGCCTAAAACGGTAGTTTTCGGTTCCCATGCCTCGAAAAATGCCCAAATTTCTCCGCGTGCATCTATATTCATGTTTCCTCGCCAAAAGGAGGGGATAGAACCATTTATGGTCTAGTTTCACGGCGAATATCCCCATCTCAACTTGATTTCAGTCAAAGGTTGGCCCTCCAGTTACGATTTTTTGTCCGCCACGGACCTGGCATTTTGACCCTCGGGACACCATTTTTGTCCGTCCGGGACCTGGGTTTGGGACTGAAATTTCCTAATTTTTGTCCGCCAGCAGACCTGGCCTTCCCACCTATTATCAGGGGTCCTGAGCCGAGAGCATAATGTTTCGCGTCTATGGGGGCCTCGCCGCCAAATCACCAATCTTGGCCAATCTTTCAAAATTGAAGACATGTTATCCTTCCCTCAGCCTATGAATTCTGAGCTCATCGACGGCTGTTCTGCTGTCTACCTGTATGATAAAGATTTGAGGTACGAGTCGTACGACCGCATTCTTGGCAGAGAGGCCGTGTCTTCCACGACTGACGGGTTTCTTTCTATCCGCTTCCCGTGCCCACACATTTTGACGCAACTGCCGGGATAATCAAGAAATACGAGGTTGCCGAACTTCTTCGCCGTGCCATGGCCCATCTCGCATCTGGCTTCCTGGTGACAGTCCAGTCGGTGGATATCTCGATTCAGCACCTTAGCCAATAATCACGCGCCAATAATCATGCGTCATCGCCTTTGCATGCAGTAGGAACTGTTCTTCGACTGTGTTCACCGGTGGCATTCTACCAGATTCTACCGCGCATGCGCGGAGAACAGTGTCAAGGACTTTCTGAAAGGGGAACGCCATTGCGGTGATCCGAGTCATGTCAAGCTAAGCGCAACAGATCTGCTGTTGTTTTTGGAGCAGTCACTGGCGCTGAGGGGAGCGGCTGCAGTCGAATCTGCGACTTCCCGTGGTATTCAGTGGCGGTCATCGGATGTTCTGATCCAGAGGAATATATGCGTAGCCGCGTTTGGTTGCGACGCGAGGCTGAATAGTGGAGATGGGAGAAGGATATCCTACCTCTTCCTCTGTGGGAAACTGATGATTGGGAGAGCCTCGAGGTGTCGGTGGTGCACGTCGGCAATGAAGCATGCGCACAAAGCAGCTTTGGAACATTTTTGGGACGGCCTACCGGGGCCCGCACTGAAGAGGATGAGAGACGAAGCATTGTCGTAGAAGCTCGAGGTTTCGCCGGTAGGCTATTTTGGCTTTGACATTCTTCTTCGTTGACAAAGAAAAATCGGTCCAGTTTCATTCGTTCGCGTGCTGAATTCAACGTCGCAATAAAGTCTTCGTGATTGTAGAAGTTGGTAAGTACCACTGCTAAACGCATTTTGAGTTTGGGCTTTTGATGTCTGCTAGGATGGCTGGGCGTAGTACTACAGATTTGGAATCAGCTCTTGTTCAGTATCCCGCAGTCGCACGACCAGGGAGTGACTGGCAGGTGTTTGGTCGTCGGTATGGATGTCCCCGTACTTCCGAGAGCCACTTTCGACTCATCATAGGTGGTTGAGCAGGGTCTCATACTATAGCGCACATGAACAATTGTTTTCCTCGAACCATATCCATATCCGGCGAAGACGGAACATAACGGGGGGGAGATGAAAACGCGGTTGAGGCGGCAAGGGTTCGGGACCGAAAACGGGCTCAGCAAGACGGAAGTTGACAGCCGCGCGAAGTCCGTGGAGTTTCAGCTTCCGGAGCTATTTTCGCTTCCTCTAAATGCGACCGGTAATCCAATCCAATCCCACTGTGACAATTTCGCGTGGGAGGGGAGGAATATCACTTCTAGGCAAGTCGGCACCGCAACCAAGATTGTGTTGTTTGGAGATTTTATAAGGTTCTTCAACGAGCACGACGCCCCTATTTGGCTGCTTGCCTGTGCAGCCGGCGCTCGGCCACTGAATCCGTGGTTTCTTGGCGAATTCGCGCCATTTAATTGACCGACAGTCCGCGGAGGTTCTGAGCTCACATCTGGTTCTTCAAGGCCACTCACACGAGCCCTCGGCCCACGAACTTCGCGCGCGGAGCAACTGAGGCAAGTCGACGTGGAATATGCTTGTATATAAATCGGCCCCAGGCCATGAGGCATTTTTCTCTGAATTCGTACACTGCTCACAATGCAGCTCAGCGCTCTCTTTGTTCTGGCCCTCCACAACTCTGTGCGCGGTGCGACTGTTCTGGCCCCGGCTGCAAAGCCGACGCAGTTCGTCACCCTCGACATTGTCAACGGCCCCGTGGCGCCCGACGGTGTCACTCGGAGTACGTCTCTGTGTTTTCAGTTAATGCGTGGTGTGCTGAATTTTGATCCAGTCGGTGTCCTGGCTAATGGAACGTAAGGAAGACGCAGATCGAATTTTGGTGTGTTTCTGAACATGCCTTCGCTTTCATCAGCTTCCCTGGCCCCCCCATCGTGGCCACCAAGGGCCAGACGCTGGTCGTAAAGGTCAACAACAAGCTGGTCAGAATCTCACGGCCATACGGCCATCTCTCCATTGTTATTTTGACAGAAGTGCATGTTTAGACCAATGACACTATGCGTCTCTCGACGTCAATCGTGAGTTCTTTCACTCGCACCCGATGGGCTGAACTAGCTGCTTATATCATGTAGGACTTTGATGGTGTGTTCATCGACTCCGACAACGTCTTCAACACCGGATCACCCTTCGTCACGTTCGTGTAATCTTTCGTCTGCCTTTAAGGCGATACTCATTCGAATTTTCTAGCACCTGCCCCTTCGGTCCTGGGGAATCATACACTTACAGTGAGTTCAACAGGTTCCCAGATAAACTTCAGAGTTGACAAACATATTAGCTCTCCCTCTGTCATCACATGTCCACTTGGTGTGCCTCGATATTTGTCTGACTGTTCGTTATTTAGCGGCAACCAGACGGGTAGCTTCTGGTATCACAGGTACAAATTCCGGTTTCCTTCGTCTCACCTCCTGCCGCTGATCCGCAATCACAGCGCACTGAGCGTGCAGTACATCGATGGTTTGCGTGGAACGTTGGTCATCTACGGTTCAGCATTTTGTTGCCGCTGGAGGAGAGCTATTTTGAGCTTGCAAACGTAGATCCCCATGACCCCCTCGCGCATCTCTACGGTAGGCCATATACTTTTTCTTTATAACTGCAAAAGCCGATCAAATGTGCAGACATCGACGACGCGAGTACTGTACGTGCCTCTTTTTCCACGGATTCTTCCCTGATTTTCGGCTGTTAGGTTTTGACCCTCGGTGAGTAGGGGTAACCGCTTGGGTAGCCATAGGGGCTGATACTTCCGCATAGCCGACTGGTTTCATAATACTTCGACGTCCGGACTGGTCTCCTACCTCGCGACGCAGATCAATCCGGTGGCCGACTCTGGCTTGTTCAACGGAAGGGGTGGGTCGCGTCTCTAGTTAACGGAATCCCAGGTTCATCGATGTTTCTTTTCTCAAGGCCGATACAACGGCGGACCTGAGGTCGAATATGCCGCGGTCTCTGTGGTACCGGGCAAGCGCTACCGCTTCCGTCTCATCAATATGTCTGCGCGCTCTAAATTTTTATTTTCTATTGACAACCGTGAGTCTCTACTGTTTTGGCCCCATGTATATTCACCGAATCTAACCAACATCATAGACACGATGACGGTAAAGATGCTCGCACCAACGCCCATTTCAGTCGCTGACATGCTGCTGCGCAGGTTATCGAGGCCGATGGTGTTGCTACCGAGCCCCATGAAGTCAACATCCTCCTCATCTATGCTAGCCAGCGCTACTCCATCGTTGTATGTGTTTCAATGCGATGATGTAGCTTGCTCTCACGGCTTTTTCTTGAAGGTCGCTGCCAACCAGGCCGTCGGGAACTACTGGATCAGTCAGTGACTCCCGATTCTCATGGATAAATGTTAAACATTCCTTCCACATGCAGACGCTGCCATAAATAACGAAAGCCCCACACACAACCTGAACCTTAACGTATGCCAAGCGGTTCGACCGGGATTATTGGCTGATGACTTTGCGCTTCAGTCCACACTCAGCCGTGGTATCCTCCGGTACGAAGGTGCACTGGACGAGGAGCCTCAGACCCCCTTGACGGAGGGCCCAACTGGCACTGATGCTGTCATGCTCCATGAGTGGGAAATCGTGGTATGCTTGACCGCTCTCAATTCCCTGTGTATTCTGAGAAACACAGCCCCTGGACCCCATACCGGCGCCAGAGCCCGACTTCAACCTCACGTTCACCACTTCCTTGCTGGCGAACATCACAGCATGGCAAATCAACAACATTTCCTACATCCCGCCCTCTGTTCCAACCCTCGTCAGGGTTCTCCAAGGCGAGACGCAGCAGATGGACTTCAACAAGACCGAAAACACGTTCTTGTTCCCGACGAACAAGACTATCCAGGTGAAGATCATCGAGTAAGCTTATAATTGCCTTGCTTTCTTGGACTTAAACCTCTCTGCAGTGCGAGAAACGAAGGGCACCTCTTCCATTTACACGGCGTGGGTTTCAAAATTTCCTTGATCAAGGACAAGTATCTGAATTTATCTGCCAGATGAACTTCTGGGTCGTCAAGTCTAACGGCTCCGACATCATCAACACAGTCAATCCCATTCGTCGCGATGTACGAATGCTGTGATAGACAGCCCCCGCACGATATACTAACATAATTGGTAGGTTTGTAACACCGGAAACGGCACTATCATCCTGCGGTTCAGGACCGACAAGCCCGGTGAGTCTTAGAATCCTTCCCACTCAGGTGCTTTGTGCTGAAGTCGCATTCTAGGCCCGTGGTCTTGTGAGTTTATCCAGTCTGAAACTTGAACACTCTTACTGACTTCTTTCTATTCGAAGTCCACTGCCACAGTTAGTCCAACCTTGCTGTTGAAATTGCACAACTAACCGACCCTTCAGTTATGTACCATTTCGCAGTTGGCCTGGGCTCTGTCATCGGCGCAGGGCTCGACAAGGTTGGGAAGGTCGTGCACCCGACCGAGGCATGGGAGCGGCTCTGCCCGGCTTACGACGCGCTTCCGCCGGGTGAGCAATGAGGTCACAATCTTTGGGAACGGATTAGTGAAACTTTATGGATCAATTTTGACGTTCGAGTGCGAATATAGCTGTTTGGCTTGGCTTGCTCTGAGCTCGGGCTTCGGCCTTTCCGGTATTCAACTGAATGCAGGACCTGATATTACAGTATCCACGTGAGGTGGTCCTCCTGAAAACATCTCAAAAATATACCGCTTCATAGAGTGTTCTTTTATTCATTGTCTCCTCCTTGAATCTGAGAGAGAAGTCAGCCATCCGAGATCAAGTGATGAACTTAACTCTGACCTAAAATTTAGCACTTGGACTTGAAGTTCAGTCGGTCAACGTTGCGGGGATGATGTTCAATTTGAACCAAACCAATCTGAGACAAAAACAAGTCACTGGTCAGAATACCCGAATCAGGCTCGGGACGAAATGGAGATCTTACCGCAGTTCGTTCTTGAAGGCAAAAGTATATACTGTAGCTACATGTATGAATGTACTCGAAAGAAAGAAAATGGAAGCCCGGCTCACTTGAAGTTGACACTGTCGTCGTTCAAATGCGACACAATAGTTCAACTTGGACTCAAGTCAAAGTTAGTAGGTGTGCGCGTGAGATTTATACACATAAAACACTCGAGGTTGGTCGAAGTCGTGTGAGTATGAATACGAATTGAACCTTTGATCCGAGCTCAAGTCAGTCTGTGTCCATGGGCTGGATAAGAATAGGCTCACCTGCTTTGAGAGTAGTATCCGTGAGTTCCGGCAAGGTTGAACCTAGGCTGGAGTCGAAGGTGGTATGAGCGTGAGATTTCTACAATTATTCGAGGTGTCCGCTGCGCAGTCAACCGTCGCTGAGGGACTTTTAATTCAGGCAAATTAAATAAAACAGTATTTACAGGCGGGAGGCTCACATGGGTTGAGGTTCTTGCTGGTTGAAAGGACATCTGAATCAAACTGAGAGATGAAGAGAAGGCTTACAGTCGTTCAGGCTCATATCCTGAGGATTGGACTTGAAGTATAGTGGGATCGGAATCCTAGTAATCCGAGGCAGGAACAAGTCAGCATTCAGACCCCAAATTAGGAAATGAAGAACTTGCCGCAGTTCACGTTTGAGTTGCAAGCTCTGTGTTCGGAATATTGGGCATTCAACAAGGAAGAGGGTAAAATTCCTGTTGTTTATCAGAGCCGGGTAAGGCTCAACCTTTGAACGAAGATAAAGTCAGGATAGATGCGTGAATAAGCTTCACACACACCAGTTCACACAAGTAGAGCCTCACCGGTCGCGAGATCGGCGCAGCCATTCAAACTTCAGCTAAAGTCAAGATCACACTAGCTGTCGAGCGGACTCTAATTGAGGACCGGCAACGCCCTTGATCGGAGTGGCAAGTTTGTCTTTGTTTATTTCCTTTGAAAATTCACTCTCGCATGTTCCCTCGTGTACTCGCTCCCTCACAGACCGGATGGATTCACTGCGTTCAGGCCCTTCCTAAGCGCAGCTTCAGTCTGTATTGCTCGACTGGGGTAGCCGGGGGCCTGCGCCGAGCCAGTTAGACGGCATCTGGTACTGTAGGATGGTTTTGGTTTAAACCACATCGTCTCCAACGATAACATTGGTTTAAACCGGTTTAAAACTGGTTTATACCAAAATCTGGCTCAAACCATTGTGGTTTAAACCAGAAACCAGTTTAAAACCAAAAACCAGTTTCAAACCAAAAACCAGTTTCAAACCAAAATTGTTCAGACTTTTTTGAAACCAGTTTAAAACCAGAAACCGGTTTCAAACCGGTTTAAAACCAAAAACCAGTTTCAAACCAAAATTGTTCAGACTCTTTTGAAACCGGTTTTAAAGGTTTGAAACCAGAAACCGGTTTTAAACCAAAAACTGGTTTGAAACCAAAATTGTTCAGACACTTTTTTTTTGGCCTCAGGGAAACCACCTGTTAATCCTAGACTATTCCGCTGGTTAGTGGCATGAGCATGGGTATACTTCCTCCACTACTTAGAAGCCAACAGCTTAGGACTTACACAAATAATTACATGCATAAAATACCAATAACTTTCCACTGTCCAGCCCTCCCATCTGCTGCCCTGCCATCAACACCCCCTCCCGGGCTCCCCTGGGTCTTATAGATCATGAAAAAAAAATACCCATGGGACCCTTACATCAGTGTGCATGTGTTCACCAACACCCACTGTTCTAGAAAAGAAATCCCAAAAAAGAACTTCCCAATGTGACCACATTAGGTCAGATCTAATCAAAAATGATGTTGACATCAAAGTTGCAGAGCTTTTCAAGGGCTTTCTAATGGTGGTAGCCCCACCCTTAGCAACTTCTTAGTTAGGCCACAAAACATGAAATACTTGAAAGAACATGGCACTTTTGTAATATGGGTGATGGGTTAGAGGCTGGTTTGAGGCAAGTGTAGTTAGTTTCTAACGACTTTAGGGTTATCTAATGACTTTAAGTGCTTGTAATGACCTTGAAGCACTTCTAATGACTTGAAAGCATTTTCAATGACCTTGCACTGGTTGAACATTTCAAGTTTTTCAGTGAAAAAATTGGTGAAAAACTTGAAATTTTTTTTACCTATTTTTTCCACAAAAAATGGGGTGAAAAATGTAAAACATTTTTACCTTTTTCTGATTTGAAACAATAATAAGGTGAAAAATGTAAACTATCTTTCACATTTTTCACCTACTTTTTTGGTGCAAAAATAGGTGAAAAAAAATTCAAGTCTTTCACTAAATTTTCCACTGAAAAATTTGAAATGTTCAACCAGTGTTGAGGCATTTCTAATGATAAAATCATGACAACGAAAATTTTCTGAGTTAGATTGAATTGTAACATGGATTCTATTGAGTGTTTCCTGTAATAAGGTCTACATTTGAGTACAACAGAACACATTTTTTCTATGTTTCTCTATTTTCATCCAATTGCCCTGTAAAAATTGGTGCAGCCTCTATATATTTACTCAATGTAGCAGCTGGCTATGAGCCTACAGTGTCTTCCTCTCTTTTTTCATATCTCAACACCTTGGCCACATCGGTATCACCATCCCCCCCACTGAAGCCTATTCTATTCCAAATATGAATACAAGTATATTTTGAAAATATTTGAAAATACTCCGTGAGTTTCCCTGAGGCCAAAAGAAAGTATCTGACCAATTTTGGTTTAAAGCCGATTTCTGGTTTAAACTACAACGGTTTTGAGTAATAAAAGTGTCTGAATAATTTTGGTTTTAAACTGGTTGTTTGGTTTCAAACCCGTTTCAACAGAGTCTGAACAATTTTGGTTTAAACTGGATTTTGGTTTCAAAAGAGTCTGAACAATTTTTGTTTTAAACCGGTTTCAAAAGGGCCTGAACAATTTTTGGTTTTAAACCGGTTTAAACCAGTTTGAAACCAGTTTCTGGTTTTAAACCGGTTTCAAAAGGGGCTGAACAATTTTGGTTTTAAACCGGTTTCTCATTTAAAACCAGTTTCAAAAGAGTCTGAACAATTTTGGTTTGAAACCGGTTTTTGGTTTAAACCGGTTTCAAACCGGTTTCAAAAGAGCCTGAACAATTTTGGTTTAAACTGGTTTTTGGTTTGAAACCGGTTTCTGGTTTTAAACCGGTTTCTGGTTTAAACCACAATGGTTTGAGCCAGATTTTGGTATAAACCGGTTTAAGCCAACGTTATCGTTGGAGACGATGTGGTTTAAACTGAAACCATGCTGTTGCTGGCATCTGCCGAGGTGTGCCTAGGATCACTAGGCTCAGCTCGGCGCAGCTAGACGCTCATAGCCGCCGTGTTCCGTCTAACGCGGTCTACCTACGGCCCTCAACGACTGTGTACGTCCGCGCCTGGGTGGTGCACCGTTGTAATGCCACTGCCGCCGTGACGCGACGAATAACAGCTATGTCCCAAATTTATCTTTCCGCTTATATGAAGCTTCCCTTAGCCGAGCTTAGCAACGGCTTATAATAGACCGTGGATATTAATAAAGGCTTTTAACATGAGTGCCCGCAGTTTGTTTTACTGTTTGAGGACGGTACAAGCAATGGATCCACAGTTTGCTGCATCTAGATTATCTCCAGACACACAGACTTCACTTCCGGAGGGACCCCAACCCCAATTTTGCCCTCCTTCGCGAAACGGGGATCTTTAGTCAGATAAACTCTGATAAGGGTCACAGTTCTTACAACACTACATATAAGACCTTAGCGCCGCTTACGGTGTCAAACTAAAGTTTGGGACATGAAGCGGCGGTGCTGCAGTGATGCGCCAGTGCGAATCCATCGGCCAGCCTCGTCGAGGCCTGTAGACGCGATGAGTCGAGGTGGGTAGGCAGGCATACATGCAGGCAGCGGAGGGGTCATCGACGGAGCTCACACAACATCGGCAGCTGTTGCGTCGAGGTAGCCTCGGCTGATGCCGTCTAAGCTGGTGATCGACCGATCTCGGCAACTTCTCACACAAGATCGGCGATCCCATGCTTAGGGGGCGGCTGAACGCAGTGATTCATTTTGATGGGAATAAATGCTCCCACAGTTCAAATGTCTCTGACTCTCCAAAAATTTCCCCAATAATTCTAACTCCTTCTGCGCTTTCAGTAGTCTGGGACATTGAAACTGATGTTTATGACGGCTCTTGGTCTGGAATTTGGAATTTAAAAAAATAGAACAGTTGTAAAGTGCAGAAATTGCTATCCGGTACCCAGTTCCGTGAATACTGACCTTGGTAGTCCTCTGAAAACTCAGTCCCAAATGGTGATTTCAACAGATTCAATCATTTTTAACATGATATCACAATTATAGGTGCACAGAACTGTTAAGAATGGACTAATTCCCCTTCACTAATTCTTTTGGAAAGTAGGGATGAGCAGTTCGGCCATAGCCGGCGAGTTTGGTTGAACGAACCGAGCGGCCACAAAGCGTGACATTTGTCACAGTTCAAGCGTTTTGTCTCGTTTCAGACCCGTTGACACAATTATCAGCATGTTTGTGAAGAGGACGGGGAGGATTAATATACCAAGAGCCCTATCTGAAAAAAAAATCAATAACTTTCTCCTTTCACTGTCTGTATTTGTTGATTTTACTGGAGTTGTGTTAAAAACCCGAAGACTTGTTCAATTCAAGGTGAATTAAGTAGCTTCAGCACGGAAAATTGTAGTTGAAGGCTCTGTACACAGTGCTATCAGGCCGAATTTTTGCCTTTAGCCTTTGTTCCTGATATATTGGTTGACATTCGCAAGAAAGGCATCATACCTGATGTATGGGACAAAAAGGGAAAATCCGCTCTGATAGCACTATTCTAATGCTAATTTCATTACGACTTTCACTTTAGTACAAAAGCTTAAAGTAACGAGGTGAAGAACCTTAGTCTTTGTAAAACTGTAACCGAGCGTGCTTGCCAACCAAACAGGGACAAAGCTGCCACTTTGATCAAGGGCATTGCCGGTCCCCACGAGTCTAATTGACCAAGTGAGTGTGTGCATGACCTTGATATGAGCTGCATGAGGGTTGCAAGGTATATGACGAGAGATTACGGACGCTAATGGACAGTCAGATAAATGAAACATGATAGGCCTGCTGTGCTTACCTCGAATGAACGATGCAAAGCATCGCGGAACCCAAGAAATCAGTTGTCGCAAAGTAGGGGTGCTCAATTCTTAAACCGTGGCGTCGTGCCGTGGCATATTTGGCCGAAACAAATAAAGATTCAAACTCCGCTTCGTCTTGGTCTCAACCCCATTGTTCCTACCCACATTTTAGAGACAAATGAGCTCCATAATATATTCAATGAGGTAAATAATGGTACCCCAAGTGTTTATCTTCCTTCAATACAACTTGGCTTGTAGGCTAATGCTTCGCATGGCGGTACGAGTCCTGTCCAGAGAGTCCTAATTCGGAACTAGTACCATGCGTTACTAGATGCCGAAGATATAAACAGCAAAGAGTGTCTCCTTTTCTCCTCGTAACGGAATTTTGGCAACATCATTTTCAAACTTCCTTCCAGCAAATTTCAACTCCTTCATTTTCAAACCTTTAGAGTTTATTCCATGGCAGAAAACAGTAACCATATGACGTTTGTTTAAACAAATTGCGTCTAGACACAAATTGCCATTTAAACAGATGTTTAATCTAAACATGTTTAACGGACCGGTGGGCCGGTCAAACCGCGGTTTAAACAGTGTTTAAACGGGTCAAAAAGGCATTTTACACCGGGGTTCGAACTCATGCCTTACTTGCACACATACATAAGCAGGCCAACAGGACAACAGCAATCTGACTGGGCCAACTCAGAGTGATAATTAAAGAGTGTAAAGCTCCTTTATCATGGCCTGTGGCCCAATTGCACCAGTTTAACTTGCCGAATTCAACCGGACTCAAGACACATTGACAGTTTAAACGCAATTTGAGATTGCCTCGAAGTAAAGAGGAAGAGGAAGTTTAAGATATATTTCTTATAGAGTGGGTAGTTTGATTTCGAGTTTTTTTGTTTCTTATCTTGTCAGACAACAACTAATTTCCTTCTTTCGAGGCTTCCTTATCACCATTTTGAATACTTTGTCATACATTATCACGGTGATTGCACCGCTCCTGGAACTCGAATCCCCATTCTGTGCCTTGACCTTGCAGTGAGTGGCCCCGCTCAGATTTACTATTTTAGAAATTGTTCCTCAGAATTCTTGTTCATCGGCTCATTTCCATCTATAAACATTGCTTAGAGGTAATATTTTGTTCAATAGACTGGCTTGGCATTGCCCTGATTCAAATTTGCATTTCTTGGAATTTCTTTCTGCCAATTGAACTGACACAGCTGAATCAACCATTTCATCTGTACTTGAGTGTCACACTCTCCACTCAGCATGTTCAAAGTCGGATTGAATTTACCATTGACCCAGCAAGTACAATTATGACCTGGTCATTTTTTAAATACTAACACTCTCAGCTGCTATTGTATATGTTCAACTCACTCTGGCGAGGTGCAAGATTTTGTAGGCCTTTTATCAACTAGCCAGAACTCGAGATTTCTTCCCAATTCACATCTTTTCCGATATTCTGGTATATAAGTCTTGGTATTAAAGCAACTTCATTTAACTTCAATGGCGCCTTCGAGCAACTTGAGCCATAGATTGATTGGATGTGGTGCATGAGCATAGGCGCCGCCTTTATTTGGGGAGAATCACTCCTGCAGTAAAACAGGGTTTGACTCCAAGTAACTATAGAATCTGCTGAATTATTTTCTCCCCAAATTCCACTGACATAACTCTATATCTTCAGTACACAAAGTACTTATTTGCTTTCGTGTGGACGCATTCCTCAAGAAAATGGTGCCCCTTTGTTAACATCCTGTCCTATATGAGCTGGAACAATCAGATGCGGTGCTCAGTGCTACACAGCTGCTAGTTCTTATTTTTTTCTCTGCCTGCAAGGTGTTCTTCCCTCCTTTCTAAGGTCCTCAGCATGCAGAAACTACCTCTTGTACTGCGCACGGCTGCTCCCGGTTCCTGGGCTGAGGCGATGACACTGCTGCGTCCGAATCCCGTTTTGGTGCACTAGAAAAGTGGTCCACCGTACCCTGTTCGATTTTAATCTCCATGTTGAACTAACTCTCAAAATACTAGACAGCTCTGTCTTAGCCCGCCATCTTTAGACTTCCAGGGTGAGGCTTTGATCAATTTTGCCTTTTAGTCTCAACTACTTAACAGCATCATTCAACTTCAATAATACCCCCGACCCAAAAATTATCCATGAATTTGAACGGTCCGTTTAATTCCACGATTGACCTTGCCTAAGTGAGCTACAAATGTTTCGGGGTAGTACCACTTGTGTTTTAACATTTTCCAATATACTTAGTGTTTGGTGTTCTCCCACAAGCCTTTCAACGGTCACCTTGACGGTAGCTGAGACTTGAAGAACCCACAATGGTCATTGCTAAATACTATAAAGGTCCCCTTGAATGTAAACATGGTGCAGATTGCCTTGAGACTCTTCAATTGGCCACAACTCCATCAGGAATATATCAGTTGGAACTGCTCAGTGTTTGTGCGTCAGGGCGGTCTTGCATTGTGCTTAAAACATCGCTAATAAGCCTGTTACAATGCTGGACAAATAAATTACAGTAAACCTCGTAGGAAGAATTTATTTATTGTCTGGCAGGATAAGAAACAAAAAAACTCGAAGTCAAACTACCCACTCTATAAGAAATCTATCTTAAACTTCCTCTTCCTCTTTACTTAGAGGCAATCTCAAATTGCGTTTAAACCGTCAATGTGTCTTGTGTCCGGTTGAATTTGGCAAGTTGAATTTGTGCAATCGGGCCACAGGCCATGATAAAGGAGCTTTACACTCTTTAATTATCACTCTGAGTTGGCCCAGTCAGATTGCTGTTGTTCCGTTGGCCTGCGTATGAGGATACGCGCTGTGCGTTTTGGAATGAGATCGGTGCGAGGATCGAGCAGTAGAATTTCCGAGGAAAACAAAACAAAGTCGTCTCTGTATTGGATAACCAATTTTCATTTAGGGTTGGAAAAAACCGCCAGTCTTTTAGTAGTGGAATTGCCGTATTGGTTGACCCTTCACTTCATCTTAATCTCAGTTCTTCCTCGGCACTCACACTTTTGCCCAGCCTGATGGTTAATTCCCTCAACGCTTTATCTTGCTTCTCTTTGCGTTGTGCATGTCTTGCCAGTGCTTCGCGAGACATCAATCTGCTTTCTGAGTTCTAGCAGGGTGTGGATTGATAAGTAGTATCGGGCGCACTTCACCGGTCGCTTTGATTCTTTGCGTGAAGGAATGATTGGGCTAACTGGTGTGTAGTTGGGGCTCAATCTCGGCTCAATTTCTTTTTTCTTTTTTTTGCTGAACAGTTCGCACGGCGAGCATCTGAAAGTGGTTTTCCCCCTCGCTAGCAAACTTGAACCACTCTTTCGCATCGGCGTCAATGAAGTTGAAAATCATGATGGTTGCCACCCGTTCAAATGCATGCATTCAATTCAACGGACGAGCGTCCAGTAAGACATCATGATCAACTTGGGCGTGGTCATCACCGCTTCATCCAATCCTTCATCCTGCAACCTTCTAATTTCAGTAATCATGGGAACCGTAGTATAGTAGAATGAGAAGCCACCGTAGAAGACACGCGAACACGTTAAGCAACCAAGACCGCTCGAGTGTCGGTCCGAACGCGAGCGTGACTTGCGCTTCCCGCTGTGAGCTATTTCGGCCGTTGAGAAGTAACGTGTATTTCGGTTTCAGCAAATCTCCCTAATAGTTGTTTGGAAGCAGCGAACTCGGATACCGCCGACGGCGCAGGACTTCGGTCAGTTTCCATTGGGGAAGTCAGGTAATCCGAAGCACTACCTCAGGCTGTGTCTCAATCACCCGAACGAGGATCCATGGACTTGGCATCTATGATGATCTGGTATTTAAGGGGCTGGTGCACCATCCCGAGGGGTTTGTCCGGTCTCGGTTATAGTGTTTGTGGAGCTAGCACAGAAATAAGTATCAAAATGAGTGGCCGAAAAAGTAAATAAAAATACGCCAAAAGAAGGAAAGAGGAAAGGAAGAAAAGGAGAGGGAGATATCACGCTCCCTGGCCGTGAAAATTCAGGTTGTATATGCATGCTATTTCGGCACATGTGAGGCACTTCGAGGCAAATTTTCTCCGCTGTGCGACTTGTTCTTTAGACAAACAAATCACGGTGCACACAGGAGGAGTTTGACCAGCTTTTCAACAGAACAGATTGTTACGCCAGAAATTCACTCTGGCCTGAGCCCACATCCTAATATTCAGGGCTGCATGGTCTAAAAAGGTTGACCCAGTCGTTTCATTGTTTACAGCTATTTGCGGAACTTAGGGCGCGGATCATTGTTTTTTCTAAAGATTGATGTTTCACTAATACCCCTCTACCAAGCTCAGTTTTCATCTGATTGCCTTGAAACCAGGACGAATCGGTTCGGAATGTTATTTTACGGTGCTTAGGATTCTTCAATGAAGGCAAGTATTATTTGCTACTGTTTGGTCCAAAATCCTGGGACTTTTTAATATGATCCCTGTATCATTGTAACAAGTGGCCTTGGGGCTCCTGGGCTCAAGCTAGACCATCTTAATAATTATATCCAGTGCCTAGGGTAGATTATATCATCATTGGAGGGTGGAAACTGGTGCAACAAGCTGAGACATTACGGGTATCTTGTGATCTATATTTCACGGCCTCATTACTTATCCCGAACATCATCTACTGCTTGACGAACCATCCAGCGCACTGTAGGAAATCCTCAAGATGCCTGTTCCCGAGCTCCAGCACCTTCACAGGCCTCCTGCAATGCACAGAGGGATCATATTAAAAAGTCTCAGGATTTTGGACCAAACAGTAACAAATAATACTTGCCTTCATTGAAGAATCCTAAGCACCGTAAAATAACATTCCGAACCGATTCGTCCTGGTTTCAAGGCAATCAGATGAAAACTGAGCTTGGTAGAGGGGTATTAGTGAAAACATCAATTTTTAGAAAAAAATGATCCGCGCCTTAAGTTCCGCAAACAGCTGTAATTTAGTTTCGTCGCTGCAGTGAACATGGGTGGCAGGGAAAGGGAACACTGTCCAGAATGGTTGACTGTTCTCAATCTCATTCGAGTTGGCACGAACCAGTCCCGTATTTATGCTTTTCAAAGAACACGGAGCGGCCCTCTTCCCAACATTCAAATATTTTTGTTAGTCAATGGTTTCTGCTTGGGTTATTTCAGCAGTCATTGGCACACTAGTGCGAAGCAGCATCGAAGGTGATGGTGTAATTCAGCTGGATTTCTCGCTTGCTGGCAACGGCAAGTACCGACGGTACTACTAGTAGTTGAACTTCCCTCGAATGTGAAGGCTCTCATTATAATAGAGCAACCTAAATAAATCACCAACATACAGTCTCTCCCTACATTTTGTACCGGACGACCTCGCATCTCCCAATGATTATAAGAACTGCAGAACCGAGTGATTACAGATGCGTAATGAATCAAATGAATTTCCGGCTACTTGAGCTCCAAGATTCCACTTATCAACTGTTGGATGCAAGTATCATATCGGAGTATTAATCATTTTGGCAGCCTAAGTTCATTCGCGCCGGAATTAACTTTATTGCGCGAGGAAGACGCAAGGGGCAGAGCAATCTAATCGCAGCCGAAACCCGATTAGGGGCATTTTGATCTGGTACACTGCCAACCAGACCGTCACTGGAGACCAGTGGAATGACACAATCTGGGTAATACAGGTCAATCCAGTGGATTTCCACAGGTCGGCAAACCACTGGAGAGCAGTGAAAGCTTCGGCCCGGTGAAGCGACAGGAAATGGGCAATGAAAATGCAGCAAAAGAGGTTCGAACTTGTGACTAAAAATAGCATCAAATGGGAAGCGTGTTATCCAACTGCACCATACGGCAATGTATTGATATGTCTGATTGAAGTGTCACTATCAATTGGATCACGGAGATATTAATGGATCGTCAGTTTGAGAAGGTTCCATGGCTGCAAAAATGAGCTGTAAAAATCTGGCAGCCAATAATGTCAGTTTTCATTTCCATTGGAATTTGCCTGAATTTACGCCCTGCTTGGAGCCGCTCGGAGGTTTACATGCCCTTGAGCGCCGTGAAACCACAATTGATCATGATCATTCTTCTAACAGATGCCATCAACCACGTGAAATGCGCCAGTGGATTTCCAGTGCAACTCCCACTGGAAATCCACCGGTTTGCCGATCTGTAGAATTCCACTGAAAAGAAAAAAAATCCCACAGATCAGACCTGTGCATTCCAGTGATTTCGTGTTCTACTGGTCTCCAGTGGAGGTCTGGTTGGCAGTGTACAACCCGATTGGGTCCACCATTTGATGGCATCTTCCGGATTTCTCAGCATCAAACTGGTACACCTCTTTCGGACATTGTACACCTAATTGGGGCCCATCACGACAAACACCGTAACCGAGCCTTTGTCCAGATGGTGACTGTGTAGGCGCGCTCCGATGTACAACGTGCGAGGCACAAGGACCAAAATTGTTGTAGTGTCTGTCTATGAGAGACTAGTTCCGATGAGCCTACGAAGAAAACCCGATGACTATTTCTCACCGCCATGATATTTTAAATTCTTCGTCCCAGGCTCTTGCCTCTCTTCCGGCCCGAATCTTGTGACCTGATCAGTATTAAACGCCTGTCCCCCGTGCTGCGTATATTTTCCGCTGTTTATCTTTGGAGCGGCATTTGCTAAGCCTTTTACGCTATCTAGGGGGGTCAGTCCGGAAAATCCGCAATTTCGGAGGCCCTGATAACCCGTCCCCGTCACTGACGGGGACGGGTCGAAGCCCTATCAGGGTCCCCCGAAAGTTCGGATTTTCCGGAGTGGGTGGTTATTCTCAGTATGCTGTACAATTTCGTTGAATTCGGTGGTCACACGTCACGCCCGACCTCCAGAATTCTTCGCCGCCAACAAGCGGGGGTCGTTATCGAATTGATCAAAATTATACGGTAACATGCCGGAGCCACAAGCCTCAAACTGATGAATTTGGATGTGTCACTCTGCGGTTGCTGACTCTGTGGATGACTTGGCGTATTGATCCTGAATTCTACCTAACGGTCATGCTACCGACCCGGTACCTCTGCGGTCCGTACTTTCTCTGATGGCTTCTCCAGTTGCTTTCCCCACACGGCTTCTATCCCCCAAACCAGCAAGAAAAACCGCCCACACATTTCAGCGGCCCGTGAGTGTTCCATCCTTCGCGTCGGGTGCCAATGCTATTATTGCATGAGGAAGGCTTCGAGCAGTATAAGATCCACAGGTTGAAAAATTACATATCCACTCTTCGGGTCCTCAACTACATCCTACTCCTATGAGGTCTGCTATCTTCGCTATCGCGTTGGCTGCTCTTTCGGTTATTAGGTTCACTTTTCCGCACAAATCTCTGCTCATGTTTACAATTCCAGGTCTCTGCCTCCCTGGTTAAAAGGGCTACTGTCGACGATATCGCCACCCTTGGTTATGGTATTAATTATTTACCTTCCAAAAATTTGTAGAACTCGTTTTCCCTGCTGGTAGCAACCTTGAATGGAGGGTACATTTGTCCCTTCGCCGGCATTTCTTCTCTCTAATCAACTCCATATCCCAGCACGACTGGAGGTTCAGGCGGCCCCTCCACTACCGTCTCAACACTCGACGCTCGTAGGTCACCATTTTTGCCAACCTTTCACCAGCCGACACCCTCAGTTACAACTGCCGTTGCCGGAAACGCGAAAAAGATTGTTTTGATCTCGGGTCGGCCCCCCTATTGATGTCCTGATCGCAATTGTTTTCAGATACGTTTGACAGGAACAATTACTGGTGACGCTGTCGTGCTGATTGGGTCCAACACCACGGTCATCGGTAAAAGCGGGTCGTGTAAGCAAGCTTCAATTCCCTCTCTGTTGATTCCTAGTTCAACTACACATATTAGCCTTTGTTGGAGTCGGTCTACGGGTTCTCAACGAAGTAAAATACCTTTTGTGTACCGTTCCATTGGTTGCAACCCTACTTTTTCAGTCCAATGTTATTATCCGCAACGTCAAAATATCCAAGGTCCTTGCGACTGCCGGTAAACACCCATCATGGAGTACTACGTTGCCTTTCTGATCCTCCACCAGGCGATGCAATTGGTGTTCAAGCATCTCATCAAGTCTGGGTCGATCATGTCGATCTTTCATCCGACCGAGGGAAGCCTTCCATGAATAACTCATGTTGTTAGATTGACACACTCCCATAGACCACGACAAGGTCTACTTCTCACAAGTACGACAAGAGTTGATGCTGATCTATTCGGGGTAAAGGATTTCTATGATGGTCTTCTGGATATGTACGTTTTTTTCATCTCTTTTTGCGCGTTCAACTTCTTACCGCGAGTGCTCGCAGCACACACGGTGTAACCGGGATCACTGTCACGAACAGCAAGTTGTACACGCACTGGAAAGCCTCACTCATTGGCCACTCCGACAGCAACGGAGCAGAGGATGTCGCGATCACTGTCACGATGGCGTTGAACTGGTGGTATGGACGCCCTCTCCGATGACTCTCAAGGTTTACTGAGAAACCTCAACACAGGTTCGACCTGAGCTCCCGAACCCCGTCTTTCAGATTCGGGCACGGACACATCTTCAATTCCATCTATGACAGCAACGACGATGGGATCAACACTCGCGATGGTTCACATCCATATATTACCCCCGAAGCATCATCATATTAATGCAACTCCTTTGCCGTAGGTGCTCAACTTCTCATCGAAAACAACGTCTGGTCAAACGCCACCAAGGCTATCAAGCCAGACGATGGAGGCTTTGCTGTAGCCATCGGTAACGACTTTGGAGGTGCAACCAACACCGGTACGTATTCATGCATCCGACTTGGACGATATATCTGCGGCAATTCATTGTACCTCCAGCCCCCACTGGCAATTTCACTGTTCCTCCATACCCTCGCACCCTCATCGCTACCGCGAATGTCCGCGCCTCTGTCGGTCAGTAGTGCGTGTGATTTTTTCAGCTTGATACTTACTGAGAACTTCAGTTGCGACGGCCGGCCAGACTTTGGCGTTCTGAAAAAAGACCTCCACTTAACTTACGAGAACCTTCTTGTATTCCCAGCGAGATTTGTACCATTTTCTTCAAAGAAAACCTGGAGGCAAAGACCCGACACAAAGATGGACACGGCAAAACTTGAAATATAGTCATATCATCGATCAGCTTCGAAGTTCACGACGGAGAGCAAATACATCGACGATTCTTGAATCAACCCCTTACTGAAAAATATAGTACTGTGAGCGATGAAATCAGTACATACAGAGATGCCGTAGTGTCTGGTAAGATTATGGGTCTATGCAGTTATAACCGCCACACAGGAGACTCAGAGCCTCCGAGTCCGCGACCATCGGGCGAAGGTAAGCGATATTGGGTGGCCGATTTGATGTTTGATGGAGAGTGCCGGCGGCACTGGTACGGCCGTCGAAGGGGGTATATTTTTCCGAGACCAGACAGGACTTTTTCGGACTGATCCATGCTCCTAGCGCTACCCATGACGTAGTTGAGGTACTCACCTTCTGTTTCCCATCTGTTGTCTTTCCTAGAATCATCAGTTTAATGGCTTCAGCATATCCCGGCGCCGGCAATTTCGGGGTATGATGGCCGGGTTTGATCGTGTTGTTCAAACTTTTTATTTATGCCGCCACACATTCAGTAGTATTCATAGGTTGACGAAAAGACTCAGGACCATCCACAGGTCCGTCAATGAGGTCCTATATTGGTTGTATTTATTGAAATGGCTTCAACCCATCTTCAACATCGACTCCTTTGAGGCAGAACATGGTCAACGCGTGTTAATTCATGTTACCAGATTCGCAGGGATTGCTGTCCATGAAAATTTAAAACGGCCGTCCACCCGTCACGACCGGGCCGTTTGACGCCAAACGAGGCCAGCCAGGGGGTGCCTGAGCCTGGGGACGACGTCCTGGCTACTGCCTCAGCCCTGCACTCTGATCAAGCCAAGGAAAAGACCAAGAAAAAGAAAGCATTGAAGTCGAAGAAACGATCGAAACACAATAATCCTCCACCCGGTACCCCTGCTCCCACGATAAGCGCACCAGCTACACCTGCTCGGATCGCCGGCGCTGAAATGCTGGATGAATCAACCCCTACCTTTGACGAGCACTCTGATTCCACCCCCACCTTTGAAGACGACATTTTCATCGCCACAGCCGACTATAACCCGTTCGGCCCAGTACCCGGATTGTTGCCCTCACTTCCCTCACCCTCAGCACCCCTTGTGTCTCTATGGCCACTGGCATGCCACCACCCACTAGCCCATCGTCGGCTGGACACTTGGCTAACACAGAGCACGGAGGTCTTCCAAATGGGGCCGCCTATGCCTCCCCTCCTGCCATCGATCCTCCCTCCTCTTGGCCCCGCAGAGACCAGGGCCTCACCCATGCTACACAGGTGCTGAATTCCCCAGCAATCGCAGTGCGAGTAGGTCGCCGACTCAAATGCCTGCGACAAGTTCCGTGGGAGGCTTTAACTTCCCTGTCATTCCTGTAACGAGCATGGGGGACAATCTACGTATGACTTCATTATTCGACACTTATCGTGCGCACGTCTCTCCCAGCCTCACACACGGTGATAAGCCGTGAAAGGGAACACCATTGAAATGTCACCAATTTTGTGATTTCATAACATGGTTTACATGGAACGCACATCTCGGGTTTAACATGAGTCCCGAATGGTTAATCAAGGCATTACCCTATTTATCTTGGGCTCAGTTCTGTGGGCAAACTGGTGGCTGTACACTCTGGACTCAAAAGTGTACACCCACCCAGCTTTCTCCAGAGTGTACAGCCACCAGTTTGCCCACAGAATTGAGCCCAAGATATATAGAGGGGTGGTGCTTCCGGATGAAAGTGTGCTTGGTTGTAAGGTAGCTTCTAGTTAACTTCATATATACGCAAAATTATCGCGATGTCCACCACGTAGTTGATTTTCGACGTATGGAAGCCCTGCAGGCACTGACTGTCAATGACATCGTGTACTCTTCGCTTCTAATCTTGCCAGTAAACATACTGCTTAGGAGCAGGGAACGCAGCTGTAACATAGCTTGGGAGGCTGTTTGGTGGACATACGACGGTACTCACGATCCAACTATGTCACCCGCGCAGCATTGTCCTGCTGGGCCTGTGGGGTCAAGGACAGTCAAGACCGTGCGATATCGTCAGAGCTAGCATACGTACACTACAAAATAGGCGTTAGAGATTTTAATCAGTGTCAAAAAAAGGGAAACTCGCCTGGTTTGGTTTCCCGACATGACCTTGATGAACGTGGATTAGAGATGATATATGCCGTTGCTGCTGGGCAGACTCACATAATGGGGGAGCACGATCTTCGACAGCAGCGGCACTGACCGCAGTGGGGCTGTGGACGAAGAGAGCGACGAGAGCAGCAATGCTGACAAGGAAAAGCTTGGAGGAGTACATCAATGCTTGAGAGAAGTTGAGAGCTGAAAGTTGATTCTAAAGATGAATGGCAACGTACCCGACAATATATACCCTACGTTAGAACGTCCGTGTTTCACGCAGAGACTCGGATCGCATGGCTAGAATAGGATAAGGTAGCACCAGTTCAGATTGCAAGCTGTGCATCAGTGGAGTTAACGTTATGGTCAATCATACCGTCGGCATGAGCGAGAGTGTCCCCGCCCCAATATACGTCAGGGTAGAGAGGTGAATTACAGGTGCGGATGAATGGCGGATGGAGGGGTTTTTCCTCTATGCTGCCAGCTGACAATTATCTATGCATGCCCCGCGCTGTCATTATCATCCGTCGGAGCCGACTTTGAAAATAGGTGTTGGGACGCTGGTATCGTCAGAGGCCGGTAGCACTTGCAGCAAAAGCCCATAATCAATGTTTGACATCAGCCTCTATTTGTAGCAGCTGGCTCCACGGAGTGCTGGCGCGAGGGTGACGCTCAGGTACCTAAAAGGACAGGAACTGTCAACTTGAAACTATCCCGGACAAAGGCCGGTGAATGAACAAATTTGGTCCAGGTGATGGTGACGGTGCAATTTTCGGACCCAAATAGGCCGAAAACGCGAGGATATGCAGTCCGGCAACTGCCGGTTATGGTAATTTTATCGTGCACGTGATGTCCAATGAACAACTAACCCAGTGAATACTATGAATCATGATTCTGAATAGGTGAGGTGAATCCCGTGCACCTTTGGTCGTAATATTACAGTAACTGTATTATCTTGTACCATCCATCAGCTTTCTGGGACATGCCTGATGGCTCCACTGGGCCCATCGGCATGACATCACGATACAATCTTTCACCGTGTTCGACTCCAACGAGCCTCAAGGTCCTGGTGGTTCTTCCAGCACCTGCACCATTCTTCCGCTTGAGTCCTTCCCCCTCTCACCAATCACAACCTCATCTCACCCGACAATGGAAGGTCCCGACCAATCCCACAACGCCGAGGATCAGGTGGTCGAAGCGGCGCGCGCAGCCTCGCAGGCGCAAAAACTCGCAGACGACCTGAAAACGCGTGCACTAGCAGCTGAGGACCCGGAGACGAGTGCGCGACTACTGGCAGAGTCGAGAGCTAAGGAAGTCGAGGCGCGCAAGCACAGCCGGAGAGCGCATCGTCTGGCCAGCGGTGTGTGGCAGGGCGGGGCGCGGGGCGCCGGCGTGGGTGCCGTAATCGGGGTCGGGCTGGGCACGGTGGTGGGAACGCTTGTGGGGGCAATTGCGAGTGTTCCGATGACGGGCTTGGGGTTCGTTGTGGGTGTGCCTGTTGGGTGGATTCATGGGCCGTGGGTTGGGCGTGAGAGGAGGAAGGAGGATAAGGATAAGGATCCGGAGTGGGAGGGAGCGGAGGACGGCGAAACGAGGGAGGTAGGTCAGTCCAAAAGAATTGATGAAGCAGATGATTCGGACGAGATGATGTCGGATGAGGGGACTCATCGCGCCATTCTCGAAGCCGTTGAGGCTGAAGACAAGCTGGAACAACAAATGCATGAGAATGCGCAAGAACCGGCAGTATCTAATATCGAGGAGCCTCAGTCACAGCTCCCGCAGGATGAAGACGGAGGGCAGCATCGCAACGGCAGGCCTGGGTGGGAGATCGTGGCGGAGAAGCCAGACGAACAGGAAGAGGAGCACGTGAAGAATCGGACGCCAGCTCAGATTGAAGAACCCCATGGGCAAGATGGAGAGCAGCATAGCGAGGTACAACCGGAGACAAAGGCTTTGGAGGAAGACAGTGATTCGAGGATCTGACGAAGTTTGATTACCTAGCGTATTTCGATTCTGCTCAGTTGATGTAAATATAATCCGAGACGTCTGGCGCTTCGAATCCACCAGATCCCAGAGGGCGCCTTCTTGCAGAGGAAAAAAATCCGATTAATCAGAGGCTCTAGTCAGAGACCTCGCGATACATCACTTTAGAATGTTTACCTTTTCCAGTTGGACAGCGTGCAGTCTATTGCATGCGTTGCACTCGCGGTCGGTGTCGCTATGACCCCACCATCTGCATCTGGGAGACGATCAAACTGTTCTTGATGTCGTCTCCCATGATGACCACACAAAAAGTCGATACAATACACGAAAAAAATCTGGACTATGCGGGGGGTGACTAGCTTACACGACGCAAAGTCACTAGAGATAAGGAAGTAGTGGAACCCCACAAAACACGATTTGTTGGTCTTAACGAGCCGGCATTCCTGCGGACGTTGGACTCCCTGGTGCCGGTCAAGTGCCGGTAAGAGGAGCGGAGAGATGCAGTGACGAAAAACAAAGAAGGAATAAAGGCAGAACATAAATACACACCTCTTCGTTAACGGCCGCGCCAGGATTAGCGGCACGCACCGTCCAAAACCCGCGCGGTGCGGTGTCTTTCGCGTCTTTGGTGTCTGGATGGTTGCTAGGCTATTCTTGAAAAAATCGAGCTTTTGATTCATTGCTGCGTCAATGGGATTAGCCATCAGATTTTCCTATGCCTTATTTGGAAACTATTGTTGCCCTCCCTTGAACGCACATTTTGCCCCACATATGAGGATGAGATTTTTCCACCATGTATAGCATGTGCAAACATTATTGCCACAACATCCAAATTTTGGTTGCTGATATTCCTAGGTGGCTAAACAGCGGTGCGGACATGGGACTGTCCTAAAAAGGACATAGGTAAAACCAGAATCGGGCACAGTGGCCGAACCGCTCCAGATAGCGACCTAATTTTTTTTGCATAACTTTTGTGCATTTTTTCCGCCCCCATTGACGCCCAAAAATCGGCAATCCCCGCCAGTGAAGTGTCCGTCTGTTTCAGACAGGCTCTATAACCCAAATGGGGAATAGCTCGCTAACGGGAGCAGATACCCCCCCCAAAAAAACCGCTACGATTTTTAGGTGCTGGCGACCAAGGAGGGGAAGGTAATTCCTGGTGAGACGTCGTCAAAAGTGGAACCAAGTGCTCGTTACAGTCGAGTATGGGTAGTAATGTGTGCGAAGGCCCAGTAACATAGCAGCTTATGCAGTGCGGCAAATGAGCACGCCTTAGAGACAGTGTGTTGGTATTCGCGCGGAACTTGGATTCCGCATCTGGGGTACACTTTATATTTATTCTATCGAAAGGGAAGGGTTCCATGCGGTTCAATACCATCCAAAGTACGGAAAGAGCTTACACGAAAAGCGACGTCCTGGACAGCCAGAACAAGAGTAAGCACTGTCGGCGGGCTAGACATAGTAAGATACGACGAGATTTCCATCCCGCACATGCAAATAGGCGCTGCTATATCCCGATAGCTGCGTATGGCTGCGTATGGGATCCGTATGGGATCCCTTGTGCAATTCCAAGATCAAACGAGCCGCTTCCTTCTCTTCCATGGATGCGGGCCGACGCAGGTCAACGATGTTGTTACGTAGCGCGAACTCGAGGCAGTACCCCCGCGTAAGTGATGACAGGCCCTCTCTTGTAGATGAGCATCCCCGCGCGGATGGCGGAGGTGCACTCCTATCGCTCGAGGACGCCGGTATTGGGTGAAATCGAGAAGCGGTAGTTCAGCATCACACGGAACGGGGCGAGGTTGTAGCCTTGCTTGGCTTTGTCGATAATGGCGCCCGAGTGAAATATCATCAGCTTGTACGAGTCGCGCCGGAGCGGCGAGCGGTACAGCATGAGTGTGGAGGTCCAGAGCTTCTCTGGTGGCCCAACGCAAGGAAAGTCTTCGAGCCGAGCGATGATGGCGGGGGTGATGTCCGTGGAACCGTCATCGAATGTCATCGACGATAAGGCGCGCCATCGCGATCCGAAGCTCGCAGCGGAGTATACAAAGATTTCGTCGAACGTCATGGTGAAGATGAGGTGGCCCGGGGCTAATGTGAGGTTTGGTGTCTGTAGGACGCATGAGGAAACACAGCAAAGGCGTTGTAGGAGGCGCCCGCACAAAGGATGAGAATGAAAGGGGTCTGGGATGCCATATGTAAACGTAGTTATGCGCTCGCCAGTCTATGAGCATGATGGCGTAAGTGCTATCGTACGTGGTGAGGTCGGTCGGATTGGTGCGCCAATAGACCGCATACCCCAGTAGATCGCCCAACATCGCATGAATGAATTGATGAAGCCATATCTGGTCCGGAAGCTCAGTCTCGAAAAGTTGCGTGGATTCCCCAGTGTTCAGATTGACTTGAATAATTGCCACAGAGTGCGGCCTACATGTGAAGAGCGAATGTATTGGCGTGAAAACAAAATCAAGGGAGAAAGCGGAAGGACATACCTCATGGCGGTAAGGCAGAGCACGACAGAACGCCCGCCGTCAAGCATCTCGAGCACGTGCATGGTGGATTTTTCGGAGCTCCACGTCCATAAAGGCACATTGGCCTTCACATTCCACAACTCGTAGCCAGACTTTCCCTGCCTCACGAGTACGTATTGGCCACCCGGCAACAGCTCAACTTTTTCCGCGGCACGGAAAGAATCGGGGAAGGAAATTTGTTCCGCCAGCACTGGGGATCCCTCCTGTTCGGACCACGTAGCAGGGCCAATCACCGTCCTTTTGACGAGCCCGATTAGGTCCATGACACTGTGGTCCGCGAGCGACCGGCTGTGAGGAAGGTCGACAAGACCCCTTGAGGCCAGGTCTTCAACGAGTAGGATCCAGAGCTGTTTCGCCATGGTCAACCGGCAGAAGAATACGTTTACCTAGCGTCAAACAAGGAGCCAGAGACCATCAGTGAAATGAGTCGAGAAGAGCGCTAGACATACGAGACCCAACGACAGCAGGGTTTCAATGTCGCACAAGGAAACGACGCGCAGGCCGACGTCCTCGCCCAAGTCCTCGAATGCGAGCATTTGGTGGAGATGATGGTGGGGAGAAAGCGGATTTCAAACTCCGCAAACGGTTTCCATGGCAGAGCTTTGGCAGAGCTCACGGCATCCCGTGTCCTGAAGAAGTGAAGCATATAACGATCTGGAATATCTCGTAGGTGATTCAAAAAATCAAGAAACACATTTGTTGGGGAGTCATTTTAGAGGTGTTGGGATACCGCAGGCTTGGTACCCTGCCCGGTTGAGGTTGGCGGAATTGTCCTACGCAGGGGCAATGTGTAACTCACCATTTTTGTGCTTCAAGCAGTTCTTTGACAATTTTCTCAACCTGGAATAATGATTTGAGTCCCGAAACCAGAAGAAAGCAGAAGAGGACGATGGTCGTGGCCAGTCGTGGCTGAAGGGAAACAACGGATCACGGACCGTTGATTCACATCTTCGCTTGCTTCCTGCCACCATGTTTGCCTTTCCCAATCCTTGCCAGCACCCGCAGTTACAACCTCTACCTGCCCAGCGTCCCTCTCCTGAATCGAGGGGCGTAATCATAAGCCTTTGAAGCTCTTGTCGTATTATCTGATCTCCATTCTTCGTGTATACGACCTGGTCCAGTGGTGGATCGCAACGGCTCTTTGAAAAACCAATACAGTTCAAATGACCAAGCTTTATGACCCGCTCCCTTCACAAAGAAAGCTAACCTGATCTCAATTCAAAAACATTATATTACTGTGCACCATCAGTCGGAGACAATGGAAAAGATTGGCGATTTTCATCGCCGCGTAGCCGCGTTGGTTCAAGCTTTTGAGGTTCGCCCTGCTTTAGTTTTGCTTTTTCAGCTGCATCTGAAATAACATCCATCAGATATCCGCAACCCCGAACGTGATGGACTGGCAGAGGAAGAACGATGTAGCTGGCAGTCGCGATTCACGATCTGGCTTATATCACGAGCTTATATCACAGCTCGATGGGCTTCGACGTCAAGGGGGATTGGTTAAAGCTTACCTTTTCCCCGAGTCAAACGGGTTTCGCTGACATCTGACGTAGAATTGAAGCAAGAGAATACGGTCACTGCAATGGTTCGCTGACGCATCGACTCAAGGGTGCCTCTCGGGACCGACCTGAGCACCAGTTTTAATCACAACTACTGTTCGAGCTATCTCCGGACCGGGCCGGCAAGTCACTGTAAAGGATTGCATGGTCACCCCGTACGATGTCGATTTCGATGAAAAGACTGGCTCGGGCGCTTGTGAGTATTATACTTTGGACCGTCTGAATTACTTGCACACGGTGCTCTTTTGCGCAGCGGAGAGGTCTATCGAGGGTTTTGACACAACACTGAGGTAGCGCTAGAAGTGTTTCGCACCCTGGACGGCGGAGTTCCCGACTCTAAAGTATGTTCTTTATGCTCAGCAAGGCAACAGCAATTTTTACTCATGAACGATGACTACGTGTGTGGCGCTGATCTATGGTTCACCGACAATACGCCGATAATCAAGGCAGAGGAGAAACCTTTCCGTGTCTCAAAATCAAATTCGACCGTGCGACCCTCCGTTTTTGCTGATATGGTCGCATTACATCAATACTCGTACCGCAGCTCTCTGTGATTTCGGCCTTTCTCGTGTCAAAGCAGATATGACCAGCCACACTTCAGCGCGAGATGTATTTATAGGTGCAGGCAGTCGGGGCCCGAACGATTTTGTGGACACTCCGCGAAAAAAGCCCTCGTTTCCAACACGGGAGAGCTTGTTGCGGTGGCATTGTCGGACAGGATTGTCTGGGTGTGGGATATCCAAAGTGGAGAAGCGGTGGTCTAGTTCCGCGCCACCACGAAAGATGAGCAGGGGGAGTGCTTCATTCCAGGTATCGCATTCTCGCCAGACGGCAGGCGTGTCGCTACGTCTTCGACCACAAAGGGGGTGGTTTGGTGTCGCATTTTCTCCTGAGGGATGTTTCCTCGTATCAGCCGGTCGATACGGGACTGCCATCCTCTGGAAAGCTGATTCAGGCGAGGTGAAATCTACGCTCTTGGGCCACCTAGTATGTTGCCCACCCACTTTGAACCACAAAATAGTGGCTGTGGCATGGACTCAGCCACCGGTGGCTGGGGCAATCAATCAGTCACCGTTTCGCTGGCTGGGCAATATGTAAGGCTAGTAGCCGTTTAATTGTATAGCTCTAGTATAATTGATTTTACCCCCATTTCGGACTTTGCTAAATCAGGATAACCGACTTCAGTCAAAATTCGGCCAACCGCCGGATCAAGCATGCTTTTGTGATTAGAGCACATTGGCCCAACCTTGACTTAAAAAATTGGAACCTCTGAAAATTTGCGTACTCAAATCCGTTCATTGAAGTTAGTTTTCGGCTTCGTAATAAGTTGTAATAGTGTAACTTAATTATTTGTTGCACCACTTGGCTGTTTTTCACGAAAAATGCACTCCTTCAGTGCATTGGATTCTTTTTAAACCACTTGGGAACATTTGTTAAAAGAATTGTAAAAAAGGCTCCACTCTGATCACGGACGTCAACCGTCAGAAACAAGTGCTGGGAAACAATTGAAATGCACTGCACCATCAAGTCTCCACTTGAGCAGTTACTTTCGGAACAAAGTTGGGTAGAAAAACGGACGTAGGTGGCGGTACAGTTGCGATTGGGGTGATCACAGTGTTGAAAATATTTGTTGCCTCCTCAATTGGCATGCAAGTCAGCCACCTATACTTTTACAGGAAATTTAATGCAGGAGCTGGGATGAAATCCATCAAGATGGCTGAGTAATAACTATATTTTTCATGCCCAGCTACTGAGCCAAAACAAACCACAGCCTCTGCTGCCACACAAGGCCAAGCAACGCATAGCCGACATCCGCAGCTAGAGCGTGCATTTCAGAAGAAGAGCGAGACATGCGCCAAGGATATCCCTGGAATAATCTGTCGTCAAGTGTTGAGCTACAAATGTGGAATACTGTACCATTTCGACCAAGTGTTCAGCCCATGTCACCCGTGGGCCGTCACCATAAGTGTCCATTTTTGTAGATTCGGATCAAGCCTTTCCTCGGTCCGGACAAGCCGGACAACCTCGGAGAGAGGCTTGCCACAAGATCCGAAAATTATGGGATCGTACTCATTTCTTGACGGAATCTCTTGAAATAGAGGAGCAATATGCTCGTTAGAGGCATTCCAACTTTCGTGCATGCTCAGTTTAATATTTGAGGCTCATGGTGACATAACATGAGTCGATTTTCGTGGGGCTTTGTAGGAAAACATTCGGTGGTAAACAAACATGTTTTTCAGCGAAGATCATAGCTTTTATGGGCTCTATGGCTGGGGGCAATGGTTCACCCATAAAATGCGCTCTTACTCCAGCATCCCTTTTGGTACAGGGTGATGGGACGTGAATTACTTAGGGCAACAAGATATAAGGCTTGGTGGGAGAGACTTAGTGGCTGTAACAGTGTTATATGTCACTGCGTTCCCTGGGCGCCGAGCCTGAGGCACAGGCTCTGCCGAGCTGTGCCGAGATCTGCAGATTTATCTCCCTTTTCTAGGCTCCGTTTGACCCCGTTCATGGACAGGAAAGGTCCGTGCGGCACTGAAATCCATGCTAGTGAAAAAAAAAGCGCATCTTGGCTGAGGCGTTGTGGCTGTTTGTAATAACTTTGGGCTGATGGCGGCAGGGCCGCAGCACAGGGCCGCACAGGCTGTGCCGAGGTCTGCCGAGATGTGCCGCCGTCATCGCCACGTGGCCTGCCTCGGGCTCTCGGCACACCTCAGCACAGGGCCGCAGACCTTTGCCTCGGTGCCCAGGGAACGCAGTGTGTGGCTCAGGAGGCTTTAAACTCCGTATTGGGATTGAGACCTATGCGAGAAAGCTCGGATGGATGTGTTGCGTTGCTGACAAATCATGTCCAACCAGGTGGATCTTCTTAGATCTTCTTAACTCCTGGGCAATTCAGTTCCTCACCATTTCACATTGAATAAGGGTACTGGTTCTGTCCCTTCAGATTCCGCTTTAACCAGGTATAACTAGTTGAACAGATGAATCTTTCAACATCTCTCATTTTACAAGAGTCACACTGGCGAAGGTTTCCGGAAGGTATCTAACATCTAGAGAGCATTCTGAAGAGGCCAAACGATTTTCTAAGCTGTTGAGAGCATATTATCTCTACTGACCAAGGGGTTTAGCATGCTCCCCGCAACAACAGGACCTACTAACTATTTCGTCTCTGCTTTGACCCGTCCTCCTGGTCGCCTAGCGCCCGGTATTTCCCCGACAGTCCTCGCTAGTCACCATCTGGAACCCACCGCCACTTCCCGGTGAAGGCTCGTTTCCACCGACGCATTATTCGGACTCCATAGTGTCGAAAAAGCTGATTGGTGTGCCCGATGTCTCAGCGGCCTAGGTACTATGTCCACACCAATTTTTCTTCGCCTTTGTCGGCTGATTCTACCAGTTTTTGGTGCCCACTCTGGTAGCTTTGAGCCAGATTAGTCAATCATCGCTATTCTAATCCCATTAATATTCCAACTGCTCTACGCAATAACCCCACCGATCTGGACTACAGGATGTATGTACCTCACACAACCAAACGATTCCCGTGGGCTATGTGCCCAGCAGCACTCCGTTCAATTCAACGGTGACTACGGGGCTCCTTTTTCTCCGCTTCGTGTAGTGCCACACCACAACCATGCATCCCGATCGCGCCGCCGACACCATATCCGCATTCAGCGACCATTAGTTGGCTCATCGACGCGGAGTCATATAGCCCCCCCCCCCCCCCCCCCCCCCCCCCCCCCCCCCCAACAACCCCGGTACGTCCGTTAAATTTTTGCCCTCTTTTCTTACAGCTAAATCGAAAACGATAGACGTTTTCGATTTGGAGCAGAGTTCGGGCCGAGCACTGCTTGATCTTAAATTAGCACACCACATTAGCTGGAATTTCTTGCAGGGTCTTGTAGTTAGAGGTAGTTAGCAAGTAGTCAGCCATAACCACAAGCAGCTGTTTTTGCTCGCACGGGATATGGCTTCGGTTGCCGGAGGGCATGGTTGTAGCATGTAGAGTATGTTGAGCTGGAGCGAATGACGCAGGCAACCCGGTTATTTTAAGATTTCTTTGGTCGGGCTGTGCTCGGCCCGAACCAAGATTCCCATGCCCGATTGAAAGGGCCGCTGCAGCCCAGAAGGCAGGGGCCGCAGTTCCTCTTGCAGACAGAATTGCCATCGGACACAAGTTCATCGAGGAGTTTATAACGATGAGCGTCGGGCACTGACCATGCAGATGGGGCAGTCAATGGATCCACTTGGTTGGGGTATGTGCTTACTCTCCGTGGCCCCATCACTCAAAACGCAATGGAAATCTGCAGCTTTCTAGACCGCGCAGCATACATGTTATCCATCGCATCGGCTTCATGTGCCGGAGTTCCAAGGATGCCATTATTTCCATGCATCTCAGCCCGGAGCTCACCTCCCACGCGATCCAACATCCCATCGTGGATTTTGTTTTTCACTGGAAGCCTGACCTGTAGGTGTGCAGTCGAACAAGCCGCAGTCAATGCCCCTGGATTCATGGGTGTCGCACTCGAGGTGGGATTCTTCGCATCTGGATTCTGTATTTTCTATGTTTAATCGCGTTCCAGCTTGGCTCGAGGCTGATAGCAGAAACGTCAGCAAGGAAAAAAGTCGGACTTGAAGTAAAGCTCACCTGCAGTGAAATCAGCGTTTCGGGGCTCTTGGGTGCGACGGATACGGTGCAGAAGTACCCAATGAGTTTCCCTCAGATTTCTAGATAGAAGCGAGTCGAGTCTAAGTAACAAGAGAAGGAACAGTCGAGATGAGCCATACCTTACCGGGGGTGTTCAAGCGGCGGTTGGAGGCTCTTGTCTGCTTCGGATACGAGTCTACAGGACCAAATAGATTCTATCTAAGCGTTCACAATGAAAACGAGTCGATCCTAGCAGAAGAAAAGTCAGTACAGGAAGCAAGGCTCAAATTGAAACCAGAGCTCGCGGGGCAGATATTCCGGCGCTTGGGGCCTCTCGCATGCAACGGGTACGATGCTGTAGGGCCCTATACACTTATAGTCGGTGTTCCGGTATCGGGTCGATGCTAACATAATAAATATTACGAAGTAAGAAGAAAAACCTCGAGTGGAAGCAAAGCTGACCCTGGCAGATACCCAGAGTTCAAGGGGCGGTTTGGAGCTCTAGGCGTTTAAAATTGAAACGAGTCGACTCTGGCACTGGATAGGTCAGCGAAGGAATATTGAACGATAACTCACCTGTGCAATCAGCGTTTCGGGGGTCTTTGACGCAGTGAATATGATCCTAGTCATTTTCTCCTCCATTCTGAGGTTCAGAGCGTCCGTCTGTGCTGCGACGTAGCCGCAGGTAGCCATGTCTGGGTATAGCCGCATGTCCGACATTTTAAAAATCCTAAACGTAGAACACGGAGCGGAATGAATGTTCTACTTTCAAATTCGGCAGCACTGAGGTGAATAAATACAAACAGATAGGTCACTACACGTATGGTTAGTTCATTTGGGGGCCCAGATGAACCACACAGATAACTAGCTATCGGTGGCTATGCTAAGACACAGCCATCTTTGTTGTACCACAGACCAGAGCGGCAAATGTATAGGAAGGATGATCGCAAAGGTCAATTCTACTTTTCTGGTTTTTTCGGTTTTTTTTTTTGGCCCACTAGCCGAAACCGCATAGCCACAGGTCTGCAGACAGACAGACTTCCTAGAGATATGTAGGGTGAATTATCTCATAAATGGTGGCGAGGCATATGTACCCATTCTTGTCATTGAATGCAAACAAAACTGAACACTGGTCCAAAGATCAAAGTGGTTGATGAGGTTGAATCGCCAGAGACTGAAATTTGAACACATCTACCCATCATATCTCGCTCCATCATGTATTCAAATGTTCTGAAAATCCCTACTCTACAAAACCGGCATGGCATCGAATGCAGTGGCAGTGCATTGAATCATTCAATGCACTCATTCCCAGAAATTGTTCAAATCTTGTAGGTCCTCAGAGAAAATGAGCTGTCGTAATAAATACAGAGCCCCCACACCCGAAACGGATAATCGAAAGTGGGGGCGATCATTTAAACATTCTGCATGCGGCATAGCCGCGCGGCCACATATCTAGTTCCCATTTCCACATCTATTTCCCATTACCATCGTCCAATGAATGACGAGGTACAACTCAAACATCCTTCTATTAAGCATTTCATCCGTGGATGGGTATTCCGCCAAAGGATTGGATATGTGTAGGGTGTACCGAGTCTTGCAAGATTACGCACACCTAAACCATGGGCGGCAGGCACGCACGTTAAATATTTACGCGGCGCGTTGAGCAGGCCCCATAATACACATGAAGATGAAATAAATACCGGGGTGATCTCCGGGAAAGCGACGCGCAGGTGCACTAATGCGCTATGTCCCGGCACCGCATGATAGCTCGCACGCCAAAAAAGGAAGAAAAACATAAGAAGAATAGAAAAGGAGAACACACAATGCAGGAGAAGAAGCATGTGGAGAAGAAAGTGAAACACGAAGGAAAATGGTCCATATAGATATCGTGTAAGACAGAGCGATGTCGAAGTATTGGAATAGAATGGGAACGACGTGCGGATACCGCAAAACCAACCGAAAAGCCATAAATGGAGCATACGGCACATAAAAATTCACAATCTCGACAGACTGCCCCTCGAACGCATACACCCAGCCCTTGTCCGCGGCGCGGAAGATTTGCTCCGCTGCGCGCGCAATCAGCCATTGAGTTTCGAGGTCTGGTATGAGGAGAGTGGGCTGGTTAAGGAAGTAATAATAATCAAAGCGCTGGTGTGAATTGGAGAAAGCGGGGCGGGGAGGAAAAGTAGAAATGTGGGCAGGAGATGGAAATACATTTACGCTCAAGAAGGAAGGAGGGGGCAGAGCAAGAACGGAGGAAATACTGAATAAAATTGAGAAAGAATAACAGAAAAAAGCCTCCCATCGTTCGCGAGGATATTTGAAAGGCTTGAGATCGTATCAGTCAGAAAAAGTAATAGTTCCCCTCCAACAAAGAAAAGAAAAGACCCTGGCTTCGATGAAAGAACTCGCCCAATTTGTGTAGGATGAACAGAAAAATGAAATGAGATGAGCCACTCACCCGCCCTCCATCATCCAGTTCTTTTCGCCAAGGTCAAGCCGAACGGGAATGTGCACATATTAGGGGCAGTCAGAGTAGCCTTGAAAGGCAGTTCTGACGGCCGGTTCTGAAACCAAAAGACGCTGATCCTCGAATCACAATCCACCTTCAATGTAGCACTGGTTGTCTCCTTCACAGCTATTGCCCTACCAGTCTCTTTCTCAGCAGCCCTGCTCGGCGGTTTTGGGTACTTCAGAGCATGGACCGGAACACCGAATTACTGATCTGCTTCTTATCCAACTATCTGGGGAAAGCTTTTGTAGTCGACGGGACATTCTATGAAAATAACATGCTTGACGCAAAACTTCCAGCTATTGAGAGCGGTATTAGGTGCTTTGAATGAAAATGCGGATGTGTACGCTTCAAGAAAATAACTCACAACCCTGCGTCTACACTGAAGACAGAAGCCGCGGATCTAGTGTCACTAGACACTGAAATTGATGTCATGTTCAACTGCCCTGGAGCCTTGATATGCAATGGGACGCAACGCTACTGTACAAAGGTGATAAATTCTTTGAAAGTCTCACCTCGTCGAAGGTCTGCGGAGACAAACCTGGATCGTATCCGCTGCTGCATTAAAGAGGTATCTGACTATCCTTCCAGCGACGAGACAATCTGGAGATCACTACGGTCACCAGATATCCAACGACTGACACGCAACTTTCTATGGAAGTGCGTGCACAACATCTTCCGTGTCGGAGACTTCTGGAGACATATATACAACCTGGAGATATTTAGCCAATGTACATATTGCAACATTGACGAAAGTCTAGAGCACACAATGCTTGACTGTGCGGGCCAGCGCCAAGTATGGGCACTATGCGCGGAGCTATGGGATGTAAATATGGCTTCTCAAGCTGGCCGCGATTAAACTGGGGACTGCTTCCGAGTCTGGGATGCAATCTTGTAAGATTTAAATCGGCAAAAGGGAAGTCAGTACCCCACAAACAACGGCATCCTAGTCAGCACCTCCATGCACCTTATCTGGAGATTGAGAAACGAGCCTCGGTTTGACAACGGTGATCGTGAACAAAAAACATTAACTGGGATATACAACCGCTAGGTAGCAGCGATAAACTTGGTACTGAAGCGTGACCGATTGCTCACAAATAAAATCCACTTCGGTCGTCTCGCTTTCAAGAGACAGACGGTACTAAATACATGGAGTGGCATCCTGTGGGACGAGGACTCATTGTCGGACAACTGGATACAGTCAGATCGGGTTTTAGTGGGTACACTGCGACAGAGCGTGTAGTTGGATAGAACAAGTCCTGGTCGGAGACCCACACTAAGTTTTGAAAAATGTGCGTAATTGGTCTTTCATCCCGATAAACAACATATTGGCTGCTACTGATCAAGGGTCAGTTACCTCAGCGGATGAACAAGTTGACCGAAAGGCGGCAGTGCATGGCTGACAAATTGGCAAGACTCAAAAACAAGGCACCAGGGGCTGGTCGACGACGGTGACGGTGAGCGGCGAGGTTTTCAAGGATAGGAGGTGTGCACATTGGAAGGATCCTGTTCATACAACCCATGGAATGAGGTGAAAAGGTTGAAAATGAGCTGAATGCTACACGACCAAAGTGGATGTCGTTGTTACTAAAAGAGATTTTGTTCTGCTTAGCACCTGTATCCAGATGGGAAAGGCTCGTATAAGCTGCTGTGAGGACTACAGTGGCACTTTTAGGCAGACAGAGTCAGGGATGGGAAATGATGGATAAGAAGCAGGATAAATTGATAGCCAGCTAGGTCCCCTTTCGGTGGTCGGGAGCAATGAGGAAGTGTCGAACGGATGGGATCACCGTGATGACAGCGTAACTCCATCAGGGTATGATGACAAGGACACGGAAAACTCACACCACCGTGTGCTCCCATGCGCTGCGTTAAAAACCGGAGGGAATATCTCCCGCGAAGGCATCTTGGCTCCGCTTCGTCTGTCTGGTCGTGTTCTCCCATTCAGGCGAGCTCATTGAATAGTCGATTCAGCTCGGACGAGTATGCGAACCTTGACAGCACTCCTCGTCGGCTTCCTCGCCACCTTTGCGATCGCGTCCCCCAGCCGAAAGTGGGTTTTTGCCCCCGGCAACCGTGCTGCCACAAACATCTACGAGATTCCTGCGGGTGGCAGCCTGGCCCGCGTCGGCAGCCAGATCCACGTCCTCGCCGCCAACGGGACTGTCATCCACGTAACAACCGCCGGCGCACCCACTGCGGGCCAGTTTAAGTTCCCGGTCTCTCGCGCCGCTCCAGTTGACGGCTGGGTCGCCTTCGCGTATTTTTTGAACCCCGGGTTCTCAGTCATCTCTTCCTTTACATCGACGTGGGAGGTGCCGCCTCTGCCCGAGACGGACCACGGGCAGACCATCTACCTATTCAACGCGGTCCAGAACTTCTCTAACACGATTCTGCAACCGGTGCTCCAGGTACGTGGGTCTCAGTCGGGCACGTACTCAAAATGACCATGCCTATGGTACTAGTACGGACCATCCCCAGCCGGAGGCGGCCCCTTCTGGGCCGTGGCATCGTTCGTGAGTGTCAAGTGCCCTGGACCTGCAATTCCTTTCCTGGTTATGTTTCTCCTGACGTACTTCCGTGGAACGGTCGTCGCTCATCCCTCTTTCATTCTTTCCGCTTCCAGCAGCTCTGACTAAAAATAAAAATAACAAATTGCAGTTTCTAGATGGCGTCAACCTCTTCCACACCCCGCTCGTCCGCAAGAGTCCAGGGGAAACACTGAATGGTGCCCTCACTCTCAGGAGCTTTAGCAGCTCCGAGTCTGTGTTCAACTACACCTCGCAGTTTTCGAACATCCCTGGCACTACGCTCAACATGAGTGTCCCCGCCCAGCTCAACGTAGCGGCGGTGACGCTCGAGGCATACAACATAACGGCGCTCAGCGATTACCCTGCCGGCGCAACCGTGTTTTCCGGAGTCAATGTCAAGTTTGCCAGCGGAGAGACGAAACCCGATGTTGTGTGGCGCCCTGTGGTACAGGCGGATGGGCTGGAGAGTACGGTTGATCAGGATGGCGCGGTTGATGCTCAGATCACCGTGAAGTACTAGGTTTTTTTCTTTGGTCAGGCTTATTTGCAAGCCTACCGAAATGTATGGGCTCCATTCGTCTGGTTGATTTGCGGGTACTACGTGCAAAGTTATTACCTTTGTGACTTTTGCGTACTTACTTCACTTTCGGTTACCCTTCACACTGTCTGCTTCATGCTGTAGGCGAAGTGCGCCAGGGCATCTCTGAATCAGGGCCATGCCGGGGGTTTTTTTTTCCTTTTTTTTGGTGGTACTTCAGTAGGGACGGCCTAGCAATTGGTTAACGTTCCGTCAAAAGCCGGGCGTGGGAAACGAACGGACATGGAGCAACTGCACCGAGCAAATCGGTTAATTCATAATTCCACGATCGGCAAGGCTACGTGGCCCGCCGGCGTCATAAAATTCGGCCCGAGCTGCGCCGTAGGCGGCTGCAACGGTGTTCTCAGCCGTTCTGCCGCAAATGAAACGGCAGTGGTGAAGAAGCAGAGCTAGAAGGGGTTAATTGAAGAGGAAGAGCAGAGGAAAACCGATGGAAATATGGAGCAATTGCACAGCCAAACAAGCAAAATCCTAAAGAACGGTTTATTAATTAATTAATCGCTTTCGAAAATGGTGGAGGCTCCACAGAGAACGAGGAACGTCGACGAGAGAAAAATTGCCCAAGGTAAGCTGAGCTTGCCTAGATGGCGAAACTCGCGCCCTTGGAAGTTTGAGGGAGACATTCAGTCCGTTTCAACCATTCATGCAATGGTCATCGAAATTCGCCGTCAGACATGGGGTACGGAGAACGCATCTGACTACATGAAGTCAATTTTACAGCCTCAAAGAAGCATCGAATCTAAACGAAGGAAGGAATCATCTGGAATCCCTGCTGTAAACGCAGCCTAAACGAGGGATTGTAGGAACAGGGCAAACATGTACAATCTGATCGGCATCTGCTCAAGAGACTCCGGGCCAATACAAACGAGTTAATGACAATGCATGCAAGGGATCTAAAATGACCGCTGGGCGTTAACCGAAAATATTCGCTATATCTGCAAACAATCTCTTCCCATCTCCGTCTCCGCGCCTCTCATCTTCTCCGCTCTCTTTGAAGATATGCAGCCACCTGCAAATGGAGTCTGTTGTTAACGCTCTTGATTTCAACAACAAGATGACCCGTCTCAATACGGCAACCATTTATTTCAATTTATTACAGCTCCGTTTCCCGGCCTTTCATTATCTGCCTTCCAAAGACTACGATAGACATTACTACTCCCGCACGGGACACTGGTGCTTTCTAGCGGAGATCAAGGAGGCCATACCGTGGTTGAGGCTCATGTACCACGTCACGGACAAAACGAGGTTTCAATCCCTGGTGGTGTTCCATCTAGCCCCAAAAATAAACGGATGGCCCCCCCCATCCGAAGAATAAAATACACAGGCGCAGGCTGTGTACGAGCAAATGCGCAGTTACTTTCAAAGCAAGGCCATGTCTGGAGGACATACTCAAACAATTATTATTCGCTGTTGGCTTGCTCGTCAGGAGCCAGGCTGATCTCAAGTCATTCGTTTGTTATGCCCTGCTTCCGCAGATCATTCGATGGCTTCGGGGCTACGACCCTCGATAATCCGGAGGACGAAGAGCTGTCCGGATACAATGATTCGGTTCGGGTGAGACTAGAGACCACAAGCTTTTGCGACGCACCCTAACTATTTTTCAGACGACCCGTCCCCGTAATACGAAAGGAAAAGGCACGTCACGCAAGATGAGGAGCTACAAAGATGAAACAGCTGCAGAGAACATCGAAACTTGAACTATGACTTGACTGTCGGTCCCACTCGAGAAATGGAAGCCCCCTTCTCCACTGACAATGCAAAACGCTAGCGGCAGTCGTACATCCATAAATGTACGTGATTGCAGTGCCTTCAGTTGGGTGTTGTTAATTTCGATTCCTAGAATCACAGGCCTCTCGTGGGGATAGGCCTCATGGGCAAGGGCCTTTCGGCGCGGAAAAAGCAAAAATGTATCCTATAACGGGGATCGAACCTGCGTCACATGCGATTTGAGAAGAAGAGAAACCAGCGTAGGTTGTCTTCTTTAAGGCCGCTGCTGCCTTAAAGCAACAAAATCTTTTGGCCAATCTTGTGGAATGTGTTTTTTTTTTGTGTTTCTGGTCTGAATCGGCTCCAACCTGGCTTTTTGCATCCAACCTGGCTTTTTTCTTGAAAGGGCCTGATTTCGCACTTTTTTTTTTTGCTTTTTCTTTCTTTTCATCTGAATTGGATCCAACCTGGCTTCTTTTCTGTGCCCTTAGCCTTTTTTGCTACCCTACCCCTTTTTTCTGTACCCTAATCCCATTTTCATCACTCTAACCTCTTTTTCATTACTCTACAGTCAATCCATGGTCCTTGCACCACATTTGTAATAACACACTTTTTCCATGGATTTTGGCACTTTTTGTATGAGATAAGAGCTGCAGAAGGTGAGCATGAACCTATAGACCATGGCACCACAAAAAGACTTAAGGAAATCAGATGAGTTTGGCGAGTTCAGCATCAATCGCTGTCGGCCACATTTTCGGCCATCAGCGGTCCTTGCAACATGCACAAATAAGCGCGAAGATGGGCCTTGAACTGCTGGATTCTTGGCATCATCTCTTCTCCCTCTCTCCCTCTCAGCATTCTGTAGTTTAGATTTGGTGATGTGAGGCATGAGAGAGAGTGGCGTGAAAGACTTGTTTGTGTGTGTGATGGCCCCACATGAATATGGTGCAAGCATTCCACTTTCCGGGCACATTGCTAAGCCATTCAGGGTCCTATGTACTAGAAATTTTTGTATGGCATTCCCACTATGCTGAAGAGTCCCCCAAAAATTTCATGGGCAAAAAAATTGATTTTTCATAAAGTCTGGTTGCCGACAGTCTGTGGTGCCGCCAAAATCAGTGGTATGGGACACATTTATGAAATTTTATGTTTCAGAAAAATTACAGGCATATACGGTGGGTCCATCCCTACAAGTCCACCAGTAACAATCAGATGAAAATCTTATTGGATGGTTCGGAAATAAAAGATGGTGCAAGGACCATGGATTGACTGTAGCTACCTTTTTGCTACCCTAACCTCTTTCTCTAACCGCTTTTTTGTACCCTAAGCTCTTTTTGCTGCCCTAACCCATTTTTTCTGTACCCTAAGCCCTTTTTGCCACCCTAGCCCATTCTTTTGTACCCTTTGCCACCCTAACCCTTCTTTTTTGTACCCTAAGCTCTTTTTGCCGCCCTAACCCATTTTTTCTGTACCCTAAGCCCTATTTGCCACCCTAACCTTATTTTTATGTACCCCAAGCCCTATTTGCCACCCTAACCCATTCTTTTGTACCCTAAGCCCTATTTGCCACCCTAGCCCTATTTATTTGTACCCAAACCCTCAAATCTCTCCCAACCTGGATTTTTTGGTTCCAACCTGTTTTTTTTGTCGAATTGGGCAGCTGGGCTCCATGTTGCACTTTTTCTTTCTTTAACAGGTCTGTCAGACTATAGAAAATGATGAGGCTTCAAATTGCTCCCAATCTGGCTGAAATCGCTACTGAAATAGTGGTTTTACTCTTTCCTCAGCTTTCTTTACCAGCAGCACTGTGTTAAAGAAAAGAATCTCGCAGTTGCCCACCATTACCCAGGCATTTTTACAACCTGCTATTCATTTTTATTAACATAAGGCTTGTCTTATAGAAACTCATTATGTATGAATTGCATTGATACATGAGGTGGCTGTGCTTGCCCTTTTATGGTAAATGCAAAAGGCATTCAAGGTGGGGATTGAACCCGCAACCTCCTGCTTTCCCCACTTCTGAAAAAGAAGCATCATTAACCACTGGACCAAGCAACCACTATATGTAACAACTTTTGGTCCACCTGAGGTAACTAATTAATCTTGTCCCAATGTTACCCAAGCTGCCTTCCATCTTTATAATACCAGCCTAGTTAGGGTGTTTACTTCCCACCTATATATGATTACCTTAGCTAGGGTGCTGGATGAGGGAGACTTCCAGTTTGGTATCTTCTAGTGGCCCCTGGGTGGGATGCAAGGGCCCTACAGTGCCTGAGTCACAGAGGCACCTGGAGGAGGAAAATCCGCAAACAGTTGGTTCTTTTTGTGATGTTGTCCAAAAACGTGTCACTAGATTTTCTGCGGTGATGGACCAAGAAGCCGTACTCATGGAGGCTTTGACTGATTTGGCTAAGGATGTGAGGGGGCAATAGAAGAGTCTGGCAATGAGTATGAGCCTGGAAGATAATTTTTTAATACCTGAATGCTGTGCACTGAGGGAACCTGGCTTAAATCAAAACCAAATTCAGATAACCAAATGCAAGATTTCAGGAGCCCTGTACATGTAACCAAATTTGTAATTTCAGAAACAACATTAGAGAGTTTGCGCAGAAGCCACTGGAGCCACGTGGTGGCTTTTTGGCTGTGCGCAACTGGATGGCTCCACAGCCAAAATATGATGTCAATGGCTCCGTGGAGCCACCCGCCTGCTATTTTTGCGCACAGCCCGAAAGCCACTGGGTGGCTCCAGTGGCTCCTGTGCAAACACGCTATTAAGTACACCCTACAATGGCTCTTAAATTTTTTTTTTCAGGATGCCTGAATTGAAGCCGGATACACTAGATTAAGGTACAACTTTAGGAGGTCTGAATCTTTGAATTTAAGTAACAATTTGAATTGGTACCTTAAATGGTACATTTCAGTTGCAGATTCAGCACAGGTGAAACTAATAATTTAAGGGTGCCCCGAAAACAATACTTTTGGGCAGCATTTACATCCCGAAACAATAAGATTAATGCACAGCTTCGGCCTTCACCGCAGTATCGGTCGGTGAAGGCCGAAACTGTGCCCGAATCTTATTGTTTGGCCGAAATCGTCCCTTAATCTTATTGTTTCAGATGAGTATGTACAGAAGTTGTGGAAGTGGAAGTGAGTGGTAGTGGATGTATGGCTGGTGGAAGTGGTATCAGACCGGATTTCGGACAAGGATTCAATCCCATGGTTCTTTCCTTCGATTAATGGCTTCTTGTCTGCGATCCCGGAAGACGACTGGTACCTGACTCCGGGAGATACAAGCCTTAATGAAAGCGCTCACCCTTTTACCAATCAACACACTGGAACAAATCTATCGCTTCTTGAGGCGATCGAGAGGTAGCTTCTCACCTGTTGGCGGGCTGGATTTAAATTAGATGCTCATGCCTTCTCCAGAGCGTATGAAATGGACCTTCAAATTGAAGCAAAACTTCGCGAGATGGAGAAGACGTGTGTCCTTGTTAATCATCGCAACACCAAAGTCCACCGCGACCGGAATAATGTTGCCCGGCGAACCACACATTACCGCCAAGCACTTGAATGCTCGGAAGCTCGCAATGAGCTGGAGAATATCAATGACGCAATTCAGCGCTCGACCGCGCAGACCCAGGAGCTTCGTCAACGGCGAAAGGCTCTTCAGGAGGAAAGTGGGGTGAAGAAAACAAAGCGGCAAGGTGAGAAGGCAAAAGAAAATTTACCAGATGCAGAAGAATTTGCCGGGCTCGTGAATGCAGATGAAAATAACTTTCAATCACAGACGCTGCATATCACCAATGACAATGATTTCCCAATGGACTACGCACCTTCCGAGCTTGATGGTGATCTCGAACCAAAATGCCCATGTTTCCTATTTATCTTGGGCTCAGTTCTGTGGGCAAATTGGTGGCTTTACACTCTGGAGAAAGCTGGGTGCCTGTACACTTTTGAGTCCTGAGTGTACAGCCACCAGGTTGCCCACAGAACTGAGCCCAAGATAAATAGGTTTCTCTTTAAAATTGGTTAACCTCAGTAGCGCACATTGAATAAAAATGATGACCCACAAAATATGTCGGCATATGCCCTATAACAGGCTGGAACATGAGGGGAGTGAGTTTTGACAGCGCAATCCACCCGGGGTGATGTGCGGGAGGTATAAGGCCATGAAGTACAATCAAGGCGACCTGGAGAACGACACGGAAGTCTCGTCTGACAAGAGATCCAGCATATTGCATGTATGTGTTACCCCGAATAGGAGGTGTATTGAGCCCAGCAACATCAATACTCGATAACCGTGCCATGAGTTCTTCCTTCCCCTTGGAGGTCCGTCGAGAAACAGAATCACGCCACCAATATTTGACGACTCCAAGCAGCGCCACATGTAATATTTCAACAGGTGTGTCTGAGTTGGCATCAAAGTCTGGATGATGCATATGAGATCGACAGCAACAATATATACTCGGCTCCGTACCGCGAATAGACAATACAGGATTGAACAAATTGTCGGGCATTTCCGTTCGACGCTGGCGAAGCATTGCCTCCTGTCCCAAACTTTAGTTTAACACCATAAGCGGCGCTAAGGCCTTATAGTGTAGTAAGAGCTGTGACCCTTACCAGAGTTTATCGGAATAAAGATCCCCGATAAGTCGAAGGGTTTTTTCGCGAAGGAGAGCGAAATTGGGGTTGTGGTCCCTCCGGAACTGAAGTCTATGTTCCTAGAGATAATCTAGATAGAGAAAACTATGGGTCTATTGCTTGTACCGTTCTCAAACGGTGAAACAAAATGCGGGCACTCACGTTAAAACCACTTATTAATACAAGATATGCCTTCGCTTCGCTCCGGCATGAGTGCATGTTGAAAGGCAACTGTTGACATTTCAAGATTACAAAAGAACAGTTTTTTTTTGTGGTTTGAGGCTAACAGAAGGTCATGAACAATGGTAAAAGGTGAATATCGTATATATATATATCTACAAACACCTGTGCCAGAAGTCAAGTGCAAGTCTAAGACACGAACACTTCCTCTTCATTGTGCGCAATTGCAGGCCCTATAAGGTTTAGCGAGTGAATGAAGAGTAAATGGAGGAGAAAGTGCACCGTTACATAGACGAAGAGCGGGGCCGCCTCAGGGCCCGCAGAACGGCAGGGGTGTAGAACGGTTTGAATGGTTGGCGGGGTCGCCACCCCCCCTTGACCAATATAAATAAGTGCCAGCACCGAAGTCATTTTGTGGGACAGTGAAAAAAGCTTATCAGAAACAGGTTGTGGACATGCTTTTGGTTCGCGGAATCACAGTGAATTGTTAGTTGAATGAGACCTCCAGAGCGCTGCCGACACGTCCTGCGCAGACGGCTATAGTTCAGCAGTCTTGAAGAAAACGCAATATTGATTGGGGAACTCACGATCCCGTACCGTAGCCTTGAGGACCCAAATTAAATTAAAATTAAAAAGAACCTGGTGGCAGGTTAGTTCGAGTTGAGTTCTACCCAGCGATCGAACACTGGGTGTAGCCGCAGTACTGCGCGTGGGTAACGTGCGAGTTGATGGCGGAGCGATCTGCGAGAACACAGCGGAAGTGTCAATGTTTGGGAAACTAAAAGTTGTCAAGTATCCACATATATGGATGGGACCGATCTCACCTGTAGCGTCAAGGATGCGAGGCTTGTAGACGCCTATAGTGCGCGTTAACCCCTCGTCTCCATCCGTGCCAATAAACAAAGTATATCTCATCCTCTGAATGCTGAGTAGGTTAATCAAGAGGCACATGTAAATAAATACATATGTTCGATGTTGAACGTTGAACCTGTCTCCAAAATGGTTAGCGAGATTCGTTTGAGGTAAAAGAGTATGGGTTACCAGTACCAAAAACTTGAAATTGAACGGGATAAGGATGATGGGACCGCGAGGAATGGGGCAGAAGAGGCGAAGCATCAGCCGTGATTCAACAGGTTGCCCCAGGTGATCTTGAGCGGTTTGATGAATGTGTCAGCAATCAGCTCGAGGACCCTTTGCCTTTGAATGTTCAAACGTCTTGCACCTCCTCGTCATTATCGAAGGCTCCATAGTCTCGTCATCAAAATTCAAGCAGCTTCCGGCCATCCCAAGGTGTTCAAGTCTCAAGAGTCTCATGAGAGGTTCTTGTGTCCCAATCTTGAGAAGTCTTGTGCCGTCCCGGTTTCAAGCCAAGCATTCATCGTGATTAGAGGCTTGATGAGTCGCCATGAGAAGTCTCTGGTTTGACGCTTGCAAGGTCTTACTATGGGGCTTGATTTCAGGAGAAACTTGCCTGAAGCTTCGCATTCAAGGGAGGAACAGGATTGCTGGGGATACAGTGGGGTGATGATGGGGGAAGGAGGGAAGGCAATTAGACTGACGACTCCTTTTGAGTAGGCCCTGAGCGCCGGAAAGTGGGGATGCCTCGAGCTTGCGTGGCCAGTTCAGCCAAATTGCGTAGTCCGGAGCTTGCGAAGAAGTCAGCGAACAGGTCATCTGTTCTGTCCAAATGGGGCATTCGAAGATTTCGGATCTCTGCAGCTTAAAAATACTGCAGCGCAGCGACTTCCGCAGGAAGAAATGAGTCGGCAAAGGCACTGCAAAAGCATTAAGCAAAAGGACAAAGCCATATGGAGATAGCACCAAGCATGTACAAACGAATTCGAGAGATTTCGTTAAGAGAACGGATAATCCACGGTCTATTATAAGCCGTTGCTAAGCTCGGCTAAGAGAAGCTTCTTATAAGCGGAAAGATAAATTTGGGACACCACCTCGCCAGCTTTAGACAAACCGGAATGCGCCGGGCCCGAACGGCTTTTCTGTTCCTCCTTGAGTTTATTAGCTGCTGTCTGGAAATTCTGGATAAAATGCTCGAAATATTTGTCTTTGGAGCCCGTTTCCGTTGCCATGGTATCAACAGCGCTGGGGGCGCCGGACAACACACGTTCGAGCTGTGCAGTCAAGTCTGTGATTGTCTGTTCTTTAGAGCGAGGTTCACCAGCCTAAGAACGGTGATCAGCAGGAATTCGGTAGAATTGGGATGATCGTACTGTCATGAAGTCCCGTAAGCGATCGATCTCCCCAGCATGTCCGGGTGGGCGACCCTTCTTGTCTGACTTCGCCTTACAAACACGACAGAAATAGCGGCCCTTCATCCCGATATGCGACGCAATTTCACTTGACATAGGGTTGTCCCCCTGAAAGGCCAAGAACCACGGGATGACAAGGACCATCTCGTTGAAGACACAATCATAGACCTCAATACCTTCGTCTCGTGCCGCACTAAATGATTCATTACATTGCGACCAGATTCAGATGTAGAAGTAAAATACTCGCCTCAGCATGGCTGCTACAGCTTCCATAATTTCGAGTGGAGGAGCTATATTTGAGGTTGTGATGTAGTGCACATTGTACAGCATTTGCGTGTAAGATCGGGGTAAACCGGCCAGCGTAAAAAGGATAGAATTATGTTTATTCCATTTCTTGGAGACATTTCCGGAGGTGTCGTCGCAATACGGCCACAGTGGTACTGAATGGACTCTTCTACCCTTCGCTTTAATTCGCCAAGGATTAACAGAAGGCTGAGACCACGCTTCCAGAGGTGCATGGAGGTCGCGTTGGATGCCTACATAACATGTTTGTTAATTGCGCAGATATATTTGTTTGAGCGCACCTACAATCTTGTGTGGCGACGGGAGACCGTAACGTGCTTGGCAAGCGGGATCTTGCAGATCAACCACCGAGAGAAAGAATGCACTGAGAGGAAGCTCTATACAGCCCGATGCCCTTCCGTCGATTATAAATGCATCAAGCTGTGGAGTGACGTGAAGAAGATGGACGATGGCGATGAGTGTCTCGCCACGCATAAACCATCGAATTGGCAAAACGGGGCCGACTCTACCATTATTCAAATATGCAAGGCAAGGTTCCTCGACATAATAGTCCTTGCCGTTGACATCTCGTGCCATAGGCCCGGCAATATTAGCATCCACTTCATCTTTCCACTTCGCCGCCTGGTGTGCTTCCTCTAAGTGTTCTCCAGTATCCTCGGGGTAGAGATGCAGGTGAAGGCGAATGAGCGGATTCGCAAACTCCTAGAAATAGATTACCTTTCGACGAGCAGTAGAAATTGTAAAATGTTGCATACATGTGAAATTATCTTATACCAGTCATTTATTGCAAAGCAGTTTCCGAGTTTGCCTTCGACAAGGCGAGTATTGAGACCGGCAACATTTATGATGTCCTCGCGATGATTTTTGACTTGCTTGATGGTCGGCTGGTTTGTAACCCCGTTCTTCTTGGCGTAGCAACGTGTCGCGTCAAGTTCTTTTCCCGAGAAGCACGAACGGGGAAATCCACTCATGACATCCAGAAGGCACTCCTGGAATCCTTTAGCGCAGTCGGAATTCGATTAAATTAGTGATTGGCACCTTCTTACTTTCCCAACACCACCAATCATCATCCATTATGAGCTGTGGAGTATTTCCGGGTGCAAAAACTACGCTAAATCAGCATAATATTCGGACAGCAATTATTCACTCACGGCGCTGTTCTTTGGTGAAACGGGAATCATGCGTGGTGAGAAGTTCATCCAACGGTGGCGCCCCTATCGGCCCGTCTCTCGGTGGGTCTGGATCCTGAAAGTAAGGGAGATAGTTCATATCCGGTGCATCCTCTGAACGTGACGGTCGGTTCAGTGCCATTTCCCCCGCATAATCGTCGTAGATTTGATCCTCATCGTCGGAATCAAGGGCTGAGCCATGAATGGACGACTGTGGACTAAAGCCAGTGTCCTCAAAATCCCCGTGAGGGGTCCATTGAGATCTTGAAGGTGGGGAGGGATAGGAATCCACCCAATAGTCATGCAGGCCACGCTGAGACGCCGGGTAGGGAGACTGTGGAACATCTTCATCATCTAATATTGGTGATTCTCGCACATTCAGCGAGGACAAAGGCCGTGCTAAGAGGGGGGGACTGAGCAGATTTTCGTTGCGGTCTAGCCTGCGTACGTGACTGACATGAGCCGTGGTGTCTTCATGACGGACCGCCCGCGAGAGCGACATAGCTTCACTGCTGGAACAAATATTGCATTTCAAGGAGCCCGACCGGGTTGTTGTGAATACTTCGATGGAACCGATTTAATGGGAATTCTATCGACATAGTTGGAGAACACATGGTGGGGATTAACGAGAGGAGAATCAGAATCTATGGCCATGTGACTGAGTCCTATGAATCCACCACAAAGTGAGGCTGCCCAGCACAGAAGCAAGAGTACAGTGAGAGAGACAGCCCGGAGGACCAGTAATCTCATTTAATACAGCCGCCTGTCGACGCGTCGAGGTGCTCTAACCAGGCACGTATGTACGGAAGGCAAGACGGCAAGTCGTAAGAATCCCACGTGAGATCTCTATCGGATTCCCATCGGCAATTCCGGGCCCACAGGCCGCCTCTCAAAGATCAAGAAATGGATCATTGATTTTCGACGAGCTGCCAAAACAACGGATTCCGACGGGATTATGGCTGAAACATGAACGGATCTACTTTGTAATGTCGAAAGCCATCAATTCCACTTGGATTCCTATGTCATCCGGGCTAGCCGTGTACAAGCGGAGGGGAGCAAGATCTTTTCGAAATTTTGCCTCGGCCAGTTACAAGCCGCTATAACCTCCTATAACCCTGTAACTTCTTTAAACCTCCGTAAGTCCTTATAACCCAAGATAGCCCCATTCTGAAGTTTATAGGACCCCCAGAAACCTTACAAGCTTATACCGCATTATACTTAGTTATACCCACTTATCTTCTACGAAGGACTTTTGCGACAACATTACAAAAGAAATCCCAAGAACAACGAAATAAACGCTCAAATAGACCCTTTACCAGGGCATCCGTTGATATTATCGAAATAACTTGCAAAAGTGAGCGAAGTGAAGGGATAGACAATTAACATACTCAGTGCTGGGTGGTATAAAAGGCGTTAAAGGATCGACTGGTTCTCTGCCATAAATATAAGCAGTCAGATTTCGGGCAGAGAGAGTGAGGCATACTTTAGCACAATTTGCGTCGATGTCACAGACGGCTCCAAAATCGAAAAAAATCGATGTATTGTAGACCTTGGTAAGATCATTAGCGCAGCAAAGCTCTGTAATGTTGGTGACGTCCTCCGAGCGGTATCTAACGAGACGTACCTGTTTGCAGGACTCTGCGCGAACAGCTCAAGAAAGGAAAGGAATGATGCAATTAATTACACACCCTTGAACCAAGACGGGAAACGCGGTGGGAGTGATAAATGCTACAGCATCTGTCCGATCTCCCTCAGCTACAGCTAGGATTACTCCATTTTGATTCATAGTGCTGCTGCCCGTTACCGTTGCGACGGTTCCACGGCACCTGTCGACGGGGTGCCGTTCCCGTTCTGTCAGCCATTTTTACTCACCCCGGTCGCGGTACGGGTTCGCAGTACTACGGCCCGTTGAAAAACGGCCGTCACGGCCGTTCAACGGCGTAATTTTTATTACAAGCAGAAACATTTTTCCAAGTGTGGTTCCGGTCCAGGAAGGACATCTAGGTGTTCTAATATGTTTCTATTCCATTATTTATATATTCTGTTCCCTCCAGTCCTCACAATACAAAGTCTTTGCACCATCGCCGCAATTGCCGTAACTGTGATGGCAATGTCCAACTAAGTTCATTCAACTTCAACTACCTGTCGGCGTCCCTTAGACAAATGGCTGTCCGTTAAATATTTCCTTGCATTCCTTGGGCTTTTATGTTGTGATGATGAGGTGGGGATACTCACTGATTCTGGGAAGCTTTCTCGGTGCTTACCATTGGCTTAACAGTTGGTATATGTGTTCACTTGTATTATGCTGCAACAAAAAAAAACTAGGAAGTACGTTAAAGCTCACTTCTGCGCGTAAAATGCCTCAAACAAAATATTCTCAACCCGTGGGCCCGTCAACAACCCGTTACGGCCGTGCCGTTGACCGTCCCGTCCCGTGAGGATCCCTCTCACCCGCGCAACGGGCCATTGTTCGACGGCCCGTTGCCGTGGAATAGCCGTTGAATCGACGGCCGTTGCCGTTACGGCAACGGGCGGCAGCTCTAATTTTGAACAATTGTTGCCGTTCCAAAGCCACAACTGAGAGCATTTATTAGCTACTTGTTTTCCAGCACTATAGCCCAAGCTTTAACCGCAGGGATAGCTAGGAGTGTAGAAGGCGGTGGAACATCGAAAGCTGCATCACGTTGGAATAATCTCAAGACTTTCAATGGGCGAGCATTTAAAGCAGCGGAGTTACGTTCCCAAGGGTTGGTCACTGGTCATAGCCAGAAGAAGAAGCTAAAACACTTGACAGATCGCAACACATACCTAGGCACAGGTACCTGCTGCTCGTTCCTTGTAGGAACCCCCGCACTCCTTCGTTCCTTTCTTCCTGTGTGATACACAATACAAACGAGGAAGAGTGAACATATTGTAGTCGACATCCGCGTAGACCATTTTCCGAATAAATTAAAGCAGGTGTGTTGAGAAGGAGAAGCTCGAAGCTGACTGATCGCAACACATACTCTACCCGCTTGTTCTTTGTAGGAACCTCCGCAATAATACCTTTCCTTTTCTCCTGTGTGAGACAATATACTAACGAGGACGGGTGAACATATTTTAGTCCCGGACTTCCGGCAACTATTTTCCGATGGAAGAAGGGTTATAAATTCCTGGAGCCGAATCGAAGGACGTGTTCTTTGAGCGCCGTTGACCATGATTAGGGTCCGGCAAAGTGGTGTCGCGGTTTGGACGCGTTGTGGATATACTCCAGGCGGTTCTATGTCACACGCAACATGTTCCATGATTTGACAGAGAACTTCAGAAGGACGCGGAGATTGAACGGTGGTAAGCGTAAGAAGCCTCATTGGTTCCGTCCTATAATTATTTTCTGCGCAGAGTCAATGTTTGAGCGTGTCCCGGAAGAATGTGCTGATTGACAGATCTTGATGAAAGATGCGATTTCACAACGATTCGCCCAACGCTCACCTGCGGTTCACTCTCATCTGATGCAAAGATAACCACGATTCGTGAAAAAGGTACGAGAGGTTAAGTTCACCTCAAATTCCTATTTATTTTGGAATTTCGAGAGGTGGATACAATCGATGACTTTATATTGAGCAAGTTCTTTTCGCATGGAGAAGGATGTATGCCAATCCCGACTTCTATTCAACGACAGCCCAAATTCAAGCGCAGAGAATTTTCTTGCGGCTTTACCCCATGTCCTATTTCAAGATGTATTTGGATTCATGGTAATTTTCGGCACGCCTAGTGTAGAATTACAGGTTTACCTGGCACGGTCAGAATTATCAACGCCGCAGGAACCATATGATCTTCTAAGTCAGGAGATGCTCAATGCTTCTTCGGTAGGTTGTGGAAATCCCACCGTGATACGAGGGGACTCCGTACCGCGAAGCGCCAAGACAACGGCTATAATCTATCGCGTCCAAATCGCGTCACAAACTCAGGCGCGAGAACATAAATATCGCTAAAGGCGGCTTCCGTCGGAAACAGTTTAAACACGGAGTGCGTGCGGAATGTGATTTCCGCTGGATTCCCTTTCTTCTCGCCACAATGGCCTTCTCAAAACTGTTGTCGATCCTGCTCCTTGCCACAGCGGCTGCTGGTCGCATGGTTATACACGAGAGCCGCCTTGCCGCTCCAGCGGCATTCGTCAAGAAAGGCGCTGTGCCCGCCGACCAAGAGATAACTCTTCGTTTTGCATTGACCTCGAACGACCTCGCCGGTCTTCAAAATAAACTGAAGTCCGTTTCGACACCAGGTAGCCCTGAATTTCGGCGCTGGCTTACAAAGGACCAGGTCGAGTCCTGCGTGGTTTCTAGCCGTGATGGCCCTTGTTCTTGACGTAGAAGCTGTATAGGTGAAATCCTTCGTCCAGCCGTCAGCTGAAACCGTCGGGGCTTTCAATGCCTTCGCATCTGCCAATGGGTTGAAGCCCAGCGTTATTTCACCCAATGGCGACTGGGTTTCTCTCACGCTCCCCGTCTCGCAGGCGAACGCCCTCTTCGCAGCGAACTTCCAGACGTTTAATCATCCCAACCTCAAGACGTCCATAACTCGCACGCTCTCCGTGTCACTGCCGTCTCAGCTGGTGGGCCACGTCGATGTAATTCGTCCTACGACAGAATTCGTCGAACCCAGCTCTCCCATCGTGCCCGCCGACCATCGCAAATTGACTAAGCGCGCGACAGTGCCCGCGTCGTGCGACACTACCAACAGCTCTGGTCTCATCACGCCTATTTGCTTGCAAGATCTGTATGGCATCCCGACGACCCCTGCAACGCAGCCAAACAATACACTTCTCGTGACTGCCTACGACTTTGAATGGGCGCAAACTGCAGATCTTCAGGTTCTTGTTTGATTCAGCTAGCTGCATTTGGCTAGGTACTTACAAGATATGCCTTCGCTTCGCTCCGGCACCTGGGCCGGCGTGCGTCTTTCCGGCGCATGGTAGAACAGCCTTTATTTAATCTCAGGCTATTTACTCGTAATATAGAGTGTTCGGGTAACGTTACAATGAACTTGGCTACGGCAAAAAATGAAGCTGGCATGCTCTGAACATCGTTCAAGTAGCCTGAACTTTGGAACAGGGGAACCTTGAGTGCTCTAGACCGAATGTGGGAAAATCCTGTGCAAAAGCGCCTAGTACTCACCAGAATAAGCAAATTTTGCGAGAAATCTGGGTGATAAAAACTCGGAGTCTCTTCCTTAGAGCCCGGATGATGACAAACTGGACCATAAATCCATGGTATATTGAGCAAAAACAATGCAGAGGTAAATTGGCGATCTAGCTGCGTTGCTAAGAAATGGGCATTCTGTTGATGAAGTCTGTGTATGAGGAATGGCGATCCCATGAATGTTGGCATGCTTTGAAAACAGACGGAGGAATAAAGAACTCTCGTTCGGATTGACAGCCTAGGTCCACAGTGTTTCGCTATGGAAGAATGTTCACGAGTAGACGTGGCAGAGCACAACGAAGAGAGGTGAGAAGGAACGGTCTTAGAGTGAATTTGATGAGTTTGAAGCGCAAGTGGTTGAGGCCTTCAGAGCTTGCTGAATTATCAATAAAGAACCAGCTTGAGTGCCAGGGAAGTTTGAGGCGGGGGAATGGGTCAGACAGACGAGCTGACGGGATCCCAGAAAGTGAGCTGTTTTATACCGGGGCAAGCCACGCAGGAATACGTGGCCGCAGCATCGCCGCCTGGCTGCGGCATTGAGGAAAATGCGTTTCTGACGTTATTGAACCGCGGCACAGTTGATTCAGGTCTTGTGTTCAAGTCAGGAGGCTTGCACAAAAATCTACGGAATGTCAAAACCGTGGCGCTTTGCCGCAGTTCAAGGTCAGGAGGTACGATCCCATGGTGTGTTAGCAGTCATTCGTGACTGTAAACGGAACATAGCTGTGGGCATACTGCGCGCTTGTGGGAGTCGAAAAAGCTGTGAATGAAGGACCGGAGAAGAGGAACAGGAATGGGGATATACAAATGGGGATGTTGTACAAACATGTACAATGACATTCGAGAGATTTCGTTAAGAGAACGGATAATTCATTACAATCATGCCTAGCTATTTCTCCAACTCCTGCGTCCCGATATTTCTTCAAACACAACCTTCCAACTGGTAACTCTCAACGGTGGTGAAAACCCTCAGATTCCCGGTATAGGAGGATCTGAGGCCGATCTCGATGTCGAATATACCGTTGGTAAGTTGCCCCACCTGACTTCAGTAAACCAATAATTTTCAACCTCCAGGCATTGCAACGAATGTGACCACTCAGGTATGTGAGCCGCTGAAGAGGGTGGAAGCAACCCCACTAATATACGTATGCAGTTCCTAACGGTTGGTGGGATTACAGATGGTTTCCCCCAGAACTTGTTGGAGACGACAACTTTCCTGGACGGCGTCGACAACCCGCCAACGGTTATTACCACTTCCTATGGAGGAAACGAAGACCAATTTGGCGCTAGCCTGGCTACGTGAGCCTTTCTTTCGTCTTGGTCAGAAACTTGTAGGTATTTATATTTCAATAATTCTCCAGGAAGATTTGCAACAGCTATATGGCCCTTGGCGCGCGTGGAATTTCTATTGTGTTTGCTTCCGAAGACGTGAGTACAGTGATCTTCCGTCCGTTCAAAGGCAAATATTCACTTGATATGATTCAGGGTGGTGTCCGTGGCAACCACGACGGCCCCAGCCAGTGCAAAGACAACACCTTTATCGCTGTCTTCCCCGCATCTTGTCCGTATGTGACCACCGTCGGGGCTACCTGGGGCATCAATCCCGAGATGGCCATCTCTTTTAACGGCGGTGGATTCTCCAACATCTTCCCTGCGCCGTGGTTTCAGAGCGCCGCCATCTCTGGCTACCTCGCAACCCTCTCCTCGAACTTCTCGGGCGTGTTCAACCGCAGTGGCCGCGGGTACCCCGACGTCTCGCTGCAGGGAAATTTCTTCGAGATCGTGCTTAACAACGCTATGTTCGAGATCAGCGGCATGAGCGCTTCAGCGCCGACGTTCGCTTCCATTATCGCGCTCATTAATGATCGTTTGCTGGCGGCCGGAATGCCCGTGATCGGGTTCCTCGGCCCGTTCCTGTACTCCTCGGCAGGGTCGACGTTCACGGATATCACTGTTGGGCATAACTCGGGCTTTACTTGCCCAGAGAATTCGACAGCATTTGATGCCGCACAGGGATGGGATCCGCTCAGTGAGTATCATGTGTTCTGTGAGATATCACAAGGCTTCTAACGTCCGTGTTTCCCAGCCGGTTTCGGTACACCCAACTTTGATGCGCTTCTGGCGGCCGCACTTGATGCTCACTAGAAACGAACAAATTATTAGGGCCTGCACTTTACAGCAACAACTTATCGATGATTTCCATAAGGTTTTAAAGTGAATTCATTTGTGACCATTATTCAGAGAACTCACCAGCAAACACCAATAATTCCCTTCTTAGCTGCGTCTTCTGCAGCACGGCACGCAGAGGGAGTGCCCGCGTAAGTTGAGGATCTGGAAAAAAGACTGTACTCTTCTTGGAGCCGCACCTATATCTGCCACATATATTCGGAATCTGCTCAATTGAGCCATGGCGCGAGACAGTAGGCACAGCGCTCCGCCTTGATACGCCCGAGTCAGAGGAAGTGATGGAGGTGAGGGGAAATATTTTGCTGAGAGCGCTGGGAAAGACTCCGCCCGTCTTTACAAGCCCACAAAAATATTGTTCAAATCACGATTGGCTCCATGACAGAGTATCTCACCCAGGTGAACGGAATGCCTGAGAAAGTACTCAAGCACCTACAGAAAGCGCAGAGTGAATTTATGTGGGGTGGTGCCAAGTCATCCCCTGTCCAACAGGACATGCTGATGGCCCCAATAGCGGAAGGCGGTAAGAACCTGCTTGATTTGAAAGCCCGCAATGATGCCATTCAACTTATGAAATTAAAGTCATACCTTGAACTTGATCCGATTCAGAGAGCGACTTGGACGTTCCTCGCGGACAGGAAACACGAAATGCGCGATGTAAAGAGCTCTAACGTTGACTTTGATTCATACTTCAATATGTACCTACAAACCTGGAGGGTAAATATGCGTGGGTGGCCGAAATATCTCAAGGGCATGCTGAAGTGCGCACTTAAATATGGTGTCTCGTTTGAAAAACTTGATCCATCTTAAAAGAGGGTAGGTCAGTAATGAAGCGACTGCAGAACCACGAACACACACCCACTCCAAACTGCCAATGTGCTCTGTGCAAGGCAGATAAAAGCAATACAAACTGCACAAACCCTCATTCGTGAGCAAAAGCGGTCAAGTCAAGACTCGACCATCTCCTGCCATGATGGGATCCCAGGAGGGCAAAGAGAAGGTGCCGCAGCCAGTGGCTGCGGCAACCTGCGGCAATTATGTTGCACTGCCACAGAAATCAAAAATTAAACTGCGTGCATCGACGGCCACGGGCTTAAAATTCTTGCCCATATTGGTCTTTAAACACCCATTTATATGTCCCCTGCACTGTTCAATACCTTGGGGGTTGATACAGCAACTTGGCTGCGGCAACCTGCGGCAACCAAACAAATACAACGTGACTGGCAGCGGCACTCTGCGGCAAGTACATGTGGCAGAACCATGAATGGCTGCGGCAAACTCATGCACGGCTGCGGCAGTTTGGTATTTTGCCGCATCCATTCTGCGTCAGTCTGCGGCAGCCGCTTGCGGCAGTTGACATGTCTGCGGCAAATTTTCAACATGGTCAAGCAAGTTGCGGCACTACGCGGTAGCTTTTGTGTCTGTCGTCAATATATGTCTGGAACTCACCATCACATCAAGCACAGAATTAGTCCTCTGAACCTCTTACCTAGTGAACATTGACTCAGACTAATCTGAATCTCTCACCGCTCAAGTCGGTGCATTGGATGTCAACAAGGCTCGTTTCATCGGTGATCGGAGTGCTCGAGGATTTGACAGAATTATTACTTTCTCCGTCTCCACCGCACAGTTGGATACATAGGTAGATTAACAAACCTCTATACGTGACTGAATGTTGGAGCATCCAGAGCGAAATACGAGGTGCTCTTTCACCTTTGACTGCGGCACTGTTCACCACGAAAATCTTTGGCAACCACCATTCCTAAACCAATTCACTTATCGATTATCTAGATACGTCGCACAAGTGAGAAAGAGGTATTGGTCTTTCATATAAAGCCTGCATGAGTTGGAAATCAACTCAAGAACGAGTGCGGCAGTCGGTTGCAGCACTAACACAGCCACCCTGCAGATTTTTTCGGTGGTCCCTAAACCAACTGAATTGTTCGCAAATACTGGGAACTCGACTTAAGGGAATGTAGCTAATCCTCTGCGCCCATGAACTGGAGTAAAATTCAATTGTGGGACTCAATGCGGCAGTTGTTTAAAAAATGGCTGCTATAGAAATGTTATAGAAATGTTCCAGTCATTGGGGTGGGCCAATCACTCCCAATTGGGAAAGTTCTGGAAAAGCTTGCTGGCACTCATATGGGGGGGTCCATAAAAATAAGGGGAACAATATTGATTGATCCCGCAAGATGTTTGGCCTTGTATTGGCGCCGCTACGGCCGAAACTGTCTGAAATCCCACCTTTCCTTGCTGGCAGGGTGTTATACATTGGAAAAGCTTGCTGGCGGCCATGCAGAAAAATCTGGAAGGTGATTCCGGCGGGATTCCACTTTTCGTCTCAGTGATTTGGTCAAGAATCCGTGCAGCGCTGGAGCATTCTTTATATTTGTGAGGGTTCGATCTGCGATGCACCCCATCAATGCTTGCTGGCACAGGGATAAGTCTAGGAAAAGCTTGCTGGTAGATGTGCAGCAAAATCGGGAGGGTGATTCCGGTGAGTTTTCGCTTTTTGTCTGAGTGGTTTTGTCAAGAATCTGCTGGGTGGTGGGCCATCCATTATATTCAGGCCCTTTGCAGCACCAGGGATAGTGAGTCAGACACCAGAAAATGTTGCAGGTGGCTGTTTAGAAAATCAGGACAGTGATTCTGATTAGTTTCCACTTTTGGTCTGAGTGATTTGATCAGGAATCCATGCAGTAGTAGCCTGTTCATTATATTCATATATGGCCCTATATTCTGGTTGCCACCAATGCTTGCTGGCAGATGCTTAGACACTGGAAAAGCTTGCTGGCGGATGTGCAGTAAAATCAAGAGAGTGATTCCGGTCAGTTTTCACTTTTGGTTCAAGTGATTTGCCCAAGAATCCGCTGAGTATCATTATCCTTATATATTCTGGGTTGACATCAATGCTTGCTGGAAGATGCTTAGACACCAGAAGAGCTTGCTGGCAGATGTGCAGCAAAATCAGGAGTTAGATTCCGATCAGTTTTCACTTTTGGTTTGAGTGATTTGATCAAGAATCCGTGCAGTAGTAGCCTGTTCATTATATTCATATATGGCCCTATATTCTGGTTGCCACCAATGCTTGCTGGCAGATCCTTAGACACTGGAAAAGCTTGCTGGCGGATGTGCAGTAAAATCAAGAGAGTGATTCTGGTCAGTTTTCACTTTTGGTTCGAGTGATTTGCCCAAGAATCCGCTGAGTATCATTATCCTTATATATTCTGGGTTGACATCAATGCTTGCTGGAAGATGCTTAGACACCAGAAGAGCTTGCTGGCAGATGTGCAGCAAAATCAGGAGTTAGATTCCGATCAGTTTTCACTTTTGGTTTGAGTGATTTGATCAAGAATCCGTGGAGTAGTAGCCTGTTCAGTATATTCATGTAGCACCCTATATTCTGGTTGACATCAATGCTTGCTGGCAGATGCTTAGACAATGGAAAAGCTTGCTGGCGGCTCTGTAGTAAAATCAAGAGAGTGATTCCGGTCAGCTTTCACTTTTGGCTTGAGTGATTTCGTCAAGAATCCGCTGAGTATCATTATCCTCATATATTCTGAGTTGACATCAATTCTTGCTGGCAGATGCTTAGACACCAGAAAGGTTTGCTGGCGGATGTGCAGCAAAATCAGGAGTGAGATTCTGATCAGTTTTTTTTGTTTTGGTCCGTCGACTCACATATCCGACAGACCAAAGTACGAACAGCTAATATACATATAATTTTGCTACACCAGAATTGCGTCCACAAGCAAGGAAACCGTCACAGCAACTGCTTACACCCGCGCCTTTTTGAGCAGCGCTGTTGATCTCGGAATTTAGAGACGGCTGGCTAGCCGCTGCAGTCGCAATGAACGAGGCCCATGCAGACCTCATCGCAACAGGAATAGTCGACGTCCCTGCAGTCGTCGAAGACCCAAAGAATATCTCGTCCCCGCCTGGCAAAAAGTCGTCCGCAAGCGCCGCATTCTCCCCACCCACTACGCTGCTCCCCGATACGGTGAGGATATTGATGATGAGAGGGCACAAGGAAGGTGATGCTTGACAATGGCTCTTCAAACTTCAAGCAGGGAGCAGGCGATCCGGAAGAGAGGTTGCTTCGGGTGCTGAGGTTGGTTTCATTTTCACGACGGCGACTCATATTGATGAGTCTTGGTTGTAGCGACGACGAAAGCTTGTGATACGCACTCGTTTTGCGATGTCGTTCCTCTTGATGGGCGAAGAAATATCAAACACTGCATCGGAGTATTGACATGTTCTTGAGTTGTTCTTGATGAGCTTGAATCTAGCGCTTGAGGACTTGAAAGTTAGTGTTTGAGGAGTTGAAAGCCATCGCTGTTACAGACTGTTACAGAATGACACGCGAAGAAGACCAGAGGTACGGGAGAGAGGATGAGAAAGGAGGCGGAAAGAAGTAGAAGTGGTGAGAGATTAAAGGGCGGAAGGGGTGCGGGTCTCGTCGGGGTAGTTGGTGGAAAGAAAGAAAGACAACGAGACGATCAACATGCACAGCCATTCACGTGCTGATGGCGGAGTTTCAAATACTTGACTTCAAGTTGGTTCGACCAAGGTTCGACAAATGAAACGAAAAACTTGAACATCATGCCACAAAAAGATCGAACCAAGTAACCGGCCTGAATGATTTGATTTTCTGGAATTCAGAGTGTTTTGTTAATATTATTATTTATTTATTGACTGCATGGAAGGCAGCTTTGTGAAAAAGTTGGCCAATAGCTGACGGGCCAGGCGCAGGTGAGCTGTGAAATAACCTGCACCGTATAGCTGGTGACCACATCATTACCACCTGAAACCAGGTTTGGCCAAACATGTCTGCAATGTGACCTGACCAGCTGAAGGCAACCTGTCGGCACTTTGGCGGTGTAGCTTTCTCCTGTAAATGACATCCAACTCACTTGAAGAAAGAAAAACGAGAATCAGTTCATCAGCCCAGGAACCAGTCGAGTCGGGCCTGTCCCATTACTCTACCTCGGGAGGATTCCAACGATGTCCTTGAGCGATGAGTGTACAAGTAACGTGGACGATGTTCCAGTTCGGCCTTTGTTTTCCAGATCTTATATACCAGCCAAATTTTCCTTTTTTCAATGAACCACTAAAAAGACTCGGATATCTCGATGATACCCCGGGGAAGATTCGAACCCCCGCGTCCCGTGTGCAGAGATTGCGATTAAGTGATGCATAATGGTGACGCACCACGAGGGCTGCATTCCTACGTTCGAACCAAGTTGATTTACACTGTGCAATCAAAGAAGAAAATACTCCAGACAGTAGCGAGCCCGAAGGCATTTTGCACCATCTATTTCTGGCAATAAATTGAAAAGAAAAAAGCGGACTTGACCCTACTCACCCCGAGGAATCGTGTCTATTCATGTCTTGCGGTTACAGTAGAGAAACGATTAATATGTTGACTCAGTGTAATTCGGTGATGTCACAAAAAGGTTAGAATTCCCCTGACAGTTACACGGATGGGAATATTTTATAGTTAAACGACGATATACTTAACAGCGGCCGGCTCCCGAACCTAGATTCAACTCAGCTGGATTTTTGGCTGGCGGTCTTTTTAAACAAAATTGGGCTCGTACTTTGTGTTGAATCTACCCAGATCGGCTCGAGGTAGACTGAATAGGCATTATCGAGTCGCTAGTATTTTCCAGTATAAACCTTTACCCCTTTTGACTATGTGCCTCTGTTGCATTCAGGGGGTGTCACAAGACACGTGTCATTGCTTATTCTTTCGTTCTTCCTCCTTTGCGGTGACCCTTGCTCTATAGCTACTTTTGCTAAGCGGACCCACGGTGCTCAAGATCCTCGCAGCCGCCGTGACATCTGCGCGCATCCTCTCCGCCCTCGTCGCCGCCGTGCGCCACATCGCCCGCAGCACAACCCGTGAGCGAGACCCGCAAAGGCAGGCGGGCGCATTCAATATCGTCAGCCTAATCCTCATCAGGGCTCGTCTCCCGCGGCACGCACAACATCGCGCTCTTCCAGCATGCCCTGCCGTGAGGCGCGTAACAGCGTGGATCATCTGCCAACGAAACATCAGTGCGAGTCGTGCGGCCTCACCGTAGGGATTGGGTTTGTTTTGATTTGGAGGGCGCTAATTCAATTCGGTCAGCTGGACCCAAGTAACGAGAACTTCTGGATTGCAGCCACACAAATTGACTCTGGATCAACAATCATCAAAGAAAAGGCGGTGGATCTCACTACGGTGATAATAAATCCACCAGTAGTGGAAGTCAGCAATTCGGGGGTTGTCCCGGTTGCACCGCTGACATTGCATCCCCCTCGCCTGGAGCCATCCGTGGGCGCCACCCCCGAATTGATGCTTCAAGAATTGAAAACCGCTTTACAAGCAGCAGAAGCAAACTGGCTGAGCACACTAATATGTTCTTGGCCAGAGCCCTGTGCACCGCAAGATGACGACGATATTCTCTGGAATTTTGCACGCCATTTTATGGCCTGGAGAGATGACCAAACGGAGCGCAGGCGACTGGAGACTGCTGGTATGTTCCTTTCTTTTTTTCCTTCTTTCTTGTTCTTCAACTAACATCGAACCATTCTCATCAGCGAACTTTCTGGCTCGCCAAATCAGCACCGTCATTTCGTTGCAACATTTGCACCGCAAATGGCGGATAGAGTCCCTGGCTGCGTGGAAGAACGCTCACTCTCGTCGGGCGCCTTCTCAGCGGTCCACCAGGAGTACGAATACACTCCAGCCGGCCATTCAAGTCAATGCGACGAGGAGGATGCTCCGGGAAGCGAGAATAATCTCTATCCTGGGGCAGCTGATCGTGGCGTGGAAGACGCACTTGACGGGTGGGGTGGCGTCGTTGTCTAGCGGGCCGGGGCTGTATTCGGACTTGCGCATATTGCAGGAGTGTCGTGCAATGGCCGACGAAGACCAGACGATTGAAGATATTCTGGAGGCATGTAATGCCACCCCAGGTAGCCTTGCAGGTGTGCACATATTTTCTGTGGCCAGCCACTTCTTATTCGTCTTAGTTATGAATCCAGGCGATACCCTCGTTGGCAGGGTATCCTCCGACTTCTCCAGTCTCGCTGGAGAGTATCTGGGTGACACTATGTCTCAGGACGATAGGTCTGAGAAAATAGAAGGCCACAGAAAAGACAGGAATCTGCACTGTCATTACCACCGCTTCAGCCAACTCGATCGCCTTTATTTTTCGCTCCCCTAGACACTCTGCGTAACGTTCTCAAACCTCGGTATGTTTGTTCCCTCAGGAACCATCCTCTATATGTCTAACTTCTCACTCAAATGTCTCTTAGTCGCGAGATTATTCAGGACCAGTGGAACAAGATTGCACGCGAAGCTGGTGCAGCCGGAATTGAGTTCGTCAACGAGGTTGACGACGAAGAGGTCCCACCCGGCATTGGCATTCTCTTTCCTTATGTTGAGAGGAGTTACCTCTTGTAAGTTTCCTCTTTAGCGCGTTCTAAATCGCAATTCGAATATATACTAACCAACACCAAGTGACATCGGAATCGCCGAACCGACTGCTTTGGACGGCAAGAGTGGGTGCAACAACGCACGGCCTGGGCGATGTCCTTGCGCATCCGTATCATCCAGCCTCAAAAACGGGCCGGCGTACACGCAGGTTCGGTCAAACTTGATCTATATACATACATCGCAAAGTATTCACACTTGATTTAACTCCCAGGGTCTCTTCGCTTTCACCACCGAATCCGAAATTGTCGAATGCAACAGTGTAAGCTTCTCTACCCCAAGCAATTCAATATATATATTTAACTTCCGATCTGACAGGCCTGTGGCTGTTCGCCCCAGTGTAACAACCGTCTCGCCCAGTTCCCGCGGCAACTCCCAGCTCAGATATTCAAGACCGAAAAGCGTGGATGGGGCGCCAGACTTCCCGTCGACATTGTCCGAGGACATGTGGTTGGGCTTTATACGGGGTAGGCATGCATTCATTTCCATGGATCCGTGTATCATTTGAATTAAATGTCCCGTCCCTAGACTTCTAATGTCAGTACATATTTTCATTTTTCCCAGACTGACACAACACAGTGCTGAATTAATGTTTGATCTTCCCCTTGCAGACGATGAGAAGAGGCGGACAAACTGTCCGGTAGCAGAGCGTCGTACTGTTTTGACCTGGACATCAACGAGGACCCGCACGAGGAGACTCCGGAAAAGGCTTATAGTGTGGATGCTTATGGATGTGGTACGCCGCACCATCATCTTGATACGCCCGCACGAATGAACGACTGATTTTTATTTTTCTCCCAGGCAATTGGACGCGGTTTATCAAGTGCTTCACGAACCTTCTTTACTCACAGGCTTATAACTGACGGTCCTTTTCCAGTCATTCCTGCAGCCCCAACCTCCAGATAATCACCGTTGTTTATGATACGATGCCTGAGGCCAGTCTCCTCCTCCTCATTTACATTACAACAATCCCATTCAAACGCTCACGGGTTAATTTGTTCTTCAAGGACAACATGCCCTACCTGGCACTAGTAGCAACCGAGGACATCCCAGCATTCAGGGAACTCACCCTCGACTATAATCTCGCACACCAGACGGAATGCGAGTTGAAGAGATATAGGGAGAAAACACGGTCCAAGAAGAATAAAAGCAAGAAACAGACCCGCTGTTTGTGTGGGGCGAGTATATGTAGGGGATGGTTGTCCGTGGTTGCTTGAGATTTGCTCTCTACGGACCTTTTGCCGGTGACTTTGTAACTTTCTTGCGTGACGGCGGATTGGTATCACGAATTTCGGGCGAAGAAATACAGTCTCATTTGTAAGATTCCCGTACAATTAGCGAGACTTAATTTCTACTTAATCTTTCACCGTGACATCCGCATGTAAACAGAGGTGGCGAGAACACCCAAGGAAAAACCAACGACCAGGTTCATGCCACCTGCGCTGTTCATGGTCAGAATTTTATATCGACTCTTCGTTGCCTCGTTATCAGGTTTGTAGTTGATATCCTTGACCGGGAATGTATCGGAGGTATACGGCGCGACCCTGTAAGACTATCGAGGCTCTTGGTATATTTAGTGTTCCAATAGCGCTTCAGGCCGTCCACGAGACCGGAAACGCGTCCCTCCGAATCGCCGGCGGAGGCTATGTTCTTCTCCTCTTTCTTGGCCGCCCAAGCGAGGAGTCGCGTGCGGTGGCTCTTGAAGTCATTTATCATTATCAGTGGGTATCCTTCAACGATATACATGTTTCACACCCTAAACGTTTGTTTACTATTTACGGGGGTCTGTAAACCAAATGGTAAATATAAACAGTTTTGCCGTTTATAAACGTTTGTAAACGGAAATGGTTGGTGCCTTAATTGACGGTGTCGTTATCCAGGTAGGATGACCACACTATCCGGACGGACTGCAACATGACGAGCCCATCCTGCGCCGGTATACGTCTGGAATCCAGCGCACGCAATAGATCGCCGTCGGGCTCTTCGAAATCTCAATCCAAAAGCGCCAAACTCTGGAGCTTGGGAAGGAACTGTGGATCATCGGCGCGGTTCAATGCACGAAAAGTTCATCTCTCTGCCGCCACTCTGGACTGCCAAGCTCCAGTGTGATCTACTGTAAAGACACCATGGGCGTGAAATCACCGAAGGTTATTAATCTATTGGGAGGCGGGACATACAATTACGATTTTCAGTTTTCTTTAACATCAAATTCTAGGCGCAGGCAAATAAGCTTACATAGGAGAGAAGAAATATCTTATTCGGTACGGCGCACACAATATGCGAAGCCCATGCTCTTCGATCCACCCCGGCTCATGACGACGAACACAAGAAAGCCGAACAGGCTCCGAGCAGAGTTTTCTCGGGCACGAGGGTGGGTGAGAAGCTTTTCCTCAAGGTTCTGATGTTGCCAATTCAGAATTTGTCCTGGTATTATGATAGATTCTCGTGTCGAGCATGAGGCTATGGCTGACACACACTTTCGTGGGAAGCTGCTAGCGGATATAGTCGGTTTCATGGCATGCAGTACGATCCGCACTGTCTTCAATATATCCAAGGCACACGAGAATGGAGTTGCTGCGGAGCCACATTTGGGTCAAACGGCGGGAGCTGTGAGGCGCGGTTTTGAGTGTGTCTGCTGGTTCGCTTTTGAACAGGGAACGACACGAGAGTCTCTTATTTCCTAACTCACCCCTCATACACACTGAGTATGCACACGATAATCATTTTGTTATTCCATCGATACTATTCATTCTACACTATTGTGCACGATTAAAAGAAAAAAGGTGGTGTAGAAGGACACCACTGTTAGTTGATCGCCACGCCGGCGGCCTGGGCCCCGGCGCCCGGGTCCGCCACACCAAACTGGGTGGCGCAGCCGTCGCAAACGGAGGGCTGCGGAGGCCCCATCGGCATTAGTAATTGCATTGTCCAAGTGAAAAAGAACTCACGAAAGGAGTGGTACCCTTGGCGGCCTCACCGAGGCACACGGCGTTGAACGAGTTGTCTGAGGAAAAAAGAAGTTGATATTAGTTCAGTGTGGCTGGAGAGGGATCTCAAGACGCACCGGCTCCCAGCTGCGTAACAGCCGGTGCGCACAGAGGGAAGGTCGGCTCGAGGTTGATGACACAAGCTGTAAGAAATTGGAGTGAGGCACGGAAAAAAAGCAGGGTGCTGTACGACGCACCCTTGATGTCACAAGTCGCACGCGGACCCACGGCCTGGCCAGTTTCATGAGCGGCAGGGGTAGCGATAGTGCCGTGCCCGCCGTTAGGGGCTGCAGCGCTCCCAGTCGCGCCGCACGCAGGCGTCTGAGATTTGTTGCCAGGGTCAATTACGCCGAACTGGGCGGCGCAGGGGGCACACGCGATGGGCTGTAGATGCAAGATGAGAATGAGTGAAGATATTCGCGAAGATGGGTGAATGAAAATACTCACGAAGGCGGCGGTGGCCTTGGCCGCGGCCACAAGGCATGCGGTGTTCAAGGGGGTGTCTGATTTATCGGTCAACAATTTTTAGGAAGACATCAGTGGAAGTGCTTACTGGCTCCCAGCTGCCGGACCGCGGGGTCGCATGCCGTCCGGACGGGTGGCTGGAGAGCAATGACACAAGCCGAAATATATTCAGTAAGAGATAACAGAGCGCATTCACAGGAACTACTCTTAATGTCGCATGTGGTTCGGTCGAAAGGCGCGTTGAGCGGAGCAGCACAGACACCGGCGGTCAAGACGGCGAGAATGGAAACAAAAGTGGTCTGCATTTCGTAATTACGAGTACTTACGTTTACGTAATGATCGTCCCTTTCAAAATCCAGGTCACCCTTTTTCTCAGTTTTTGAGACTAGTGACGCTGATCGTTGAGGGACTTTGTAGTGGCTGTGTTGTGATAAATTGATGGCAGTGCCTAAATTCGATTCAAATATTTGTAGTCTTTTTAGTGGCTGTAATGTTTCCTAATGTTATTTTCCATCAAAACGGGATTTTTCACCGAGTAAAAAAACTTTTTGTTCTTTGTTCCTGTTACGTCTGAGGGGCTCCCTGCCAAAATTCACGGACAAGATGTGTCGATATCTCAGCATCAGCTGCATATCACATTTCAGAATATAAGATCAATCTGTAGCTGAAGTTCATGGGTCCCCTTCTGTTCCAACAATACTGCAAGACATTAACAACTGACCAGAATCTGGACTGGTCTTACAAAAGGGGCTTCTCCTCGGAATTCGCGGAATGTTCCGTATGTTGGGGATTTTCGGATCTATTTATTCTGAGGGGTTGAACTTGTTCCTTTAGTAGCATAGGCCTAGTCTATGTATTCATGTAGTAGCTTAAGCATCGAGTGACACTTAGTCTATTTACTTATTGGTGGCGCGACCCAAAAGGGTTATAGGAGGGAGATCACGTGTGGTAGCTCACCCTTGATTGCCCTCCGTTGCAAACAGGGCCACACAATGGGTATCTTCCCTGTCGTTCGGGTGCGGAACTAGTTGCTCTCAGGTGTGGGGATTGTTGTTCTCAGGCTGCCTATTCCCACCCTGTTCAGTGATTACTTTTATGACTGTTCCATACACTCCTCACCTGACAACGTGTGGAACGTAAAATTGAAGGCTCAAACCATAGGAAGAAATAGAGAAAGACCCAGCTACCAGTGATAAACTGGACAATTTGTTTCCCGGATTATTCCGTCAGTAGTTCGCGACACTCTACAAATAAGTGAAGTGCAACCCAATTGCAGGCTCAAGGCGCAAAAAAAGAAAGTACGAGGTCATGCCGGGTGCAGCCACGGCCCTTTACCCCAAGTAATGAGGGTAGATGAGAGTGAAAATGTCAAGTTATTGAGTGAAGGCGATTTAAGGGTGAGGGAGATGGTAGATTGGTGAACAACCTCTGTCGCCAGCTCCTCTTAATATAGTTTAGCCTCTGTTGTGATTCTGTTAGGATAGAGCACTCCGGGCGCCGACACTCATGCGAAACGAATTCAACGAGTATAGTGGTTTCCGCGAGAAACTGCTGCGGCTCAGTCGAAGGTGCGAGAGGTCGGTGGTTGGGATTGAACGAGGCACTGCAGTTGCGATCAAGTTCGCGGAGCGATGTCATGTAGGAGCGCGGTGCTACCTGCATAAAATACCCAAGGGAGCGTTGGTAGTATACACGCCTGGGTGAGACTGAAAAGCAAGTAACTCCACCGTCCATCCTCTGAAAAGTAAGTGACTCCGCCGTCCACCCCGCGCAAACCTCCCCCCAAAAATAATAAACATCTTCTCTGCTTGATTTCCGTTCATGATCCGCCCTCGACGTGCGGTTGATCGCAAGCACTGCATCATACTGTGATGCATCTTCGCAGGGCCGTAACTTCATATCGCGCCACCCGGAACGTACTCGCGTCAGCTCGCCGCGACCACATATGTTGGGCAAGCTGTGTACAGGACAGGCAACGCAAGCTCACCATTGTGAAGCAAGGAGTCTTGGCCTTGGATCGTTCCATGGCACTCCTCCAACTCGCTACAAGCCCCCTGTCGTATTTTTCAGCCTCTGGGATGTACACTGCCCACAACTTGGTGGCAGCAGCTTCATGGCTTGAATCAGAGTCAGAAGCCACTGTACGGAACCAAAGGAGATATTGATGCACCAGGTGAAGATCAGACAACTAACCGCGATGTTCGGACCCCTTCTCCACGTCCACCATGGTGTCGAATACGAGGAGGAAAATGGACAAAATAGGCACCCTGTGCACACGGCGGCGTTTCCAATCTCAGATTCGGAGTTAAAGCGCCGTCAGACCAAGTTCGATAGAAGCCACACAAATACTGCTCTGTCGGACTAAGTTTTTTTCTGTTCCCATCGCTTGTTTTCGCTTGTGCCTTTTCGGTTCCCGACTCATCTCACCCAATCTTCGATAGTCCGTTATCAGGACGACGCGAATACTCTCTACTACCAATATCCCACGTCAATATACATATCGAACGCTGGTGTTGCCATTCGACAAAGCGAGGCGAGAATCCAGGATGCGCAACTATCGAGCCGCAGCAGCGCTACCTCGGGGTAAGAACATGGGGGAGATGTTCTGACGCTCTCGCAATCGTTGGAGCGTAACCAGGGATATTTCTCCATGGCACCGTCGGATCGGCCCGGCTCGATACCACTAGCGCCGTCTGCACGTCCTGATTCCACAAGGTCCTACAAGGTCCTTCGGCGAGTACCCCAAATACAATCCCTCTTATCACCAAAGCATATCCATCAAAGATAATAAGACAACCGCTCCGTCAGCTCCGCCTTTGGTCACTTCAACGTCAAACCGAGGATCGTCTAAAAACACGGCAGTTGTCATAGCATGTCGACCATGGTGCGTCGGTTTTGACATCTCAAACAGAACACTAGCTCAAGTTTCATTTAACCATAATCTCCCTCAATCGTCACCCTGGAACGCGATCTCATTATTTCCGTCTTCCGTCAATTAACCAGGGATTCGTTGATTAACTTTACCATAGTCATGGGCGGAAAATACGCTGCGATTCGAATCGGCCATCCTGTAATAACTGCGTCCCACGAAAGAACGAATGTGTATATGACCCGGTACGCAGGCGAAGAGGACTTGATAAGCTTCCCGTCGTCAACGGTCCTGTAAAAAACGGCCCGCTGACTGCTCATCGCAACCTCCTCTTAAACGCCAGCGCAGGGAATCAACCAAATCTGTGTCTGCTCGGGGACTAGAAGCGGATATTCAGCCCTCGCTGTCGACAGGGACGTCAATTTCCTTTCAGGAATCGAAAATGGCGGCAACACCAAACCGGAAACGTGAATTGACACCGTCACCTGAAGCGCCAGCCTCGACGTCCATGCCGCGTTACAGTTCCTCGAGAGAAACCCATCCGCCTCCATCACTGTCTTCATCCCCCCTCTTCAGGTAAGGACGGATTTGTACAAGGTATTTTATGTCGCTGCTCACTGTAAAGCTCCGAGATTTACTCGTGCATCTAGAATCCCTCACCCACCTCACTCCCATCCAGCGACCGTTCCGACACAGATACAAGTCCCATGTATCAGCGGTATGCGACTAATCCATATGTTGAACAACAGCCATCATCGCCATTCTTTCAACCTCCCGGATCCATAACGTCACTGCAAACGGCACATGGAAAATTCCCTATACATACCCTCGTCTCCAATTGTCGAATCTAATCAGAGACACTGGTGGAATCAGTTTCTTGATCGGTACCTGTCAGTCAGAAAACTGTTGTTATTCACCCAATTCTTATTTATTTACCTGTCCCAGGTTAACTGACATCGTCGCGGATTTGATATATTTGTGGGTAGCACCTTATCCTAAATCAGGTTCACCGCCTTAATATTTTTCTCCAGATTTTCTGACACGGGGCATTGGCTTTGTTTCCTCAATCTTTCGTTCTTTTTGGATATGCTCTGGAATGCCGAGGAGCGGTTGAAGATTCAACCAGCGTTTATTCTGGCTGGGCTGGCTCTGGCAGAGCTTATAAAGTCCAGCGAGTCGGAACGTGCGCATGTGAGTACCAAGAATTTGGATTGACAATGATTCTAATGCATTTAACGTAGTCCGGTCGTACCCGGGCAAACAATTTGAGGGATGCGGCCCACAAGGTCCTTCATAAGGCTATGTCTTGTGGCAATGGCGATTGGGTGAACTAAATCGCTGGAGTTCATTGTTTTGTATTGTCCTAAATCGCCCTACAGATAGACGCATCTCTAGCGGAGGCTGCTTTATTGAGTTTATCTTGTCTTATTATGTCACTATCTTATCTGTTCTCAGATTCTCGTCCTCTACGAGTCGTCTGCACATCCAAAATACCACCCTGATCGCGTGGCGGATGCACTGGGGCTCTTAGACCACATTTTAAAACAAATAACCGTCCTGACCCTCGACGCTGCGGATCGCACCGTGTCACATTTTTCACCCGAAGCTGTTCCCATTGTTGATATCGAATACGACCATCAGCCTGTACGAAAATGCACCTGTATGCCACCGGATTCTCCGCCGCCTGACGGATCACGCTCATACACCTCTCCACTCGGTTGGGACCCTACGTGGACGCCCATCGAAGTTCGTAACGAGGAGTGTAGGCGGTTGTCTTGGAGTGCCTTGAGCCTTGCCACGAGTTACTTTGTTCAGTGTGTTGTGTTCGATAGAGAGATCCCGGTTCTTGAGCTCAGCAACCCCGCCAACGTCCGTGATTTTATTTCTCTACCGCTCCCCAACTAATACGCCTTTCTGGTTCAAAAAGTACGCGATCCTCTTCCCCGGAGAGCCCAGCGATCGTATCTCCCCTGCGTATTGTTCGCCCAAATCTCCCTCACCGAAGGAGTCCGTCTGGGCATTGTTCTGCCGCACCCTACTGCTATGGAATTTCTGCAACCACTTGCTCAAGCGACCAGGAACTAGTACTCGCGGCCAGCAACAGATGGAATATGAAGCGGAGGCCCTTCAGGAATCGTGGAATGAAGCCCAAGCCATCCAAGACTCCTTGGATATGCATGAATGCAATTATGAGACGGCCATCACGTATATTTGTCATGAGTACATCTATAAGTACGGTCCGGCAATATCCCTACTTCACTTACTCAGATCATCGTGATAGCGTGCGCATGAGGGTCACTAATAGTTGCTATTTGGGGGGACAATCAGGCACAGAGAGCGGATTTTAGCCAATCGGCTCAATGAACACTACATTTGCACGGATAAACTCGACGCCGGGGAGACAGCACAACGGGAAAGTCCGCGACTTATTCAACACCGGCAGTTGCCTTTTTGGTGTTTTTGTTCACGACAGTGGTGGATCCGGATAAGAGAGCACTTCCGGACCCCCCTGCTTGTCAACAAAGGATCTGGAGGTTGTGGATGCACCATCCAGTGCTGTGTCAAGATCTCACGCTTAGTTATTGCCTGCAATATTCACTAATAGTTGAAATTTGGGGGGACAACAAGGCACCGAGAACGGATTGTAGCCAATCGGCTTAATGAGCACTACACCAGCACGGATGAACTCGACGCCGGAGAGACAGCACAACGGGAAAGTCCACCGCACTTTTATTCAGCGCCGGCAGTTGCCTTTTCGGTGTTTTCATTCACGATAGTGGTATCGGAATTGTGAGGAAGCCGGACAACACAGGTATCTATAAAAGAGCGCTTCCCTGACCTTATGCTATATAAACAGTTGTCTGCAGATATCGCCCCCTCATCTCGCGATCGTTTACAGTGGTACGCAGACAATTCGGCTCATGAGTATCCTGAGCTTACATTTATTTAGTCTCTGCTTTATCAGGTAGATTTCGCCTGCTTTTGTTGCTCGTTTACGGCACTGACGTTTTTGTTACATCAAGTTTATCGCCGCTCGCAATGACAGGCTGGAAAGGCATCGGTGGGAACTTCAAACGAATCTCTGCTGGATCGGTCACCAATGTCTGGGGAGTCGATGCTGGTGGTAAAGTCTATCGTTACACCGGTGATGACGGCAACCCCTGGGTCGTCATCCCGGGTTGCCTAGCCGACATTGGCGCGGCTGCTGACGGGACGGTTTGGGGGGTCGACGCCAACGGCGAGGTCCATCGCTATACTTGGGATGCCAATCACTGGACTACAATTTCCGGCACATTCAAACAAATCTCTGTTGGATCGCGCACCAACGTCTGAGCAGTCACCGGTACCGGCGACATCTATCGTTACACCGGTGATGACAGCAAGCCCTGGGACCAGATCCCTGGTTCCCTAACCAACATTGGCGCGGCCGCTGATGGAACGGTTTGGGGGCTCAACGCCGACGGCGAGATCTTTCGCTATACCAAGGATTCCACCGGCACTCACTGGATCAAAATTTCCAGTATGCTCACCCAAATCTCTGTTGGATCGCTCACCAGTGTCTGGGGAGTCAATGCTGCTGGTAACATCTATAGTTACACCGGTGATGACAGCAGCCCCTGGGTTCAGATCCCTGGTGGCCTGGCCGATATTGGTGCGGGTGCGGATGGCGTGGTTTGGGGAGTCCATTCGGGTGGTGGTATCTACCGCTGGATTCGTGATTAGCTCCCTCTTTTACCTTTTTGTAGAAATACCGTGCGCAGGCACTAGCTGCCATGGCCACATCTATTGCTTCTCATCTTGTACCGTGACCTTTTTTTTCATATCGTGTATCCATTCTGTTTTTGCATCGGCATAGACAGGCCGAGCTTCAACTACTCTGTAACCTGTTGATACCTCATGTATGCGAAGGCTGTGATGTTTTCCTGGGTCGGTTTAACTAGAGTCCAATTTATTGAATTCACAAAAAACGTGGTGGGGATTAAGAAAACTCGGCCCAAGTTTATGCTGGGACGCATGTGATGTAATGTAGAACGCCCCGGAAGTAGGCGATACGCGTCAGGGCAAAGTTGGTGGGAGACGCGTCAGGATGGCGGTGGATGTGTTAAATTGGCGGGCAGGAGTCGTATAAAATCACCAGGTGGCGCCGCACAAGCACGGTAGGCGCATCGAAGTGGAAAACCTCACGTAAGTCCTCGGGACACGCGTAGTCTCATCGGTGAAAGGGGCACAGAGCAGAGAGTGTTGGCGGGAAGGCGCGTCAAAGTGGCACAGGAATTACAAGTTGCATTAATATTGAAGGGAGCCGAGTCAAAGCCGAGTCAAGCCGGCGAAGTAGGCAGGAAAAATCATGATTTCAAGACGGCGAGTGGTGCAGTTCGGTGGTGAGTGAATTCCTCACGATCGAATAACAAATCGCAACGGCAACGCTTGATATACCCCGCAGTTGAATATTTTCACAATTCACCTGAAGACAGGTGTTGCATAGTAGAGAATGACTTTTCTCCAGTCCGCGATTCGCATTTTATGGGCTGTTGAACCGTATCTCCGTACACCCTCCCTGTCTTTATTGTGGGAACTCCGGCATCAACGACGCGAGATGAGGTGGTTCGAATTCACTCAAAGATTACTCCCGTAGAAGTGGGTACTTATTCTTGGTATTTGAAGGGATCCCATACATTTTTTGAGCTTCAAATCTCAGATAATTCGACGAAAGCTCTGAGGACTCCTCCAGGAATATAGTGTCCACTCCACGCAAAACTGGCTGTTCCGGCGTTCTTTAATTCTGGCAGAATTCACGGGAGGACATGGTTCGACGCCATTCATTTGGAAATATGCTCCTTGGCGTAATTTATTCATGCGCACATCACGATCAGCGGGTGATCTATACACATTCGCTGGTATATGAATAGGTCTTCGTGAAGTAAGGCATTCGTGGCCTCTTCTAATTGAGGTTGCCTGCGAAAGGGACTTCCCCAGCTGGCGCGTTGAGCGCACTATAGTAAATTGACAATATTGAGCCTATTTTAATTCCGGATAAATGTTGAGTTCCATCCGATGTTAAACGCCACCTGGTGCTGTCTTCAAATATTACCTCTACCTAATTCAGATCCGCATTGAGAGCTGGTTTACATGGGGCATCACTCGGCATCATGCCGCTGTCTCGCTTAAAAGCGTGGTGCTCCGACTTTCCATAACAGTACATACATTCGAAAATCCATTCGGCCGCGGATTCACGAGCAATACCACAACATCATTGCTGGTCAATTCAGGTTCACAGGAATAGACATAGGTTTTCGTGGAGTAATGAACTCGCTTCTATGGATATGAAGGGAAATATTTGACCGGGAAGAGATGGTAGTTCGAATTAGGGCTGCCGCCCCAGGGGCGGTTCTTGGGATGATGAGGTGGGTGTACTCGCTGATTCAGCTGAGAAGCTTTCTCCGAGTCGGTACCTTCCGTGGCTATTGAGCAGAGGAGTCCGCGCCATTCTCGTGACTTAGTTACTTCGCTTAGCATCGTGGGAGATCGTGAGGTTGATGGTATTCCCTGAAAGTTCGTGAGTTCAGCTAAATTTACTGCAACTTCGTCACTTTCTCTGCACACCGGGAAAGGTCGTCACTTGACAATGACCACATGACCGCGTTCAGTTGCCGATGCTGCCGCACCCATTCCGTGCGCCATTTGCAAGCATGGGAATCAATTCGGTGATCCGATGATGCTCGTATTCGGGCTCAGCGCAGGAGCAAGCAAATTGGAGTGGAGAGGAGGAATCTGCACCTGCCAATTCCAAAAAGGGTAACATATTAGGCAGGACATGTAGTCACATGTCCTAACTAGTTAGGCCCATCCCCTGCCATTTGCGCACCTTGGGGACCCCGCAGCTTTTGGGGGGGACGTCCTGGGGAATTTTTTTTGAAAAATAGAGTCCCTCAGGGTGGATCTGGCAGTATTCCCACATACTGTACAGTCACATGTTGAACTTTTTTTTTTGTCCCTGTCCCCTCAATACCATGGCCACCTCTGTCCCTGAGGGACACCGCAAGTCCCCTGTCCCCACTGTGTCCACCGTGGGACATAATTAGCACGTGCACACTGGAGATCACACCACGAAAAGAAAAATGACAAGGGCACAATGTCCCCTCTGCACCTCGCCCACCACAATAAGACACTGAATGTCCCTGCAGCCACCGCAGTCCCTGTCCCCACTTCGCCCACTGCAGGGACAAATAAAATTTGAAGTGTCCCTTCCCACCGCAGCTACTGTGATCAAACCAGCTGATCAAGGATGTCAACATGGTCCCATCCCCACCTCATCTACCGCAGGGACATGTTTAAGAAAATTTTTGTGTCCCCTGCAACTACAGCCACCCCGAGCAGCAGCTGATTAAGATCAGCATAATGTCCCTGTAGTCACTGTGGTCCCTGTACCCACTCCACATACCATGGGGATTTTTTTTTCAAAAATGTCCCTTATACCTCCATCAGAGCGAGGGGACAGGTCTCACAGATGTGTCCTTCCTACCCTGGCCACCATGTCCCCAAATACCCAAATGTCGATTCCCATTAACATACAAAAGAAAGACAACAAGCTAGTCTGTGGAGGCCTGCAGTATTAGGTGCAAGTTCTCCGCCACCTCCTCTGATTCCTGCACCTCGCCAACGTAGTCATCAACCTCTGCCTCTTCCTCTCCCGCACGGATCACATCTTCACTGTTGATGTGGGTTCTGTCAAGTTGTGCTGCAAGGTTTAGGGCTGCCTGCTCCGATTCAAGAGCCTGAAGCCTGGATGCCTCTATGTTTGCATCCACCACACCCTCCATCGGTGCCGGCTCCTGAACTGGATCCTGCTTCCAAACACCAGGTACTAAGGTGCCTGTGAAATGATCTTTCGCCTGGTCTGCTAGCTTTCGGAAGCGCTTCATGTGTACCTCATCAAAGCGACCCCTTTCCCTCCTGTGCAGTCTTATCATGAAGGCGAGCCCAGGGTCAGTTTGCCTAACCTCAGCCTCCTTTTCCAAGAGAAAGACACGCTCATCACGGATTTTTGTCACCACCCTCCGTATTTCGATGTTGAGCCGAAGGATTTCCTCACGGGCCCGTTCGATCTTAAAGTGGGCATCCATGATCTCGCGGGAAGCCGGTACTTGCCCATGGTCGAATCTGCCAGCTCTTCAGGATTCCGAAGGAGGTCAAAGTCCGCTAGAAAAGCATATTCTACCACCTCTGACCATGAAAGCTTCCTGGCTGGTGTCGCAAGAGATGCCGCTGCATCGTTATAGCTGACGAGAGCAGATCGAACTGCCTGGGATCTTGCCTGGAGTGCCTTGGCAATATGTTTACGAAGTTTGTATCCTATATGATAATTAGCACCAGAGATCTTCATGATTACCAACCTCACCCGTCTGCGACATATTCATCTTTGTCAGCTCAAACATCCTCTGGATGACCAGTCTTTCCAGCCTGCTAAGAGCGGTGCGGTACCGCTTAGTGCTAACCAGGTAGGCAGCCGCCGCCCATTCATCACTGGTCGGCAGCCATCTGATTTCAATGGCCATGAACTCTTCCTGCTGCTGAACGGCAGCCAGTGCTCCATCGTAGTTCTCCTGAGCATGACGCCTGGTGACCTGGGTGGCACGGGACCCTTCACCAATTGCCTTGTTGAGTTTGGATCTGTGCACAGGGACATGCGGTATAAGCATGGGACACAGTATGAAGGGAACATAGGGACAAGGTGGGGTTGGTAAGGGGACATTGTGGTATAAGTGGGGACAGGGGGACATGGTCGAGGAGGTAAGGGGACATTTAAAAAAAGACTTGCTTTCGCTCCTCCAGGTTCACCAGCTTCTGGTAGTACTCCATCTGCAGTGTGTTTTCCTCGTCATCAGTCTTTAGATCAGTCAAATACTTCTTCTCCATGTCCAGTCGCTTGCGGAACTCAGACACATCCTGGATCCCAGCCGCCTGCATAGCCACTTGGAGTGCGGGCTCCCCATCAATAATTTCTATTGCCTGCCAGTAGGTGTTGACAAGGAAGGCGCCTGAGTGGAGGTTGAATTGTTAGGCGAAAATAGACATGTCAATAAACTCACTGAGATTTGCGTAGCTCTCAAAGTCATCATGATGAGACATGTATGAGACAATGGTCTGCTTTCGATGGAAGATACTTGCATATTGAACAGACCTTGCAAGGAAGTTTGATTTCGAGAACAAGCGCTCACAGCCCTCGAGATCCTCAAGCCCCATACCAGGGACATAGTTCGCCAGGTACTCTAGCTGGCACAAGCGGTTATGGGCATGTCCATGGAAGGCACCAACCAGTGTCTTCATCTTGAGGTCTTTTGCCTTCTTCCCAAGGGGACTGTTGCGGACTGTTGTTCCGAAACCACAGCCTATATCATATCCTACTCCCAGTTTGGGCCCAAACGCATCCAGTAGGGCATCAACAATTGCAAGTGGGTATTTGGCGCTGTCAAAATATCAGAGAGAGATTTTTATAGGCAGGCTGGATATACAGTTCTCCACTCCGAACCATATCTGCCAGCAACAACACAAATCCGTGTCAACACAGCGCCAGGAACACACCAGTCTCATCAAACACCCCCCACATCCTGGAAGTCATGTCTTCTGATAAATTCTTCCATCTCTCCTGGCATAAGTTCTTCTCTGCTGGATCTTGTGGCTCCTGTCGTTTTGAAAGGGACATGCGGTGTGGCCCAAAATAAGGGGGACACAAGGTGCAATGGGAATAAATGGGGACATACAGTGCAGGGGGGATAAAAATGGGGACACAGGATGCAGCCGAAGAAAAAGGGACACAGCAAGGTGCGATGCGGATGGTAAAGGAAGTGGAGTTAAACATGGTCAGTTTCGGTTGAAGAAAGTCAAAGAAAAATACTTACCGGCGCCTTTGCCAGCTCTGCAAGTCGTTCCTGGCCCAGAGATCCACTGTTTCACTAGAGAGATAATAATCCTTCCCTGCAGTATCCACACGAGGATCCTTCCGCTCCTTCAATGCACTCGGAAGTGGCTTTCCATTGTCATCATGGTCACAGCGCTCCTTCCGAAGAACCCTCTTCAGGGAGTCGTTACCATCCATGGTGACCAGCATGTCGAAAATGAGGTCCGCCTCACCCTCAAGCTTATATGTGCAAGCGGGGCATGTTGTCCTCAATCTGAAATCAGGTGCATCTCTACCGAGCACCTTCTTCACCCTCGTCTCTGTTCTGGTTCGGAGGTCCAAATAGAGGTCGTAGCACACAGAGAACTGCTGCGATAAATAGGGCTTGAACGCAACCCCGTGAAGATCTGATAGTGTTTTGACCCAGGATTGGATGGTGATTGTTGGTGTTCTCAGGTGGGCAATGCGGAACATTTCAAGTACACGAGTAGCGATTGCGACAGTGGGAGTAAATGGCGCACATGGCATGAGTCCCTCGCGGATAAGGCTGCATGTGGTGAATTTGTCACTGTAAAGCATAGGCGCGTTGACAATGTATGTGCCTGTGTTAAAGATTATCAGCTTCAGCTAAGAGGCAAGTTGACCCCGAAGTACGCACTGAAAATGTCAACAACTCTGACAGCGTAATGCTTCTGAATGTTCTCTGTGGCCAGGGGCACATATGGCTGGTCAAGGCTATTCTCTCCCTGGGTGCTTCTCCAGGCAATGTAGGTGTCGACCATTGCCTCCATCTGGCCTGCGAACCCATTGACTTTTTTTTCTATCACGTCCCTACGTTTACAGTGATCCTTGGTCTTCCTGGAACCCAGTAAGGCAAGATTCCCAGAAAAGACAGAACTGTGGCGTACCTGTGCCCGCGTTTTTCCTTCAGCGAATCTCGAACTTGTTCTTCCAGCATCTCCCTGAACTCCCCACCAGCATGGCTTCCCATAAACTCGGCCTGAGCATTGAGGATATCATCAAGGCCTAATTCATTATTGACAGGTCCCTTGTCGCCACTGTCATCATCTTCCGGGTTTTGGTCATGATCGAACTCGGGGTTTGAAATGTCCCGCAGCTTGTTGTACTTCAGCTGCACTGCTGCCCGCAAAGACAACTACGCTGCCTCCGCCCCCGCCACCGCCTCCTGCAACTAAGACCACACCACCGACGCATCAGGCTCCACCACCATCACCACTGCCGCCGCCGCTGCCTCCCGCAACCAGGACCACACTGCCGGCACATCAGGCTCCACCACCACTGCCCCCACCCCCACCGCCGCCTCCCACAACCAGGACCACGCCACCGGTGCATCAGGCTCCACCACCACTGCCACCACCACCACTGCCTCCCGCAACCAGGACCACACCACCAGCGGATCAGGGTCCGCCACCGCCACTGCCACCACCACTACCACCACCACCTCCTTCAACCAGGACCACGCCACCGGCGTATCAGGCTCCACCACCACTGCTGCCACCACCACCGCCTCCCGCAACCAAGACCACGCCGCCGCAAGTCCCAGAGCCCCAGGCAGATAAAGAGAGCGCAGAGGAGGTGGATAAGGAGCAGTTGGTAAGTAATCCGTATGCTGCAGGTTGTGATGGTGCATCTGGGATGAACCTCATGGGTGGATCGTGGGCTGAGCGAAATCCTGGAAAGCCCACGCAGCCTGTGAGGGATCGGGTTCAGCCGGAACCACTTGGGGATGCTGAGAAAGCTACAAAGAGACTGAGGCTTGCTGCTAAACAGGAACGCGATGCGGAATTCGACGCAGAGGTTGCTGCGTTTCGTGCAACGATGGATGCATTGGCGGAGAAGCTTGCAGAGAAGTACGACAAGACAGTGCACGACATCAAGAAGTCGTTGAAGGGCAAGCTCAATTTACTCAAAGAGCGCCAGGGAAATATCTGGAACGCAAAACTGTGGAAGAAATCCCTTGAATTGAATAATGGTACAGAATTTTTGCCTTCCCCATACTGATCTACTAACACTGCGTAGATCGACCTGCAGGCAAGAAAGCTCGAATGCCCGAGATTCAAGCGGCAATCAAGGCCGACAAGTCGTTGAAAAATCTCACCCAGGAAGAGGCAGATCTTCTGATCCAGGAACACTACGAGGCGAAGGGACTCAAGAGATCTGTAGTTCGCCTTTCAAACGCTGCTGCAGCCCGCGATGTTGCTGCCTTCCTCAGGCGCATGGATGGGGAGGTGAGTTTTTCTTCTTTTTTTATGTTGGGGGGTGCAAGGGGACATTGTCCCCCGCAGTATTGTCCCGTGGTGCGAGGGACATTATCCCCTGCAGTGCAAAGGGACAATTGTCCGAAATCTCATTGCACATCTACTAATACTTTTGCAGCTAAAAGCTCTCAACAACCGCACTGGCGCAGAGGTCTTCCTTACCCTCGGACGCAGCAGCCACACCGAGACGATCGCCCCAGCCTGCATAGGCACCCCCATGGCTGAACACTTCCTCACGGAGGCGTACCATTGCACGCCGGAGGTCTTCACCGTCAAATTTGATAGCTTCTCAATGGTGAGGAATAGGGGAGAGGTTGAGCTGAGCTTCCTCGACCTGCGTGGGGGCTGTGTCAACCTTATCGACGCTGGTCTCCGTGAGTTTTATTTTTTTTACTCACTGTAGTCTATTTTTGACTTACAATCCCAGAGGCAGCATTGCCGGCAGATGTTGTCACGGCTGCGGAGAACGCGAAAAAACCCATTCGCATGGAGTATGCTCGGTATGATGAGTTCGTCGTGAAGTAAGTAACTTGTGGCAGGATAAATAACAATGCTGACTACGGGCACTTATAGACACGGGATCCGTATCGTCGGCTGGCCCCAGGCTACACCGGCTGGGGAGCAGATCCCATTTTGCAACCCCACCAACCTTGGGACCTCGGCCCGCCTGTCAACCCTCTACAGTGCGCTCAAGGCCAAGATGTGCCGGTGGGAGGCAGTTCCACCCAATGAGTTTGCCGCGTTGAAGGTGCAGGTGACCCAGAAGGCCTTGGACGCGAAGGTGGCGCCCAAGAAGCGGGCTCGAACCGATGGTGATGCAGCTGACGATGCCAACGATACTGGGGTGTCCACCAAGAAACGCAAGGTCAAGGCTCCCCTCACCGTAGAGGAGCTGCTTGAGAAGGAGGATACAAAGCGGGCGTACGAGCGGGAGAAGAAGCGCAAGCAAAGGGCAGCAAAGAAGGCTGCGGAAGCGGGGGTAGAGGTAGAGTCCATGGTGCCAGCTAAGCGCAAGGCGCCTGTTAAGAAGAAGAGCACCACCATCGTTCATGATGATAAGTCAGATACCGGCGAGGACGACGACCAAGACACCGAGTCACTGCGGAAGAGGCCCCGAACAGCTGATGAAGAGGCCTTGCACCTGGCGAAGCTTTCGCAGCAGGCAGCGGTTGACGCAGTCGCAATGCAACCGCTGCAACAACCGACGCCCTTTCCATTCTCGAGCGCCGCCGCATCATTGGGAAGTCGGGAAGCTCGGGGAAGAAGTCCGGCAGCGCTCCAAAGGGCAAGAAACAGGCCGATCGCCCCCGTGGGAGGCCTGCCAATGCAGTCGCCTCTTCAAGCAGGATGCAGCTCCCCCCCGCCGGTCGTAGCCTCAAAGAGATCGATGATGACGACTCCGCCAGCGCGGAATCCAGTGGCATCGATGATGAGTGATCTCCCACGTGCCCCACCAGTTCTTCTCTTTGAATTACTGTAGTATCAATCAATATCTTGCAATACAGTCTGAAATATACCATTTTTTGCCTTTTTTGACTAAAGTGAAAGAATGGGACACAAGGTGCAACGGGAAATAGGAACACAAGGTGCAGTGGGACATAGGGACACATGGTACTGAGGGACACTTGGCTAAATGTGTCCCTGTTAGATAATGGGGGACATTCCTGACTTTGCAATTTTTTTTTTGTGTGGTGTCCCCATGGTGGGGGACTGGGGACAGAGATATGTGGTGTGAGATCTCCAGTGTGCACGTGCTAATTATGTCCCACGGTGGACACAGTGGGGACAGGGGACTTGCGGTGTCCCTCAGGGACAGAGGTGGCCATGGTATTGAGGGGACAGGGACAAAAAAAAAAAGTTCAACATGTGACTGTACAGTATGTGGGAATACTGCCAGATCCACCCCGAGGGACTCTATTTTTCAAAAAAAACATCCCCGGGACGTACCCCCCAAAAGCCGCGGGGTCCCCAAGGTGCGCAAATGGCAGGGGATGGGCCTAACTAGTTAGGACATGTGACTACATGTCCTGCCTAATATGTTACTCTTTTTGGAATTGGCAGGTGGGAGTCTGGGTCTAGCAATGAACTTTGGACAGAGGCTACAGGAGACTAGATGATATATATTTTGCTCCAATATTTATTCTGCATTTGATATTCCGTTTCCAGTGTTTGATATTCTGTGGAACAGAATTTTATTTGCTTAAAGCCTACAGACCATCCAAGGCAGGTGAATAAATACACTTACATCGCGTTTATTCCGTGTTATATCAGCTTTATGTAGTAAACTGCTGCACCCGCCATATCAAACTTTGGCCCGAATTAGCCGCTAACCTGTGTTCGACCATAACTGCAGATTGGATTGACAATACTAAAAATACTTCTAGGCTCGGTTCTATCGGCTATATCCTCTCTATGTATTTTGAAGCCTACCTGAATCAATTTACAGGTACATAGAATCCCGCACACCGCCATATCAGACTTTGACCGAGCAGCTAACTTGTTCCCACTTGTTTGACCGTAATTCCACCAAATTGGGCTGACTTCGAATACTTTGCATTAATTTCTATCTAATCCATCGCCACAAGGTGTCTCTGAGCTCACCCAAATAAATTTAGAAGTACATAAAATCCCGCACCGTGCGATATCAGACTTCGGACAGCTGACTTGTTCACGCTCTTGGTCGACCGTAACAGAAAATGGGATCATTCATGAATATTTCAGAGCGGTGCGAGGGCCTCAAACTTGTTGATATTTCCCTCGTTGAATGTGAAGAGAAGTTTCTTTATCCATTCATGTGGGGTGCTGTCGAGAGCGTCCAATATTGGGTGCATAAGCTGGCAAAAAAAAAGGCATTGATCACTACGCCACACAAACAGGTTTTTTTTGTTTACTAACCAATTCCCCAAAGTTGTAGATTGTCTCTCCCATAAAGGCAGATATGGCTAGGTCGTGGGCGCGCGCCAGCTGATCTTCAGCCGTTAAATCGGTCACACACGAGGAAGAGCAACGAATTTTTATAATACGGTAGATAGTCGGATTTCCCCTAGAAGGCATAAGGATATAACACGCTTAGAGCCGTCATTGAGCATACATTGAGCATACCTTCTAATAATCACCGGCCACTTGGTAATAGGCTGCGTTGACACCGTTATCCACGCCTTTGAGCCGATCGAGCACGGCCCACGCCTTGTCCATATCGGTTTTCGTGTCCTTAACATCTCCGTATAGTAATTTTGCACGAGCAATAGTAGCCAGAAGGAGAACATTTGCTTCTTCCGACTTGGAGTTTGACGGAGGTAGGTAGGTAGGTAGCATTACACGGCACGGTCCAACTCATGAACGCCGGTTTTCCAGGAAGTATCCCAGCATACAGGCACTAAGTATACTATCGTCCCTGGACCTCTCCGCACCCTGCTAGCCAAAGCTCCCGGTCGCTATGTTTCCACACGCTGGGGTAAGACTAGACGAATACAAAGAAGCAAAAATTAGTCAGGTTAGCCTTCACTCAAACGGTACACAGGAACGGCGTAATAAATCTGAAGGACATCAAACGCAAATTTAGCAACCAGCGCAATGGTAGATCGGGTATAGATGATGGCTTTAGGAACTCCGTGTTGGACAGTTCGGCCATCTGGTGTCGTAAATTAGGTAAATCATTGAAGAGTTTGTCCAGAAAAGCTGTGCGGAGATCTAGGAGTGCGTCCGAAGAGGTACAGGTGATCAGCGCATGTTCAGGGGTTTCAACTTCAGATTTACAGAATCTACACACCCGATCTGCGCGGGGTACTTTTGGTAATGCGTGATCGACGTAGCGCAAGATCTCCACGGCTAACAAGTGATTGAAAGCAACAGGGAGGTCAGAACCTCCCTGTGTTTCTGAGTCTTCACAAGTATTAAGTAGTGCCGCATGCAGGAGACTATCTGGGCGGGTCCTTTGTCCTTTTGAGGTTCACGACGGCCATGTAACAAATAGAGTTTTTCCAAGGAGTTGATTTCACCTTGTAACCAATTCAAGTTCGAGTTTTTTACCACTTTAGAATACTCCTCAATCTCTTCGATTGTCGTAGACTTGGTTGAAATTAGCTCGGGAAGCTCGAATGGCATTCTCGTCACAGCTGTGATGAGATCTTTGGCCCAAGACTTTTTTCCGTTGGCGGCAAGTTCAATTGAACTATTAAGAGCTGCACATGCATAACTGTCATTTTTAAGGCCTAGAAAGTACACCAGATGGCTGAGGTCGAGAATCAGGCGACGGACTCGGAGAGGCATGATCCCTGTTTATGTGAATAGCGGTGCGGTCATGGATCGGCGGTGGAGATTAAGCATTTGACAGATGAGGCTGATTTGAACTTTACATAAGTGATTGACGTGTACGTCTTCACAGTCCGGCGAGATCAACGCGGGTCATGTATAGTTCCTTGTGTTGCTTAACTTGCTTTGGCGTGAGACACCCCGTCATGTCTTCAACCCCCTTGATCCTATGGCCACAGTACCGCGCAGTGCGTGCCTTGGCTATGTAGTGATCTAACAAGATATTCTGTGTGTCCGTGCGGAACCGCAGTTGTGGGATTTAATGTCTCCGTGTCGAATACACAAACTTGCATTTATTTCTCTACCCGAGCTGCATGTGCAAGCATTCAAACTTCAACCTAAATGGTGACTGGCATAGAAGTCCGCGATCAAACAGCCCAGTTTTCCGAGGCAAAAGTATTTGGGCCAAGGGGACGAAGAAGCAGGCGAGCACATAGGTTGACAGTCGGGGATTTACGGAATAGTTTGTGTACTTATGATTTGCACCAGCTTATGAAAGACTTGCCAGTTTGGCGTTCGGATTAGAATCGGCAAAGTGGCAGTGCAAATCGCGGGCACAGGGTGGATTGGAAGCAGACGCAGGCAGCGGCGGCAACTGCACGGTATAACACAACAGAGTCGGGGTACATTGAAAGATCATGTTCATCCCATACTATGTGAGGTGAAACGGAGTCCGGGCGACCACAAATGAGCTGGATGTGCATCCAGCGGAGTGTATGTAGCTTTATTTTATTTTATTTTGAGAGGGAGGCATGCATCTACGCTGCATTTATAGAAATGGAGCTCTGAGGACATATGCAGTACAGCGGCGCTGAAAGCAGAGTGCTGAGAGCACAGCACACGTTGGCATTTGATGATGGTAAAATTTCTCTGCTTTCCATATTTTATGACAATCAATCTGTGCAGACAGCAGCTAATCAGCATCCAAGAGGTGTCCCTGCGCACCCACACAGTTTGAATTAATAGCAATAAATAGCATGGCTCCTCAGAGGGTCTCATGCTATAGCAGTTATTAGCGTGTTAATAGCATGCTATTTATTGCGATGTTATTAACATTTGCATTTACAACACAGATGGGACTCGTTCAGTCCTTCATACTATGAAGGACTGAACGAGTCCCATTCCAATTCCAGTTTGCGCATTGTTCGCCGCATGTTGAGCTTCTCCCAGGTTTGTCGTCGCCTCCATGACATGCCAAATGTTGGGGTCAATATCGGATAAGCACTGAATAACGCCGGGAAGAAGCCATTCGTGCATTTCCTTGTGCTCCCACCAGCCTATGTCATGGTCAGCGCCAATTGGAAAACAAAATAACTAAAACAAACGCATGAGGACGCCGTCGGGATCAGGCAGTGTCCGGATCCATGTTTTAAATTCTTCAATGTCCTCGGGAGTTTTCATATACATGAAATTTCGTATGCGATCTTGATCCTCAGGTGGAAGATGGGATAGATCAGGAATTCCGCTGAAATGATCGTCAGGAGAGACGAACTGTCATCAAGAGAACGAACCGTTTGAGGTGGGAATAACAGACCCGGACATTACGTTTCAATAGTCCAACGGCGTCCTTGACCTCTTCTGCGACTGATGGAATGTCGATTGTGGGAAGAAGTGCGTCTGCCAACCCGAGCAGGGGAGCAGCTTCCATATCGGCATTGATACCGAGAAGTGTTCCGCCGCGATGGAGAGACACGAAACCAAGCTTCAGGCTTGTTAAGCGTCTCACAAGCGACAAAAGTTCTTCCCAGACAAACTGGAAAGACCAGCGGTCATGTAGCTTCATCCAGACGCGACCCAGTGTCATCTCTGAAATATATGAGAATAACACTCAAGATACAGCAAGGTTTCGAGGAAGAAATACCCTGGTTAATACTCGACATCCACCCGTTTATCTCGTATACATTTGTCTTTCCCACAACGGGCTTGAACGTCGTATCGCAATCAAGAGTTCGGACTTTGTGGATATACTTGATAATTTCATGTTTTATACCGAAAAAAGCAGTGCGCCTTTCCCGCTCGGAAACATAAATGTATCGATCTTCATCTGAGCGAGCCTTTTGTTCTGCAATGTATGTCTCAATGGCTGGGAATGCATGAGTAGCTATCGGGTTTTTGGAAGGGGGATTTGAACGTACTCTGATTTTGTGCCTTGTTTGATTCCCAGGTTCGCTCTTGACTTCGTTGATAAGCTTCGTCTTCGTATCCCGGCTCACGAGGCCCAGGTGATAGAGCGAAGGGGTCAGACCCCCGAGAATCTCCTTCGTTGAGAGCGCTGCAAAATATAGTTTAGCCACAGTGGGATGGCAGGAACGCCAGGAGGAGATAGTCTGAACCTTTTTCAACCTTGGCAACCGTCGCTCCCAGTCCTAATTTACGAACGCACTCTTTATACTTCTCCGCGACAACATGCGTAACCTTCAGAAGCGGGGGGACGGCATGGCGATGCGGGTGCTTGGGATCAGGAACGACGACACACATTCGCGCGAGCTCATGGTGCTTGTCCTCGTGGGGAATAAATATGAGCAACTCCACGTCGCAAGGTAGATGGATAACTTTGGCTTCGAATGCACGTCCCTCCTTGATGTGATTGAAGGCTACCAACATTTTTTCAGAACGGTATGGTTCATTTTGGGAAGTAAATGACTTACGGCAGACATTTTTACCTTTCTTCCCCTGGCGTGAAGAATACACCTTGCAACATTCATCCTGCTGATCCTCCTCCTCGACGATCTTCTCTCCATTCTCTGCCCTCAAGAAGAGCTCTTGTCGATGTGATCAGGGATTTCTAAAGTGCGATGGCCGGTTGGACACTGAATCATATCTCGGTGAGAACAGACAAGTATATAATTTTTGTTTCGACGGCGCTGGGAATGATTTAGACAGTTCAAGAGCGGGGAAGGTATTCTCGTCACCTGTGATAGTTTCTTCGGCACAGCTTTACCGCCGCTACAAACTTGATTGGTAGTGGAATCAACCGCCCTGCATCGCCAATCAGATATCGACTTGATAAATCTGTGATATGCCTCAGTTTTGGTCCTATTTGGAAGTAAAAACTGAGCGTACGAGAGAACCTGACCCACTCGGCTACTGTCCTGCATCTCTCGCGTGCGTAACTGCGCCTCAACTAGCCGATCTCTCGAGTTCGGATCAAGCTCACGTCGTTCGACATTGGTGAACTCAGATGAAAGAGATTCGGAAGCGAAAGCTCCGCAGCATTTGGGTTTGGAACGGCGGCAGGCGATACATGCTTCTGGATTGGCACAGCCCAAAAAAATCCCAGGGAGATAGACATCAACTTTAGCACGACTACCGGTGGATCCAGTCCAAGAATGAACATCCTGTCGAATCTTCAATTCAAAAAATTGACTAAAACGTGATGGAAAACGTACCTGATCTTTAAGCAGCGCATCAATGGTGGTATCTGGATCGAGATTCGGAATATGGGTGACATTGATCAAGAAGGCAGTCGCCTCCCGTGGAATGGGAAACTGAGATGGTAGACCTGTTACACGCTCAACGTGGAAGACTTTTGTGCGGTCCGAGACATTGATTGCGTGGGGAAAATGGCAGACCTCCGAGGAAACACCTTCATCTAGCCAGCCTGTCGACGATTTCTGCCATTCCCAGCCAACAAAATTCTGGGTGTCAGCATTGGAGATTTCATACTGCGTCAAATCAACGTTATTGGAGCCTGCATGAGCGGAATCATCACTCAAATCTGATGTTTCGAAACTCTGAGTTTCACTGACTTACCCAAGTCATCTGAGCCCCAGAGATGTGGAGGCGGCGAATCAGCTGCCACGGAGACACTTCTAAGCGCAAGCGAGGGATCAACCGCGGCGAAAAACGCCTCCAACTCTGGAGGAAAAGATACGATACAGTCCGAAGATAACGGCAAAGAGATAGATTCATTTCCGAGCTCCAAGGGGTTCAAGTTATCACCACTCCAGCTCGCGTTCCAGCTCGCAGAATCACTCTCATGCATAAAGAGAGAACCAAGATCACAGGAAGCATGCGAAGATCCATCGAAAAAAGGCAGCTCGTTGGTTAAACCCGTCTCGAAGTCGAACATAAAGGGAATATCCGGGACAAGAGGGGCTGGCGTGCTGGATGTAGACCTGTTCCAGTGATTCGTGTTCTCATCAAAGAAAACATCACTGTCGCTCGGGCTGAAACAAAGAGTATTAGTGTGCAGTGATTAACTGTTCTCAACATGCTGTGATCGTGTCTGTAGCCAGTCATCACTTCTAGAACACCATGTATCGTCCAAAAACGCATTGTAGTCCATAATGGGCGGGCACGCGACTGCGAATCGCCGGCGGAGGTGTGAATGGTGGTAACAAAGAACGTCGAGGCGTTCCGTAATTCCGGTGATCAAACAATACACATGGCAAGCGCATCGGCCGCGCGCGTCCGAAAGTGACGAGCTTTCGCCAAAATTTAATTGAAGTGACGAGCTTTCCCAAAAATCAGTTGAAATGACGAACTTTCACGCTTTTACATCAAACTCACGAGGTTTCTCATTCCTAAGCGAAGTAACTAAGTGACGAGGATGGGTACGACTCTGAGCAGAGCCACTCACAGCCATGGAACGTGAATATCAGCCTCTGACGGTAACCTACTAGGAGGAGTCCGGTATGTCTGACCAGTTTGATGCATCTCTTAACCAATTTTAATGATTTTGAGCTCTTCCTTTTGAAAGGCGGAAAGTAATAACCCCAACCCTAGGGGCAAATCAAAGCTGAAGTAAGCAAATTTTAAATTTGGGAGGAGGGGTATTTGTGTATGCAGAATCGATCTAGAGGGTCCGCCAGGTCCATAGCCCACGGTCAAACACTCGTTTTTGGGCGTCTCCGAGGGAGAGTCTAGCGGGGCCGTGGCTCGGAGCAGGAGAAAAGACGCCATTTTGCAGCCAAAGACATGGGGGTGAGTATTCATCATATAAAGGTATTTATAGGGTCAAAATGTAGGACAGATGGGGTAGAATTGACAGTGTAAGAATGGGAATATTCAAAAACCTGATACTCGGAGCCCATGTGTGCAACGGTGGCATTATCTGGGGATGGAATAACCGAGAGGTCAACGCGCGTTCAGATGTCTTCCATTACACGTCCGCGTGGTCGATAAGCCCGAGACGACGCCGAAGGAATATTGTCTACAAGGGATTATCAAAAAACTAAAACACAAGTTCATGAATAAGTAAAGGGAGGTATATCCTTGTACTCTCCTCTCTCCTTCTGGCCTCCTGTGGAGAAGGGCTGCTGGCAAAGAAATACAGAATGAAATCGAAGGCTCGCTCTGACTGCGGTTATCGTTGCCTCTATGTTCATATGGTACAGATACATTCTGGCTAGTTTTATGGACCATCAATCCAGCATCTCATTTAGAAATATGAAATCGCAAAACGTTGGACTTGTCGCGAACGAGAGGATCGGGAACGGGAAAGCCGGAGTGGCATTCGTCACTTTCCAAGATGAAGGTTGTCATCACGATGCCCGTCTCCTCCTGCGTCGGTGTGGAAGTGCGCGGCTCGAGCCCGACGCGGAGATAAATGAGCATGTTCGTTAGGCCGATGACTTGAGCAATGAGGCCAACAGCGAAGGCTTGGATATTGGAGTTAAGCATGCTGGACGTTATGGTGAACAATGTCCAGGCCCTAGAACACAGGTTTTATCAGGTGGACAAGTCGGGAACGCAAGGTAGAGACTGACGTGTATAATGCGGCGCTCTCTATTAAGACGCTGACCACAAACTACAAAGCAAGCGATTCGTACAACGCGAAGTAATGGAGGATGTTTTAAGACTCACCATTAGTTGCCTCGCTTGAGTCTGTGTCCAGACACGCCATGCAATTAATACTACAGGTGGTTCATAAGTACCAAAGAATGCTAGATTGCTGGGTTGCGTACCTGTACAGTAGATATTGATGCTTTCACGTGAGCCGTGAGCAGCGAGTGGTAATGCAACGAAAAGAGGCTCACGCTAGGGTCAGTACAAGATTCGCGATAATTAGACCCCGGGGAGGGAGCTCATGTCGCTGAAGAAACGCAACTAGAACCATATGTTGGAACACGCTACCGACAGCTAGAAGGATATTCAACTTGGACACTTTGAAAAGATGGGGGGTAAGGTATACCGAGGAATGCGACCCAGATAATGACAGCCGGAGTCGGGACTCGTAAGTCTCGACACCAGACAATCCACAGGCGATAAAGCTATGAACAACTTGGGATAAATCAAGAACAACACATTGTGTACTCACGATAACTGCATCTCCAAGGCAAATGGTGGAAAAATTAACGATTCCTGCCGCGACCGCCAATTTTGAAAAGAGGACGTAGAACGTAAGGGCAGTATGGCCTTCTACCGACAAGAGAACCGCGTGTGAGAAGGAAACGACGGTTAGCAGCCAATGCTAGACGATGAGATAAGATGAGCTAAATCAGTCTCTGGTGAGACCACGTACCGCAGTACAGCAGAGTAGGAGAGTGATTGTAAAGATAAGAAAGACAGGGTTCCAGCGTTGCTGGGTGGAATCCTCCCGTCTCTGGCACCATGAACTTCGACTGCAGATGTTGACGAAGAACAGTACGAGAAGAATCCCGTAGAGCAACGTCTCTCCGATTACTGCTGCTATGTTCACGGTCAGAAGTGAGGGGCTGGTCATGGCTGGGAAACAACAGATGGGTGACCTTCACGGTGTTCGCTACTACATAGTCCAGTATCGGCTGGGTGCCGTAACGGAGGCCAAATGGAGGTTTTAACAAATTACGAGCAGACGGCAATCATAGAGCAGACCCATGGACATCAGAGAATGCCGTTGATCTCGCCTGTTTCCCGCGATATTGCCTCGGCATCACCCGTCGCACGTCCCCGTCGCCAAATACGGCTTGCCTACCGTCCTATCACTAAATTTTCTGGCCACAAGCTCACAATGAAAACCGATGCGGTAACCCGTGAAGGTCCGTGAACTCGTATTAATACTTATAGGTGAGCGTGCTCAGGTTCGATGTTCAAGCAAGCAACATCAGCGCTTAGCCAGCATAATGTCGTAAAATATATAACGGTTTCCCGAGCTAATTAAACTCTCACGTCAAAAGGCTACTTTGATTCTCCGACCAAAGACGACCTTGGAACAAGTCCCCGTCGGCCAGCGAACCCCTTCGAGCCCGTAACGCTAGAGAAAGAGGACCTCAAGAAACAGCTTGCCGAACCGGTCTCATAGTGCAGTTTACCAGCTGGTGTGACTCGTGTGAGCACATTCGTGACTAGCAGTTCAAGTTCCTAAAGCTAAGAAAGACTGTGCGTTCAGTGGCGGTTCACTGTACGAGAGAGACTGTGGAGAGACTGTACCCTGACGTCAAACGGATTGATTATTCCCGAAAATAGCCAAGTGTCTCCCTGATCGGCAGGGGGTATATAACGGAAATGAAAAATGGATCTCCGGTGTCCCGACATGGCCCTTCCACCTCTCCTTCATTTTTCATTTCATACACGTCGAGTTTGCTTGAGAGTTCAGTAATGGCGGTGGTCGCAGCTGCTGGGTCTGCGCTGATGCCCTTCGCACTGCAAAAGTTACGATCAGTTAAATGTTCAGTCTATTATGATTCTGGGAGACCCACGGATATACAAACGTGGCCAGGAGTATTTTCTTCACGATGGGGTCGAAGTTAGCGGATTCGACAGATGCGGCTTGCTCGAAGAGTGCCTTGGACTTGACTCCAGTGGGTATAAGCTGCGGCCCATTGGTCGGGTACTGTTCCAAAATGTAGCGGCAGATCGCGCGGCTTTCATACAATATAAAGCCGTCGTCGTCCTTTTGCGAACGTGGAGTTCAGAACGCGTGGCAGTTAAGAAAAGGGAACCACTTACAATGGCGTGAACTTGCCCGAAGGGCTGTTTCTCCAAGAACTCAGGGGCCTTGTATTGCAGTTCCTTCATTGTATCGATGGGGATCAATTCAAAAGGTACGCGCTTCTCTGTCAGAATCATGGCGACGACGGCAGTCGCGCCTGCACCGTACAGGTACAAATACAATGTACTGAACAGTTAGTGTTGGGGATTTTAGATGTGGTGAAAGAGCATGCTAATCGAATACCAGCATGGAGAGGAAGTGAAGGAACTGATGATTAAAGCGAAACAATAAAGTTCAACTTTGCGTTCTAAGCTCATCTGCAGTCGTCCTATTTAAAGAACACAGCACTCAGTCTGAAAGCCCTAGTGCGTTGTAAAGGCTTTGCTCACCTGATTTGGTCAACAGATAACTCGTTCATCCAACACCAGTAAAACTAAGAGGGTGGATGCGACCTTAGACTGGGGTATACTTCAGCATGAAGATGTAGTCATCTGCTACTGCGAGAGGGGAGGAATTGATGGGGCGGAGTGTCGCGTGCTCCGCGGTGTAAGAGGTGTCAGGTCCTGCCGCATTAATTAGGCGTGAATTGTGAGTGAACATGCACCAGGCACCGGAAGTTTGGACAAAGGATGTTGGGATTCGGCGTGGGCCCAGCCATTTATCTATCAATGAAGTTGTGTCAGTGAGCCATTGGAAAGTAACTGGAATGAGAAACCGTAGAAGCCATTCATTTGTTAGAAAATTGTGAGCATGTGGGGAGAAAGCAGAGGGGAAATAATGTCGAAGGGTTATCAAATGCTGTATATAAATTAAGAAGTTGCGGTAGAGAAGACCCGGATCTTGAAACGCATTGCAGCAGCTCAGCGGGCAGATCCAGCCGACTTGAGACGATATGGCAGTGCAAAGGATGACTGAGTCAATATACGCAGCCAGCGCTGCGCCCAGTTGAACACGAGACACCACAATTTCGGGGAGATGGGGATAGATATTGATCAGTAGATTCATTTTTAGATTAATCAAGGCCCAAAATAGCAGGAGAAGCTGTAGAGATTGAGATACGGACAGAGGACGAGCAAAGGAAAAGTAAAAGAGAAAGACATATGGGGCAAAGCCCAAACATGTACAAATGAATTCGAGAGATTTGGTTAAGAGAACGGTAAGCTCGTGACCAGCCGGCCCGGTGAACACTGATGCCATCGTAAAACTCGACAACAACCGGTACCGGCTGGGCTCCCACGGAAAAATCGGTCATTCCGAGGGTTTGATTTGGCCAGAAATGGCCTCAGATTGCCGAGGGTTTTGCCGAGCGGCAGGTTCGGATTTAATCGGTCTGGCGACCGATTTGCCATCACCCTCGGAATGGCGGGGTTCCCGGTAACCGGACCATTTATACATCACGGTTCTACCATAACTAGAGGTGAGTGATGTATCATAGTGCCGTCAGAATATCGCGTGGAGTCTAAGCTGAATCTTTCACCTCACGAGGCTGGTACATCAGGAAAATCCCTGTACAATTGCCCATCCGTTCTATACACCAGAACGGTGGTTGTTGGCAACAGTATATGTTACAATTGTGTTGCCTAATATTCCGGGAGGTCTGATGGATCGGGTCCTGGGTGTGAAACCGCCGTGCCGAAATCGGCTTGTGTCTGACGTGGGAAAGGATGTGGGAGAAGGTGGCTGATGTCGAGCATCTTGGCGTCTTCCACCACCCAGGTCCACCACCACTTCGCGAAAGGTAGTCACCGTCGCCTCACCTCCAGCCTCTGTACTCCTCAGTGGATTTGAACACCTTCTGATTCAAGTTCGCCCATGCAGGCGATGGATACATGGCAAATTCTGGTCCTCGGCGATGAAGGAGTAGGGAAATCTTCCTTATCCATCCAGGTAAATACCTCTGTATTCCCAGAGCACCATATCACCTCACGTTTTCAACATACAGTTCGCGCTGGATCATTTCCCAGGTGCGTAGAGTCATTGCCATTCGTGCCAAATGGTGTTAAATGGGCTACTCCAACAGAGGTAGCCTAACACCTACCCATTTCATGCACACCCTTGAATCATAGTTGAGCAGTGTTACGATCCAACAACTGAAGACACCTTCACCAAGCAGACAGTAGTGGATGACAAAATCTGTGTCGTGGAACTGGAGGATACGGCCTGGCAAGGTATATCGATATCTTCCAACCATCTGCATGCATTCAATATCTCAATCCACGTCCGTCAGAGTACCGGAGTGGGGGAGTCTATCGTCACTGGACAGAGTGCGCGACCTTATCTTCTTATAAATCCCGCAGACTCACAGTGCGCGCAGAAGGAGCGACGCGTGTATGCTAGTATTCTCGATCACATGCCGAGAATCGTTTGATAGTACTGCGAGATTCCATGAGCAGGTGAAGGCACTCAAGGAGGGAGACCTACCCTTCTTGCTAATTGGGAACAAAAGCGACCTGTCGCCTTACTTTCGAAAGGTTTCGAAGGAGGAAGGCGTAGCGCTGGCTAAACAGTTTGGCTGCCAATATATCGAGACGTCGGCAAAGACGGCGCAGAACGTGGAACGCGCTGTTGCGAGCCTGGTTCGGGCTTTGCGACAAATCAACAAGGTAGAATCACCTGGGGTTCAGAAAAAGTTCAACAAGATCTGTCGCTGTGTAATTCTATAGACAAAAAGTTTTTCTCCAACCAAAGTTTTATTTTGCAACACAGGGAACAAGATACATATCTGGAGGACACACAAGGTATGAAGTTGGCATGAATGCAGGACCAGACCTATCATATAATCCGAGAAAAGGGCGCCCTTTTCCACCCCGTTCTTTAAGCCAACAATGGCCTCTACCTATATAGTCGTGTCATTCGGGTACCCAAATGACCGGAAAATATAGGTAGTGCATGGTGCGCGCCTGCTCTTCTTGGAGGAGAGTATATCTTGATGCATGAGGGTCACCGTTCGACTCGGAAGCGGGCCACGAGAAGGTACCGCTCCTTTCTTTTCTCCCCATTTCTTTCTACCATTCTCACTGATTCATTCCCCTAATTTTTTTTGACGGTCTCTTTCACCGCTCCTCAGTTCCCAGTTGAATATCCTTAATTTCTTACCAGATCAGCCTGAAACTGTTATCCTTTAGACAGTATACCTATATTGTTTACAGTACAAGGGAAACAGTCACCAAACCGATCGCCACCCCCCGCCGCACTCGCAGATACGCTCCGTGCGCCTCCAGTCTTTTTGTCCCCGTCCGTCCCTGCAGAAGGATCTGCAGGAGGAGTCCCGGACCCGCCAGAAGGAGTGGCAGGGGGGGTCCCTGCCCCGCCAGCAGCACCCCCCGCCCCGATGGTGACGCTTTTGACGGGAAACCCGGCCGTCTTGCACACGTCAACGAGTCCTGTGTGCGGGTAGAATAGTCAGCTCAGGATTGCGGAATAAAGAGCCATATATGTACCATCCCCAACCTCCTGGACAATCTCCCTGTCCTCGCCAGCAGCTACTGCGCAGTTAAAGCACGCAGCGACCTTGTCCACGTTTGCGTCGGTGCAGGCGTCTTTTGGGGCCGCCTGCGAGAGAGGAGGGAGATCAGTTCGGAGTGGGGGAGTGAATGTGAATATGTGAAGGCGCACCGCAACTATTGCGTTGGCGGGGTCGCACAGGGCTTTGCATTGCGGGGAATCGGTTGTGCTTTGTCGGGGGATCAGGGACCGGGATATTTCGTGGGTTGGCACAGCTGATACTAGAAGGGATGCGCGTTGCTGAGATGCATATACGGTTCCGTAACAGCGAATGTCACATACCTGACTGCGCGGCCAGAAGGAGGGCGACGGAAGTCGACAGGATGGTGCTGAGTCTAAACATGATGGAGCAAGGAATGGTGACACAGATTATGAACCAAAGAAAAAAGGACAGCCTGTGTCGGGAGGATGAAGCGTGAGAAGAACAAAACAACGCGAAGGAGCTTGTTCAATGTTGTCTCTATTCTCATCCTTTATATGTATGTGCCACCGCGCATGAAATCAAGTCGATGAAGAAGGTGTACATCATTGACCATCATATCGCGGATGTATCCAAGGATACTGGGGTTTACCATATGCACCAATCTGCCAAGTGATTTTGTCAATCTCAGTCGATAGCTGCGAGCGTGCTCCCACTGCGTTCCATAGTTGCGCTCGAGGCCTCATTTGTACTTCCCTCTCGATGGGCGTAGCGCGAGAAGCAGAAAATCCGTCAACGACGTTCTTTGACTTAGCAACCAGTCGGCGTCTATCTACATCTATTCAGAATATATCCACGCAAGTCTGGTACGTGTACTCACCCGCAAACTGGTCCGGCGATCCATGAAAGATGCCTCACTTTCACGTATGTTTTGTCTCTTCGCTGCGTCTCTTTTAGGCCTCCTCTGTTCGTGTTCCTTCGTCAACTTCGTGTGCATCAAATTAATCATTCACGGAGGTACGGATCAAGTGCCCGCCGATCATTTGGGAAAAAGGAGATACTGAAGATAGCCGAGCAGCAGCAAGACGGTAGTTTCGAAGCGGCACAATTCTGGTTTCAGTAGAGAAGGTTATGTGCATGGATTGAGAGTGAATATTCAATACTTGCCGCAAGAAATCAACTTGACGTGCAGAGTTCCTCGATGTGTACATCCTCGCCGTTAGGAGCAACCTCGAACTTATGTCAGGTTCCACGTGCGCCATGTACAGATCTTGGAAGTGTTTAGTTGTCATGCGGCGGGTTGAAGCTTTGATTCTCATGATCCAATGAACAAAATACCTCTCAGTACTTGCTTTTGCCTTGGATGTAAGGCTCTCCGCATGTTTTCATTATTTGTGGATGGGATGAGGGCGGAAGCAACCATTTTCAGCAGAATTGAAGCCAAATGGAAAGTAGGTACCTATCACCATAGACAAGATCTTTGGCTTGCTTGAGCACAGGAACACGGACGCTCATCGGCAAGCTTACGGTGACCAATATCAGAGATGAAAGAGAACCGTGACTGAACTCGAGGGGCAGCTTAGTGTCTCCGTTGATCACGTAGTAATCCAAATCAAAGAAGATTTAGTGCCCATTGACCCAGCGCGCGAATGCGAGCATGAAGCGGAGATTCAGTCCACAAGCTTCTAGTTCCGTTTGAGAATTCCGCATTTGGAAGGTTGCTGTATAGATGCACGTGCGATTGCTGACTCAGCTGCGAGAGTGGAGGCAAGGGCGGCGCGGGATGAGCAAAGAGCAGATAGTCAAAAAGATTCTGCATAGCACATATAGCCTCTGAAGATGGTTACCGTCACTAGAGCAGCAAAAAGAAGGGATGAGAATTCCAGTAGAAGATGGATTCGTCCAATAGGTCTTGGATGACTCAGGGTGCACTTCGACCTGAGAGCTTTAGCTTAGCTCAGTGTCCAAAGCACATTAAGAGGTAAGTCATGGAGAAAACAAGTGATGGGCAGAGTCTCGCAACATTAGCTAAGATTTTACTCGACACCGCAAGAAGAGCAAGATCGCAATTCAGCCCTTCCTGGCGGTGACCACCCACACTGCTGTACGTATAAAGCACACCCTGTGACTTTACGACTAGCAGCTAGGGCTTTCTCGCAGGCTAGAGGCTGAAAAGTCGATTTCCAATTTTTGACGGTGGTGGTCTGAAGCAGAATCGAAAAAAATGTTAACAAGACTTGTGACTTGTGAGCTTGCTGGACTTGTGGCCACTTTTGGGCACTTTTTTGGCCTTGTTTGGCCTTGTACAAGGCCGCAGTAGAATGTCAAAAGTCTGATGCATCATACTTGCCATTTAACTGCATAAGGTGTTACACTTTCATTCTATTCCCTGCTGCTGTGATCAACAAGTTCCACACTTTTTGCCGCACTGAGGACGTGGCGCATTGGTGGGGCTGCGTGCAAGCCGCCCCGTCGGACTTCACATCGAGCCTTTTGTGAGATTTCGAGCTTTGCACTTATCGCCCATGCGTGCCTGCTGCAAGATTAGTCCCACCATAACCAAGGTAGTGGTGTTGGGAAGAATAAAATGCTTGAAAGATAATTGAGGATACCTGAGGCGCACCTAATTCATTCCGGTGAAGATGTATCTTCATATATACCAAAGTTGGTGATTCTCTTCCATGATAAAGGGTTACATGAAGGCCAAAGCAACTTTAGTAAACTGCTGCAAGTGAATTTTGAACGATGGCCCTCACTTTAGGGAACCCGAAATTAAATGCCAAGCAGTCTATAAGTATTTATTAGGACGGCTCCAGTGTTTGTTTGTTTTTGAGGACCTGGCACCAGGCCGAGTCAAACAATTCTCTTGGATGGATTCCACATCAATCCGCTTTTTTTTATAGAGATTTTTAGAAATCTGCATACAAAACATTGGCCACATCCCAGACAAGTACATATGTTCAAATCCCTCCCTCTTGCCCTTCAACTTCATCAACGTCATCAATCTTTGACGCAGTGTTCAGTTTTCGTTCACTCACAGGCAGATGGAATTCATTCACCTCGTCACCATTAATGAAGTTATTCAACTTCTCGACATCCACAAGCGGATACCCAAATTTGATGGCAATGTCTTGGCTAGCGGGATCGAAACCTTTTGCGTGGTGAAACTCGCCGATGGAATTGTAGGTCTCCCTTCTCCACGATTTCCCATATACCTGGACCCGAAAACTCACGCATGGAACGCTGAGGTTGTCCAAAGCATCCTGAGGCAAGCGCTCAATGCCCTCGGGGTCAAATGACCAATAGTACCTTTCGCTCTCCGAAGGCAGGTGAACAGTAAGGTCACCGTCAGAGTCCTCTACCTCAGCAGGGAAGAGGAAGAGATAAACATAATCTGACAGGGATTCAGCCATGAAGGTCCCCTGCAAGGTAAACTCATCCACGCTGGACGATATTAGGCAGTGCAACGAGACACAATGAATGATGACTGCAAGAGAAATTAGAAGCCTGTGCATTGCATGCAGTGGTTCTTACAAAGCTCGTCTAAGGGGATGAGGCACGGAGTGAAAATAATTTTGAAAGAAACCTACCTGCATCCAAGCCCGATTCATCCATGACATGGTTTGCCTGTGAGAGCCAAATCTTTCGAATTTCTTGTTTCGCTTCCCACATCATTTTGTGAAGTGGAATTCCCTATGGGTGGGGATGTCCGCTAGCACAATGCTAGCTTTCTGTTCAGTTACAGTGGTCGAAATAATAGAATGTCATACCGTGTCCACCCGTTCGGTAATACAACAAGGCCCTTGTTCAGAGATGAAGAACCCCATTTATATAAATCTGCATATTCCCAGCCTTCTACATCCACATCCGGAAATCCCAGACTATGGACCGAAGAAGGAACTTCAGAAAATGGGTTGAACAGATGTGGGCAGGTAAGTGTGGGCCAGGCCAGAGATCCAAGTAGAATAGTGCCTAGTTCCGAAATCTCGATCGGATGCGAGGCAGCAAATATGTGGTGGATATCATCAAGAGACATGTTGGAAAGGAGTTCTTCCTCGAAGTTGGTGTCGCTTGTCGGATGAAATCTAGATGAAATAGAGTCAACCTTCAAGAGCAGAGGCCGCCTTGTGTGATTCTGCTCCTTGTTATCGTTGACCTCCATGCACAGTTGCCCAGTTGAGATTCGGATCCACAATATTGTGCCCAGTTCCGGCTCGGACAAAAATCCATTTGAATCATAGACAAGTAGCAATTTACCACTGATATCCAGCCAGTGATGGTGGGCGGCCTTGAGATTACAAGTTAAATATCAATCCTTTTAAGTTGCGCTCACAAGGACGTCTCACATGGAAGTCTATTCCCTGTATTAAATGAATATTAGGGTGTCATTAGAAATGGGAATATGTCATCGAACCAGTTCATACTCCAAAAAGGCTGACACCAGTGGAGATCGCTGATGATTTTTTCGAAATTCATCCAGTGGTATCAGTGCTAAAATAGAGCAGAAATCTATATCCGGCGCAAGGGCACAAGGTTCCACTCACCATCATTGTAGATAAGAGCATTGAGGCGAGTGCTCGAGGTCACACCAAATAACTGAACCAGAGAAGGATGGCTGCGGCCAAACATTAGAGACTGCATAATGATCTGCAGAAGATATGTAATATCACCGAAACTCTTCACGCTGTTCCGCATGCGCACGGTGCTGAGGGCATCCTATGAGAAAAGCTAAGTAGCGATGGAATATGGCTTGCCCTCTCAAATCCAGAACCCTCATACACAACTGCAGTAAAGTCCTCCTGCATCCCAATGAGATGTGCATGATGGATCCTCCGAACACCGATGACCTCTGGGACACGGTGTTTTACAACTCCCGTCCTCTTGTGTCGAACATCTCGATATTCAACTATTTTTGTTTCGTGACCCCTGTCAGGAGCTTGAGATGGCCCAGTTTGACATTTGGAAAGTCTAAAATAGCATGCCGCCGCATGAGGCATTGACCAAAGAACTCGTACCACCTTACCTACCGCTTTCATCAACATCATTGCCGTGTGTGCTCGCCTGAACGTTAAAGGTGCCCCCAGTGACTGTGAAATGGTGGCACTTGTCGAATATCGCCTGCTTAGCGCGCATTATCAGCACCGCCGCCGAGATTCTTGCCGGTCTAGATGGGTAGCTGCTACCTCATAACTCCTTGAGGCCTGATTGTGCTCATCGAACGCATAGGTAAGGATGGATGGGTGTGCTTGCGCATGGTGGGCGAGTAGCAGATATCTTGTGGTGGTGGAGGAAGAGAGCTTGCTTACCCAGGAAGGCAGTGCATGCCATATTTATTTTTGGACTTTGATACGAGTCTAATTCGTGTGGCTCACAGTGGGTGGCACTGTGGGTCCTGCGTAATTAATTAGCCTTTACTTGAAAAAATGCCCGGCTCCCGTAGGCTCCTGTTTATTTTCTTTGTCAATTTATTCTCCACCAAATGCTGCCTATTCACGTAGAGACATTTTTAGGGCATTACTAACCGCGGCATCAACGGGGACATCCTTCATTCTTGTTTCATTATTTATGTCAGTTTCTACGCGCGCACTACACTGCCAGTGATATGCGCGGACCGGCAAAGCCGGTCCGCATCACCGAACTCCACTGGATCTCTACTGTACATACAGTGGACTACAGTGGTGGGTTGTCACATCCAGTCACCTCCACCGGATCTTATATATCCACTAAACTGCATTGCACCCATCCCCGTATCGACTGCTAAAATGATTTATAAATACATTGTTTGCCTATATGCCTTTGCCGCTCCGTTTTGTCCCACAAACCGGATGGCTGTGTCATGGCATAGCCACCTGTTCTGTGGTACAGAACGGTGCAGTAACCTGGTAGGTGGTGAGAATGTGGACGGAAGGAAAGGACTGGGCAATGTTTGTTCTTGTTGTCAGCCGCATCGGATCATCGCGGTTGAATCCCGCTTTCTTCTGAATGTACCCCGTCTCATACATGCTATGCGTGTATATTTCGCAGGTGCAATAAGCACAAATTATTACTGCAGTACGTATGAACCACTGGCGCGTCACACATCCGCAGAAAACATTTGTTTCTCCAGATCGGCGTCCTCCTTGTCGTCGTTAGAGGGCTGCTCCTTCGGCAGGATCAGGTTCAATATAACCGCCACTATCCCCGCAGCCAGAACTACACCGACACCGAGACAAGTTCAGTAAAATTGTAATCGCTCAATCAGGGAAGGGACATATAAAACGTACACGGCGTGCTGAGGATGATGGTAATGGAGTTGAAGAAACCCTGGAGGGCATTATTGGGATTATTCACCCCATCGAATAGGTGAGTGAAGAGTCCCGGAACGAGAAGGTCACCGACGCCGAACGAGAGCGCCGCGGCGAGGACAAATCTGTCTCGGCGCGTGTACTTATTGTATGACAACACTCGGAGGCCGGATACCTGGAAGTTGAAGCGTCAGATTCGAAAGAGTGCGGCGGTTATAGAGTCGTACGGCAACGGATGCGAATAGGAATGTAGTTACGCCGCCGAGGACTGAATTTGGGACTTTATAGTGGAAAGGGGGGAGCATTATGAGTGGGTGAAGACAGAGAGATAGTTGTTTGTGGACTCACTGTCGAGCAGCGCGCCGGATATTTTACCCAACACTCCGAATAGTATAAGGAATACACAACACCAACGGCCTGCGGCGCGATTTGCGCAGCGTGTTATTGCGATGACTCCATTGTTCTGAATCATTTCAGCGTGTGCTGGAAGAATCCATCAGTAAAAAAAAATGATGAATATTCACCTGAGCAAAGATGGACAACGGCGTCACGGTGAAAAGGGCGGAAACGAATCCTGTAATTGGGTCAGAATAATTGTTGGGCAATAAAAGAGGGAAACTAGCCGCCGAGTCCATCACTCAGGACACCACCCTGGATCCGGGAGTCGAATTCTATGCCGCGTACGTCGACACGGGACACCTCCGCAGAGGCAGTAATATCGCCAATGGCTTCCATGGCCAACGAAACTATGGGTCATGAGATACTTTCACGGTTGGGGAGAGTGGGGCATACCATACACGGCGAGCACTACGAGAAACGCGTCAGTTATGGTATTACAGTCTGGGAACGTTCTCACCTAGGAAGAATTGCGGGCGGATAAACGCCGATCTTGAATGTATGAACCCTAAAATAACACCAATCAATCCGCGCAATGCCAAAAAAAAAAGAAGCTGGTAGGGGTAGCGGACGAACCAGAGAAATGTGATAGACGGCGCAGAGTCGATGCTGAATCGGTCAATGTAGCCCGCGGCGCCCGCAACGATGCACCCCACCGCGAGTCCCACTATCACGCTGATATTTTTGAGGAAGGGGGAGCCAAAGAGCTCGGTGAGGATGATACTGATGAAGGACAGAAATCCGAGGCCGATGAATTCCGGAGATGCCCACGGGAGCGGTCGGGGTGCAAATATGGTGGGACAGAGCTGGAATATCCCGCTGGTGGGGAAGGTTTGGCAGCTGTTTGCACCGCCGCCCCAGTTGAGTGCCCCGGAATCTCCGATGAAGGACGCTCCGATGAGGAGAACCACAGTTCCTGGACAAAAATGCCGAGTAAGAGAAGGCAAATATATTATTTATTGATGGACGCACCAGTGACCAGTGGCGGGAAGGTGCGCTTCAAAACGCGGGCAGGGATGAAGGCCATGAAGATCTCGAGGAAAGAACAGATCAACGAGGTTCCTGCTCAACCTGTAAGCATTGCTCCAATAACTTGAATTGATGGATTTACGCACCCAAAACCTTCCCATATGCGTCTGGGCAGGCATTCCGAGTAATGGTGCCATCTGCACCCACGGTCGAGGAGCACGTACCGTCGCGATACATTGCGTCGAAGATCTGGATAGGTAGGGTTAGTGCAATGAAGATTAGGCTGAGGTCAGTACACCTACCCCGTTCGCAGTAGACAGCGTCGAGAAGCTCGTTCCAACCACTTTGGCGAGCATCAGTACTGATAATGGTGGTCGGTATATCGAACGCACCGCTGATCAACCCAGTCCCAAGATAATAGCCCCCAAATAACGGGATGCGCGACAGTTGGACCAGGCTGAGGATTCCTGCACAGAGAAACGTTAACCGCGAGGCGGAAATTGATACTGGTTTTGTACGAACCACAGCCAATCAACGAAGCCGAGATCATGTAGCTCGATGTTTCGCTATCCAGATTCAGCGCGCTTGCAAATATGATGGGCGGGGTAATCAGTCCTATCGTTCGCGTCGTTATCACTCAAGGGCTGCCTCAAAAATAGAATATATGACGCAGCTCACCGGCGAGCATAGCGAGCGCGTGCTGCAGCCCGTTGGCGATGGCGAGAACTAGCGGGAGCTCCGCATCCAATGCATAGAACGGAGGCTCATGCGATGTCTTTGAAAACGGCCAGGATGGCATACATAGCCAGGCATAGTCGTAGTTGCCGAGCCACCCCTCCTGCGTGGATACCTTGTGCTTTATGTGCTTCGTGCAGGTGGCGCCCGTGACCGGCACGGGCGCGCTGGTGGCTCCAGGCTGATAGTCGCGGATGGACGTGGTGGAGGAAGCCATGGTGCGGTGAGGCCGTTAAGCGCTCACAGCATAATCGACTTACCCGACTCTCGCATCATTATCCGGCATGTTCCCATCAAAAAGAAGTTCGTGCCTACAGAGAATAATATATATACGCTGTTGCGGTCTTGGCCTCGTTGCTGTTCCATGTTTCCAAAAAATATCATGAGCCGAAGTAAACTATTCTAATACACATGGAGCAGGTTACAGTCTAGTTCTTCGATTACTGAGCGCCTGCACTTGGTGGGAATTTTTGCTGCGCTACAATTCTTAGCCGTTACTCGTAGCTTCTACTGTCTAGTTCAGATGCGGATGGCTTCTAGAACGTGCGAATGAGCGCACGAAGCAGATATTGGCACGAAACTGACCGGAAAGTCGTCCATCTCCACCGGAGGGAAGTCCGCCCCATCATTATGGACCTTTTGTGTACGCGAGATATGCACACCACTTGGTGGATTGAAGGCGGGCACAGTGGTGTTGGCGCTATTCAGCACGCGGGTTGATGGGGCATCGCGACCTTTTCGGTTGTTCAGCACCGTTATCAGGCAGTTGGTATATCTGAGGAGCATTCGTTAGAGCTCATTGTTGCGTCGGTGCGGGGTCATACAGGTTCCCGATTATCGCGGTTCTGTTAAAATAATCGCCCTTAGAATCGTAGGAGACTAGCAGGGATTCTGTACTGACGGAGGAACCACCAAGGTTGGATGTTGCTGAAAATGTGTGTGAGTGTCGATCCAAATTCAAAGCACCGGACTAACTGGGACGGCCCAGAAGAGAACCAACGCGACGACCGCTACGCTGGCTGGTGAAGTTCAGCTGGAATATGAATGCGATCAATGTGGTCGCCTGCCTGTCAATGCATTGGTTTCAACTATGAGTTGAACAATCCGCGCGATAAGACTGCGGGATGGATGAGTGATTCCAATGCCGACACAAAGAAGCTGAAATTGGTTCAGTCATTGCCATCCAGAGAGACCTTCGTACCGTCCAACAGAGTACAGCAGCAATGAAAACATCCGATACCGCGCTTCCGACCAGCCATATCTACGTTGAAGAACATGAATAGAAAGAAATAGAGAGCCACTGAGAGCATACAGTTTGTTCTGTAACTTGTGAGCTGATCAAATGCAGTTTTCCGTGTCGATACGCATTGAGGGCAGTTACAATGCCCCCAGCGCACCCCATAATGGATATCTGCCACGAGCATCAAGCTGAATGGTGGAATTTCCTCCCGGCCCACTCACCAATGCGATAATCACAGGGAACACAAACGATTTGCGTAAGAAATAGATGCGCCAACAATAGAATATTTGAGCAACGAGGGCAATCACAGCGTCGAGAAATGGGACGTCCCATGAATTGAGGAAGACGGTGTCCAACTGATTCATGTTGCCGAAGCCGTATACGAACTAGTGGAATGCATCTGCGGTCACCATGACAGTTTGCAGGATATCCAACATTATAATGCCGTATACTGTCGGCCCTACAATGAGAATATAGTTTCTCTCGTAAGAAACGGGTGCGCACCGAGTGCCTTGAGTCTCAAGGTGTCGCCAGCGAAGTTGACGTGATAAAAGTCTTACGGGCGGTCAGACACGCGAGAACTGCGACGCGACGGGTTTCTTACACAATTGGACTAGCAGGACACCCATGAGGCCCCAATTGAAACATATCCCGATCATCTACACGCTGTTAATTCCTCGGCCATTGGCGCGTGCAAGGAGGAAATAGTTACTGTAGGTCCTGTGCTGGGTGCCAGTGGGCGGCAGGAGTTAGACATCAAAATTGGGTGCAATCGCAGACCTCACATCATAGCAATGTCGCGCGGAATCGGTGGCAAAGTAGATGCGTCCATTGAAGGAGAATCGAGGGTGCACAAGCACATATCTATGCAAGCCTTATTATAAAATTTGTGAGCGGTGATCGCGCGCATACTTAGCCTCATTTGGACGGAGGAAGACATCCGGAGATGTGGCACTTCTTACATAAATTCTCACCACGTTGTGTCGTCACCTTGGCCAACCTTGGCCTGTACATGACTACAAGTTGTACCATCGCCAGAAAGCACAAGCGACGGCCAGCGACCTTGCCAGCGACGGTGTATGACATGCCAAAAAAAAAAAAACCTCCTCACATTTGGGCTCCTTATTCAGTTCAACACGATGACTGGCCGGCACCATCTCCTGACCGACGTTGGAGGTGAAAGGAGGAAAAAATGGGCCAGTAAATATTTGGATCCGACGCACCTTGCTGGCCGATATCTGGCGTTCGGGCATTGTGTGACATCACAAGGCTGGCGGTCCTCACTCAAGACTCGAGCTTCAGCGGCGTCGGGATCTCCTAGGCAGGGTGCATGATATATTCTTCCGTGTCGCGGGTCTGGGCCAGGGGAGCCGGCGCCACAGGGTAGGGTTGCTCTCAATTTGAGAAGAAGCAAGAAGCGTTGAAGAAGTTGGCAAGAAGGGGGAAAGCTTTCCTCATCAGTACGATCAATCTGGGTCAAGTATTCTGCCGGTCCAGATCCGTTCATTGATGCCAATTGTGCTGTGATGGGATCCCCGATTATAGGCGAGGAGGCTAGGTCACTAGGCGCCTGCCGCTACGCGCTAGGGTCTTGTATGTAATTCCTGTATGTATACCGCTTTATAAACAGCTGTTTATAAACCAATTTTCAATTGGTTTGGTTGAGATGGTCTGTTTTTAATTATATTCGGACCCCGGGCCGACGGCAATCCCCGCAAATTTTGCAAATATTTTGACCTCTAGTCAACTTCCAGTACCTATCTGGCGATGGATTGGGGTACATGATGGAGCTACCCGATTTACAGCTATTTTGAAAACGATAGACACTCTTCGTTTTCGAGCTGAGTTCGGCTAAGTTCGGCAGAGTTCGGCACCGGCCCCACTTCCCTTTTTTGCCAGTCCCACTGGTGCCCAATGGCCTCGCCTTTCGTTCTTCACCACCATGCCTCAAGGAAATCGCCGCCATATAGCACCAGAGCAGAAAAGGCTCATTACTATTATGGCAAATTACATGAGCCCACTCTCCACCGTCAGTGTAAGAGGGTTCGTCATGAAGCTTAAATTTTGGAGATGGGCGCGTTGGAGAGTTTCTGTTGACTTGTTGACTTGTTTCATCCCGTGCCGAACTCCGCCGAACTTAGCCGAACTCCGCTCGAAAACGAAGAGTGTCTATCGTTTTCAAAATAGCTGTAAAAACATAATACTTGACATTGATGTATCAGTAACCATGGCAACTTTGTTTAAACAATTCCTGCTGAGACAGGAATTGCTGTTTAAACAGGTGTTTAATCTAAACACGCTAAACACGCCAGCTGTTTAAACAGTGTTTAAACGGCCAAAAAGGCACATTTACACTAGGGCTTGAACTCACAACCTATTGGTCATCACATTCGAAGAGGCCCACCATGCAATATCTGACTGAGCCAACATAAAGTGACAGGATTTAAATATAATGGTGCCTTATTAAGGATTTTTGAGGGATGCACCAACTTTGAGAAGCATAACTTTGGGCACTCACTGACCTTTCTGCCTTGCAGCTTGGTTTAAACTTGTGTTTAATCAAGTGCACAATGCACTGTTCAAAATATGATACCACCGATTTGGTGCAGACTGTGCCCATGGTTTGGCTCGATGTAGACGGAATATCCAAAGTATGTTGTACAGGAGCCTCAGGGGTCTTTTCTTTCCTTTTTATGTAGATTTCGCATAGTCTCAGAGTACAGACTCTGCCAACTAGAAAGGGGGAAGTCCCGGGGCGGCCAAGAATGCAAACCTTTTTAATTGTAAAACACTCTTAAATATCTGCGCTTAGCTATCAATGAGAATCCTTTAATCTACCCAACCAAACCTTGGCTGAATCTGTAAAAATCTGCACATCCGAGACAGACGTAAGTAGGAAGGGGCAGAGGGGGACAAGCTAAGACTCCTTGGAGGAAGGAAAGCGAAGCCGTCGAACTACCATGTGCCATGTGCTGTTTCAGCGCCGCAAGAAACAGAGCCGGCATTCCAGTCACGACCAAGACTTCGAGAAATCATCTCTAGTCTATGTATTCCCACACGAGACTACTAATATTTGGGTTAGAAGAAATCGGGCGGTCGTGCAGTACTGTTTCAGTGCTTCGTATTGAACGAAGCATGGCACATGTCGAAACCTGACAATCCGCTAGCTCACCAATAAGAGATTCGGAAAGTTTGCTGGCATTTGTTGTCGGAGGTAGTGCAAAGTCTTGCATTATGAAGGAATTCAGGCTCAACGCGTGTCACAAGTTGTTGATTATAACTGCAGGAGTAGTAATCGCCTTTGCTGCAAACACCGTCTTTCTCCGTATTTTCAAAAGGAAGCCAGACCCCAAATTAGGACAAGTCGATCTCATCCTTCATTAAAATTCCAGGTTCATCGTGTGCAAGCGTCATTTCAAACGCGTCTGGCCGTAAAATTTTCCCGTGGGTTTCGAGTCATTTTTCGAGGTATGGGGATTGGACCTTGAAACTTTGCAGGTCAGTTGCTAATTCTTAATATGCCATTACCTTCGACACTATTGACTTGTCCTGGGTTTGGGGAGTGCACACACACCTCCGGATGTGCTCCCATGTACGACCCGAGAGCGCTTGCTGCAAGGGGGACTCTGTCTCTCCTCCCCTCAACTGTCAAATTTTCTTTACGACGATACCTAAATATTGACCTCCTCCGCCTCTCCGAACGTGTTGGCCAGGTTGCAGGAGTAATACACAATGTGTATCATTTTAAATTGAATCTTGAACCATCTTAAGACTAGAATACAGACTCAAAGACCTGGAAATATTCAAACCATACGACGCGTGACATGACGTGACTTCATCATCACTGTCATCATGTACTCAACTTGAAGTCTCACCGCCCACGACAACAACACGACAAATCACAACTTATGTAACAAGTGCGTCCGTACTATAACGTTAAGGAATTCACCGCAGTTCCTGTTCTTCATGAACGCTTTGACAAGGATCGAGCTCGTCTCGAAGCCGAAATCCTACACCTCGAGGCTCGAGCGCTTTTTTTCAAAATTCCACTCATGCCCACCATGCTCACAGCGCGAGCTGCCCACTTTCCGCCTCCATTTATGAGGGTAGGGATACGGTTCGCTTTGGACTCCTCCGAACCCTCTTTCAGTACCGCAGTCGTTGGGAGCACCTGGGACTTAATATTTTACGCCTTCGCCTCCTCCTCTCCATAATTGGTGGCCGCCCGAGGCATGTCCTCCACCAACTCACTACCCGCATTACATTTGACACCAGCGTTGTAATGGGCGACGTGCCCTAGCTACGCACAACTACTCTGAACCATACTACTGTTCGTGTTATCACTTTGTCATGCAATTGACCTCCCTGACTCGGCACCAAATGGACCTCGAGTTGGCTTCGAGTTCTACCCCAGACACCGAACCTAATTCGTTGCACGCTGGAGTTAGAGTCAGCTGTTGCCGATGATATTATGCTTAACTGGACTACGGCGCTTCTGCGCTTGGTATCGTTAGCCCTCGTGAACGTGAACAGCCGAGGAGCACATCCGGATCACCTGCTCCCCGCTCTCTGTAACCTCCAAATCGCGGAGCGATCGCTCGGGTCAAACCCCATTCGTTCACTCACATCGTTCATATCTCAATCTGGCTGCAAGCTGCTGTAAGTCCACATCATCGGCCGATATTCTGTATCGGACGACGCATACCGCGCAGCATTTCCTTCGATTCTCTTTCACGGGCCCTGATGCCGAGGAGGAGGAGAACGATTTGGAACTGTCATCTCAGGCGCAAGCCTTCAAGAGCCTTTTCATGTTCAAGCCAATATGAGCATAGATCAGACGCTACATCAATGGTGACCACTCTCCTACTGCTGTGTTTGTGTATCTCTTTGACGAGGATGGAGCCACTGATCCATAATTTTTATCGTGGTAGAAACTCGGTAGAAACCCACACAAGGGTCCTGGCGTGGATAAAAAGGACATATCATTCGACCCTAACGAAAGTAAAAACAGAACGAAACAAATACTTTAAGCACGACTGTTTGAACTGTTTTTTATTTTGGGTCTCTTCTCTAAAACTGACCCCTCATCGTTTGTCCAATTCCTGACGCTCCCTGCCTCAATCGAGGCTCCTCCATTCTTTATCTCGGGGCGCTTCTGCAGCGCACGCCTCGCCGGGTTTCCGACACGTCGTTTCTCTGGAACGGGCCCTTCAACTGTGGGGTTATCATTCTTGATGACTGGTCTTCTGCAGGGTGCCTGTGACCTCTATCAAGGTCGGATTTCCGACAGGCCGTTTCTGGAGAACGTGCCCCTCGACTGCTGGATTTCCATTTCCAATGACTGGCCTCTTCTGCAGTGTGCCTGCGTCCTGTATCATGGTTAGATTTCCGACAGGCCGTTTCTCGAGACCAGCCCGCTCTTCGACCATTCGGGTGTAGTCTCTCGTACACAGGCGCTTTAACAAATAAAGCTCATACCTCGCTTGTTAAAGTCTGTTAGCGATCGCGGGGGTCCAGAAAGTTGTTACTACGTAATTGCGGAGTTTTAATTCTCAAACGCGCAATGTTGGACGCGCAGCCCTCTGTACCATCGTCAAGGTGATCCCGCTATGAAAGGACGGCGATTTTTTGGCAGGGGATCCATTCTAAATGTATCTTTACACGTCCAGGCTTCAGCAGATAGTGGCCAGAGCAAAGGAGCAGAAGAAAAACGCGTCGTTATTGCGCGTCTCAAGTTTCAAACTCCGCAATTACGTAGCAACTTTCTAGCCCGATCGAACCCCCGTGATGGCAATAGGACTAATTCGGGAGTCATTCTGGACGACTGGCCTCTTCTGCAGTGTACTTGCGCCCTCGATTGATGTCGGACTTTTGCCAGGCCGTTTCACGAGAACGGGCCCCCCGACTATCTGATTTTGATTCTGGATGATCGGCCTCTTTCGCAGCACTGGCTCGTCGGTCACCACGCGAGGTACATTTGTATTATGTATAACGGGCCATTTCCCCAAAACGGATCTTGCCTGCAGAATCTATAGCACGGTGCGCCGAGAGCTCTAGGTTCACTCACCTCGGGGCCGGACTCGATGGGGGCAGCGGAGGAGACCCCAAAGATCGTGAGCGCAACTACTGCAGCTGTGAGACGCATCCAGGTTGCTTGGTAGAGGGTGGGGATGGGGACTGAAGCTGTGAGAAAATGCCAAGGAGCGCGTATCTTTTATGCACACGATTTATACCTTTGAAGTGCCCTTTTAAGGCTAAATGAGAATGAAATATCAGCGCTCGGCGACAACATTTCATTGATTACGCGCTGTCAGCACTGGCCGAGCTGTCAGACGTCTGTCGATGCAACATAATGGAGGTATGGGTTTGCCAAGACCCTTGTACAAGCTCTTGGATTAATTTCGGCTTGAGGGGGAGTGTAAGACCGCTGATTATAGGCGTGAACACCTGTTTTTTTTTTCTCACAAAATGTCAGGATTTACACACGCCTAAGTTGTTTTTTCGGAAAATGTCAGGAATCTAAAACAGGCCCAAATTTCGCTCAAAATTGTCAGGATTTGCGAAACAGGCCTCAGGAGGGTCCAATTTTGTCAGGAAACGGCTGAAAAAGCCCCAAAAAAGTCCGCCGCTGGTGCTACGTGTCTAATGAGTCTAATGAGTAATACATATCAAAATCCTTGTGTCGTGTCCTCCTCGGCTTCACGATCCAGCTCAGCCGCCTGTTTGCGTGACCGAGACAGCTTGACGGCCGCGTTGAAGCGTTCGGTTGCAGACATAAGGTCCTTGAATACATGGGCATCGCCAGCACTGAGTTCTAGACCCACTGTATTGGTGGTGGGCGTGTCCGAGAGGAGACTGAGGAACGTAAAAGGTGGAATTAAGCGAAATTGGTGGGTATGCAAAAATGAGGTTGCTTGAGGAATAGCGCGGAACTGACGAGCGTGCGCCATTTCGAAGACCTGAACACCGATCTGTGAAAAGGCACTGATGTTGTGGTGTTCGTTGACCGCGCCGTGTTTGCCGTTCTTTCCGCCGCCTTTGCAGTAGAGCGCAATAACTACAGAGATCGGAAGCAAGAACATAAATAGAACATCCATATGATTTAATTCTTGCCTTGACCGACTCGGAGCCCTACTTCCGTCCAAATAATCCCAAAACTACCGATTTTCAGAGGGCGAAAGTTTGTTAATCCAGCGTTCGATACCAGCACCAAATGCCGAGTGTCTGGCGGAATTGCCTTCAGGCGGCGTCTTCGGCGCTGTCTTCCAGCGCGCCTCCCGCTCCACGGCACTTCCAACGGCTCGTGCTTGATCTTCCTTTAAAAGCTCATGAAATTTTCGAAGTAGTTGATGTCGAGTAGATTCCGCAACAGCCGTATGTGAGTCGTCCAGCTTCGTGTCTTTAATCCGGGCGCATTTGGCTGCCTGTCTTGTCTGGTGTTCTTGGCGCTGACGCACAAGGGCCTTGAAATCCAGGGCTTCAAAGGACGAATTAGCTCCGCGCCCGAATGGTTTCATCTACGACCCGCAATAGTTCCTTCCACAGGGTCAGGGCCCATAATGGGAATCGTTCGCGTCCTTCATTGAAGCGGGGATGTATTATTGATTTGCGCCCATCAATCCACGCTTGGCCGACTTCTTTTGTGAGGTCATTGAGAAATTGCTTGGGGGGAATCGGCCGCAAAAGCAAGCAGTCAACGCTCGTGGTAGGTTTTTCGACGCTGAACCAAGATGCAGGCTTGGTGAATACAAGAGCTGAAGATTTTTTAGGGAATTGGCGCGCGCGGTCAGTGTCCGGCATTCTGAGTACGTCAGCGAGAGCTGCGTGTACTTCAAAATGGGAATCTCCTAGGGGGAGTTTCTTGTGCTGGCCAATCCAGTGGGCAGGATTGAAGGGCGGGTCATCGGAGGAATAGTCGAAGACCTCCCTATCCATGTTACTGTGCGATTCGAGAATAGAATGTCTGCGGGTAGCGGGAGCTAAAAATATCAAGTACATACAAAATAAAATATCAAGCGCATACAAGATTAAATAAATACACAGAAAATGTCGAATCGTCAAAACCATGTTTTGTCAGGATTTTGACCAGGCCTTCATGCCCATAATCAGCGGTCCTGGGAGTGTTGGAAGAATTCCCGGAGCAAGGCCAAGGTTACCGAAACCGTGGGAACATCCTGGAACATTCTGCGATGTTCTTGTTCCATTCTTCGTTCTACTCACTAATACCTCAGTCAGCCTCGGGGAGCTCTCGGGAATATTTACTCATATAATAGACACTTGTAGATAGTTCAGGAAATACTTGTATAGTATAAAAGCTCTGTATTTCAGTAGCTCATTATTATCACTTTACTTCTTAACTCGCTCTCACATTCGTTCTATTTCTAATATCAGATGGAACGGGCGCGACACACCAAGCTGAGATTCGACAGGATGTGTCGCATATGAAGCAGAGCCATCAATCCGCCACGGCAGGATCAGAGCGCCCATCAGCGCTATTTTGATGCGCCGATGCCCGCTTCACAAACTTTTCATTTATTTGCGTGACGTGCGTCCCACCTACCTACCTACCGTGGGATCCGTGGAAGAGATCCAACTTTAATGTCCATCGTTCATGAAGGAATTTCAAGTTACACCCTGAACTGTGATTATGCGTGAATCTAGAGGTGCATTTCACGGTTTTCCCAGCGTTTCCGGAGTAATTTTGTCTCCTAGCGGACACAACAAGATTTTGGTTCCATGCACCATCCCCGATTCCCCGAACTCCCGTCGGTACATGTGCACACAGAGCTGTGAAGATCAACGAAGTTTCCGCGGAGCCAATGGCTCGCTCTGGGTCCAGCAACGGATCGAAGAGGAGAGCGGATCTCTTCATAGATCACCCGAAAGATTCTGAAAGGGAATACACTCCAAGAGTCCCGACAACGGCTGCCACTGGGCTGAGGAGAAGCATGGCGGAGAAGCCTAGTGGAAGCCTTGAGTTCCCCTCCCCCTCCATTAATAAATAGACATGGTGTCCTCATTTCTATTGTGTCAGCAGCGGTTTCCTCTTGCGTCCTTACGCTAAGGTCACCGGTTTAGTTCTTCACAGCCGTGTGCTCTTGTGGCGGTCCGGGATAGTGAAGGATAGGGACATGTCTTATCCGGTTCCAGAACCGAGTACGAGTCGCTTAGGCGTGGTTCGTTCGGCGTGATCCCCCCCCCCCCCCCCCCGGCAACAAGGGAATGACGAGATGGCACTCGGGCATGGAGTCATTCTCACTTTTGTGGAGTCCCCCTAATGATGGCGGCTTTGTGGACCGTTTAGGGTCTAGCCCGAATACCACTCCCACAAGTATAGACGGCTTCAATGCCGCCAGCCTACACGTCCTCGTAGTCTCGCCTCACGACAACATTGAAGCTCTGACCTCACATTTTGTTACTTAAGGTCACGGCTTAGCTTCGCAGCGCCGGCGCCGCAGCTCCGTCAAAGCCACTTGTGCGCTGTTGCAACCGCCCCACTTTTTTTGCCATTCAAAAAGAAAATACTGCCTGTCGGAATAGTTCCAGGGCTCCTCCAAGCACTTTATTTATTGTAACCACCCGAAGTGCTTGCCACATTTTTTCGGTATTTGGTTACAGACTGGTAACGGGTCTAAGTGGAACCAACGTCGCGAGGTGTGTGTCCAAACTATGCGTTGAACTTTGCGTGCCACGAAACTGATTCGAGAGTATAGATGTATAGATGTCGTGATATTGTGAGACTGCCGACAATTGCCCTTATGCTGAGTGCTAGATATTTTTGCGCCGTTCGCCAAAAGCTGGACAATGATACTATTTTCTGAACGCATTATCGACTGCTTCCCAATCGATGGCCCATGGTACGTCGACGGCGGAGCAAAACTTCTCAAGGTTTCATTAAACTTGAAGGCTGCAGAACGACGCGCATGGAAGAAAACTTGGGGTAAAGGGCCGTGGCTGCGCCCGGCATGAACTCGTACTTAATTTTTTTCCCGGTATTTTATTTGCACTTCATTTGGGAGCTGCCGACGGATGGAAATGATCAATTAAACACAATTATCCAGTTTATTTGGGACCGGTCGACCACAGGTGCGTGCCGCCATGAGGATGCCAATTAATTCGAACATTTATGTATTTCCTATTTGCACCATACGTCCCGCCCGCTAATCTGCTAACACTAACCCTATTCAGTCGAATGATCGCCATAGACAGCGTAAATGAAGGCAGTAGAGTCATTGTCAAGCGATGAAAAGCACTTGTTGAGCAAGATATGGCCTAGTCCAATAAACAGTGGGTGACCGGCTCAAAATCGCCAAAGTGGTCAGAGACGGAGGCAAATGGTGAGATGCTAATCCGATGCGATCAAATATTGTCGACATATTGATCCGCGGAAGTTTTCAAAATAGCAAAGCCGACAAGAGTGCTCACAGGAACGTAAGGTATCAAGATCGCAAAGCCGAATAAAAAAAGACAAAAGCACTAATATTTGATATATAATGACATGTTTTTGGGAATTTACAGACTAATTTTACGGTGTTGTATATGGTTTGCGTGCGTATGGAGGGGAAAAAGGCAAGATAAGAGAACTGAAGGGAAAATAAAACCCATCTACTCGTCGTTGGGTTCGCCCATAACAATAACCCACTGAATGTTGAAACTCACAGCGACCGAGCGATCCTTGTTGTTGTACGAGGTCGCAGTGTAGGCGACAGCTATGAAGGACCCGGGAATAACCTCCCCATCTTCCGTCCCTTCGTATTTGGGCAAAACAGCCGCCAAATTTTCAACGTCCTTGTTAAGATCGCAGGGAGTATGACGGCCATCGTAGACGGGAACTAATATGGAATCAGAATGCGATAGATGCAATGGATAGATTGGACTCACTGTCATCGTCACATCCAAGAACAGTCTTGAAACCGGTGTCGTCAGTCCTGCGAGAGGTACCCAATTGGGAAGAAGGGCTAGGCACCCCAGAAATAGCGAGTGCCTTCGAATTGGACTGTTCTGAATAAATAAGTAAGCGAACGTTGGGCCAAAAAATAAGAGGAAGAGCTCACCACGAGAAACGGGCTTGTACGACAAGGATCCAAATGTGATTACGTCCGCGTCAATTTGGAGGTGGAATTTCCGCTCGTTAAAGACCATCGCAATACAACCAACTGTGCGCTCTCCTTCCTGCGCATGGGGTCGCATGGTAACGAATTGGAGAGAAGGAGTATCCGGCGACGGATGCTGACAGTGCGGTGCTGAGTGACAGAGGATTGAACGCACATCCCAGTGGAAATGAGAATGGCAGGAGTCTCCCCAACGCAAACTGTGTAGCGAAATTTATTCTTGATGTAGATAGGCATGACAGCCTGTAGCAACTTGGGATTGATTCTAGCGGGATTGACGTAGCGCCCTCGTTGAACGAAATCAAAAAGCATGAAAACTTCACTGATAAATGAGGTTAGTGGAAGAAGCAAATTTATGCGACAGAACTCACTCCTCAGGGAGGTAATCAATGACCTGGAGCCAATTGCTGAGCAGCATATACCGAGGTCCGACTTTGCTGCTCCAGGACAATACGGTTGCAGACCTAAATAACTGTTGGTAAGGGCAAGATCAATAAAATAGCGGACGACAAAAGCTCACCACAGATTCGGCAAATCAGGATAGCGGTCAACAAGCATAGGGTCCTGGAGAGCTGGATCGAAAGTCTCGTCAATATCTGGAAGTGCACTGGGATTACGGTAAGAAACATTTATAGGTAATGCACTGAAAATGTGACGCTCACCCGACGCGAATAATGTTGTTCTCCTGCAGTACGACTTGTGAAGCATTGTTAGACTTGCGTTTGCCACCTAACCCCTTTCGCGCAACAGTGCCCGTAGGCGCACCAGGCTTATCGATCCCAGAGGCAGAGGATATAACCGAACCAACGATAGCCGGGGCAAGATCGCCCCCAGAAGCAGAGTCGGAAGCCACGGATCCGGAGGACTGGCCCAACATGGCAGGCGTGACAGAACCCATGTTCTTCGATTGAAGGAACAGAAGAAATTCTCTGTAAGCGGAACATTAAACAGCAACTAATGAATAAAATAAAGAAAACAATACAGACCTGTACTGTTCGTTTGTAATGGCTGGAATCGGCCTGAAGTCAGGTTCGTCGGGAACTCGTGTGGTGGAAGCAGGGCGAGTGTAGCGAGTATCTAGAGTGCGCTGAGTGGTCGGGGCAAGTCCATAGCGTGCAGCAGACATCGTATGGTCTCCAGTAACAATGGCGGAAGGCGAAGGGGCTCCAGGAACGTTGTCCGTTATGGCACTGGTTAAAAGCATTAGAGTCAGTTAAACAAATAGCATATAGTGGAATAATTGACCCTTTATATCCATCCGTAACCAGCTGGCGATAGCCGTTGGCGGACTCGACGTCAAGACATATGCGCTTCGACGAAACTCTACACAGTACAACTGTTAACGGAAACGAACGGGATAATAAGAATAATCAAATCACGACATAATGGTTAGAGCCGTCCTTGTCGTCTAAAGTGTCTGAGCTTGACGGAGATTCGAGAGGCCTTTTAACAGACTCAGGAGGCGGAGTGGCTTCCCATTTGATTCTGAACAGCAGACGGAAAAAATATACACAATCAATAATTAAATGTATAAACGCAAAATGCAAGGATAACATACTGAGTTTCAGACACAGTGTCGGCGTCTGCACCAGGAGAAGAAGTGTCTTCAGTAGTTGAAGCGAGTTTCCTGAATGAAAACAAGATAAAATGAATGATGAAGCACAAAACTGGGAGGGACCATACATACTTTGGGGTTTTGCCGCCGGTGGTGATACGGGCAGTGCGACGAACGGCTTTCCTGAAGAAGCATGAGTCGACAAGAATAATGACATAAAAAGAGGGAGATACCCAGCAGAATCTCCGAGAGCACGACGAGGGGGCATTGGAAAGTGGGATGCCCACAACGTTCAAACGAGCGTTGGTTATAAACGGGCAGGAAACGAACAGAACAGCGGCCTAAGTCGACATAGGGGGAGGGGGACGTTATCACAGGCCGATGAACAAAAGCAAAAATACGCAAGAAAGTTGGAGCGAACCGATTATATCCGCTCCGCATCATTTTCGATCAATCCACGGCCACGTCTGGGTCATGGTGGAGCTGGCCGATCGACGCACAGCAATCTTTCTTTCCGGCTGATCAGAAGAGATCGAGCTATAACCGGACGGCCCCAAGATTCTTGGCAAACCTATCAAACAAATCATGCAATGATAATCGGGATCGATATCCAAGTGTTCCTCGATCGACCATGGCAAGAGACTGAAGGAATCGAAATTGCCGAAGTTCATATAGGAGCCAAAGGGCCCGCGATCGGACGGGTTTGTAAATATCCAGTCGTACCCTCATGTGAGTGGAAGATCTATCCGAGAATGAATGGAAAAAAGGGAGAGGAAATGTGAGAATGGGGTGAAGTTAGAGAGGGAAAGCAGTGCGATCAACACACGTCATGCACCGTTATCGCACCGATCAAATGAGAAACCTTCCCCAAACTACATATCTAGGCGTATAAGAAGGGTGAATATCGGACGAAAGGAAATCATCTTGCAACATGAACTCATTCTACGACATAAACGCAGCCAGTGAGTAGCGGACTCTCAACTTTTATTATTATATACATGGCGACCGAACAAATGGCACTCAAGAAGGATTACTGCATCGGTCCTGCACACATGGTAGATGTGAATGTTTAAGTAACATTCAATTTTTTACATGATACTGAACCATCTACAGATCAATAATGTCACTGCCAAAGAGGTTGGATTCCCCAAGTTCCACAAAGCTGTCATGAAGGACCACACTGGCGATGCACGCGAGATAACGTTCACGGTGGTGGGAATGCTGCTCGATATGGAGCTTCCGCCTGTGAAGTGTGGCAAGTGAGAATATATTTAACTCGGACATATGCACCAGACTGATACAACGAGCAGATTGAACACTCGCAACATACCATTCTTTCGCCAACATGCAACTATCGCTGGCCTGGGTACCGAAAAATTCGCGCAAGCCATGCAGAAAGTTATGCAAGTGGGCGTAGAAGTGGAACTAGTGTTCGATGACGACCACATCCTGCCATGGTCCCCGTCGGCTGGAACAGCCGAACTTGGGGACATATTCCAGACATCTTGTAGATTTTTCACCATGGCCAATGTATTTCTAGGCGTTGAGTGGCCATAAACTCATGCCCGCAGAAACGTGACGCAAAGACGTGTCGGATCATTCCGAATGCGATGGCAAATTTTTTTTTTACAGTGTTTGCGCATGTTGGTATTTTTCACCGAGTAGGGGGTATTTTTCCCCAAGTACGTACACATGTACAAAAGCTCAGCCACTAAAAACACTAGGTTTTTTTCTAATAAAGCGATATAAATGACTTCACACAGCCACTAAAAAGTACCTCACAGTTTTTTGTCACTGACCCTAATTAAGGTCCCCCGAGATATGAAAGAGACGATCCTTATTACATAAGTACTCATAACCAGCGCAGGCCTTGACCCCATTCCGCTCTATGCCCCGACGCGACGGTAAAAGTATATTTCCTATTTTTCTCCCACCCTTGATGCTAATTATGACATCCATAGCAATAATTCGCCGCCCAAAGTTGCGATCGCTTCAGCTCTTGCCTTGTTTCCCAGCTTAGGTATGCATTGGTTGCGTGAATGAAGATCCACCTTCTCTGTTCCGGCCCTTTCCTCCGCTCAATATTCGTCCGCGCATAAGTATTTCTGCCTCGCTTCTTTTCTTGTGAGCGCCTCGGAGGCGGATCACTTGGATCATGATCCGGGAGCAGATTGCAAGTTTGCAACCCGACAATGACTCAATGAGTCATGTTCGGGAGCGAGAGCCCTTGAATCCAACCACGATGGCGACCTCCAGCATGGCCCACGCCAAGTACCTTCTGCCCCTCTTCCCGCCCCTCCTCCTCGCATCCTACTACCTTCTCGCTACCCCCCGGACAACCCCAAAAGCATCCGAATCGCGTGTCCTCCCGCTCCCGGCAGACCCCGGGTTGGCCAGTCTGCCCTCAGAGTCGCGCGCACGGGAGGTGTATCCCGAGGACTGGATTGAGGGTGGCGCGTATCTGCAGCTGCCTTTGGGACGTGTGCGTCTCTATCTTCAATCTCTCTTCTCAACCCTGCATATAATCTTGTATATATTTATGGTGGACCCAATGATTAGCTCCGCTACTGGCTTGTCGGGCCCTCGGACGGGAAGAAGGTAAACAGCCCCTACCCCATGTTCACAGATATATATATATAATTTAAACGCAAACAGATCGTCCTCATCCACGGGCTCACTATTCCTGCCATCGCTTTCACGCGCCTCGCGCCCCTGCTCGCCGCCGCTGGCTTCCGCGTACTGCTCTACGACCTCTACGGGCGCGGCTACTCCGATGCGCCCCGCGGGGTGTAACGGAAGTGACCGTCACATTGTACGCAGCCATTCATTCCATATTCCTTATTTTCTTTCATCTCTCACCACACCTTCCTTGCTACTTATCCTTCCCCTCGTATCTATTTTTTCTACCCTACGTTACTCAACACTCCTTCCTTTTTCGTCTACCATCACACTGCCACCTGATCTCAGTATAAATACCGAGCTGTCGTAGATACGGTTCTTCAGTGAATCCATAACTTACCAGTCATCTCGGATTCCTCTAAGTTTTTCTGTATGCCGGAACTCGAACCTCTCGCTTCCGTCACATCTTTTTTACTGTAATACTCTGGTCTTTGCTCTGCTCTGGTTAAATTGGTCTGATCAACCAACACTACCGACTCGCTTGGACCCCCAGCACTGAAGAATCGTAAAATGGCTCATTTTCGTGGACGCTCCCCCATTCCAACTCGCACTGCTGTTCGTGAGGGCAGAACTGGCCCTATCACCTCTCAGCGGTGCAGTTCGGATGCCAGCAGCAATCGCTCTGGTGCCAATGTGAGCGGTCCTCATAATGGCTTGGGTTCGCCCAAGTCACGCCCTGTTTCCCCCGGACTGCTATACAGCCGGGTGGTGTCCCCTGTGCTGGCTCCTCATGAGCCTCGCACACACGTGAGTACCTCTCCTGGGGGGGAAAGCTATACCCGTTCTGAGACAGTTCCCCTCCGTGGCGCCAATGTTGATTTTCATCAGTCGAACAATAACACAGGTTTGCATGATGATAATTGGACCCCGGTAACTAAGAAGACTTCTCGTACTCATCGTGAGCGTAGTATTTCGCGAAACAGTGGTAGTTTAGCCTCGTCTGCACTCCCTTCTACTGTTCAGATTGCGACTCATGAAATGAGCCCCGAGAATCTCCTCAGGCTCTCCCGCCGTTATGAGCAGCTTGCTGCGGCGGGGTTCCGGGCTCGCACGGAATCACAGCGCCTTACTGTGGAGCCATCAGGGAACAATGACCGTGTGCGAATCCCGACGCCATCGGTTGTGGAGCAAAATGAATTGAACCCTGCATCCCACACTGCCCGCTTCAAGGATTCACACGGTGAATCGGATGCCGCAGTTGCTATTCCTTTTAAGGACAAGGGTAAAGAAAGGCATTGACCCTGGGAATTGGGGTGCAATGGATTTCCCGGATAACTTTTCCGAGGCAGATCTCAATGCACAGCGTGATGCGCTTGAGAATTTCAAGGAAATCCAGATCCAACAGCAAATTAAGTCTGAACCGCAGACTACGCCGGTTGGATTTTTCGATGATGATTTCGGTGGTCCACCTGACTCTCCAGGTTTGGACAAGGCGAAATCCCCATCCCCGGTCGTTGCGAGCATATCGCCGCCACACACAAGTGGTCGGCAAAACTCTGGCCAGAGTCTCTCCGAGGAGATTTCAAATGCAAAGAGGCATTTGAAAGAGCTCAAGCAACGTCAGAAATCAACGAAGCTTGGTAAATCAACCAGCAAAGCTGAGGACACTGTTCGCGACAGTGTTGTGCATCAAATGCGCACGAATTTTCGCAACCCCGACAACAAGGGTATTAAGAAACACTCCAGTAAATCAGTGGCGGGTCGGCTACCACCAGGAGGTTTCTTTGAGCAGGTCATTCGAGACACTAACCGTGTTGCCAAGCCGTCAACGCTGCCTGAAGATCCGTCGGACTCGAGTTCTTCCTCGAGTTCCAGTTCTGCTGAGAACACATCCAGCGACGAGGAATCGGAGGCCGCTGTTGCTGGGCCTTCGTTAAGACACGGCAGTACTCGTCGTAAAAAGTCTAAAATGATAATTAAACCCATACCCCCAAATAAATATGACGGTTCAGCCGATTCCGACCAATACTTGCAATTTCTTCATGAATGTACTTAGTACCTGAAATTAGGTCGCGTTGACCCTGAAGATCAAGTTCTAATGCTTGGCTATTATTTGGAGGGTAAAGCGCGGACTTTCTTCAATCGGAAAGTTCGTCCGAGTCAATTAAACTGGACTCTTCAAGATTTCTTCATTGAGATGTTGAAATTTTAAACCCCCTGGATTTGGTGCGCATGGTATTGGCATAAAAACCGACCATAATCTTGATGAAACGACTGAAGTGGTGAAAACTCTTCATATTGGCTCGACAGCTGTTCAGATGGAAGTCGAGGAGGGCGGGGATACCCATGAGGAAATTTTCGAGGAAATTTTCGACTCCCCCACTACTGAAAGAACGCTATCGCAGCCAATCGGTGACTTAGCAGCTCGTTTTGCTGAGATTGTGCTTCAAGAAGCGCAACCATTTCCAGGCAAAGATGTTGCTCAGGATGAAAAATGCTTCCTAGTGTATCAAATATCACCTACAGAACATGTAATTATGGACAATATGACATATGAAGACGTTGAAATTCCCAGTGAGCACTTACGAGATTCAACCTTTACACTGGGACTTTGGTATGCCGAGAAACGCGCACTTATTTGTGGAGGAGATCCAAATCAAGTCCCACGCGAAGACCGCTACGTTGCCGAATTCGGAGACGTTTACGGCGCAATGGTCATGCTGATTCTACAGGCTGCATGGAATTGGACTTCAGATATTGACATCGAAGTCTCGCCAGGTGCGACAGATACTTACATTGTGAAGTTCGGAACCGAGTCCCAATTCCTGGCTAAATCGAACTTGCAGGATCCTACCTTTGATTTAATTGCATGGGCCAAGTCCAAGTTTAAAAGCGACGACGAGAGCTTTGATTTTCCAGATACCTCCAGCTTTGAGTCAGTATCCACGGACTTTGACAATGACTCAGATATGCCTACTTTGTTGTCTATCGGTGACTCTGAATCTAAAATGTCTGACAACGAGACAGACATGCCCTCAGTCAGTGTGTCAGACTCAGAGTTATCTGACCCCGAAAACGAACCCGAGTTTGGATCCTCACTTAACTGGAACTTGAATGAGACTTTCGAGGAACGTTTGCGGCGGCTTGAGGGCATTTCGGCCCCTGGTGAACACGTATTACCGAGGCGAAGCCGACAGATTGGCGACTTACTTGCTGAGGGTGCGATGGCTCTTCTAGAATTTTGTCAGCCGTATATGGGTGATGAACGAATCGCACCAGATGATCCGCGCCGCTACCAAGCTCGATTTGAAGTGTCAAGGGTCTCGTCACTTGACTATCTCATTTGGGATGAATTTTTCTATGAGATCACAGTCTTACCTGAGAGACTTCTACGAGAACCGAATTTTGAGCTAGCGGCATGGTACGCCACACGGCTTGGTCGGCAATTAGGAATTCCTCGGTCCGGAAAACCGAAGCCAATCCACCGCATCCGAGTGGACGACCTCCTTGCGCTCGGGTCAGAGATATATTTCTCCGCATTAGGGAGACACGAACCTGACGCACACCGAATAGATCGGATTATGCCTCTTCACTGCGGCAGGAATGGGCAGCGCACCTTCGATTATCTGATCATTGAATCACTACCCACGAGTGAAAAACAGTTGCATCTAATTTCGGACTCACTCTTGCTTAATCCGAAGCTGGATTTATTGGGTTATATTCGAAAGAGTAATCATAAGTCTCATTTGAATGATAAATGTTTCGAGGTACACTTTGAGCTCACTGGATTCGGTTATTTTTACCCCTTATTTGAGCAGGGAATATCCGACGACGAGTTTGAGATCTTCGAAACTCTACAGCATATTGAAAATAAGCGCAACGCGATTGATGCAGGTCTTGCTCACCCGAGGTATTTGCCCAGTCTTTCATTTATGCTCGGGCTCATTCAGGAGCACCGTGAGCTACCCCCCGGAACAGAGAACAACGCTCTTTTGCAGTGGAGTTCAAATGCCTGCGGATCAGGTAAATGGGCTTGTGTGAACAGCATCAACTCCTCGTGTTCCTGATAAAATTGTCGCCAAACCTCTGGTTATTGTGGTCCGAGTAAACGGTCAACCACTCCGAGCTTTGGTGGATCCAGGATCACTGGGAGACTTGATCTCAACCACAGTTGTGGATCAGTTGCAACTTTCACGGGAAGAATTGAACGAACCCATTACTTTGCAGTTAGCGGTTCAGGGTTCCCGCTCGAAAATCAATCATTCCGTTACTGTGGACTTCAGTTATCAAGACATCAGCTGTCCGCGCACTTTTTACGTTGCAAACTTGAGTGGATACGACATGATTTTGGGAACATCTTGGCTGTTTCAGCACAAGGTCAGCATCGGTTTAAATCCCTCCAGAGTTTGCATTGGAAGTGCTGAATGCTTACCGCTTCAAGGCGTAGCCACGGCACGAATTTATTCACACTCATTGGAGCTGGAGTTGGATTCTATCAAAGCTGCACGCGCAGAATTAATGGAGTATGCGAAACCTGCATGTAAAATTGCTGCCGAAACAGAGTTACCTCCATTCCGCGCGATAAATCACACCATACCTCTCATCGATGAGAATAAGATTCTCCCTTGGCGTCCTTCGAGATGCCCCGAAGCGCTCCGTCCTCAATGGGATGAGAGCGTGGAACTATCTTAAGACAGGCCGTTGGAGAATCACCAACTCGGGCAACACTGCACCAATGCTTTTGATTCCTAAAGTAAAAAGTAATCCCCCTAAGCTGCGTGTCGTCGTAGACTTGCGAGCACGTATTAAGAACACTCACAAGATGTCATCTCCATTGCCTGACATGGAGGGCATCCTGCGACGTGTTGCGCGCTGCAAGTACAGGTCCCTTATTGATGGGAAAGACGCCTACGAACAAATTCGGGTTGAACCGGAGCACGTTAACCGAACCGCAGTAACAACTCCGGACGGGAACATGGTAAGTCTCGTAATCCAGCAAGGGGATTGTAATGCACCAGCGACATATCAATCCCTAATGAACTACCTGTTTTCTGACTACATCGGCTACTTCATGGATGTATATCTGGACAATATCATTATTTATTCCGAAACACTCATAGCGCATGTAAAGCATGTCAAATTGATAATTGACGTGTTGAAGCAGGAAAGATTGTACTTTGGTGAAAGCAAGTTGCAACTTCTTCTCTCAGAACTCAAGGTTCTTGGCCGAATTGTTGACGGTGAAGGGATCCGAATGGATCCTGATAAAGTTGATACAGTTTTGAATTGGAAGACACCTACCAATCAGGACCTCCTTCGTGGATTTCTCGAATCAGTGGGATATTTGGCCGAGGATCTTGCCCGAGTTCGTCTGCCAATGGGAGTTTTACATGGGTTAACCGGAGACACGGTACCGTTTTGTTGGAGTTACACACATCAGCGTGCATTCGAAGATGTGAAGAGAATTACTCACGAACATCGTAACCATCGGCGGGAACCCATAAAATACAGCAAGCATGCCGATACAGTGTTCCTCGTGAGCGATGGATGCAGCACTGGGATTGCCTCAGTGATTTACCAAGGGAAAGACTAGAAAACTGGCAAAGCTGCCGCATTCTTTTCAGCAAAGTTAAATTCTGCTCAACAAAATTACCCCGTACATGAGATTGAGATGCTTGCGGGTGTTAAAGGAATGCTGCGGCACAGAGACATCCTACAAGGTTGCCATTTTAAGTGGATTACCGACCACAAAGGTTTAATTCATCTTATGAATCAGAAAGACTTATCTGGTCGTCAAGCCCGATGGATTGAAAAAATATCAGAGTTTGACTTTGAAGTAATATATGTCCCCGGGACTTAGAATGTCTTGGTGGATGCGTTGTCTAGAATATATTCCAATGAATCGCCGGGGACGGTCCGCGCGCGTAGTGAATATACATACCATGATGTGATTGATAATGACATTTTGGAGATCAACTCCATATCCATGCCAATTTTTGCGGGTAGAGAAGCGCTAGCGCTGTCCAGCGATCGAGTTTTGCGTTCAGCGATGCGAGCCACCGCTGAAAAGGCGAAGGCAGAGGCAGAAACAGCATCAGAGATGCCAGCTGGCCGCGTTTTGAGATCCGCTACCCGCAAAGGCCCAGCTGCCCAGGTACAGGAGAAAGGCACCCCAATGATGAACCATGGTGCTAAACAGAGGAAGAAACCTTCATTTGCATCGTTAAACGCTGCAAAGGAGGGCGGGAGTACCAGAAAAATTCAAAATTTGAACAAAGAGACCGACGAAGGCAGACAGGAACGGCCACTTATGGACACGGAACATGCTTCCATGCCGAGCCCAACTGATTCCCACCAGCCAACAATTGAAGAAATTGAGTCGGAGCTGAATAAAATGGATCCTTCCCTCTTTCCTGTCATCAAGGATGGCTGGGATGGACTAGATTTGGTGAAATTCTTGAGAAATAAATATGACCAAGATCCTTTCTTCAAGAATATTCTTGCATCACCAAAGGCTTTTCGTAACTTCGAGGTCCATGATGGACTAATTTACATGCGAGAAAAGGATCGCACCTGTTTGTGCATACCTCAGGTCATGTATCGGGGTAGAAATGTGAGGGAAATTGTGTGGTCTGAAGCCCATTCAATTTTAGCTCACTTAGGCCCAAAGAAAACTCTTGATTACTTACGAGAGTATGTGTGGTGGAAAGAAATGGTTGACAATGTCAGTAGCCTATGCGAGACGTGCGCGACGTGTAAGCGCAGTAAACCAAGTAATCAGAAGCCGTATGGCTTACTGAACTCGCTCTCTCCACCATCCAGGCCCTGGGAATCAATTGGCATTGCGCAAACCGCACTGTGACTCAGATGCTTCGGCAGTGCATCGGTGAGAAGCAGAAAGATTGGGTTGCAAAACTGCCCGCAGTGGAATTTGCAATGAACTCGGCGCGATCCGAGTCTACTGGTTATTCTCCATTCTTTCTGAACACTAGAATGATGCCCCGTTCCTTACTCTGGGACTCGGATCGCTCACGGCAATATCCGGGCATAGCCAACTTCGCCCTTCAACGCCGATTGGCTATTATGGCCGCTCATGATGCAATTATTGCTGCTCGTGTCAAGCAGACCAGGAAAGCTAACCGAAAACGGCAGGTGGAGCCTTTCCATGAGAACGACCAGGTGTATCTCTCAACGAAGAATATTAAGTTTGAAAAGGGACTTGCTCGTAAGCTCATCCCAAAATATATTGGTCCTTACCGGATAACCGAAGACTTCAAAAATTCTTCGTTTCGTATTGAACTCCCTGATAACATGAAACAGCGTGGAGTTCATGATGTTTTCCACGCATCCCTGCTCCGGATTCACGTCCCAAACGATGATCGGAAATTTCCAGGTCGCTTGGAGAGCCAATTGAGTGTTTCTCCCGATGCAACTACCCACGAGTGGGCGGTTGACCGAATCGTAGGACACTCCGGATAATGGAGCCGGGCACTTTTTGAAGTGCGCTGGCAGTCTGGAGATTTAACCTGGATGCCTTACCAGCAGGCCAGCCGGTTGAACGCACTGCAGGAATATTTTGAGGTACTGGGGATCTCAGATATTAGTAAGTTGACGGAGGGGAGGGGCAAGCCTCCTCTGGACGATGCCGAATTTTTGGCTAGCCCAATTGGGGTTGAATTTGAAATTAGCTCCAATGGCTTGGAGGATATAAGTTGCACAGAAATTGCTGGTGAGATCGCTCTTGAGCACCCTAATTATTCTCTAAAGCTCTTCGCGACTGAAAATTCACCTTTTACTTCTACAATGCCGAAATCTGACACCAGCAATGGCACTATCATTCCCCCTGTCGAAATATCCGCCGAGTACGCTGATTTTAATCGGAACCACCCAATGATGTGTCGCCAGGATCGCTGCACCATGGTCCTCATTGACGATGGCTACGAAACTGTTGTGACCATGCATGCGATCCAGATGTACATCAAGTACAATCAGTACTCCAACAACCCCAACATCGCACCTGAGCTCATCCCTTGCGAGCCTCATGGCTATCTAGACTTCGTCCGCATCAATAATGCGAAGGATACCAGCGGTCTTCAATGGGTCACGTACGACTACCAGCACGGCGGCTTCAACTACATTGTTGAAGGTCGTATTGCTACGCTCCTCGAGATGCAGGCCCGCGACGTGGACATCGCTCCGCCTTCTCCGGAGGGTATGGTCTTGGTTCATGAGTCGGATGTGCGCGAGGGACAGGAGGCGATTATTGGCCGCGACCGCGCGCGCCGCCGTGCGGAGCAGAGACAGCGGGATACGAAAGCGCAGAAGGCACTCGAGCGCACCACAGCTGCGGTTAATGCACCGGAGCTTCACGCTTTACGTCTGCAAAGGCGACGTGAGCTGGAGCAGCGTTCCGCGGAAAAGGTTGCCGAAGCTCAGGAGGATTCTAACGCCAGTGGGTCTGGCTCTGGCATTGTGACTGATATGCAGGAGTGAGATCGCCGTGCGACGTCGATCTGGAGGGCGTGTGTAACGGAAGTGACCGTCACATTGTATGCAGCCATTCATTCTATATTCCTTATTTTCTTTCATCTCTCACCACACCTTCCTTGCTACTTATCCTTCCCCTTGTATCTATTTTTTCGACCCTACATTACTCAACACTCCTTCCTTTTTCGTCTACCATCACACTGCCACCTGATCTCAGTATAAATACCGAGCTGTCGTAGATACGGTTCCTCCTTACCACAGTCATCTCGGATTCCTCTAATTTTTTCTGTGTGCCGGAACTCGAACCTCTCGCTTCCGTCACATGGGGCCTCTGATGGTTTGTTAATTTCATTTAAATATCTTTGTGCATTCAAACGGAGCGTCACAAGGAATCCCATACGACGCCGCACTGTATGCCACGCAGCTCGCGCTGCTCCTGCAGCACCTCGAGTGGCGCAAAACACGCGTGCTGGGATACAGCATGGGCGGCGGAATCTCCGCTGCGCTCGTGTGTGCGTTCCCTGCGCTGGTGGAGAGGGAGGTGGTGTTGCTGGTGAGTATGGGGGTGTTGGAGGTGTGTACTTGGAAGAGTATTGTTTTTGAGAACGCACTTATAATTAAGCAGCTGCCGCCCGCACCCCCTCCCTCGCCCATTGCCAGCCTTGCGGCCTCCGTCAAGGCGCTAGTCTTCGTGCGCATTCCCTTGTTCCTCTTCTTCTATGTAAGAATAATACTCATCTACATAGAAACCTGTGCGGCCCGTATCTATCCCTGGGAAGCGGTTGACTCCGATGGAGGAGGTGCGTTCGCCTAGCTAATTAATCACCGCACCCCACACACTGTCGTGTATCTATCTGTCCTTCTCGCCCCTTTTTTCGACCCTTTTCATCTCCAATTTCTTCACTTTATCCTTAACACCACCGTCACACACTTCTTTTCTCCCGCCATGTCCCTGCAACTTTCTCAAATGCACTTTCTTTCCTTAGATCGTCCCCCTCCAGTCCGCCGCCCTGCGCGGGTTCTCGCACGCGGTGCGCTCGTCTCTGCGTGAGGGCCCCATCACGAGGATGCACTGGCTGTTCGACGGGCCGCGCTGGTGGGCGGGCAAACGCGTGCTGATTGTTCATGTGCATGGTTTCCTTGATTGCAATGGCCTGATAGGCTTCTTGGGATTGCGAGGATACGATATCCTCATACGATTGGGTCGATGCGATCCTCAGGGAAAATATCCCGTTCCTGCCCATACACTTATCTCATATTCTGGAGAGGCGTTACTAACCAGAATATATAGGGCCCGCAAGACGCCATCATCCCGCTCAAGGACGCGTTCACGATCAAGGCGCTTCTCGATGGATCTGTGAGTCCACATTATGCCATTTATTCGTTTTTCACGCGTCGCTGCGCCAATGGGCCAATTCATACTGACTGACCTCCTTCTTCAACTTAACCCTACTTATTCTTTTTGGCCTACTTGCGCGATACTGACCGTTCGCATTTGCGTTCCCTAGGCAGACACAGGTGCTGCCCCGGCGGTTTCGCTCGTGCAGATCGCAGGCGCGGGGCACAATCTCCCGTGGACGCACGCGGACGAGCTGGCGAGGGCGGTGATCGAGTTTATGGAGGGGTCGTAAGTAACGAGTCGACATACAGTTTGTGGTGGTCGACTGGTACATATGCGCTGCGGAGCGAGGACGGGACGGGCAATTTTCGATTTTCGATGTTCATATGCATTCAAACAGCTGGATTGATTCATGGGAGGTGATATTCCCCTCTGTAGCAACGGCAGCCCCCGTCTATTCATGAGGGGAAGTCATTGATCGACTTTCTGCCTGGCAGAGAATTACGACAGCCTGCATTGAATTGTGCTTTCAAAAGAGACACGCGCTTATCGGAGGATCTTCATGTTAATCTTCTGGGTTTAAGTTTGAAGCTGTACAGATTTAAATTAAATTCAACTTGACTTGTTCAGTAGGCCATTGCTTCGCATGGCAAATACGAGTCCGTCCGAGGAGTCCTTGACACGCAGGAAGGCAATCATATAGGAAGCCTCCAACACAGTTTGCCCGAACTCTGGAAAATTCTCAAGACAACCTTGAAGACAGGCAATCATAGTGGAGCTGGCACAGCAAGACGGAGGTATATATCTAACACCATCAGGGACATTTATTGGGTATCAATGATTCTACAGAACATCCGGATATTCCCGAACCTCTTGCCTGTGAATCCTCGACTCGTCGCGCCATGCTTAAACAAATTATAAGCATCAGCTTCTGGATAGACAGTGTGAAGCTCTTGGGCGAAAGTAGATGACCGCAAGATGTCATCCACCATATTGTCTCCCAGCTTGCTACCAAATACTATTTTCGATAGTTGGGAACAACTACAATGTTTGTTTAAAGCAATTTCATGGATGGTTTCATTAGAAAAAGCCTTGATCCCTCTGCCATCCAGTGTAATCGCGTTGGGTAGAGCAGATATCATCTGCCACAGCTGTTCGGAACTCGAAACAAGTATAGAGAGCCGAAACATCGTAACCGATCGGAGTGCATCTCGCAAACGAGACTGTACATCGGTCAGCGACGCGTCAACCATAATTTGATCGTCGATCGTCAAACTCCGCAAGGGGACACCAGCCTCACATCAGAGTATCCCATGGGATAAAAAGTTAAATGTGTCAAATGAGACATACACGGAGAGGGCAGTTCGCACAAGCTAAACTTCATACAGGTAACGGAACGAAGGATCAAGTGCTCCAGCCCATCCCAACCTTTCAAAAAGGTCGCAGTTACTCTACTTATTATAATTGCACAAGGTAAAATTGGGGTATCCCACAAAGGACAGCATGACGGTCCATGGTATTTCTCTTTTGTTTTTTCAAAACCCACAAAGAACATTGAGGGTTTGTTGAACTGCCAGTGAGCTTTCGAAATTCTTGTACAGAATTCACGGGCTGAAAAGTTGATCTCTATAGGGGACAGATGGTTCCCGTCCAACCTTTAATATTGTTCTGCGGCTCCCAGCCAAAAGCAAATATGGTGTGCGAAGATAGGATATCGGGATACTTCAAGCCTGACCTGCCCTGAACGGAGTAACTCTATTTTCACCGATGCCGGAGAGACCTTTCGTAAAACCGCATTTTTCAACTTAATCTGGAAATTCAAGTGCTCCGGAAAGAGAGCTTAATCCATTGTGGCTGTCTATAAGCTTTGGTGGATTTTTTTTCTGGTAGGGAATAGGCAGCTGGAAATGACCAATGCAATTTGAATGCCAAAGCTCAAAATTGTGTCTGAAGCAAATATCTTGTCAGGAACATTCATTATAATGTCAGGAAACATTCATTAGATTGTCCTTTGTGCGGTGGAATAGCCCGGAGAATACTTTGATGCATTGAAAGAGTGTAGTGCACATGCCGAGGCATGTTGAACTTGTTTTTGATCCCATCAACTATGCAGTGCATCCAGCATTGAATCGGATTTATATATGTAGGCATTGTATTTTTTCCGGCCTGGTGGATGGAATCCCTTTTAGGGCCTGATTGGGAACCATTAATTCCTACGTGAATGTGAGAATTCTTGTAACGCTCCTGTCACGCGTCTTCTTTTGCTTGCTCCTTCGCTTCCCTCGACTGCTGGCGGCCACCACCCACTCTCCAGCTGCCCCCACAGCATGGCCTCTCATCCAGACTCTCCTACCCCCTCTGCTGTCTCCTCCTCCGATGATGTGGCTCCCGAAATCCCTCAGAATGCCGGAACCTCTTTCACCGAACTCGAGACCAACTATGCGCTGGAATTTCTGAAGAAGGATCCGTCCCAATACCTAAGTGGCAACAGATTCAAGAACAAAGCATTCACTGAGATCTCTGTGGCCCTGAAAAAACGGTTCCCCACGCGGCCCATACGCTCAAAAGACACGGCTGCCAACCGCCTGCGATACGTGATTATTTTGTTTCCGCTCGCTGCTTTCACTTTTTTTTTTTTTTTTTTTTTTTTTTTTTTTTTTGGTGGTACATAGGCCAGTAGCAACTAACAATTGGTTAGCCCATCCAGCTTGTAAAGTTTGGAGTGTTAGCTCCAGAGGGAGTGGTTTCCACCACCCAGAGAAATGCCTTACGCACGCCCTAAGGGCAGTGTGGGACTGGCGCGCTACCCAACACCTCGACTAATATTTCGCTGGGGCTGGGCATGTGTAAAAGCACGGCTACCCACTAAAACTCTGGGCTCCCGTAGCCAATTGGCCGGTAAGCTACGCTCATTATCAAGAGTGCCTGACCATGTTCCCAGGACGAGTGGTTTGGCCAGTGCGGGACGTTTCCCGCAGAGCGGCCTGTTCACGAGTGTGATATCGGTCTGTAGTCTCTGATTTATTGCGAACTTCCACTTATTCAGTATTTCTCCTTCGGACGCCGGTTCGCCGTCCCGAGATATGACACGATTGTTACGGAGCGTCCAAATGAGGTACGCGGACTCGGACATCAAGATCCGGTATAACTGTTCCGTACCATACTTCGTCCTTCCCTTATCGTCGCGGAACTCTGCCAGTCCGCATCCAAGTATCGTGCCCAACGACACGGAAGGCCATTCAGTCTCTCTTTCACGCCACAAGGTCTCAGCTGCTCGCCACACCAATTCTTGTCCGGGGCTGGTACACCGTGTTAAAATGTGGTCGAGGTCTTCAAGTTCCCCACAATCCTTGCATATCGCGCGGTCGTCGCACTCGGGAATGTGGGTCCAATATTTTCCAACCCTATGTGAGTTGTGAATGCCTCTCCATAGGAACTGGGTTACTCTGGGTAGGAAGTCCTTCGAATCGGTAGACTTCCAGATGTCGGCATCCGATACATACTTGTCGAATGTGTTCAGTGCTACGGAACGTACCAAATCAAGCATCTTAACTGTCGATGGCCTCGGGGGCAAGGCTTTCACCTTCTCCTCTCTGATACTGCGGTAGAAAATGCGCTGGCGGTTTCCCTTTAGACTGAGACCTGGGAGCACAGTGCCGTATGGTAGCGACAGGTCCCAAGTTTCGCCTGTTGCAGCTCCCGCCGCCCTCTTAGCGAGCACCGCAGCTTGCCTGCATTGTGCCCGTTGCGGTGAGTCAGCTCTTAAGACCTTGAAGACAGTGGGTGCCCTTCGAGCCTTGAGCTCGGCTGCCAGGCATTGCAGCACTTCGCGGTGTTGCACACCGGCCCATCCTTCATGCTCCCACAGAGGGAGCTTCTTGTTCATAGCCTCGTCGACGAAATCCTGTGTGCTGACTATCGTGAGCTGTGTCTCACTACTCACACTCCTTATCGCTGCTAATGCTGCGTACATTTCAGCTGCGTACTGAGATTGTTCACCTTGCGCCGGTAAGCACTTCCCTTTATTGTGGTCGTTGTCGTTGCCGATGAAAATACCAGCTGCCGCACATTTCTTCTTCCACGGGGGTGCATGCACCGACCCTGCAATGTAAATTATAGCGCTCACGGCGGGTTGCGCTAATGGTGGGGCCCGCCGTCAAGCGCGTGGGATTATCCGCTCCCTCGGTTCACCTTTCCGATTCGTCATTATCCGGAGGCCCTGGGACAAGCTAGTAATGCTCGTCGGAGGCACAAAGAGTCCTGTTTCAATTTCTTCCTCAGTCGCCGGCGCGGGGTCGCTTTCACTCTCCTGGCCATCTCGTGGGATCCATTTCGGCAGAATCTGCCGGAGGCGTGCGGCCGCAGCGACCGCACATGCGGGTTATCACAGCCGCCAAAAGTGCGGTCATCGTCGCACTCATCGCACTCGCAGGTGGCTCGTGGGCCATGCAGTGGGTTTCTCAGACGCTGAGCTAAAACCATGCCGTCTCTGACTTTTAGAACGGCGTGATTCCCCCTCATGCAAATGGCCTTCTCGTCGTTGTTCATCTGACGTCACAGGGGATCCTCACCGGGGTGATACCACATCGGCATCTCCTTCAGAATTTCTGCTTGTGGGTTTACTGTTGCAAACATCATCCCATATTTATTTACACATCGTACCAAGGGTTTGTGCAGGGCTGGGGGATTCACCTGGTTTACTTTCAACTTCTGGACCATTAGGTTCGTCTTCGCATTTTCTGTAGCCTTGGCAGCTTTTACAGTATGACGTGATAGCCTATGTAGGGCCAACGATACCCATGCGGCACGGTGATCGGGGTCGGTTTCTGCAAGAGAGGCGGCCTTGAGCATCAGGAGAGCGTCATTCCGTGCTTCTAGGTCAAGTAGTCCAATACCTCCCATTTCTCTTGGGGCCATCAGCATCTCACGAGAGATCATCGGCGATTTAGAATCGTTGATAAATTCGGACTGTGCCCGAAGTATGTGCTTTGTCACTGCAGTTGGCATTCCGTTGACCTGGGCCAGGTATTGCGAGCGGGAACCCGCCACAATCTGGTCGACATTTTTCCTCATACTTAAAGTTGGGTTCAGATTCGCCCATCGTTCATAGTCGGAGTCAATTTTTTCTAGTACCGGTGTCCACACACCAAAGGCACTGACGCCGTTACCAACGAAGCTCCCGAGTATTCTGACCGCCTCCCCCTCTTTCGCGATGTGGACGCTAGATGGGATCTGCTCGTCTCCGGGATGAAGCTGCCTCATTTCGAGGAGGCGTGTCCTAAATTCTACGCTGCCGAATGGGATGATTTCCGTCTTGGTGACATTGAAACGAGCACCTGATGCTAGACACCATTTGTCCAACACCTTTTGCAGCTCCTCAAAGCTGTCATGCTCACTTAAGTAGGCGGTGGTGTCGTCGGCAAACAATTGAACAAGCGCTTTCTCAGCTACCCCAGGTATGGAGTAGCCTCTCAGATTGGACTTCCGCAGCATTGAGGCTAACGGTTCTATTGCCAGGTTAAAGAGCAAACAGGAGAGTGGGTCACCTTGGCGCACCCCTCTAGTTACCCGGAATGAAGAGCTTATCTCACCGTTTACGATTACACAGGTGTCCGCAAATTTATAGAGCGATCGCACAGTATTGACAAAAAAAATCCGGGAGGCCGCTCTGTTTGAGAGTATCCCACAGGTAAGAATGTAATGTTCTATCGTACGCTTTCTCCTGGTCAAGGGCTACAATGACTCCGTTCTGTAGATCTTCCTCGGAATACTCAACCACTTCCATGGCGAGATATATTGCATCGGTGATTTTCCGTCCTTTCACGAACCCAGACTGGTCTTTGTGAATGAGGTAAGGAGCAACCCTGCTTAACTTGTTGGTAAGTGCCTTCGTAAATATTTTATAGTCTGAATTGAGGACTGTTATAGGCCTATAGTTGGCTATATCGGTCGGGTCTTTCTTCTTGAAAAGGGGGCACATCCATCCCTTCGAGAAATCTGTCCCTTCGACCATCCCATGTTCCTCAATGTCGTTGTAGACCCAGGTGAGCACTTTTGTAATATTGCATGTCTTCTTCTGCGGCTTATCGGCCTTTGCAGCCGCTACAGATTCTTTATTAATTGCATCAAGTCGTTTCCAGAATTCAGTCTTGATACCATTCACGCCCGCTGCTTTACCAGACGCTGATTTATGTAGGGATTCCATGATGTCACTTTGGTTGAGTTTTTTCGATAGCTCCGTCATATCGACCTGATTCCCGGCTCCAGATAGAGAGCCTAAGGCCTCTTTTTGGGCTTCGTCACGGGTTTCCTGATTGAGACCCATCCCGTCAGCTTGGAGGTCGTTGTGGTAGTCCCGTGCGATTTCTGCCATCTCGGAGGACCGCCGGCTGCCTCGTTCGGGTTCAATATCCGTTCTCCTGAGGTATGTAATAGTATCTCGTGGCTTCGTGCCCTTGCTGAGGTTTACCGCATACTTGGTAATATGGTTCAGCTCCGTAAACCCCCGAACTTTAGTTTCAAGCCGTTGCCTCTCCCTCTGACGGTCCACTAGCTCATCTATTCTCTTTTCGATCATCGCTACTAGTTCGGCTATTTCTTCCGGCGACTTATTGGGCTCGGGATCTGGGTGCCCGGCATTCAGGGGCTCTACCTCCGCTGTTTGCGTGTCTGGGCTGGTCGACGTGTTCGCAGATGTCTGTCCTTGCGCACTAGGTGCCACACCGTTAAGTAACACTTCGCGTTCGTCTACGAGCTTCTTTTTCTTCTCCGCTGCCGCTCCCACAGCTATTTTGGCTCTTTTTTTTGCGGCTTCCAGTATCTCGTCCTTGAAAGCTTTGAATTTTGTCTGCGCATTGCAGGATTCGGTACGTGCCTCGTCCATTGACTCTTCTAATTTGACCGCTTTCTCCATTGCAATAGTCATGAATTCTTTATCGTTCAGGAGAAAATCAGGCATAGCCCACCTGCCTTTGCCAATATATGGCGCTCCTGGGGCAGATATCGATGTTGACACCATCCTGTGGTCGGTCAGACCTCCTACGGTATCACTAATTTCCCAGTGTCTGCAATTCTTCATGAGGGTTGGGGATACAAGGATTCTGTCGATGCGTGACAATGTCCCGCTCGTACTTACGTGAGTGTAGGCTTTCGTGTCTGGGTTCATTTGACGCCAGCCATCTTTCATTTCCATCAGGCGCACAAACCTAAGGTAGGCTTCCACCACTGCACTTGAGTCGGTATGATGCGGTAGACGGTCTATTGCATCAGGGACCAAATTAAAATCCCCCCCCATGGCGTCCGGAACCGGTAAGTCCGTCGTTAGCCATAGGTCGCACAATGTGTTCCAGTAGTTGATTTTTTCTTCATCAGACTCCGTCGGGGCATAGATTCCAAGCACAGTTATTGTTCGAGTGCCGTGCCACGGAACTACTGCGAGGATTGCCTTACCAGGTATGAGATAATGCACTTTGACTCCTTCAATGTTCGTGATTTCTCGATTCAGGACAATCGCTATGCCCTTTGCCGCCGGATTATCGGGGTATTCATAGTTGAAGAGCTTTAATCGCTTGCTCATGAAGCTCTCCTCTATCTCTAGAGCTTGAGCTGCCGACATGTGCGTTTCCGACACGATCATAATGCCAATTTTCTGTTCACGCATCATGCGATGTATCCCATGCCACTTGTGGCTATCTTGTGTGATTGAAGCGGCTTTCACGCCATTTATGTTTATCGCCGTGAGCTTCACCTCGGCTGTGGTGTTACGGCTAATGCGCGGATTATTCAACTGCTGCTTTTTCCCATTTCTGATTAAAGAAAGCTGGGGCATGATCCTCATCCTGGGGACAGCCCCTCGGTGGGCGTTGTTGCCCACCTCCCGTAGCTCTGGCTTGTGCTCCCATTTGCAGAGCTCCAGGGTTGACCGCGGTCCCTCCTACACGTACCCCCGCCTTTCTGGGTTTCCCCTTCTGCGACCGTTGTCGTGTTGTTGGGATGGCTGAGTCTCACCCTCGGACGACGTGCCCGGATTTTCCGCAACACCACCATTACCGCCACGACGTACTCGCGCACGCGTGTATGGTCGTCGCTCTTCGCCAGTCTCTGCGGCAGCCAAAGCAACGTTGGAGCTACCGCAGGGGGGGTCTCGTTGAGAATAGCCGGGGCTAGGCCCCCGGTCGCCCCGGCTCCCGCTGGTTTCATTATTTTGTCTCGTAGCCTGCGGGCACTGACGAGGAGGATGTGCCTGCTCCCCTAAACCCTCCCGTGATCCAGGAGGGTCCGTGGCGCCATACAGTAATTCTTGTGGTTGTGTCATTCATATTTGAGAGTGGGGTGGAACAGGTGTGCTTGCAGTCGCGTTTCATGGCACGAAAGCTGGCGCACATTGTGCCAGAAGACTCAGGCCCGTGTTCCCGGAAGCCGGATAGTCTTCGTTGATAGTGTAGACCTTGGTAAAGCAAAATGTGTATCATTCGTAAGGAAGTACTGAAAACATGCAAGAAAATATGCAGACTGAAGGTATCGAGACGTCTAATATGTATCGCGGAAGCGAGGACCACAATGTATGGAAGGAAGTTCTAAAAGTAGTCATCGCGCTCGCGGCGCTTACCCTGCCCCTTGTAGTCGTTGCCTTTCTTCCCCTTTCCATCACCGCGGGGTTTCTTGTAGGCACCTTGGTTGCGACCATTGCCCGAGTTCGATCCAGAGCCGCCCGCGGAAGAGAAATTGTTGGGGCGCATGCGCTCCATGGCCTTGGCGGCAGCAGCCCGACCGGCGTCTTCGATCGCAGTTATGGTCGCGGCGGTAGGGCCAAGCCATCCCGGGACATCAGGGAAGGGACAGAGGGTGGTCGGGTGATCAATGGAAGGGCAGATGCGGCAGCGGATGGTGCGCATGAGCCGCGCCAAGCCATAGCGCGAGGTCATGATGCGCAGCTTGCCGAAGAGGCGGCAAAGCTGCTCCCAGCTGGCACGATCGTTGGTGGGAGGGTTGACGTGGAGGCACCAGGCAACAGTGCGGATGTCGTTGTCGAGGAGAATGATGCCGCGGACCCTGATGAACGCCAGGAACTGGGCCCACGCTTCGCCTGCTGAGACCTGCGGCCCGAATGCATCCCGGTGAGTCTGAACAAACTGAGCGATCTCGGTGTTTTCCCCAATGGCGGTGTGGAGGAGGCCCAGGGCGATGGCAGCGCCGGCGTCGGTGTTGGGACTGTGAAGCCAGCGAAGATCCCTACAAAGCCAGTAGCAGGCATGTCGTAAGGGATGGGGAAGAAGGTGATGTCGGCAGACGAGATGGCGCGGTTGTTGAGGATGCTTCCGGCGAGGTTGTTAGGGAGGTCGGCAATAAGCCAGAGAGCAGGGCTGCTTCCGTTCGCAGCAGTGGGAGGGGTGCCAAGGGTGAAACTAGCGGGGTCGATGTTGAGGAATCCACCCATGGCGTCACGAAGCCGGGCGTGGGTACGCATGGTCACCCCGTTGCCACTGCTCACGACCGCGTAGAGCTTGTCGTGGTCGACCTCATCGTTAAGTGCAACGAGGTCTCGCAGGTATCTCTCGAGGAGGAACTGTGCCGAATATTCAATGGTGGGGAATCTGCCTGTGGGGGTGGGCGTGTATGCACCACGCGGGGGAAGGCCATCTGCGGTTGCCCACAAGGGCGGGGGGGCAGCAGCAGCGGCATCGGCGGGGGCAGGGGGCGGCGCAGCAGCGGCGGCGGCATAAGTAGGCGCAGCAGCGGCAGCGGGAGGAGGAGTGGCATCGGCGGCGGGAGGGGGCATGGCCTTGGACGCCTCAGATGTGGCGACTGCGGCGGGCAGGGTGGTTATGGGTGCGAGGAATGGGTCGTCCGATGCGCCGGCCATGGCAAAGGGAGCGGGAGCAGCGTCACCAGTGGTGTTGGCGCGCATACGCTTAGACGGAGAGCCGGGTTCGCCGACAGGGCAGCGGGAAGACGATGCGCCGTTAGAAGTGTGGTTGCTGTCGGTGGGAGGACGAAGAGACTCGGCCTTGGCGTGCTCGATGGCTCGGACGAGGGTTGCGTCGTTGGCATTGTTGGCGTCGATGTCGCTGGCGTTGCTAGCAACAGCAGCAGCGGTAGCTGAGGGAGAATTCAGATGGTGAGGACAAAGAGAATGTGAGTGTACGCACTCGAGCGTGTAGCTCTCACCTTTCCTTTGCCCTTGTTGGCCTTGGTAACGCGGGCCTTGGTCCCAGTGGCGGGAGGGGTGGGCGTGAGGGGGGGGAATTCCTCGAGGGAGGGCGCGGTCACCACCGGGGTGGTGGCGCGTGCAGGCATGGGGGTGGGGGTCGTGTCACGGGTCGCGCCGCTCTCCCAGCCGAGCGGGTCGGCGGCCTCGCTGGGAGCAGGGGTGGTATCGAAGTGACCGGCATAGTCGAAGTCCGAGTCGTAGTACAAGTCGCTATTATCGGAGGGGGTGGGTGAAGCGGTACGGCCATTGGTACGAGTGATAGCCATTGTATGAGATGAGAGGTGGGTTGGTTCGGAAGTTAAGTTGGGAGCTTGTTGGGCAGTGGAGTTAGAGCTAGTCGCTTGGGGTGAGGACGACGTACCTGCTCCAAGATATTTAACCCTGAGAGGACAAAGGGTGTGCGTGGATTGGCTCGCCAAAACCTCGTAGAGGATGACATATTCGGGACGGCGGGTCTCTTTGTCCAGAGGAAAACGAGGCCAAGGGCGTGTAGCACTTTCATCCTTGGGGAAAGTGAGTGGCGCTCAAAGAGGACGCGCTCAATGCTCCACATCGAGGGGGATCCATCTTTGTGCAGTGCGCATCTGATGCGTGCGGGAGGCGGTCGACACCGTTGAAGAGAAAACGAGGTCGTGGCGGTCGGGCAGAAGGTGACGTGTCGTGTGAGTTTGTGGACGCTTCGCACTGTCAGTGCGATTGACGTGCGTGCGATTTGCCGTGGCCTCAAGGCTGCGGCGTTCTTGTTGTCACCGGAGCAGTGGCACAAAGAGGAGGAAGGAGGAAAGAGGAAAGAGGAAAGAGGAAAGAGGAAAGAGGAAAGAGGAAAGAGGAAAGAGGAAAGAGGAAAGAGGAAAGAGGAAAGAGGAAAGAGGAAAGAGGAAAGAGGAAAGAGGAAGAGGAAAGAGGAAAGAGGAAAGAGGAAGAGGAAAGAGGAAAGAGGAAAGAGGAAAGGCCTGAAGGCGGGTGGATGGACGGTGGGGAAGCTCAGCCGGTGTCGCGTTCGTGCGGTCGTGAGTATACGGAGGTAACTAACGGTTGTACCTCACTTCCACTGCACGGAAAATGTGTGCGTTCTGTATGATGTCATCATTTAGGTGGAATATCGCCAATAACACTTTGGGGCAAGGAATGGCGCGATGGCCGACGTATTAACGTCCCAGGGGGGGTGAGTGGTGTCTATGCGTCCCCCGCTAGGCTCCAGAGACCAGCAGGCATCTCCTTCATCGTCTGGCGGGCGAGCGCACCCTTCCCGGTGGCGTGGGAAATCCGACTGTCATGACGGTTCGGAACAAGGGGCCCCCCCCCGCTGCTTTCACACTTATCTTTCCTCAGGTCAAGAACATCTATGAAGAATACAAATTTGTGAGGGGAAAGAGTGGCGTTGGATGGGATGGGATGACGGGGCGAAGAAAAGCTACTGCAGAGGCCGATTTCGTCAAAAACTTTGCAGTGGTGCGCGTAGCTGAGCCTCACATCCAACTATGTGCTAATGGGATGTAGGAACATGGCGAAAAGTACATGAAATGCTTCAAAAAACCCTGTCCATACTACAATCGTCTTGCGGAACTTTTTGGTGGCAACAAGGCCACTGGCGAACATGTCCTGCATCTTACAAAACCCAAGTCGAAGAAATCTAAGCCGTCGTCTGCTTCCACTTCCGCCTCTGCTTCTGCCTCCACATCCGTCGCTGCTCCCTCCTCGTCGTCCCCTCTGAAGCGCAAAAGCGTGCGCCAGCCTCTCGAGACTATCCCGAACGATATTATTGACATAGACAAGGACTCTGCACCCAACGAACCTCCTTCCCTGAAGCCGTACGACGATGAGCTTCTCGCCCCCTCCGCCAAACGCCGTCGCCTCCCTGACACCCTCCACAACGATGAGGAGAATGAGAATAGCGACCAGCCGAAGAAAAAGGCTAGTATGCGCGACCGCGACCGTTCGACGTCGGGCAGTTCAAGCTCTGGTGGTCGTCGTGCTTTACGCAACGCCGAAACAGGGAGCGAGATCGCGCGTGGTCTGAATTCAATTGGCAAGGGTATGTCCGCACTGATTTTCACCAAGGCCGACACCTCGCATGTCGACGCGATCATAGACGCATTCACCGCCGACCCCACCCTCCTCCCTGACGATCCTGATGGCGAATACTACGCCCTGTTCTTGGATGCGTTGAGCATGAACGAAATGCGCGCACGTGTATTCATCAGGACCACAAACCGCATCCAGTGCATCGCTTTGCTGAAGTGTGTTCTGGCCGAGAAGGATGTAGAGGTGCCTTTCAATTGGGTATAGTTCTTTGCTGTGTTTGTTGCTCATCGTGATCATCTGGGACCCTCTCGAATTCTCTGTATCCCTCCAAATTTTTGTTACAATGTGTACTAGTCCGAGTTGTCATGTTCTGCAATGTATTGATTCCACATGCTCATCATAATCCGCTCCCACCGCCTGTTTGCCCTCTCCGACTCCTCATCTGTGATCTGTGATTGCGAGTACGCGCCGCTCCGGAATGACCGCACCGGCGAGGAATGGGTGGGCTTCGGGATCGTACTCCTCTTGATTATTCAGGTCAAAAGCAAAGGAGTTGAGCCGGTCATGGATGCAAAGAAATTGTGCAAGGCTCCCGCTGCAGCTACAATCTTTGCCTGCACCGCATACGAACACTCCGGGCTGGAGATGAGGATGGGGAACTGGCACTTCATGACACCAATATTCGCTCAATCGCATTTCGTAGTCATGAGTGCCGGAGGTTATACAGCTCCTGTGGTGTCTCGGGTTCGCGTCCGCTATCGTCCCACTCCTTCAGGTGATAGCGTATAGCAATAAACAGGGCCAGAATGAGGTCGCAATTGGGGAATCCCGCATCTCCGAGGTAATAGCAATATTCGGGTAGGGCGAATCCGTTGCGACGTGCAGTATCGAAAAGTCGCCCATCTGCAGCGGTTCCTTCATACCCTGGCATGATATATGTGAAGCGGAGGTCAAAATCACATGCCGCCAGGACATTCTGGGAGATGGCTCCATGTCGATCACGATAACGGACGGTATCAGCAGCAAGCACGAAGGCGTTGATGTGCGTGCCGTCAACGGCGCCTCGGCAATAGCGAAAGAAGGGGAAATATGCGGGATTGTCGGCAATTTTCGCGGGAGTAGAGTCTGCGGGGTTCTGCACATATTTCTGATAGAAGTTCCCGACGGCGATGTCAAGGACGAGGTTTGTGTATTTGCTGATCGTGTCGTTCGACCTCTGGAAACGCTCCATCAAGTCCCTCTGGCTGCTCGCATGCACAAACCAGTAAACGAATATGGCTGTTTGTTCTGCTGCAGTAATGTGCCGGCTGTCGCCCAGAGCTGCATTTGTCGAGAAATCCCAGCATAGCAACAAAAAAGCCCCGGGATACATCCCCAGCTGGTCAAGACATCGCTCTGGATGGCCATTTATAATCTCGTCAAGCCAATCCTGACCTGCGAGAATGGACGTGTGACGAGGTATGGGAATCGGGTGTTCTAGATGCAAGAGACTGTTGGCAGAATAGATGGTCGCAAGCGCAGCGGCAGATAGAGCATGTCGGCGGCGCTGAATCAGCTGAAGGATGTCCGGAGAGAGGTTGTGCACGTCGTTCCGACGCACAATGTGTGTGGCGGGCATGGGGACACGTAGTGCGGGGCTTCAGGCGGCGGAGGTGGGCGTTCGGGATGTGTTTGATCAGTGTGACTGATTGTGACTTTTCCAGATTCACGCAGGAATTAATGGTTCCCGATCAGGCCCTTAGTCATAAAATATGGAAACTGTATTTCCAAATAGGCTCCCCAGCGGGCCTCAATGGGACGGTGCCTTAAAATGCTAGTTACCTGGTGACTGGTGATTCAGCATGAGGATTAGTGAGCACACCGAGAAACCTGGCTTATGCATCACCTTAATCAGTGGCAAATAACCGTGGCTAATACTCATAAAATTAAATACACGCACGTCCGACACGCCCAGTCGTGACCGTGTATGAACGGCTATGGCTGAATGCGAAAGAAGCGATAGTTGTAAGTCGCGACTTTCAAGTCGATAAATGGTATGGACCCGTTCAATCATGTCAGGCCGATAGCGTCTGTGGAGTATTAAAGTTGGTGTTGGTTTTCTGAGTTCCCAAAAAAAAGAAAAACCTGGCAAAACGTGGTTGCACTGAAGTCCTTGGCATCAACCCAATCAAATTCCCATCCCACGAAAGAATAAGTCATCAAATACTGAATTTTCGAGAAGTTTTGGCCCAGGAAGATTACTAAAAATGATTACCTAAACAAGTTTAGGACTCGCAAAATCTGGATGACCAGAGGGTTCACGAATATTCAACAACTCAAACTTGAAGCCCAACAGATAGTGTATGCATATTGATAATTCACATCAACCAACTAAATCTGTGGCCACTTTATATTGATAGCGGCAGTTTTTGTTCTTCTTTTTCAACAGAAACCATCGTTCTACAATAATGGTCCACGCAAACCCAGGTTTTGAGTGAGGAGCGTTCAGCTAGGCCTTATGTGCGTTGACGTTCTGGTGTTCCGACGCGAGCAGTGCAAATAATTTGACATCTTATAAACCCGGAATTTCCGGCCCTTAGGCCTAAAATGGAGTGTCAAGCATGTGGCCCTTAGGCCCTATGAGATCCCCAATTGGAAAAGTTGGATTCGAGCTTGATTCGAGCTGAATTGATTTGGAAAGTTCCGTAACGGGTTATTCCGACCCATGGCTGTGCTGCCTGCCTTGGTGTCACGGTGCAGGTTGCTCCGTGGATATTTAACCAGAAACAGAGAGTAGATAATTGAGAACAAGACTAGAAGAGGAGGAGCGTGCAAGGTAACTGGCGTTGGGAAGACAAGACAAGTATCTATGCCCAGAATATATATTGTACGTCGCCGAATCCCGATAAGTAAATTGTCCGAATCTATCTACAACTATCTACGCCGCCGTTGCGTTTAAGGCTCCAATCATTTAGTTTTCGTGTATGGATCTTGGCACACTAAACGGAAATGGTATCTAAATCGTTTAAAACAGTTTAAAACAGTTTATAAATGGTAGTTTTGAAGGAGTTTTATTTCCACCACCAAGAAACTGTTTCTGAGATAAATTTTCAGTCCCAAATGTGCGTGAGTCCACAGAGTGTTTCTAGCCTTCAATTGTGTCCAAGTGTCTGTAGGACATCAAGATACGCGGTGGTTGCGTATCAGCAGACACATCCTACCACATGGATCTTCCCCAAGGGGAGGCATTCCGTTTTCATGCCGCCAGCACCCGCAAGCGTGCAATGCCAATATTTCAGTCATTTGATCAGCCTATCTTGGGCTCAGTTCTGTGGGCAGACTGGTGGCTGTACACCTTTGAGTGCAGAAACAAAAATCAAACCTAGAATTCTTTCTGATTTGTTTAGATTTTTCTTTTTTTTTATTACACCCAAAAGTGTACAGCCACCAGTCTGCCTACAGAACTGAGCCCAAGATAAATAGGGAAATCATCTTGAGCGCCTTGAGGTTCTGCAGATTGCCGAAATCCTCGAATGCAACGACTATGCTTTGGAGTTCATCAACAATGTCGATAGACTGCAAACTCTGGGTATCGTGGTCTACCGCCTTTTCTGTTCGGATAAGTCAGGTAAAATGGAGGACATGTAAGGAGATCGGACGCACGGCGAAAATCCATCGCGCGAAGAGTGCGCAGGTTTTTTGGGTGCGCATTGAGAATGTAGTATATGGATGCATTGTCGAGGTCCACCAAGCGCAGGTGGGTGGCGTCCAGGACAGATAGTACGATTTCGATGACGATGGGAGTTAAGGTGGTGAGCCTGAGATGTGGAATGACGATGGTAGGGGCTGCAGGACGGCGCATAAGAGAGGAAAATTTGACTCGATCCAGGCACAATTCCTCCAAAGCCGGTGACTGGTTGAGCAGCGCTGTGAATGTGTCCACATCGCCAAGGGTGACACCGGTTAACACGAGAGACCTGAGGGACGAGGTCGACAATATATCCCTGGGTGTAACTTTCACAACGACGAGGTTGCTGCGGTGCGGGGAGCGCATGCCGGCGATGAGCTCGAAGTGTGTCAGCTTCGACAGGCAAAGTAGCGCGTTGGGAAGGCCTTCAATAACAGTGGCGGAGACGCGAAGACAAGAATGCCTGACGTATAGTGGCCCGATGTGGGGAGATTCGAGCAGAAGGCGGGCAAATTTGCGCACACGATCCTCGTTCCAGCAGTTTATAAAGGCGAATAAATGCATGCGACTCGGGCCAGTGAAGGAGCGCGAGACCAGTGCGCAAGCCCTCAGCGTGATTGCTGCCGGTGGCTCGGATCGTGTACAATGTAACCAGGATTCCCCAGGCTGCAAATCTTGGGCAGCGCTATCGATTATCGCGTTGACGAGCTCTTGGGGCACGTGCATTTCCAAAACTGTTCAGAGAGCAGCGAATTAGACCGTATTGAGTGAAGTTAAGGAAAGACTATACCTCGATCTAGACTCTGGCGATGGTGGAGGTGAAAGTTGAGTGGCAGACACGTGCGGGGCGCCAAGCAAACAATAACTTCTGATCGGATCAACATTTGAAGCAGGTGATAATACACGCTTTGACCGTTTACGCCGGAGGCTGGGCCAGCTATCTGGTGGCTGGCAGAAGGAATTGTGTAAACTCCAAATATCTCTCGATTGTCAATGGTTGCTTACAAATTTTATAAGGTAGCAGAGCGACTACGGTGTGTCCATATGAGGTTGAAGTTTGAACTCGTCCATATCATCTTTGATGCCCAGCTACTACCAGAAGATACTCGAAGGCCTCATTAGCGCTTTTGAAATCGCAAATTGGATTGGTGATACTTAATGGGATTCACCGCTCATAATATCACTCATAAATGCTAGTCCGGGCAATGATTTCTCTCCCCATACGCGTCCAAGAGTCTCAGATATACATCGGAAGTATACTAATCGACTGTGTTTGCCAATTAAAGTCTAGACATGAGTGCTACAGTTCGGGCTCCCAGGCAAAAAATCCGAAGGCAACCACAAACCATGCGCGTACATGCATATTTAAATGGGAATGTCACTGGCAGATGTTGGGCAGGTGCGTAGGTTTTGTTACGATCCCAAGCTCCGAATTAGAGTAAACTTCAGCCTACAGAGAAACACCTCAGAAATACAAGTGAAGTCATCGGTGTCTTGGATTTGCTCCTTTAAAGAAAAAACAGCGAATTACAGCGTTGAACTGAATTATTCATGTCCATCGGTCTGAGGGCAGAAATGCTAAGGTGGCAGAGTACCGGGTCTCAGATAATAGCAATAATTATCCGCATTCTAGCACATGACTATGACTTCTCTCTCTTCGGCTTTCTTCCCTGTATGCGCGTCGAATAAGCACATGTGCCTCAGCCGTGGAGTGGATTTATGTTGTTTGATGGCCTGGTCCGAATGAGAGATTTGCCCTTCGTCAAATTGGGTCTGGAGGTTGACCATGCGCAAGCTCGAAATTCTGGAGATACGAGGACATCTTCTACTTCATGCGTGCCAACTGTACGGAGCCCGTTCGGTACCTGCTCTATTCCTAGTCATCATACTCCATTGTGGGATACACACAAATCTTCTGGGCTACAGAGGGCAACAAACCGCGCACCAGATCCAATTCCGGCGGTACATACTCGTCGTCGTCTGTGTGCGCATATATCTCCACTTCTTTGAGGGTTTCACCGGCTTGCATGAGCAATCTGTCAAGACTCGACCACCGCTCCGCTGTCATATCGTCGTCAATACCAAAATTTTCATAGAAGAAACGGAGGGATATGGTCCGGAGCGTCGTTAGATGGCTAAGATTGCCAAACAATTTTAGGGTGTCGGACATATGGTAGGGTGTTGATTCAATGTCGATATGGCGCAGAGATATGTTGCTTTTCAAAATGTCTGCGTCGCTTGGCGTTCCTGTGGTTCCGAATTGAGTGTTTGAGCAGTTGGGGAAGCGGATCGTACGGACTAAACGACTCAAAGCATTGGACTTTTTGGAGAGTTTTCGAATTCGCTCCCAAAAATGGGATCAGGGGGCCGGTCACATGCAGTGATCGTAGATGCCTTATATCCACTGCGCTGGAGATGTGTAGCATTGAATCGGCAGCCGCAGCGGCAGCGACTTGTGTCACTATGCCATCAAATTGTATTTTGAGAAAGTCCAGGACGACGAGAGCTTTCTGAGAAGGGGGACTGGATGGGCGAGTAGATGTATCGTCAAAGCTGATCCATTCTAGAGTCAGTTCCTTCAAGCCGTGTGCGTGGCTGAGCAGAGACTGGAGTTCCATCACCGACGCGAACTTGTGCTGCCCGAGAGAAAGACTCCGCAAATGCGGGAGACGAAGCGCCTCACGGAAGGCGTTTTTGAAATGGTTTGGCTGACGATTCCACCAAAATGGGTTGAGGGTTGAAAATATGGCTAGATGTACCAATTTCGGCACCAGATGAAGGACTCGAGAGGCCAGGGTGAAGTCGACATCAAGGGATTGAGAGGACGTGGAGGTCAGAGTGATACCAACATATTTCACGTATGATGTGAGAATATGGGGAGACTCCGAAACGAGGACTTCGAGTTGGGATGGATGGCGGGTGTAGCAATTGATTCGAGCAAACAGATGCTCCCGACTGCGGGGTAGAAAAATGCGAGAGGCGAGAGCACACGCCCTGAGTGCCGCGTTCTCCGATGCATGGTCGTGGTAGCTACCGGGCTTTGCTGCTTCACCCCGCGGGGCGAATTGGTCAATGATGGCGTCAATGAGTTCTTGGGGGAGGGTTGCCATCGGGGAAGCTATCGAGAGAGGAATTGAAATAGTCAGCAAGGAGCATACTAGTGACCTCTGGGAAACACACCTGGCCCGCCCTTTCCGGTTCCGGTTGGGGAAGAGCCCAAGAAGAGCCACTTGATGCAGTTGACACCGATTTGTCTTTGTATCGATACAAACAAGCAGATATTGTATATTGTATTCCGTTGGGCATAACAGAGCAGGAAAGTACAGAATGGCGAGCTAACTAAAGCGCAGAGTATGTAATCAATAGCTAAAGCGAGAGGGAAAGGTAGAAAGTCATTATACACGTACCGTGAAGGCATCAAGGACGACCCTCTTAGTGATATGTACCTCCACAAACTCCGCCTGAAGACATCACTCCTCCCTCCGGAGTCAGAACGCTAGGAGGAGTACACTCTCATCCCCATCCCGCCCGTCTCCGTCGACATGAGGAGTACGACGACGCCCACACATTGTTGACCAGAGGAGAGCTGTCAGGACCAGTAGCTCCCAAAACCCCACCACAGCAACGACGTAGAGGCAGAGGACAGGGCAACGCGCACCCTCCTTGTCAGCCCGCGCAGTAAAGCGATGGCACCATGATCTACTCGCTAACAGCCACGACGCGCGGTCAGAAACGCCCACGCGGACGAATCGCGCACACGATGCCACTGCATCCCTACCGCCTCGACGTCCCCGCCCCAGACACTCGCCACGATTTCGAGGCATACCGGCTCGAAGCACGCGCTGCCCCGCTCACGCCAAACGACCACCGAACCCGCCACTCTCAGCAGCCGCCTCACCGAAAGATAAAGCCGATACACGCCCGCTCGTGAAAGGGCTTGACGGCGGGAGCCTGCATGGGCCGAATCGCGCATGCACCACCCCCACTCAGCTCTCCTCGCGCTAAAGCCGCAGGCCCTGCAGACTCGGAGTCCCCCACAAACTACGTGCCGCGCAGGACGCCGACGACATATACATCCCAGAGAGATTCGGGACTCCAGCGCCATCCCACCAAATAGCGATCCCCATCCGCACCCCAGCGCCCGCCCCCACCGTCCCCAGTGCAGTAGCCCATTCTCTCCCGCGCGTGGATGGGAGTACGGCCCGCGCGAACGCGAGCACCTCCAGCCACCAGCTGTGCGCGCAGCAGCACGAGGGGATCAGGCCCGCGGCCAAGACGCACACCCAACGACAGCGCGGTCGTCACGCCCGCGCCTGACGACCCTTATCGGCAAGCCAGCGTCAGAAAGAATGAGCAAAACACGCGGCGCGCGCGGTGGCGACGCCCATCCGCGATCCCCCATTCACTCGCCGGAACACCACCGATCCCGCGCGACATAGTCGTCATCTAAACTCCACCCTCGAAGGTTGCGAGCGCACCCTCCCCGCCCGCGCCGGCGAATATGTACCCCAGCCACATCGCACCCAGCCACATCGTACCCGCAATACCGGCGCGCGCACGGTGAGAGTGGGCAACTCTGCCCACGCCGGTGCGCGCGCCTCACGCAACTACACTCAGCCTCGTTGCAACACCCGTGGGATGCGATAAAAGACGGCCAAGATCGCACCCGCGGTACCACGGAAAAGACGCGCGGCGCTCCTCGGTGGGCAGAGACGGGAGCTCCGTCAGTGGATAAAGGCACTGCTGTATCCGCGGGTGAAACGCCGCGCCTTCATCGTACGGGTCGTGAAATTCGACAGGTCGAGGAGAGGGAGGAATGAAAGATGGTATGAAGCGTGACAGGTGGGAAACGATGTACTTACATCGATAGCGCCGGTTCCACTGCTGCTCGGCACAAGGCGCTCGTGAGGAGCTATAAGAAGGAAAGCGCATCAGTACCGGCCGCGGATGTGGGAAAGGGAGCTCGAACCATAGGCGCTGGGGGGGCTCGTTCCGTACAAGATCGTAACGTCGTTTGCGGCGGCGCTCCGGCGCTGGACGAAGTATCCGCGGTCGCAGTCGCTAGGACTGATTGGCGTGGGGTAGAATGAGATTATACGAGCTGTTTTCCCCCGCCCGGATGTCGAACGAAAGAAGGGCTTAAATCAAGTTGAATTGTGCGTCGTACTGTTACGTGGTTCTGCAGCGATCGGCGACTGGGATTCTGTTGACAAGGGTCAGCGTCAACTTCAAGAACAAGATCAACCGTAACGCGGAAAGGAATCGAAATAGGACCGAGAATAGGGAATGTGCGGATTCGGCGAGATTAAAGATAAAAGAAGAGCCTACGTACCATTTATATCTCCGATCTCGCAGTCCACAGATGACCACCGGTGCCATACATGAGTATCAGGGAGTAAAGAGCCGTCGTGGAATGAGTCAATATACGCGCGTCCGTCAGGCAGGGCGCCAGGGAAGACGAGGTACGCGCACGCCGAGCTTCGAGCTCGCTCGCTGCGTGCTCGAAGCAAAGCGTCTGGGTAGCTGGTGTCGACTCCCGCGACAAGAACGCCGCTGTCTTGCGCCAGCCGACGCCCGATAGGACAACGAGGAGAGGCGAACCGCGACGGGTGGGTGACCTCCGACGAGATACGAGTCCCGCTGCTGCATAAAGGGGAAAAAAGCGGAGGTTAGCGCGGACGTTCGAGGTGGAGGGTATGAATGAGGAAAGACACTGAGACACGGAGTATGGGGGAGAGAGGAGGAGGAGGAGGGAAAGTAGCGGGATGTGGAGAAGTACCTACCTGATGTCGAGAACCAGGCTTCAGCAGCAGCCGGCGCCTGAAGTCGTAGGGCGATGCTGACAAGAAACGCCCGTTGGGAACTTCATGTGTACCGAGGTGCAGAGAGCCCGAGGATCTGGGTATGCTGAGAGACGACGGCCGCGTCGGCACTCGAGACGCGGTGGGCCGAAAGATGTGGCGCCTGTGCTTGCGCATCACAGAAGGACGGGACCCTATTGTACGTCTCGGCTGGACGAGAGGGTTAGAAACTATTGAGCGAAAGGTCAGCGGGTAGGCTAACAGGGGGGTGAAAAAGGAATGTAGAAGGATAAAGAGGAGGGACGACCCAGAAGAACAGAGCTTTCGGAATAAAAAAAGAAAGAACGGCGGCTGCTTACGAGGAACAAGAGAGCCGTAGATGGCATAGATTTGAAGGTGAAAAAGGCTAAGCAGCAGGTTTGGGTCGTCGTTGTAGTCGTTGAAATCAGTGGTGGTGGTTGGTCAAAGGTATGTGCGCGTGTTTGCCACCAGCTTCGTTCTCCGGACCGATCAATGACATCACCCGTTTGCAAACCCCGCGCGATCTTACGCTTGGACCGCTAGCGCATGCTGCGCGTTATACAAAGCGGAGGGTGAAACACAATATCGATGGGTTTTTTTTGCGTCCCGGGGTTTTGAGTCATATTCGGAGATCCCGAATCTACGCCATCATGTTTTTGGGATTTTGCGCTAGGCAAAAGGAAATGGGTTTTACTGTGCGTTGCCCGGCCCAATGCCCATGCTCCTCTGGAACGCGTTTTTTAGAGGAAGCGACTCCTTCTCTGTGGGTTAGGACTTGAAGCCGTCTTCCCCATTTCCGAGGGGTTCCCGGTCTCCAACTTGGAAGAAATATACCTGAGTATCCTAGAATCTCAAGATCCAGATATTTTTGTCCCAGATTTAGTATCTACGCGTAGCTCGTGGTTTTATTTACTACGTTGACGTCCATTGACATGCAATCATCCAAAAACATCAGCATCGGTGTTTCTTATCTGCAGATTCTCAACTAAATATATGGGAGCCCGGAACACTACAGATTTGGCAGAAAGCGGAATGAAGCTGACTTACAAAGCATCTCCTCCTTTCTGTGCCAGGACTCTGGGTACCGGCACAGCTCAATTTTTTCCAACTTCCCGACGCAGTTTTTAGCTGGCCCGAAAGTCCTCTCGCCCTTCATACCGACTGAATTTATGATTGCCAAATTTTCTTAACGCAGGAAACTCATGGGCCTTGTTTGTATGCTCGACTCGGGGCTTTCCAATGCCATCCACCAGTCTCATAATATTCGAGATTTTTTGGGCCACAAGAGTGGAGAAAACGCAGCAGTATTCGATCGTAAAATTATTTACTAAGCGGCGAGTTTGCGTTGATGTGAAGTTAGAAGATCTTGGAATTTCCAACTAGTCGAAGGCCACTAGAATTAGAGCTGAGGCATTTCAGGGGTGACAACTTGGCAGCTCAATGTAAGTAAACCCGGGAAGCTCATGACAGCGAAATCAGATCGCTGCGCGCATTGCACATCTCCTCGATTTTATCGGTTTAAATTTGACGGAGCTCAAGGGTGGATACCGGACTAATCTAGTTCAACTTTCGGAAACCTACATTGCACTTCAACGAAGTTGAACCGATATTTACGTCTGTTATCCGTACAGTACTACATCATGAACCTCTTCACTTTTCAGCACTACCATATTTTTTTACCATCACGTCGAATGGCAAACTCTATCCGTCGGGGCAAAGAGAAAGTGCCGCAGCATGTGCCGCAGCCAGTGGCTGCGGCAACCTGCGGCAATTATGTTGCACTGCCGCAGAAATTAAAAATAAAACCGTGCGCATCGGCGGCCACGACGACGTGAGGGCTTCAGATTTTTGACTCTATTGGTCGTTCATTACACCTGTATATGCCCCCTACAATGTTCAATCTCCTAGGGCCTTAACCGGCGACTTGGCTGCGGCAACCTGCGGCACTCTGCGGCAACCAAACAAATGCAACTTGAGTGACTGCGGCACTCTGCGGCAATTACATGCGGCAAACCATGAATGGATGCGGCAATCTCATGCACGGCTGCGGCAGTCCAGTATTTTGCCGCAGCCATGCTGCGTCAGTCTGCGGCAGTCTTGCGGCAGTCCTGCAGCGTGACGCTGCGGCAGTGTGACTTGCCTGCGGCAGTTCTGCGGCACTATCATGTACGCTGCGGCACAACACTACGACAATCCATGTGCACCTCTTCAAGACAATGAAACTCTTCTATGGCAGATCTCTGTGGAAAATGGCATACGCGCTGCCGCACTATTCTAGTACATGAACGCGGCCGCCGCTGCCGCGCTCTCGCATGCACTCCAGGGCTGCGACGCTTATCATGTAATACGCGTACACTGCGGCACTACTCTAGTAAATTCACAATCTAGCACACCCATATTCCCCCTCCCAATCCATTCTGTCGCAGTCACGCCCCAATATCCATTGCGACAGGCGTGCAACACCCTGCGGCATAACCCCTCTCCTCTCGCAAATCATGTCTACATAAACTTATCCAGAGATTTTTGCGCTGTCTCACCTTTGAATATGGATTGGCTTTGCACTGAACTGTCGTCACACTGGGGCGGGCAAAGATAAAGTGCCACAGCATGTGCCGCAGCCAGTGCGGTACTCTGCGGCAATTACGTTACATTGCCGCAGAAATCGCAAATAAAACTGAGTCTATCAAAGGCCATAAAGACGTGAGCGCTTCCAATCCTTCAGTAAGTATGTCGTTAGACACTCCTGTATATGTCCCCCGCAATATCAGTTGCCCGGGGGCCTTAGCAGACGAGTTGGCTGCGGCACTCTGCGGCAACCAAACAAATGTAATGTTATTGGTTGCGGCAGTCTGCGGTAATACATGCGGCAAACTCGCGCACGGCTGCAGCAGCCTGGCATTTTGCCGCAGCCATTCTGCGTCAATCTGCAGCAGCCAGGCGGCGTGACACCGCAGCGTATGTACGATATCTTTACATTTGACTCGCTGAATATCCTGTGTGCGAGGCACGCTGTGCCAGCGTTTAATTCTGGCACGGATATCGCCATTATTACTTTACCCCCGCCGACGTTCCGACACTAAATTATTTTCTCATAGTATACCTGAGTCGCACAGGCACAGAAATGTTATCCACAGTTCATCTGAAGCATAAACGAATTAAAATCAGTTAAAGGAACGGAGTGCGGCAGTTGGTTGCGACACTCACACAGCTACCCTGCGGCAGAATTTATGCGGTCCCTGGACCAACTGAATTCAGGATTTTTGGATGGAATCAACTAACCGAATGTATTTGATTCTCTGGCCTATAAAATGGAGTTAAATTCAGTTGTGGGGGTTGATGCGGCAATCGTTTCGAAAAGTGGCTGCGGCACTAACACAGCCACTCTGCGGCAGTTTTTTTTGGCGGTCAACAAACTTAATTGGGTCTATTCAAACTTCCGATAATTCCATGGGGCTGATTAATCGCACGTAGACACTCCTCTGAGTGCGAAATCCGCGCAAAATTCAACCGTGGGTTTCAATGCGGCAACCATTAAAAAACGTGGTTGCGGCACTTACACAGCCACCTGCGGCAGTCTTTCTTCAACATTATCTTCGACTGAAGAATTAGCTTTTGAGATTAGCATGCATAATGATGTCTCTAGGCTATTTATTGATGTTCAACCAATGAAAACACTGCAGAACAGTTTTTTTTCACAAGTTATGTTGCGATCTCGGATCTTGCGGTAACAGTCTAAGCTGAGGTCCAATCCAGTTGGTTAAAATGCACATCAGACAGACTCATCTCGGGATATCCTTAACATTAAAAGTGCTACATCTCACAAACGTAAAATCCATGGTACTAATATTGACACCGCTGGCAGGTGAGATTTTCTTAAAAGCCGCGAGTTGATAGCTTTTAAGTTAAGCCGTTTACTGGATTTGACTGTTAAACAGACGGCATGATATTATTACTGAATTTCTACTTTCCGCGACGGCACTAGTGACTAAGTTTGAGCAGCGAGTTGGCAGCGAGCAAAAACGGATGACACGCGGCAACTCAGTGTTCATGGAGTCAACATGGAGTCGTGTTCAAGCACAGGAGAAATTTGGCTGACTTATGGACACTCAGAGGCAGTCTGCGGCAGTCTGCTGCAGCGCTAATGGTTTGGTTGCAACTGGCAGAGTGACGCTGCGGCAGTGTGACATAGTTGCCGCAGAGGCTGCGGCAATCCAACGGTTACCTGCGGCAGTGCTGCGGCAGTGCTGCGGCAGCCTGCGGCAACAACGGCACTTTCACCGTGCCCTATCCGTCGGATCTGGATGCCATTTTAGCTCTACGTACTTGCGGCGGAAAATTTGGGAAAAAATCGCGATACGTACTGTTTACAGCCTCTTGTGCATGTGTCGCTCCTATCGTCTCTTGTGCTGCTCTTCCCTGTGTTCCCGGCCCCTCCCGTCTACTTGCAGCGCGTCAGTGATCCACGCGCGGCTGCGGCATCAGAGCATGCGTCGGGATGGGCTTCATGGCTTTCGGGTACATACTCCCCGAGAGAAATTTCTATTTGGAGCGAAACCATTTGTGTGTGAGCCACATACCTTTCTTTCTACAGCGCCGACTAGGTACCAAAAAGGGGAATATAGAAACAAAATTATCCGTTCTCTTAACGAAATCTCTCGAATGTCATTGTACATGTTTGTGCAACATCCCCATTTGCATATCCCCATTCCTGTTCCTCCTCTCTGGTCCTTCATTGGCAGCTTTTTCCACTCCCACAAGCGCGCAGCATGCCCACAGCTATGTTCCATTTACAGCCACAGAGCACTGCTAATGCACCCTGTGATCATACCTCCTGACCTCGAACTGCGGCAAAGTGCCTCGGCTTCGACATTCCGCAGAATTATGTGCAAGCTTCATGACTTAAAAACAAGACCCGATTCAACTGTGCCGCAGTTCTCCACAATGCCGCAGCCCGGCGGCGATGCTGCGGCCACGTATTCTTTCGTGGCTTGCCGCGGTATAAAACAGCGCACTTTCTGGGATCCCGTCAGCTCATCTGCCCGTATTGCCCGCCCCAATTTCCTCCTAAATCTTCCCTGGAACTCAAACTGTTTTTCTATTAATATGCTGCAAGCACTGAAGGCCTCAACGATTTTTCTTCAAATGTACGAGCACGGATGCACATTCGAAACATGACACACAATCCCTCATCAAACCCACTCCAAAACTGTTATTTTTCGTCTCGCTTCTTTGTGCTCCCTCGTGTCTACCGGCGTACATTGTTCCAGAACGAAACACTATGGTCCGAGGCTTCAATCTGAACAAGGGATCCCGACTCTCTGGCTGTCTTCAAAGTGTGCCGCGTCCCGACATACCGTGGGATCGGAATTCATCAGACGCAGACTTCATCAACAGAATGCCTATCTCTTCGGAAAGCAGTTAGGTCGCCAATTTACCACTCCATCTTTTTTTACCGCCCAGATTTCTCGCAAAACTTGCTTATTCTGGTGAGTACTCCGCACTTTTGACCGTTATTTGCTCGCACTCGGTCTTGAGCAGTCCAGGCTACTTGAATGATGTTCAAAGCATGGCGGCTTCATTTCTTTTTCCGTAGCCAAGTTCAATTTAATGTTACCTGACCGCTCAAATATTACGAATAAAATGCCTGAGATTAAATAAAAGGTTCTACAAATCCGTCCGAAAGACGCACGTATGCCCTGGGCCGGAGCGAAGCGAAGGCATATCTTGTCTTATCTTATCCTATCTTATCGGATCGGCAGATCCCTGCGTCAAACAAACCAGCATCAACAACATATCTCCTCTTGCCCTACCACGACCAGCATTGCCGACAGTTCACCACCACAATGCCAGTTCCACAGGAGATTGTCGACGCCATCATCGACATTGTCGCGATGGAGTCGAGTCTCCGGCCGAGGTGGAATCAAGGGTGGAACGTGGAGTGTCACCAGTGGGACAGCGGGCCACTCAGGGCCTGTGCTCTAACATGCCGAGCGTTTCGCCCCAGGAGCCAGAAGCATCTCTTTTCTGCAATCTACTGTTTTCGCGAAGGCTTTTACAACTATCTTGCGCTATTCGACCGGCTACTCGGAAGATCGCCCCACATCGGTCTCCTAGTTAGACATTGCCGTTTCCGCCTGGAAGCTGTCCCCGGCGACTCCACTCCGATTCCTATCGTCTTCTCTCGCATCTTGTCCCACTTGCCGAACTTGGACCGCCTGGACGTCGAGTCCCGGGACCGTCAACCCTTCCCCACCGTTGTCCAGGGAGCACTTTCGTCGCTCCTGTCGATGCGAACTTTACATCTCTGTAAAGTCAACTTTCCCAGTGCAGGAGCGCTCGACTCTCTCCTGAGCTATGCGAAGTCCTTGGAGCACTTGTCTCTAGAGCACATCACCTTCGACCCTCCCTTCGTATATCCGAATAGGAATGGCCCCCATCCTGCCCGCCGTGCAGGTATCGTGGTGCTTTTATCACTCACATTGCAACATATGCAGCTGGATAGAATCAATGCGATTCTAGCTGGCTTCAAAGCTGTCGATATCAGACATCTCCGGTATCTCAACATCGAGCGCACATTTTTTCCAAAAGCGCTCCTTGCGGCCAATAAACAAACGATCCAAAAGCTCCGCTACTGCTTCTTGTTCTGTGCGTGTAATGTTTTCTGCGCGCTTTATCCACACATTGACTGCCCATGAAGTGACACCAGGCGAGCAGTTGGACCCCAACATCTTGGCCGGAAACACAAGTCTGCGCTCCATCGAGATCGTCGAGTCCAACAACGACGTGGGCATTACCCTGAGTACTTTTGGGAACCTAGGCCATCTCACGGCGCTCAGGACGGTCTCCCTGCACTTTAACAGCTCACTTGGGAATCAGCCACTTGCGCCTAATTTTCCTGCCACATTAACGCAGCTTAATACGCTCTTCAGACAGGCCGGAAACGCCTTGGAGGATGTCCGCATTTACGCATTCGCGAACAGGGTGCACGAACTCGTGCCGGATTTGGGGACCGCCCGCAGTTGGCTGCCTTCTGTAGCATCGAAACTTTCGGTTCACGCTCCTACGCAGCTCATATAGCCACCTAGGTGAGTTCATTGAGCGTATATGTTCCACAGTGACTATTCACTGACTCCTCAACGGCAGAATAACGTCTCGAATGTTCACTCAATGTTAGTTACCCAATACAAGGGGATGATGGGATTTCGCATACTTCAATTTCATTTCGTTCATTAACAAACCCTTCGAAAGAACGTTGCAGAAGGAGCTTCGAAGGTGAGTAATGTTCGATTTTTTGCGCGAAAAAAAAAGTTAAATTTGACCTCAGACCGGATATACAGTAGTTTGCTAAGAATACATGCGAAGATGGCCGATATTTATGAAGTTGCTCCGCATCGAGACCACATCGCCGCTGCAAATTTAATGCCACCCCTCAAGATAGACCCCACGAGACTTGTCGCGGAGTTCAATTGGCGCATAATCGACAATATGATGCGCTTCAACGTTGCTTCCGACGCCCCCAGTGCAAAGTAAGAGAACCAGGAGCTTACGCGGTGGACACGATGCATTCTCCTCATCGGAACGAAATGAGGACGTCTCGGAGCTCCGCACCATCATGCGAACATGTCATATCTATTAGTATGACACGACTTCCTCTCACTCACCCCCACTCCCACTATGTCCAACAGGCAAGACATGAATGCTTCGGCTGGCGATGCAGCTAAAACCTTCCGCGGGAAGCTACCTGGCCCGCCCGTTTTCGAAAGTAAACTCGAGGAGCGCGAATATATCAAGTTTCCTCTAGCTCAGGCGTTTAGGATGGTATGTATCAGTTATAACCTAGTGCTCCTGATGAGTTTCATAGGCAAACGCGGTTACGACGAAGGTGTTGCCGGGATTGATATTCAAGGCACAATGACTTTATATAACCTCTCGAATTATTTGAAGGATCCCATCAAGCCGGACTGCTTCTGGGTCAACCCGTTTGTACGTTGCATTTCAATTATTTGGTGGTTGTTCCTCTTCCATGCTAAGGTGCTCATACGCTAGGGCCTGCATTTCAAGTTAATACAGCCATCCAACTTACTCTAAATCCTCAAAGAGTCGGGACAGAAAGACGGGCCATTCCGTCGCCTGAACATCGCCGTGTTCATGATACATTCTGTCATCCACGTGGCGCGACCTGATTTTATGTGCGCTGCGCACTCACACTCCAAGTATGGAAAAGCATTTTCTGCCTTGGAAGGACACTGGACCCTATCAACCAGGATATGTGCGCATTCTACGACGTCCGTTTATATCCCTACACCCGTTATTTTATTTATCCTCCGTTTTCTCAGGACCGCGTCTTGTATAACAATACAACGGTATTGTTCTAGACGAAGTGGAAGGCAAGGCCATCGCAGAGGCTCTCGGCTTCAAGAAGGACGCCATCTTGCAGAATCACGGACTGCTCGTCGCCACGTCCACTATCGAGGCGACACTACACTTCTACATCACCCTCGAGCGCTCTTGCCAGGCGCAGCTTTTGGTGGATGCGGCGGCGGCGGGAACCGGGGCTAAGACTGTCTTCGTCGATTCTGCGGATGCAGCACAGACGTCTAAGTCGCAGGTTACTGCGTCATTCAAAGGCAACATGCAAATGAACATGAGGAGGGTGTCCGCTACAAAAGTAATGCATAACGTGGAGTATGAAAGAACGAGCATACATATATCTAATTCTTGTATTCTCATCTAGTCTTGGCGCTGCGTGTGGTTGTAAAATCTTCCAGTTGGCGTTAACCCAAGAATGTGGGTGGGAAGACAAGGAACAAAAATATGCCAGAACTTAGGTTGACATTATCAAATTAGGATTGACCAACCTACTCAGTAACATCCAAGAGTCGTTCATTTTTTGCCTAAAATCCTCTTATTCAAATGAATGGCGTAGGCTACTCGACTTCAACTTGATAGAGAGGGCGAAACTCAATTGATCGCCGCAGAACAATACGTACCTTCTGAATGAAATATCTATAGCTACATAAATTGAACCTCCTTGTCTATACATAAATCCTCCTCCTCCTTCGAGGTCGTAAGCGGTGTCAACGAGATACCAGGGGCAGTTCAGTTCGGGGCAACAAAGTCGGAGTCGTTCAGGTACCGCCGTGCCGGTCGGATGACTGGAAGATAAGCACCTTGGAGCGCGGGCGGAAATCGCCGCGACGTTGTCGAGAGACATGACACAATTATTCCGGGCTACCGCTCTTATAGTTCAGGTCGAACTTTCGTTTTATGTTCGTTGCGCAAGCACGAGCTGCAGAGTTCGGCCTACGAGAAAGCGGCAATTCCGACTGTGAAGGTTCGGAACAAGGGTGGGGTGGCAGTGTTTCAGCTGTGCAAACAAGGCTACATAAGAGGGCACAGCTTGTCCCGACCCATCTTGTGCGACTCCTCTGCCTAGAATCTGGAGACTGATATTTCTCAATCTGCCATAGATTTTCTCCCTCTCGCAATTTTTTTGCGCCTCTTGCTTTATATTTGGCGTGCTCGAACAATCCCAACGTAAATCTGGAGCGCGTGGATTCCAAGTCTGCCAGCTAACTTATATATACACGGTTCAGCACTGGCATATTCCTCGACTCTTCTTCAAGTTGGGAAAACCACTCACTGAAAATTAAATTGAAAATACTGAAAGGGAATCGCTGCGCTTCGCCTCCCAAATCGTCCGTTGGTCCACTGGCTAGTTCATTATGCCATTTTGGCAGTTACAGATATTCAAATTTGGATGCTTGATACTTCGTCACACACGAATCGACCGAAATGAGAGTCCTAGCAGATTCCCATATGGCACAAGATGAAAATGAAAGTTCGATGATTCCGGACCGGTCGAACACCCGTGATGGGTATGGGAGTTCGGAAGGGCCGACAGATGTATTTGGTCACAGAAGAGGTATGGTATTAGTGCCTGAGAAAGATATTCTCAGTTCCATTGCGTAAATGGAAGGGGGACATGGTCGAATAAATAAGTCGCAGACGTACCGGACGGTGTGCTATTGAGTCTTCTTAGCCTTCTTCGGGGGATGTATATGAGAAGAGGACCAGCCGCAATTGTAAGAGCTACCAGGCCGCTGGTCACTGCCCAGATGAGAACAATATGCGATGTCGTCTTGCGGGGCGTAGGCACCGGAGAATCGGCTGCCGCGCGCGGGACGTTGAAATTCTCGCTGCCTCCGTCGGCCTTGCTGTTCACCGGCACCACCAACACAACCAGGGTGCTGAAGGGCGGTTAGTGGATGTCCAAGAAGGTGCGGCAAACTCACTGAGCCACTGGATCGAATCGCCTGAAGAGCTGCTCTCCAGGCGATGACGAAGTACTGCTGGTGGTTGGCCCGCCATAGATCCTCGAGTCGTACGAGGGTCTAACGCCAGAAGAGCTCGAATCCAACGTGCCATAAACACCGATGGACGTGCCTGGTTAGGATAATCTTAGTGAGTCGCGAGGCGCAAACCGCTGAATATCAAAAAATGGACGCGCCAGTGAAAGGGAGTGAAAAATGATTGGCAACCCTTATCGAGTTGCTTACTTTGCCGTCGGGTTCGTTAGGTGTGCCGCCCACATTCCAGGTCCCCGTGTAAGCGATCCTCGGGTTTCTGTCGTCGATGAGGGTCTTGTTCATGTTGCACGAATGGCGCAGGAAAAAAAGCGGTTAAGACCACATCATGAAACCGGGCCAAGGCTATGTACGGATGCATCGGCGCTGCAATACCGCACATGGTCCGTGCCTTCTTTCCTTCCCTACCGTTCGCAAGTATGTAATTGAATGGCCTCACGCCGGTCTAATTTCGCCGTACGAGTCTATGCAGATCCACAACCTCAGACAGAGTAAATCAGAGAGAGCGGGAGAGCTGAGGTGGACGCTAGGGATTTGACCCCTGGTTATAGTTGTTTTTTTAACTTCGTAAACGGCGGGTCCATTTGGAGCGCAACAAAGTCGGTACGCCAGGGAGAAGGTTGAAGTGCGGGTCGGCATCGTGGCCGAGATCCACGACCCTGGTGAGTCACCCTGAGTGGCAGTTTGTCGTCTTCCTTAAAATTTCATCCGAATGTCCGGCGCCGCCGTTTTCTTGATTGATATAGGATTGATTATGCTGGGTTTTCTTTACCGGAGCGCGCGTAGCGGAAATCAGACCGGCAGCAGGAGTCAGGACGTTGGCAATTGAAATTGTTTTGAGCGAGGTGAGAGTTTGGAACAAGGAGCGCGGTGACAGTGTCCCAGCTGACGGCGTGGGAATACAACCAAACAAACAAGGAAGAGCACAGCTTTGGCACGGCTTGTCCTTCACCGATTCGAATTCCGAGCTTCGCCTTCAGCTGGAATCCGGAGACCCATGATCTACTGTTTATTATTCTGCGACTGGTTCTCTACGTTTGCGTGGCTTTCTCCCCAGCTCTCTGGACCCCTGCTTGAGTAGTCTGTCGGAAAAACTGAAATCATCTTTCAAGGCTTTGGAATGCCTTGCAAGGTCCCAATACTTGGCTGCATTGCAACGGTCTTGCAACAGAAGAGTTGCATTATAATGCTCACATTATAAGGTTGTCAGTTATTGTAATTGAAAAGAAGGGACAGCGTCTCTAATGGCTCTTGGTCCTTACGGGCTTTCTATCCTATTCTATTCGATCTAATGGTTTCTAACGGTTCTTAGTATTACATTACAGTACAGTCGGATTAGATTAGATTACAGTACATTACTTACTACGATTACACTCAATTGGGCTTAGATTAGATGAGATTACACTATTGATTAGATGAGATTACACTACTAATTAAATGCTGTTTTTACAAGGATTCGAACGGATGACCTTTTACACTACTACATAATTCTACGATAACGCACTATAGCGACTGCGCCAGGCAGCATATAATAGAAAAGAACCTCACTTGAATATATGACGTCCTTGGCGTCAACATTATAATGCATTATAATATGCAGCAAAAAAATAATGAATGACTGAGTTAAGTAGTGCTTATATAAAATGTTTTACGCTAGAGTTTATGTACGACTTACATCGTGCCCCGCAACCCCAAGACACACCCCCAGCCCGCCCCCACAGCTCCGTCCGCGACTCACCCGATCCCTCAGGTCGTCCGACTGTCCCGCGACCCGTGACCACGCAGCCTGCTCGGCCAGCTTCGCCCGCTCCCGCACCAACTTCGCCGCAGCCCCCGTCACCTCCTTCCCCATCTTATCGTTCAAGTCATGCCCCTCACGACTAAACCGCTTCGCTGCCACCCCGTCCCCGCACTGCCCTCGACAGACACGCATTCCATGCCACGCTGAGTTGCAGCGCGCGCGAGCGGTACGACATGTATAGGGTGTTAATCACCTTGCCCTTTGGCAGTATGGGCAGCAGCGCGGGCGGACACAGCTTCAGGCACGGCTACGCCCACAGCGCAACGATTGCAGAGTGGTGGTAAATGTTGTCTGTGGAATGCCCCATGGCTTCGCACCGTGCGACAAGCGTCGGGTCGGTGAGCTGCACAACCGTCAGCGGCACCATCTTTTTGACCGCAGCGGAGAAGCGCGTGCGGCCGGGGACATTGTATCCGTGCCCCCCGTGATCGGACCGGTGCCAGGCGGGCGTTCGCGCGGGACATGGCGGCGCTGAGACTCGACATGTCGATGTGCTTGGCGGTGGTGCAGAAACTCGCAATTGTCCTGCTTGGCACACGTCCCGCCGCGCAGATCCAGCTCGGACACTCCGCGAGACGCGCGAGCATGCTCTTGTTGTCCGTCACGAGATGCGCGGACGTCTGCCGCCATGGGTGCGCCTCATCAGCGCCGTCGGTGTGCGTGAGTGGAGGGTCGAAGGGGAAGACGCCGCAGGGGTCCGCTTCGCGCGCGCGTCGAAGCAGGACTCCTCGTCCTTCGTGGATGGCAGCGGGGAGACGAGGATGACGGAGGACGTGGAGGCCACGGAAAGGGACGGGGAACTGCACGTGGGACTTGTGTAGCTGGCAGGCGAGATAGCGGGCGTTGTCACGGAGTATCGGAGCGAGAAGGCGATGGCGATGCGGTTGCGGGTCTTGCTGGTGACTAGCACCTCGCGAAACCAGCCGGTGGGTACATGGACATGCTATCCTACTTGTCTCCGCCGCGCACGCCGTCGGCGCGGGTAATCTAGCCCGGCTCGTACTATGTCGACACCAACCCACGACAAGCCACACACACGCACGCGCCCGCGCATTCGCAGACACGCTCCGTGTGTGCGGCTCGTATGCGCAGAGGGGCAAGTGCATCAACCGGCCACGCCACTACAACAAGTCGCGTGCGCGCGGCATGCTGGCAAAATACCGTGCTCAGGAATACGCCCAAAGCCACACCTGCGTCTCGCATACGCGGCGTTTCGTCTCTCAATTAATGCACCGAGGCTCGTGCTTCCCCTCGCGGCCGTCAGGTTCGCCGCGTGGTTATTGGCCCTGGGGGCCGTGGACGGCGCGAGCGAGTCAGAGTACACCGACGCCGCAGATGAGGGCGAGTGCGATCCACCGCAGGAATGAGGGCATATGGATTCGGCGACGTCAGGCCTGCAAACGCGGGGGGGTGCAGCGGGGACGGGTACGGGTCCTGGGGCGTGTTGGGGAACAATGCCCACTTGGTCGTTTCAAAGAGCAAGTCCGCGGCGAAAGCGGGCGGCGGTTCGTCTCGGGTGCAAGAGGTTCTTATTCGTGTGTCAGGACATGAATAAAAGGTAGATGAGGAAACACACATATTGTTTTGACGCCCGGCTGCGCTTGAAGCCGTACGTCTGCAAGTAAATCAAAAAACGATTTCACTTGCCCAAATACAAAACCACCCACGGGACTCAACATCGCCGCCGGAACGCTCCCCGTGTGATAATGCCTGGAAAACGACGGCGTCCCCGCTGCCCAACGTCCATCACCTGCCACGAACAAAAAAAAGAAACACGCACCCCTCGACACCGACCCTGGATTCATGCACTGGTCCTCCACCTCCTCCTGCAGCGCACGGCAGTCCTCCCGTGCGTCCGCCAGCAGCTGCTGCAGCTCCACGTTGTTGCGCTTCAGCGTCTCGTTGTCATCCACGAGGATCTCGAGCACTCCGGCTGCTCTTGTAATGGTGCCCCGAGCGAGCGGTCCAAGGTCTGCAGGTGCGCGCGCGGGTCCACGAGGATTGTAGAGTCGCCAGCGTCGACGCCGCATACTCGCAGACCGCAGTGTCTCATCGGCGCGGCGCAGCTGTGAAGTCCTTGCCTCCTGCGCGGCCAATTCCCTCGCACGCATCCAACATTGTAATTTGTGTCCCGTAAAAGCGGCGGCGCTAAACGGCGTAGCGCGGCGAAAGAAGGGCTGGAAGAGGGCTCTACAGAGTGTTTAGCAGTATCGGAGGAGGAAGATCTGGTAAGGTATTACCTTGCAATGGCCTTGCAATCCGGCGAGAGTCTTGCAAGCGACTTGCAATTGTTTGTCCTGGCTTGCAACGGCATTATTATGTCATTGCAAGGCAATCATCTTGCAAGCCGATTTAGGTTTTTCCGACATCTCTCCCAGATGAACGCTTCAACAATATCGACTCGTACTTCCGAGTCTTTGTTGGACTGCTTGAACAAACCCCGGCCCACGAGCTCCCGACGATGGGTTTATTGTTTTGCATTACCGAGGTAGACCCTACATCAGGAAAATGCTCCTTTGGTAATAAGGCCCGATTACCCCAAACTTTGGGGAAATCAGGCCAGATTATCCCTCTTACCTTCATTAGCTTTCTAGTGACGTTGAAAATAAATTAGGGGTAATCGAAGCAAAATTAGCCAGCTTTTTCAACGATTACCTGCGGTCACCACATCATTAGCGGCTGAAATTCTCTAGAATTGGGGTGGGGAATGCAATGCAAGAACAGAGAAATCATATTAATGGGAGCTATTACACAGAAATATGTTCTACAAAAACTACATAGCTGGCCCATTCACATTCTCCGCGCAGTCTCAACAGGACCGAACTGAAGGACAACAAATCCGCTCTGCTGCTGAGAATGTTCAGCTAATGATTACTGGGCAACGACATGAACATACCACCAAGCACATGCCAACGGAAAACCAAGGGCGTCGCTAGTTGGGACAGTAACAAGGCTACAAGGCACCATTTGTCAGCGTAATGGCAAGTATAGTGTGTGCTCGAGGACTTACCGGAAGAGAGCGCAAAGATGGGAAGGCAAGGTTGAAGTCGTCCTCAAGTCGAGAACCACTTCATGTGCTATAGAACAGTGACCGTTTATCTACACCCGTTGGAAGAGAAACTCAGGGTGATGCGGCGTAGAGGATCACTCAGCAGGATATCGATGAGTGGAGCCCTTGAACATGAAACAGGAAGGGGACGTACTCGACCAAGATATCTTTGGGAACAACCATTGATTCAACACCGGTGACCGGAAAAATCGTCAGCGAGGGAGCAGGGGACCGAGGAATGAAAATACATACCTAACAGCCATATGAAGCGCGTGCCATTCCGAAGGCACCGCTGGATTTCCGTGCTATCAATCACCTGTTCCAGCGTCCGCGAGGTTTAGAACGACTGGGGGGAAGAACATCAGTACAATGCGAGCACGCCGCGGGACATGGAGAGCCCGACCTGCAAGAAACTCGGTGATGCGTAGTGCCATAGACAAAGGCCCCACAGCCGCGCGGCGGCGACGAATCTATGGCGATCCTGCGCTGAGGAATCCTGTACATCTGATGATTAACAATGAGGTCTTGGAATAGAACTCGGCGCAACAAAAAAAGACCGAGAACATAGTGGGTGCTTCATGTGGGAGACAACGAGCGGGTGATTCATCAAGGGCCGGTGGTAGAACTCAGTGACTGCCCAGCTACAAGTCGTTAGCGCGACGCCTCGGAAGACATGTATGTAGATACACGTACGGCGGGGACCTACAGAGCAGCGCTGAATCATTGGTTCAGGGATTAGGTGAAACAGCCCGCGCTCGCGAACGGCACTCGACGACCCTTTGAATCACCAGCCGTCAGCTCGAAGCATCAAGCAGAAATAAGAACGCACCAGATCACCCGACCTAAAATTCGGAAGAAACCATGCTGCACTGAAGTGATGCTCAGGCCAACTTCGGGTGTAGGGCATTGAAACTGTGGATAGCGCGACGACATAATGCGCAGTGGGCCATTCCTGGGCTGAGATCGTCCTTCAGTCACATGCTAGTGAGTATGCGTAGGGAAATGCTAACCGTGGACATAGATGATGATCTAGAGGAAGATAGAGGAAGGCGGAAGTGGGAAGGCCGGCAGAGCTCTACAAACGCAAATGAGGGAGCGACGGAGTGAGGGAAGAGAGAGAAAGTTGTTGACACATGTTGTCAGCCCTTCCAAAATCCAGACACCAACCACTTTTCTGATGGCACGTGGGAGGTCCGTGCATAGGCTGTGCACATCAGGGCCGGCGTCTCGGCAATGGACTTAAACATTTCAAGCATGTTTCCATTTCTTTGTTTCGTCGTTACCCATCCATGTGCAAAAATAATGTGCTAATTCTGTACCCACCTGTCATATGCTGTGATTTCCCTCTCTTCAAACCTAATAAAAAAGTCATCCCTGTGTTGTGACGAGGTAATACAGGCAATCCAGCTAATTAGGCCACTTTCCCCCAAATTACTCCAATTTGATGGGCGGGAACCAAATTTCCCCTAAATTAGGAAGGGAGGTTTTTTCCTGATGTACAGAAACAACACAAGGCTTTTTTGAGGCTCGCGCGTCTTACACCCCCACATAAGCCCTTGGCTCGCGGTCTTGTTGGCTATTTTGGATGTCTACGTCGTTCCCGAAGGTGGCCGAAACATAATCTTCCCCGTATCGAATATGGAAATTCTTGGATAATTCGTGGAAGTGAGTATCAGGTCCAGGTTATTGAATGGGTTGAACCAGTACTAAGGTACCTCCACTAAACGGTGAACAGACACTCCCGGAGAAATGGATTCATGGGAATACAACAAGTCCATTGTGGCAGCTAGAAATAGAATAGGCCAAGAACGCCAGTTGAAACGACCAACGCGACAAGCCACGCGCACTGGGGAAGGTGCGCAAGCCCCGACTCTGCTCCCGATGGCGCCGAGGGATTGAAACCCGGTACCTTCCCATCCGACGTCGAGGCATCTTTAACCGGGACGCCCAGCTTCTGGCAGTCTTCGACGAAGTCTGTGGAGATCGAATCACATCAGCGCTTTCTCAACTGCGAGACGAGGTGCATAACTCACTGCCGTAGGGAAGCGTCACGTAGCCGTTCAGGCACTGGGTGCACTCGGCGAACTGCTTGCCGATGGCCTCGGTGCATGTGGTCTTGTTGGCCTTGTGGTCGATGTTGTTCTGGAGTCGGTAGGAATGCAGCTAATAAGCGGCGGGTGTAGATTTATAAGGGCAGACGCACAAGCGCAAGGATTTCTGGCGTGCAGAACGGGGCACAGGTCGCATTCACCTCCTGCCGCTGGTGAAGCTGGACACCACAATCAACACATGGTCTCTGTTGGGCAGGCAAGATCTGTGTGAACGGTAAGTGAATGTACTTGAAGAAAGGAAACGCAACTGACCGCCAATACACTTGGTTGAAATTGTGAAAAGAGCGCGAGGGAAAGGAGGGTGGGGTATAACAGTGGGGTCATCGCTATCGCAGGAGGTAAGGTGGTAAGATGGTGAATTTTCCGGGTACAATGTGTGCTTGAGTTATAACTGCAAGAAACGTGTGGCTGCTGACATTTAGGCGCCTATCCGTGGCACCGACGATCTGTCATTCTATCTAACAGAATAACGGAAACTTTTAACTGAGCGCCAAGTTCCATTGCGAGAGAACTCCATGCACAATTCTTTTTGGATATGGAAGGTGGAAGTGATGGATAATTTGAAGCCCGCTGCAAGCAACAGCCTGGATGATTTGTGCAGTAAGACGGTCGTATGTAGAATTGCCAAGATTCACCGCACTGATACATCCAGAATATAGGCGCCCTGTCAATGGGCTCGACAGAATGACGAGAAAATGTGCGCCAATCCATTAGAACCAATTAGAACCTCCGTGGCAAGACAAGTTGATGGTTGTTCGTCAATAATCACCTACCTTCGTCCCTGGCATTTTACCTCTTCGGGAAGTCTTTTTCGAAATCTTTATCTTGGAGGGAGATAGAGTGCCATCTTTCGGGCTGGAATGGGATGTTCGAGCATCTTTTGACCTTCCCGTGGACTTCCCGCGACATATTCGACACCCTTATATATCAACGCATGTCGTCGTATTAATGGTGTTATTAGTTTTTCTTCATCTTCCCGTTGAAACCTACTATTATTGGATCCCTTCGGCTTGTGCATATTCCGGAAATGTTCTTGGTGTCAGAATATTCCTCCCTCTCATCGTAAAAGCGTAGCCAATAGGATTCCCGCGCCTTTCATTACTTAATTTGCAGATCTATACCATGCCTCCTCGTGTAAATTGGAATAGCATAGAAATTGAGAGTTACAGCTAAATCCAAAACGATAGACCGTCTCAATTTGCGAGCAGAGTTCGGGCCGAGCACAGCCCAACCAAAAATTAGTCAAAAGGGCGGGATGACCACTTTAGGAGAGGCGTCATGGAAGTTATTTTGTGGGTTGCTGTGCTCGGCCCGAACTCTGCTCTAGAATCGAAACGGTCTATCGTTTTGGATTTAGCTGTAATCCGCCTTGAATATTCTCCAGGACTCTCGCCATCATCGCGGTGCCACCCAGACCCTCGATTATTTCATTGGGACTGACATGAGTATGTGAGCTAATAATTGAACGGAAACTCATCGGATAATTCAACGTAAATTTCTGTATCACGTTGCCGGTCCAAGCGGCGGATCGCGAGCGGAGTTTGCAGACGCCGCTGGCAAACAGACGCACACAACTTCTCTCCTCTGCAAACCCACCACCATTTCCAAGCCACCTTGCAGCCCACTGTCTTATGCTTTCACTTTCGCCTTTCGACGGGCCGTGTATCACCTGTATCTCGACTTACTGCGCTCCTTCCGGCTGCGCCAAATCCTGAGGCGGAAAAATCTCAATCATCTGTCGGAATGCCTGCGCCAAATTCTTCCGTCTGGGATGGCTTCATGGGCGCGCCACTGGATCATCACTCGTGTTGCAGCGGTGGTCTGACCTCGCGGGTTCTCGTCGCTGATGCGTAGACTGAGAGCCTCAATCGTAAGTGGCTCTTACTTTATCTACGCTACCGAATCCCAGATTCTCAGTTCTCGTTCTTACTTATAATATCTACGCCCTCCTATTGCTTTTTCACTCTATGGGAGATATTCTGACCCTTGTCAGGAAGATATACAATCCTCAATGCTGGAGCTCTTTTTTGGGGTCTGCGAAACTGTGCGAGACGTAGTAGATTGTGAGTGCAATCGCCTTTTCTTCTTTTTTTCCCTCATCGTTACCGGCCCACCATCCACCATGGTGGTCACTATCTTTTACGCGTCTTCCTTTCCCTTTCAATTGCATGATATCGTTCGCGACGCTGACAATCTTCAATAACTTCCTCAGCACAACTTCCCTGTATACGCTAGTCCTTCTAGCATCCGTCAAGACCTTCAGCGACGTGCGCAAAAAGGCGCGACATCGCCCGCCAGTTGAAATCCACTCGCGCGCGCCATGAAGCTCAGCTACTCAAAGAACGGGGAGGGAGATGTCTACACACTAGCGCAAACGACATATTTTCCGATCCACTGCCTCTTTTCCTCGGGACCACGAGCCACCGCAGCTCGGCTCTTCCGTCGGGTTAGCGCGCTCTTCTTCGCTTCTCCCTACGACACTGACGCGATTCGATTTCTGCAGCTCATTACGGACGCCACGCTGAAATTCCCGCCCACCGTGAGCGACGATGACCTCGATAGCATTCAGGTAAGTCTTTCATTTACATATATATATCTCCTCTTCTCGTTCCTCGTCCTCCACCGTCCCTCCCTCAGATCTCACTCCCTCCCACCCTGTCTGTCCTCCTCGCCTCATTATCACGGTCTTTCCCTCATGCTCGCCCTTCATCGTCGCTCTCTTCCCCTCCGTCCTTCTCCCGCCTAATACCCCCAGTACTGACTCCGTTTATTGTCCAGCTTTATCGCCGTGGAGTGTTCCGCGTAGATGCTCGGCTGCGCGCGATTGTATTCATTCCCGGCGCTCTCCCGCTCAACGTGCGCCGTTCAGGGCCGGGAATGACGGTCCGCACGGGTGGCACTCAGAACTGCGCGCACGTCATCCCACTCAGCACCGCATCCGACAGCGCCTTCATCTATGCGTCGCGCGTGAATCCTGATTCCTCGTCGTCTCACCCTCCTCACGACACCCTCAGCCCGGAGCTCGACACGCCACCGATGGACTTTCACCGCCGTGCGCCACGCGCGTCTTCCCCCCCGCTGCGACTGCTGCGGCGTATTGAGTTCCTGCACTTGCGCGTACCACCGACTGGTGTCTCTGCGCGCACTTCTTTGCCCCCACTCCCAGTACCGAACGCGAGCTTGTAGACGCGCTGGCGAATCAAATGAGGCTCAGAGTCTTGGGCGTGGAGCGCCGGCTTTTCCCCACGCGCTCTGTCTTTCTTCTCCCGCCGCTATAGCGCGCGTCGCTTGCATATAGGAAGAGCGATCCGGCGTCCCCGCACGCTGTCTGCGCGCGCTGCTCTCGCGAGTCGGCGCAGGCCTGCCGAGCTGCAGATCCCTCGAGCCCAACGTCCACCCCGCGCGCGCGCATACGGAAAGACGACCAGCACCCACGCGGCTTGTCGCGGGCTGCCGGGGTGGTAGAGATTGGCTTGTAGATGCGCGTCGTTAGCAGCTCGCGCTGCAGATGCTCCGCTGTCTACCTCGCCTGAGACCGCGGTATCATATCCACCCTCTCATCCCAGCTCGCAGAGTGATCCTCCTCAGCATCACATGCGTCATCTCGGCGTTTGCGGGTTCCTCGTCGTACACACCCTGCGCCGCCCTTCGCCGACACGACCCTTGGCTCGGAGCTCGACACGCTACTCTTGGCTCGGGATAGCCAGCGATGGATTTTCAGTGCCGCGCCCCACGCGCGTCTTCCGCTCGCTGTGGCCGCGGTGGCTTTTCGGGTGTTTTTCGTGCCTTCGCCGCTATCTTTACCGGGGCGTCTTTTCTCCTGCTCTCAGTACCGCTGTAGATGCGCCCGGTGGTGCACAAAACGATCGAGGCTTGGAGAAGCCGACGATGCGCGCCGGCTTTTCACCCCGCGCTCTGTCTCTCTTCTCCCGCCGAGCTTCAGATCCTCGCTCGATCTCCCTCTGCTCGCGTGCCGTCTCGCTCGTATTGGAACGAGACTACGCATCTGCGTGTGCTGGGGCGTGAGCTCGTCGTGGCAGCTGGAGTGCTGCTTGTTGCGGTCGCTGCGATGCAGATCGTAGATGCGGGTGGTCAAACTCGCGCTGGAGGGGTGCCTGTTATGTCCGCAGCGCTGCTGGTCCTGAGGTGCTGTCGAAGGACAGGAGCGACGAGGCGGTGTACGAAGATCTGGGGCGGGGCACTACTGCGCCTCAGGAGCGCAGCGAGATTGCGCACAGGCTCTATTCTAGGCTGCCTTTCTCGGGGTGGGAGTGCGCTGGCGCCATATGCCTGACTTCCTATTGCCTGTGTCGGCGTCCTGCGTGCGGAGCGCCCTTGGGACGGCGAATCTGCAGGGGAAGGTGGACGTGAAATGGTGATTCGACCCTCGCGCTCGCGCCGTTATGCACCCACAATATGAACAAGTGGAATGGCTTCCTCTCCCTGCCTGTCCCGTCGGCGCGCTTCCTGCGCGCCCGTGTAGCCGGTCTCGGTGATCTCCCCGTGAGCAGGGAGTTCAGGCGGGCGGGGATGTCCAGCCTCGGCGCGGGGGCTTGTTTGACATGGAGCGGTGGCGTGCGAGTGTGGGGAGGCCTTTCAAATAGCGCGGATGTGAATCGCGGGGAGCGCTCTTGTAGCGTGGTCTGCGCCTGCTATAAAGCGCGCGCGTCGTACGTGCAGTGCACTTCTGGCAGATTGTGGTGCGGCTGGTAGATCACCGTGACGGGGCGGGTTTGGGAGCCCGGAGGTGCGCCATGCTACCTTCGGACTTGGATGCTCCGCAGATGTGTTACTTATCGCCCATCCGCACGCTGAGTTTCAGCGACTTCGTTTCGTACAACAGCTACCAGCTCACTAGGGTACTATTTTCCCGTCGCGCATTTCCATATTCTACTATTCGTACTGTACTCGTTATGTAATGTGTATGTAATGTGATTATGTGAATCATATTTGTTTTACCTGCAGAATTCCTGTATTTCAATAACTATCAGTGGCTACAACATCTACTGGAGGGCTACCGAAAAGCTACTAGCTGCTACCAGTTGCACGGGACTTTCCTGCCAAACCTACCAGGAACTACCAGACAGTTGGTGCATAGCTACCAGGAACTCCATAAATGGGGACTTGGCTACCAGACTACCACCACTACTGGGCCTACCGAGTGCTACATGGCAAAGCCATTTTTTCCTGATGGTGTATCTTATTTGGAGCTAGGTGTCGTGGCGTGCGCGACTCGCCGATGGGCGCTCGAGGGGTCCGTTGGCGTGGGGGGCGGGTGCGGTAGTGTCGAGTACCAAATGGGATGATTTCTGTTATTCACATTGCCAGTTCTCCTCATTAATTAAATATGTACGTGTGTGCTGCTGCCGCTGTGATACTAAGGCTCCAACCGTTCCGTTTCCGTTTGCGAATCTGAGAAAACCAAACAGAAACGATATAGAAACCGTTACAAACGGTTATAAACGGTTTGCAAACAGTAGTTTTGAGCCAGTGCGGTATCCTAGCTATATTCGGGGTATGTGGTGTCGTACTTGTCTCGTACGACACGGCTGTGTTATTGCAACAAGGATTCCCAATATGCAAGCATGATTGGTAGGCATTTTGGATGCAGGGGAGTATTGTCCAACTTTGACGCGCAAGACTCACATGCCTACAACCAGGTCCGTAACTGCCACGCAATTGGGGCGAAGCCAGCCCTGGTTTTTATTAGCACTCACTACTTCTGTGCACCACTGGAGGATGTTGTAGGTGGGTTAATGCCTCAATTGGGGGTTGTAACTTGAGGGGGGCGCAAACCGTTTGCAAACCGTTTTTGGAACCGTTTGTCAAGCCCTGCGAACGAAACGGAAATAAAAACGGTTTTAACCATTCGCAACCGTTTGCGAACGGAAATGATTGGAGCCTTATGTGATACAGAGCCAAATTGACGTCAACATCAACGCTTCCTCTGCAACGGTCACGACTGTGCAAAGGCGCTCGACTCGAGAGGACTTGAAGCAACACGGAGCAGCCTGGTATGTCCCATTCACGAGTCATATCCACCTATTAACCAGATGCCTTGTGAACAGTCGCCGCGATGGTACAGCTCCCACAGGAACTCATCGACGCCATTATCGACCAATTCGCCCCGCGGGGGGATGATACACTTCCCAACAAGTACTGGGTCCCTGAAGCGGAGAAGGCAGCACTCAGCGCTTGTTCTCTCGCGTCTCGCATTTTTTTATGCCGGAGCCGGCAACACCTATTTGCTGGAATCGAATTCTACACCGATTGTTCATCCCAGCTCGAAGATCTCGTTTCGGAATCCCCAGACATTCTCACATCGTACTTGAAGTACTTCAGCATCGTTTTCAACTGCGAGTCCGAGCTCGAGGATGGTCTCGACTTCACACTGGCCTCCTCAATCCTGGCTCTGGCGCCGAAATTGGTGCATTTGGACATATATGTAAACCTCACTCGACTTGGCTGGGATTCTCAGCCCAGCCTTTTCAAAAATGCCGTCTATCAAGCGCTTCAACTCCCTCATCTTCGGAGTCTTTCTCTTGGACACTACACGTTCGCCTCGGTGATGGAGCTCGAGTATCTGCTCAGTCATGCACACGGCTTGAAGGAGTTGATTCTAGACATGATCAGCTTTGAAGATACATCTGCTCGCCCAGCGAACGCTCCATCTCACGAACCTCTCGTCGTGCTTGACTCCCTCGATGTAGGCTTGGATGGGACTTTGCGCGACGATGTTATTGCGGCTGGTGTGGATGCGATGCTGTCCACCTTCAGCATGGTGGACATCAAGCATTTGCAATCACTCCGTGTCATGGAAGTTACTCCCTTACTCCCATTTTTAAGGGCGAATTCACGGACGCTCCAAAAAGTGCAAACTCGACAACCTCTTGGTGCGTCCAAACCACTTTCGTGAATGCTGAAACACTCAAGGACGGAACCCCAGACTCGGAGGCGCTCAGTAACCAGGACATTTTCAAAAACAACTTGTCTCTTCGGCACATTGATATCGTACAAGGAGCCTCTCAGATGGCCAACACGCTGAGACTTTTCGGAAATCTTCGCCATCTTCTGGCACTCCAGACCATATCTCTCCATTTTGAGTGGGAGCGATTCAATACTGAATCAGACGTACCCGACGAAAGGTGGTTAAAGCTGGACAAAGTACTCAAGCAAGCCGGTAACGGCTTGAAAGAGGTGGAGATTTATGCGCACACAGACAAAGAACGGCGTATACCGCCGGATGCGGCTCTAGTGCGCAGTTTACTACCCTCCGTAGCACAGAAAATTTCTGTGTATCCAACATTGGAGGCGGACGTCGAGTAATATAGAGGAGGTACGGCAGGGTGTAGGATCCGTGATACAGTCGGCGCCGGAGCTGTGTGATTGTAACAAATAAATGTCTTTGATATCTCCAGAAATTTGCACTAATACGGTATGGCCTCCCTGAAACCAACTGACACAGAGAAAAGAAAATCTCCAATCACGTCGCAAGGCCCGTAATTTTGCCGTCGCTAATTTACATAAACGAGGGACTGGAATCCATGTGTTCTACGTCCCATGTGCCACGGATTATAGACCAAAAAATGGCGTAAGTTGTTCATTAAATATTTGACGCCATCGGTCCATAATGTCCAGGTCTTGCCCATTATCCTCCCGGCTGAACTGTCGCTTAGACCTCTATGTGTGTGGCACTGTATGCTAATGATACAAAGCCAAACCGGCGTCAACTCATCAACGCGCTTCCTCTGCAACGGTCACAACCATCGTGCAAAGGTCCAAGAAGCAAAACTCGGCGAGTATGTCCCACCGATGAGTCTTTCTATCCAATGGCTGAGTAAATGCCTTGCGTACAGCTGCCGCGATGGTGCACCTCCCGCAGGAACTTGTCGACACCATCATTGACCAATTCGCTCCGCAGGGGGATGATGCACTTCCCCCCCACTACTACGTCCCTGAATCGGAGGAGGCAGCCCTCAGGGCCTGTACTCTCACCTCTCGCATTTTTTTACCACGCAGCCGGGAGCATCTATCTGCTGGAATCGATTGCTTCACCAATATTTCCTCCCAGCTCGAGGTGCTCGTGTCCGAATCCCCACACATTCTCACATCGTACGTGAGATATGTCAGTATCATTACGGACTCCGATTCTGGCCTCTTGGCTGATGTCGACTTCACACTGGCCTCCCGAATCCTTGGTCTTGTGTCGAGATTGGAGCATCTACACGTATTTTCTAACTTCTACCCCTGCTCGTGGAGACGCCAGCCAGCCCTTTTCACAGATGCCTTCCACGAAGCACTTCGTCTTCCCCATTTTCGGGGTGTCTCCCTTGCACAGTACACTTTCGCGTCTATGGCCGAACTCGAGTTTCTGCTCAGCCAGGCACACGGCTTGAGAGAGCTGAGACTAGACATCATCGGTTTGGAAGATACATCTGCTCGCCAAGCCAATCCCCCATCTCATGATCCTCTCATCGTGCTCGACTCTCTCGATATAAGCTTCGATCCCAATTTGGAGCGCCATGTTGTGGCTGCTGGTGTTGATGCGATGCTGTCTACCTTCACCACGGTGGACATCAGGCATCTGCGATCATTGCGTGTCGGCAATTATGCCCCAATGATCCCATTTTTGAGCGCAAATTCGGGGACGCTCCGCAAAGTCCGATGTCATCGACCGGCTAGTGCGTCCACTCCACTTTGCTGCTCGACCACTAACGGATGGAACCACAGAGCCGCTCGGTGATGCAGACATTCTCAAAAATAACACGTCTCTGCGACATATTGACATTGAAGATGAAGCCTCTCAGATGTCCGACACACTGAAACTATTTGGAAGTCTCCATAATCTGACGTCGCTCCAATCTTTATCCCTCCGTTTTGTCTGCCAGTGAGTCGATGCCGACTGCGGTATGACCGAGGAACAGTGGTCGAGTCTTGACAAAATACTCAGGGAAGCCTGTGACTCCCTGAAGGAGGTGGGCATTTGTGCGCACGCAAGTGATGAAAATATATCGCCAGATTTGGCTCTGCTGCGCACTTTGCTACCCTCTGTAGCGCAGAAGATTACTGTGGATCTGACATAGGTCAAGAACGACGAGCAATAAAGTCTAAGGAGATATACTGCATGGACTTGGATATGTACATGTTGGCACCGGCACCGCGGGATTGTAGAATAAATAAATGTCTTTGAAACTTCCGGAAATTTGGACCACGGTATAACTTCCCAGCGAAATCAATGGTTTGATATATCATCAACGCAACCCGTTCGAACGTTGATTTCTCTACTTCCTGGTTTCTAACACATCAGTCCATTCTCATGTCCAAATTTAATAACACTCAACACTTTGCGATACTGTTCAATATTTTCGACTCGAAACACTATCGATTTATTTTGCAGGTTTCTCAGGTTGACGTTAAATTTTCATAAGGTCTCGAGATAAATATGCCGAATTGACAATACCCTCATGGAAGTCTCAGGGACCAGGGTGAGCATCTGCGACATTAATAAGAAACATTGGTGACGAAGAAGATTAAAAATATTGTAACTTCATGTCCATGCGACCGTGATTCCAAAAACAGAGGTCCTTGCTACTTTGTGAATTTTTTTAGGGATAATTACGCAGCCTAAAGATGAGCGGCTTGATCACAGGTACGTATACTGAGGTAACAGGTGAGCAGCGAGCTGAATATGAACGTGAACGCGCTTGCGTTGTGTTCCGAGAGGGGCTTGTTTGATGTCTTCGGACTGAGGTGTCATTATTACTATCCATTTACTTCAATCAGGCTCGCACTCGAGACCGTGGGCAGCGCATCAACTACGGTCTAAGCGGGAGATCGTAGGCGGATGAGCGGCCCGGACGTCAAAGCCGATGCCAAATACATACACACACGACTCGGTCATCGATCCTACCACCTCGTTTCCTCTTCGTCGCCTGCCGCCACTCCCAAGGCCATCCGAACTGAAGTGCACCGCGAGTCTGCTGCGAACCCGGCCTGCTTTCGAAGGGCGCCGCGTTTTTGACCAACCCTCGCCGCGCGTACTCCCTCAGTCTCCCTGCCACCGCGAACGACGACGACCCAGCGCCCTCTGCGAACTTCTTCACCTTGGATCTCGTGCAGCCTTCTCATATGCATCATAGCCGACCTCGATGAAGCAAATCCGGTAAAAAATCCGGAGACCTCTGGGGCTTGGCCGCTTGGGCAAGGGCCGCAAGGCTTGCGCGCACAGAAAACGCTTTATCCGGATGAGTGTCTCCACCGTCAAGATATCCACTTGGCTCCGCTGGTTCTCATCACGGATCCGTACACTGAGGAGGCATCAATGGTAAGTAAGTGGCCCTTTCTGAATCTTTATCGAATTCTCACAATTTATGCCACTTGAAGTTGCCCTTTATCCACGGAGCTCTTACTAGCAACACCCTGCGCGAGCTGTCATAGCACGCAAGCGACTTCCTTCGGCAGAAAACATGTACTCTTTCACAAGTGGTCGCCGATCCAGTCCACTTTGCCCCAAGCCTGGCGACTGCGAACGCGGACACGCTCACAAAGCCGTAGCGCCACTGTAAACGACATATCATCGCTGAAATGTCTGGGAACGACGAGCCACAGCCGCCTCGGTCCTTAATCACTTATATCAGGTGCGGGGTGCCCTTTTCTACATTTTCCTACCATATTGACACACTTTCTTTCCTGTAGCACGCCACACACACCTTGACCGACATATGGCCTGCACTTATCAGTGTAAGTCTTTCGTTTACCATCCAGGCTGTATCTCCAACCCTCTTCTCGTCCTTGTCCTCTGACGTCTCCTCCACGATTTGTCTTCTTTTCTCGATCTCCTCACCCCGCACCTCATGCTGATGGCCAATCCCTTGTTTTTTAGATCTTTCTCATTCTGTCCTACCGTGAGATGCGCCGAAACCTACAGCCTTTCCTCCGCACACCTTTCGATTATCGTCGCGGCTCGTACGGCAACTAACTAAACTTAGGAGGAGAGCGGTACTGCTCCGCCCTCGCTTACGCGGCCCTCGTCCTGTGCACCGACGGGCGGCGCGGCGCCATCTTTGATATCTGAACTTGAACCTCAATTAAATATCCATGTGCACTGCCAGTGCCTAAAATCCATGGGGTTAGTTTTACATGTGGATGGATTCCAGAGCCAAAATTCCAAGCAAGACCGGCGGAGACAGGACCTGCGCCTCTCATAGATAGCATTTCAAGGAGAAAAACGTCTTTGGTGAGACATGGAAAATCCTTGTCCGGCAAGAGTTTTATTATCATGTGTTCAAGGATAATACCCGATGTTCTCTGCCTTTTTCCCCTCTCTTATTCAAGCAGCTGAAGGCGCAACGCGCGGTCAAAACTCAAGGGGGCTGAATCCTCCCAATAGGTACGCACTTTAAGTTCGGTCTATACCTCGTTCAGGCCATCCAGACAACGCGCAATGGCGGTCTAAGCGATGGATCGCGAGCGGAGTTGAAACCGGATCACTTCGGCTCGGTGTCACAGGCGTTACCAAACACAGACACACATCTTTTGACCTGCTACTGCGACGATCTACGAACCACCACGGTGCTACCTGTTCACATTCCTTCTACGCCACCCTCGTTTTTGGCTCTCTTTATGGACCCGGAAGCGCCGAAACTCGCTCAGCAGTAAAATATGAGCCCAAAATCCGATTGAGCAACTGCTGACACTTCCTCTGGGTCGACCGGTCCTGTGATAGGTGGCTCTCTAACGCTGCATACCGCTGCTTTGAAGTCTTGGATATCCTCTGCTGCTTCTCGCCTCCCCGCATTGCTGCAGTTCGATTCCCACATCGTAAGCGTCCTTTCCGCCTCTATTCCACCTCTTTCAATCCTCGCCACCTCTGTAGATTTCGCTAGTTCACGTGGTTTATCCTTACCCTCCCCTTATACCCCCGCGCCATCACCGCGGCTCGGGGCATTTCTTCTGGTTCGGCGCGCTCTTGCTCAGAACAGTGATGGATACTGAGGCCCTTCTTTTTAACAGCCCATAGCGGTCTCCCGATGCCACTGCGGAACTACGCGGTATTGAAATTCTGTGCGTCCTTCTCGTTACTTTATCCATCTGCTTTCTCCTCGACCTTCATTTCCCCGCTTCTGACACACCACTAACGCTCTTTTTCAACTAGCTCGCGCGGAGGGCGATGCTATCCGGTATCCATAGGAGCTGATCAGCGAGTTCGCACCGCCGCTTCTCTTAACCTCAGCGTCGACGCGATGAAGGTCGGCTTCTGCGCCGTGTGTGGCTCGCAACGTGGATAAGCGAGCGCCGACCCCAGCTGGCGATGTGCGGGCATGCCACTCGGCGACGCGCAGGGATGTGATATTGGCCCCCCGCCGCGCGTCTTGCTTTACCATCCCGACAGTGGTGGCCCTGCAATTGCGCGAGGTGCGGCGCCGACGTGGCGCGCAGCTGCGCATGCGTGTTTCTCGCTACCCGCCGCTGCTCGCGGGCCATTTTCGCGGGCGTTGGCGGGGTGCGTCGTCATCACGCCCGCGCCTTTCTTTTCTTTCTCACTGCTCTGGTGGCAGCCGTTTACTCGATGATACGTGGGAGTAGGCGCGAGCTGGGCTGATACGCCGAGTATGGAGTTTCTTTGCGCGTCTTGGCCGTGCTTCTTTGCTTGCCGTGGCCTGCAGGCTTACACCTGCATGGTTTGTTGTGGATGCGTGCCAGGCTCTGGGGATGGGGCTTGGGGTGCGCGCGGTCGGCGTTATCTGCTTCGGCCTCTTGGCGTCGCTCCGCAGGTCGATCTTCTTGGACTCGGGGCGCTTGCGGAGCAGGACGTGCTGCTGCTGCTGGGTGTGCTGCTGGGGGACAGTTCCGGGGAGCTGGTGTACGAGGAGAGCCGCCGACACCGGCTACTCTCGGTTTGGTCGAAGGTGCAGCGAGTAGAGCGGTGCAAACCACCACCGTGTCCTGCATGGATTTCCTGCGTGGCGGCTCGTACGCCTGCCCGTATATGTCGGGCATGATGCCGTGGGGGTCAACGAGTCTGTGATGCCCCCGCGCGTCGCTGTATGTGTGAGTGGGCGGAGATGCCGCTCCGTTGGTCGTGAGTGGGCTGTACGTTGAGACGTCGAGTATGTGGGGCCCGGACGTTTTCCGTGTGGGGACGACTGCGGGGAGTATGCGGCATCGTGATGTCTCCATCCGTGCGAGGAGGTGTTACTCCTCCGCCCGCCCATACACGGCATTTGCGCATTGGGCTCGCTTCCGAGTACACGCAACGTGGGTGTTGCGGGAGGATATGCCGCTCTGCTGGTCCTGAGCCAGCGTATCTCGCGATGGCGTAGACGTCGAGTTTGTGGGACGGGGAGGTTTCCCTCGTGGGGCGTGGCTGCGAAGTGCCTGATGCTTTTTCGTATTCGCGATTCATGCGTCGTGGTCGTTCTTCCAGCCACCCATTCGAGCAATGGCTGTTGGGGAACGGGTGCCAGGAGGGGTAGTGACGGATGGGCTGTCTGTTGTTCCTCTCGTCTCGCCGCGCTCCGCGCCGGCCTGTGGCTGTGGCTTCCAAGACTACAGCTTGTGTGGACAGGGATGTGGCGTAGGCCTCGGGCAGGGCTGTCGTCACTCAGGCGGGTGAGACTGCGCCTCTACTGGATCTTTGCTTGAATGAAATCTGTCTGTCAGCCTATATCTTAGGCGGCGATGTTGTTGTCATAAGGGCTTGCTAACTTTGCACTCGGGAGACCCACCACCACACATCTTATATATTCCTTAAATATTTTACGCCTTAGTTACTTGTTATTCGCATTCCGTACATCCCCATTGTCACTCCGCGTCGACTGAATAAATTCGCGAAAAAATCGCATCTATGATTTGTGTGTTTGGTCTGACACAGAGCCAAATCGACGTCAACTTGGTTCTTCCCAACGATCACGACCAGCTTTGGAATTACTTTGGAAGGGCGCTCAAAAGACAAGGCGGAGCGTTTATGTTGCACCGCATACTTCTACATAAGTACTTGCTAACTGTGTCCATGTGGATAGCTTCTCCGATGGGACGCCTCCCCCAAGAACTGATCGACACCATCATTGACCAATTCGCTCCGCGGGGGGAGGATGCACTTCCCGACCAGTACTACGTCCCTGAATCGGAGAGGGCAGCACTACGGGATTGTTCTCTCGCCTCTCGCACATTTTTGCCGCGGTGTCGGGAGCATCTGTTCGCTTCACTCGACTGCATCACCGATGATTCATCCAGGCTCGAGGCGCTCATATCTGGACCCCCACTTATTCTCACCTCATACGTGAAATATCTCACTATCGGTATCTACTCTGACACTGCCCAGCTCCCTGATCCCGTCATGTTCACACTGGCCTCCCAGCTCCTTGGTCTGATACCGAAATTGGTGCATTTGAGCATCTCTTTTTCGTACGGCCCCGCGTTAGTGCAATGGAACGAACAGCCCGAGGTTTTAAAAAAACGCACTCAACGAAGCACTTCAGCTCCCCAGTTTTCGGAGTCTCTCTCTAAGCTCGTACACCTTCACGGATGTCACGGAGCTAGAGTCCCTTCTGAGCCACGCACACGGTCTTAAAAAGCTTACTCTCGACTGCGTCGACCTCGATGATTTGTCTACTCGTCGTACCGATCCCACGCCTCGCGAAGCTCTTGTTGTCCTGGACTCGCTCGGCGTGACTAGCGTGGCTGAGTATGCCGTGGATGTAATGCTCTCCTCCTTCAGCATGGTTGACATCAGGCATCTCCGCTCATTGCGTGTCGGGGTTGATGCCCCTCTGAGTCCATTTTTGAGCCAATTCGCGAACACTCCAAAAAATTCGATGTGCTGAGCCACGCGGTGCGTACAATCCGCTTTCCCGAATGCTCAAACACTGAATTTGGAAGCCCAGGAATGCTCAGCGACCCAGACATTTCCAGAAGCAACATGTGTCTGCGCCATATCGACATTACTGACTACGCCTCTACCATGTCCGACACCCTGAAACTATTTGGGAACTTTCGCCATCTAGTGGTGCTCCAGATCATCACCCTCAATTGTGGCTATAGGAGATTTGGTATTAACGACGATATGACAGCGGAGGGGTGGTCCAGTCTCGACAAAATACTCGGGCAAGCTCGTGAAACCCTTGAAGAGGTGGAAATATACGCTCACACAGATGAAGCACGGCGTGTAGCACCGGATTTGGATCTGGTGCGCGGTTTGCTGCCCTCTGTAGCTCAGAAGATGTCTGTGTACCCGACATGGGAGTACAGAGAGTAATATAGAGGAGGTACAGAATGGTGTAGAATCGGTACAGTTGGAACCGGGGCTGCCCAGTGATGTAGAAGAAATCATTGTCTGTAATTAACAACTAGAGAATTTTGCACCACTCTATGGCTTTCCCGAAAAACCAATTCAAGGGTTAGAGGGGAGTCTAAAAGTCCTCAATCTCATCGGGTATATTTGCTGTCGATAATTAAACGACGGCCACAAACATTGAAATCCTTGTATTCTACGCGACGGAGGCTTGAGCGCAAAGGGATCTTAGTATTCGCCAAATAAGTGACTCTTTCAGGGACATAATTTTCGTCGACAGATATTCCGTACATTCTTCTCATTCTGAATGAATATGGATGAAGAGTCTCGCTTGGACCTGGCTGTGTGTGGCACTACGTGCTGCTGATACAAAGCCAAACCAACGTCAACTCATCAACGCGCTTGCTCCGCAACGGTCACGACCATCGTCCAAAGGTTTTCAAGAAGCGAAACTCAGCATGTATGCCCCATCGATGATTCCTTCTATCTACTTGCTGACTATGTAAATGCTTTCCAGAACAGTCATCGCGATGGTGCACCTCCCACAGGAACTTGACGATGCCATCATTGACCAATTCGCCCCGCGTGGTGAAGCTGGGAAACCCGACGGTTACTTTGTCCCCGAATCGGAGGGGTCTGCACTCATGGCTTGTGCCCTTGTTTCTCGTGGCTTCTTATCCCGGAGCAGGGAGCATCTGTTTGCTGGAGTCCAGTACTTCACCAACGGCTCATCCCGGCTCGAAATGCTCGTTTCGGAATCCCCCCATATTCTCGCACTGTATGTGAAATAAGGATGGTAAGGCCCCTCAAGCGGCAAGGCCCGCTACCGGTTGCAGACAAAGAGCGAAATGTGTTACTTATTAAAGTGGGTGTAGTCTACGAGAGTCTGTGGTTGGCCTGGTATATGTGGTAACGAATCGTACTGCTGAGTATTAATAATGTATATAGAAAGAAGGATTTCCAGAGGCGAAGAATGAGCGACATTTGAGAATCGTAATTATCGAGAGTATTAGGTTCTAGATCTTTTGGCAGGGCTCGGCGACGAAGTAGTGAAGTTATCGAATGCGGCATCGGTAGCGGAGTCTCTGGATCTCTTGTTAGGGGAAGAAGGATATGTTTTGCGTTCTGGAAGGCTCGGAATCGCTGGCTTCCACGGCTTCCCATAACCCCGGTCGAGAATAGAGAGCCTCTCAACAAGAGCATGGTAGATCTGTTGGCGGCAGGCATTAAATCAAGCAACATTCAGCCAAGAACAAAATGAGCCTACCTTTTTCTTGTCGTCGGCAATGATGTACGTTACCAGAGACACTTGGACTAGAATTAGAGTCCCTTCAGTCAGCTTCTCGTATAGTTCATGGGGGGCAATCAATGTCCCATCGATGTCCTTGAAGTCGCGTTGGACAAGCCTCGCTTTAGAGTGATTGAAGTATTCGCCCCGGTGGTCAGGGAGCTTCTTGGGCGGGTAGGTATCGCCGACACGACGTTCTGATGTTTCCAAAGGGAGTGAGGACTGAGAGTTATAGAATTTCATTCAACGTACCAGCAGCTTTCTCAACTTCCTTCGAATCTGCGTCCATATCAATATCGTCCGCAGTAGACAGCGAGCTACTTGGTTTCGCTGGGGAAGAATTGAGTTTGGTAACTCTGGCTCTGCGAGGAGTCGCAGGCGGAGCAGCCGCATCACGAGCCGCAGCCGGCACCTATTCAAATATTAATTTGGGTCATTGAGTCTGATTTGCGCATCCATACTTCATATGTTAGGGGGAGGCGGAGCGTTAGAATATCGCAAGGCTCATTCATATTTCCATCGGACCTCTCCAGGAACTCGGTGACTTCCCACGTCTGCGATAATTTAAGAAATGTATGTCAGTCGTCGGGGATTAAAGGAGTTGTGCTAGAGTACGAACCTCCTTGTTCTTGATTTCGACTTTTTCGTCCTAACTGCGGAGTGTGTCGCAAGTCCCCATGCCATCGTTGAAGGTGTTGCAGATTTTCTCCGGCGCACCCGTCGGGCAGCGCGCAGCAATTATCATTCGATGGGACTTCGATGTGACATCATCGTAGGGCTGGTTGTGTAGAAATTAGATTGATGCTGAGAGAAATTGTTCGGCACATACCAGTTTGTACTGAGGTGGGTGTTTCTTGGGGTATGCCGCCATCCAGGTTCCCTCATCTTGTGAGCCAATTTCACAGATGAGATTCGCCGTAAAAGGTGCCTCGTTGTCGATTCTGGCGTAGCGGGTATTGCCTTGTCGGTCGGTGGTTCGAGTAAAAGTGACGTCGATCTCATGAGCACTGAGATTGGAGTCACCCATGGTGTCGATCTTTGCTGCAATAGTATCATATACGGTGTGGTTGTGGCGGTTGCGCTTTGTGCGGCGCAAAAGCATGTCATCCGCCGATTCCATAATGGCGAGGGTGTAAGAAAAGGAAGAGAGGAAGGATGGTCACTTGAATGGATTTCGCCATTCTTATAGAGAGAGAATATCAGGGAGTGTTCCCGGAGATATCGGGCAGTAACCAACCAAGAATGTAAATGGTGCATTAAGCTCAGTCCCCTTTGCGACGGACACGCCTGGTGAGGGATTCGTGGGACTCTGGTTGAGCGCGTTTGTTGGAATTGGTTGAAGAAGAAGAAGGCTGTATGGCTGGGTCCGGGACGGCTGAGCTCTTGACACGTCGGACACGACGAGGAGAAGAAGTTGGAGTGGCCCGATCCGGAACTTGGGGTAAAGGGCCGTGGCTGCACCCGGCATGACCTCGTACTTACTTTTTTAAATAGCCCACATTTGTTACCCAAAAAAACAGGTGTAGAGTAAATGTACAGACTAATCAGCATGTACTCTGTATCAATGGGCTGTAGCTCTACTATCCGACGGATCGAGATTGATTTCGGGATTCCTTTGTTTTTCCGTAACCGCAGCTTCCCCACAATGCTAATGGTGGTTAACTTGTTTTCTTCAACCCTCTAGATTTCTTAAATTCAACTGCGATTTGATCGCATCAAATGGTGCACAAGTGTGCTGGTTTGAACTGATATCTTGTAGAACAAAAGAAAAAAGTGGTGTAATGTACGGCGCACACCACACTGCATATCAACTCCGGATGGTACATAAATCAAATCTGCGCCATGCCCGAACTCTGTAATTTCTTTTGGTCAACGAAAATATTTGCCCACAGCCCACATAATAATATGCTGGACTTGGAAACAGCTCCGGACTGGTCCGAGATTGGACCGAACCGGTAGAAACGAGATAGACCCCTCTTTCAATAACTGCAAATTTTCCATTCAATCTCAACGGACAGACTGGCTGTCATCATAATTAGTAATAGGAAGTTCGTCTCAGAAGCCAGAAGGAAATACACACGGGTTTACCGACTCATTCTGAGTTACTGCAGCATCATCTTCCACACAGATTTTTGGCATTCAGACAAGTTAAATATCAAGAACAAAGCACTTTTATACTCGGGGAAAAAATCCCAATCCTAAGAGGAGGGTCTGTAAGGATAGCTAGCCCGTCCATTTGCAGGCTGCAACCTTTAGCTGTCGCAAGTCTCGGCAACTTCCGACGGAATGTGGCGAAACACAAAGTATTCAGGTTTCCACGAGAAACAGAAGATAGCTCGTGATTTAGTTTGATTTAACTATTGCCTGGACTTTCTTCCTACCAGCTTTAGAAATAAAAACAAGTAACGATCGGTGACACACGACAGTCGGAACAGACCGGAGTTCGGACCAGAACGGTTAAAACCCCTTTGTTGAGGAGGGGCCCATATTGTGTTCAGTTCTACAAGTTATCTATGGATTTTTGAGCAGGGAGGCAGCCGCAGTGTGATATGAGATATTCCTCTCATAAACTAGGGGAGAATATTCAGCTGGTTCTGAGCTAATGCGGGCTGGGAGCCCCTCAGTTTTAACAATGACAAATTCAAAACTCCTGGTACGGCTCACCAAGTCTGCGCTTGGCGCATATTTCCAGAAGTTTTTTACACATTCCATGAGCTTTGTACAGGAGCTTCACAAGCAAGGTGCGCGCCGCAAGTCGGAGCTTCCTCGGGGGATTTCGGAAAAAGCTGAAGAGATTTTTTTGGGAACACTGAGGAGGAGCTTTGCCGATCACTGTCAGATCTGAAGTGCGGGTACCGTAATTTGTGTTCGGTGATCGCCGATGCAACAAACAGAAGTGAAAAAAGTTTTTTGTTTTGTTTGCGCATGTTGTTATTTTTCACCGAGTAGGGGGTATTTTTCCCCGAGTACGTACACATGTACAATGCTCAGCCACTAAATACACTAGGTTTTTGTCTAATAAAGCAATAAAAACTTCACACAGCCACTAAAAAGTACCTCACAGTTTTTTGTCACTGACCCTAATTAAGGTCCCCCGAGATATGAAAGAGACGATCCTTATTACATAAGTACTCGTAATTGCTCCGGTGATCAAACGCAAATTGGCCGCTTGCAAACGTGCGAGTCGCCTTGCTTCGCCAGCTGGTGTGGTTTCCTCTTCCGTTGCCCCGTTGTCCCTGCGCAGCCCATTTGACGAGAAATTCTTCACCAGATATATTTGGGCTTCCTCGGCTTCTTCGGGGCTTCCATACTGCATTATTGTCTGGTGACGGAGTATGTCAAGACGGCGGAACTCGTTGCGGATGTCTTCGCTCGGATGACGCTGGATAGCTTTCTTCTTGAAGGGCCTAAGAATGAGGACACCGTTTAGAGATGTGGCCCGGGACAACATGATGTATGGTGCTTCGGTTCCACTTGTGCTTTCGAGATCCAGGATCACCACATTCATCGTCTTTCCCTGCGCCTTATGGGCTGTCACTGCAAAACCAGGTACTAGAGGTATTTGTTTTCGTTTAATCAAACATTTCTTTCCTGAATCTGGATGAATGAAGATCATGTCAACGGTTTCAGTGAGGATGGCTGCATGTTTTGGAGGAAGGTTCGGTAATGATGGTCCGGTCATATCTGGTATGTACACAATGCATGACTGTATATATCGTGTTCCTGATTCATCCGTAGTGTAGTGTATTTCTTTTACAATTCCTGTTGAACCATTTACAATGCCGTTTTGCACGTCGAAGTTCTGTGTGATCATCACCGGCATTCCTATCGCTAGAGGCAGTCGACCAAGACGATAGTTTGGTTCTCCAGAGTGCAGTTTGCGCAGCAGATGCTCACGAAGTCCCAAGTCTGTGATAGGAGTTCCGTGAATTCTGGCGTCTGTTGCATGGTACCAATTCAATTCATTGCCAGATCTCGCAGCATATACTTGAGCCGCTTTTTCATTCAGAGCATCTTTCAGCTCATTTTGTGATACAATTATAGGTACATTTCGAAACTGTGCTTCAGTCCAGTCTGGGCGTAGCTTTGTTATCAATCTGGTATTCAAAAGATCGAAGTCATCATCGGTGCACCGTCCTTGGCGAAGTCGGGCAAGTAATTCTACAAACATGATTGCATCGGCATCTTCATCCTCCCCTGTGAGTTCATTTTTTTTGCGCCGTACGCGTTCCACTTTAGTCAGTGTGACAACTGTCTTGACGGACAACCATAGTAATTTCCCCAAGATATTCTGCTGTCCTTTCTTACCTGCGGCACTCTCTTTATCAGTACTTATTTTTGCATATAGGCTCTTCATTCCGACTGGAGGCAATTGAGCAAAGTCACCGGCAAAAATTATGTTGACTCCGCCGAATAGTGCGGTATTTCCTTTCGCCTCTATCAATGCTTGACTGATTTGTAACAGTAGTGAACATCCAACCATGGAAACCTCGTCAATAAATAGATAGTCGACCCCTTCCCACATTGCAGTAAGATCTCGGTGTGTTCTAGTTTCAGTTGAAGCTTTTTTACGCTGATTGATACATAGTGCTGCATGGAGGGTCATGCCCTTGATGTTTCGGGCAGCTACGCCTGTATATGCAGCAAGGCGCAATCTTCGGCTCTGACCTCGGAGCGTGAAGAAGTCCCGTAGCGCGTCGATTACGCGGGATTTGCCAGTGCCGCCAGGTCCAGTAATCAACATGCGTAATTGTTCAGGTTGATCTTCAAGGCTGTGGTGAGCTATGATTCTGAATGCGTGCGCTTGCTCTTTATTTAACGTCCATTTACGTATGTGAGCTTCAATATTGACATCTTGGATAGGTTCTGATGCTTCGACATCCTGGCGAATTTGAGGAGTCTCATTCGCCCAAAAAATTGCGTCTCGAAAAGCAGATCCATCATTGATAAGTGAAGTACTCTGGCCTGCCAATGTGTCTTTTTGGGTTGATGTATCTGTACGTGTATCGCAAGAGGCGCTCTTTTTCGATAAATCACGTCGTTCATCATAAGCTTTCTCCCAGAGGTCCTCAAGATATGTGTCAGTTACTAGGTGAGTACCATTCGGTCCATTTTCATTGACTTCGCCGTGTTCATCAGTTCCCGGCCGTTCTGCATAAATGTGAGTGTCATATAGGCCTGCATTCTCCGCGTAGTTGACACATTCGAGTATAGCTTCATAGGAAGCGGCTTTCTTCATTGAAAATCGATATGTGATCTGCTCTAGATGCTCGAGAATCATTTCTTCTGTTACATCTTCCCCACAGAAATCGTCGGCGTCTTCCCGGCGTTGTCTGCGTCGCACTGACGTGACAGCTCGTCTCCGGAGGTAATGTCTTTCAGCAAAGTGATCATCACGACTATCTCGACATTCATGAAGAATCTGCATGTTGTCTATTTTGTGGATGACGGACGGTGCACAGTTTAGCTTGAATTGATTGAAAGCTTCCTCCCACGTCTGACCCTCTGTTCTCAGGTCTTTCGCATGCCGCCAAGGCTTAAAAAATATCAACATCAGCCGGCAATAGCGTGCGTATGTATCTGGCTTGTCACGTCGTGGAATTCCTGGTCCGGTAGGAACTGGCACAAGTGTGTCGTCAGGAGCACGAACACGAAGAATATGAGTTTTTTCTTGGTCATGGCCTTTAAGAAAGGGAACTCGAGGTCGTTTGAAAGCTGTTGAATTCATTGTTGCGTCGCTGGTTTGATCTAATTCCGCAGGGTCTTCATCAGCAGCATCATCGTACATATCTATATCCATGTTCTCATTATCTTCACTGCTGGATTTTGCCCGATGTTTTCGGCGGTCGGATGATTTACTGACTCGATCAATGCGAGATATAAAGTCCCAGGCGCAAACACAGTTCAGTTCATTTCCACGTAGGTGATAATCTGCTAATTGGCTTCCCATAGGTACAAGTTTGCCTGTCCCATCAGTTGATACTCGGATCTCGTCGTCGTCATTTGTGCTTGTTGTCTGGTCCGCAATCATCTGTGGGTCAATGTCATCGAATGTAAATCCATCTTCGTCATCAGAATCATCTTCCGAGTCCGAGTCTGTATCCGAGTCTGAGTTGGACTTATCCTCATTATTTTCCGATGGGCTGACCACAGTTTTAGAAGTGTAGCATTCTGGACTCGGACTTTCTTTTTCAATGAAGTTCTCAAAGGCCGTCCAGTAAAAATTTCGGTATGAATGGCTTGTAAAGTGATCTTCAAAATCCAGAAGGTACGATGCAACCTGTTGCGCAGAGAGTTCTTGCTGAGAAATCATAGCATATGCACATTTTTGAAGCATTTTCTTAGCACGAATAGTCAGGTCATCCTCATGAGGGTTGAATTCACCCAGTTTTTTCACTGCCAACTCAAGCATCGAAAATGCAATGTGAGTTTTTAACTGAGACTTTGTAATATAGTCAGTAATATAGTACAGAATTGCTTTCGCAGAAGCGCCGGAGCCGATGAATTTTATGTCCATGTTGCATCGTATAGCCTCAATTATAGTTGTATTGAAGTTGTTTACAAGTCCGTCCAAGCATCGCAAGTTGATTTCGCCGGTCTCTGGATCAAAAGAGCTCTCAGCGCGAAAATTATCCTCATGTAGATCAAAACGACATGTTTTCGGTTCAGGTGGTCCTCGCCAATATTTGAAGCAAGTTGCGGAATGATCGTGAGCTTGACATCGTGATACAACATTGCGGAGATCTTTCTGACGTGATGCAGAAAATGAGGGCTCATCTTTACTGACTGAGATTCCACGGACAGAACAAGGATGGTGGGTGTCTGATGGTACATTAATATCTGGAGCAGGTTCTTTGGGGACAGAATTAGAGATGGTGTCGTCCAGAAACGCCAAAAGACGCTTCCCAAATTCTGCATCTGAAGGATCATTTCCAAGTGCACACTTTTTTATTTCATTTGGGTTCAGGCCACCTTCAACCCAGACCAGCATATGGCAGTGACGTGTGCCACGGCCTTGGGCTTCAACGCAGCCATAGTATGCCTTGACGACTCCAAGAATTCTGCCTTCCAGATTTTTTTGATTGGGATCATATCCAAGAAGTGTGGATATAAATGCTTTCATATATATATTAAAAAATCGTGCTGCGACAATGGGATTTTTCGCAATAAGGACTGACTGGTCCCAGTAATCTGGAACATCGTTTGTAAGTAATGAGTCGACATCAATATCTGCGCCAGCTAAAAATTTCACTATGGGATTGTAAACATTGGCTGGATTAATTGTTATGTAGAAACTGGGGAGACCTTTTTCAATCATGAGGCCTCGAATCTCATTTCGCACTGCCACCCGAGCAGCAGAAGAACCAGGAACAGCTGAAGCAACACCATTTACTTGCTTAAGTAAATTCAGTACTTTACGTTCTTCATCATTTTGGGGTGTTACGGATTTTCCACTCGCTACACGTTCAGAAACTCTTTGTATGACTTCTGGAGATACAGATGCAAATTGCGAAGCCACAGACGCGAAATTGGAACGCTTGACTTTTAAACCAGTGTGTAAAAGCATTTCATGGCGCTGTAATATATTGAATGCAGTGAATAAGAAGGACGGATGTTCTTGGAACCGAGGATCGTTCAAGTTGAAAAGATGCTTGACATGGTGTTTCAGAGATACAGGTACTTCTCGCTTCGAGTTATTAGGACCGCCGATTCCGTAGGGGAAAAGAGTGGGATATATTAATGGAAGCAGAAGCCCGTCTTTTCTAAATTCGTTCTCTGGGCTGTGGTCATGTGGTATCTGAATATATCCACCACCTTTCTTTTTCACATGGCGTAGAGCTGCTGCACGTAGTTCATTAGATGATGCATGGCAGTCAACATCGGTAATTACAATATTTTGAAATGGGATGCCAGTGGATTCATTTGGATTTGTGGAAGGATCGGGGGTTTCAGTAGAGTCATATCGAGATGTGGCTGCATCGTTGGCGACGTTGGGCTGGATATGCTCGATGTTAAACGGAAGAACAGGATTTTTTTCAAGCTGTTGAAGGCATTGTTCATTAATAGTGATATCCCGGTACAGCGGATTATGATCTTTCAGCCATATCAGGGCATCACGGACTCGTTTAGCATTAACGGCCAATGGTTTCGCATGCAGTCGGAGCCATTCAGCTGTAGGGGGGGAAGAACCAACAAATAAAACACAGACAGGTGCAGTTATTTCTTCGACAGGTGGTGGGAGTATATCCACGAGTTTGGACGGTTGCTGAGGGTAGATTATTATGTGTCCTTTAATTCCGCGCTGCGTGCTTTGAAGAACACAATCCTGGTTCTCTTCTTTGAGTTGAATTATCCAGCATTTCGATCGACAACGCGCAATCATTGCCTCTTCTATCACAGTAAGATTCTTCAGTTCGTCAGGAACAGGTCCAAGAAATGTTCTATTGGCCAAAGACAATGCCGGCAATTTCTTATTTTTCAACGATGAATGACAAGTTTTGCACAGAGACAGTACAGGTTGACCACCATCAGCGGGGAACGAGACACCGTCCGGATCTAAGAGAATGTCACGGAGAGGTCCTTCATCAAACGGCATAGGAGGTGGAATACAGTCCGGATGGAGCCACTTGTAACGGTCTAGCAGCAGAGATTCGTCAGATTTTAAATCCGGCCACTTGAGAATGTCCAATTCAAATTCATCCAGAGTCAAGGAACAGTGAGAACGGAGCGGGACAGATTCAGCACATGACGCGCAAGTTAATGTAGAGAGCGCCTCAGATGATGTTTGGTCACGAAACATGTACAGGATTTTGTTCTTCAAAGACTGTGGAACGATTTGCGGCCAAGATTCACGTATTAATTTTAGTTGCTCATTGTACCAAGTTTCCTTGTCAGCCGCTTGCTCTTTAGCTCGCTCAGCGTCTTTTCCTTTCCTCAAATGAGTGATATAGTCCTTGAGCCTTTTGCGCAGCTGTCTTATATTTTCCGAGGACTCAAAATCCACATTCAAGTTCGACAGGATTCGACACAGAGAATTGGGAGAAATTTTGCTGCCATAAATGGCTGTAAGAATGTGCACTTGTAAATCTGGATCTATATTGTTTCCTTTCCATTCGTTGCAGATATCCACACAGTTCGGCATCGACAATCCATGAGGAAGAGTAATTGAAGGATGCGACTCTGAAATTCGAGTACAATGTCCTGACAGTATGTGCTGCGTAATTAGAGTTCGCACACTTTCGACTGACGCTTTCTCGGGAATCAGGATTTGGTGTAAAGCAGCAATGGAGAGAAGTGTAGGCTTGCGATGGCTCTCGAAGGAATTGAAGAAATCTGCTACGGATGCTGAAGTTTCTAGTGTTGCACAGTTGAGAGCCTCCAGATGTTTCCGAATTGCAGCACGCAGTTTGAAGCGGAGATTACGAGCACCTGGCACTGATATGTTCAAGGCAGAGGCAACGTGCACCAGATGTTCTGTAGATATTTGTTTCCGATCGGCACTGAGAACAATATTCAAAACAGCTTCGGACATAGTTCTGGGAGACGAAAAATCTCGGCAAAGTGCCCGGCAAGCTGAGCGATCCGGTCGAGGCGAAGTAGCCGCATCGACAGCGAAATCCCCACAAGCGCCAGTCGCAATGTGATGAATCAGAACACGTCGACATTGAATCAAGTTCAATTGGTGTGTGGAATCGCATGCAAATCAAGAGCTTTTTGTATTGTGGGCAAATCTGCATGAAATACGGAAGTACGAGCACAGCGGACATGGTGTCTAAGAAAAATATCGCGAATAATCATCAAGGACGTCTCAGATGCAACAGGTTGTGAATGCACAAAATCAGAAGTAGAAGGGCAACAACACCGGGATGGTGTGTCGCAATAACAAGGAGGCGGAAGATCTGCACAAATATCTAAGTCGAGGTTTTATATCAAGGAAAGGGAGTGTACCTTGTGAGATAGCATCGGCAGCACACGAGTCAACATCAACATCCATAGCGTCAGCGGAAGGTGTCGGATGAGAAGAAGCCGCCAACGAGGACACTATTAAATAGGTGAGAATACAGAACATACGTAGGGCAGGAATAATACTTGATGGTTGTCCTGGGCGCACTACGCCAGAGGAGAGAGTAAACACCGCGTCTGGAACAGTGTCACGGCAGAAGAGTAACCAATCACGCCCAAGACATGGTCGTATGGGAGGGATGAGCAGATAGAGACGTTTATTTGCATGCAACAGACTGAGTCGCCATAGGGAAGAGAAAGAACGCCAGAGGCACTAGATTGAGCCGCAGATACTCCAGAAGACAGGACCCATTCAAGAGATAACAGGGATTTGGCGCAGCTGGCATCGACAGAGGTGGAGAGCGGTAGGTTGCAGAAGGTTGCAGACATGGTGGACAAAGACAAGGGAAGGCGAGTTCTTTCGGAGACGCTTACGAAGAGTAGCTGATGCGGCGTCTGATGTTCGAGAGCTTTCCAGCCAATAGGGAGGATGCCTGAGGATGCTGACGTGAAATCTGCTGATGAAAATGTGATTTCTCTATAGTAACTTAAAATCGGGCGCCATACACTGGGAGGATATGCACTAATTCCGGACCAGAACATGCTAAAGGTATCCAATGAATATTTACAATATTATCCAAGTTTGTGGTCCCAGAATATTCAAGACGACTTTTAAATGTTTCTTGAATAATTGGTGGCAGAATATGCTAGAGATTTTTAAAGTTCCTTTCAGTTTTGTTGAGGATACCTTCAGTGTAATCTTACTCAAACCTTTCAAATATCCTGGCAGGGAATACCTGAGAGATCATTTAAATAAATCACCCATGTTTTGTGGCAGAAAAAATGAAAGGTATTTAAAAGATGTCTCAAGTATGCTTTAGATGGTGTTCAGAGTGTGTTCTAGATATCTTTCAGTTTAACAGCCCCGAAAAAATGGAAGATTTTTAAAATCTCTTTTGCATATGTTTTCGATAATCTTCAAGATAACTTTCACATGTGCAGCCCTGAAAAACAAGAAGATATTTAAAATAGGTTCAGGATACACACCAGAATAACTTCTACATATGTTCTCTGTTCACAGGTCAAGAATATCCTAAACACATGTAAGAAACTGTGAAGAAATATTTAAAATGTGTTCAGAAGATTCTCCTGCTGGACTTGAGGAAGGTTTTTAAAATGTTTCCCCAATGTTTCCAGGGAAGCCTTTAGCATAATTTTTGTGTTCATAGAGGAGGCTCTGTGCCTGAACACACAAGGGATATGGAGTTCAAATTTGAAATGTTTTGCACATAACTTGCACCAGAACATGCAAAAGGTATTTAATATAGATTCAGAATGACGTCTTGAATGTCTTTTCAAATATTCCTAAAGTGCGTGCCACCAGAATATTCATTGGGCATTTAAAATGATTCTAAGGTCCGCCATGCTCAATCACATTGATCGTGACACCCCACACAAACTTGGGCGACCCTGGCCTTAGCGTGGACTGACCCCCAATCTGATTATGAAGCATGCATGCCCCATGGCCTGCCTTCACCAGCGCCAACACCCGACACAACCTTGGGGAAACCCTGGCCTCAGTGGGCAACACCCTCCAAGGAAGAGGCGGACTGACATGCACCCGATCCCATTTACCACCCCATCAAATGGAGGACGAAAGCAAAAGACATAGTTGTAGAGCATGTCGTACCAGATGGAGAAGATGACACCGAAGATATCATGGACAACAAAGACCTCGAAGACCTCCTCGTTCTGGAGAACAGCAGCATGCATGTGGACTCCCCATGTCGGACATGTTTCTTGGGGCAACTTCGTTGATGCCCAGTGAGCTTGGTGCCAATGAGTTTTTTTGCGGCAGTGATGTGGAACAGGAACCACGAGCATGAGGAGGCAACTCGGCATTCATGGTGGTCGACCACAACTTGAATTTAGGATTCATGGACTGTAAATTCGGCGGAGCACATTCAGCCTTGGTTGAAGCTGCATGTTGTAACCTGCATACATCACAGTGTTGTCTGCCCATCACAGTTCTGTCACAGCAGTGTTGTGACTGCTGGCAGCGCAATTGCTTTTTGGCCATGAAGTGGTATTGGGGTGAGCTGTCCCCAGCACTATTCCATGTCTCGTACAGATCGTGCCAGATGGGGTGCAAATCAATGCGGTCCCAAACTAGATTATGGGTGAGTTTGAGGACATGCAATTCAGAGTCGTCCCTTGTGTCCGAGAAGGAAGGGTCCATGAGCGTGTTTGTGCAATTTGCCGAAGCACCACCGAGATTTTTGAGCCAAGCTCAAGACTCCACAATGTTCAGCGGACCACATTCAGCCTTGGTCGAAATGTTTGGCAGAGCACATTCAGCCTTGCTCGAAGCTCTGTGCTACCCGCCAAAGCTCCGCCGAGAGTTTTGAGCCAAGCTGGAGACTCGACAATGTTCAGTGGAGCACATTCAGCCTTGGTTGGAGCTCTGTGCCACTTGCTGAAGCTTCGCCGAGACTTTTGACCCAAGCTGGAGACTCCACAATGTTTGGCGGAGCACATTCAGCCTTGCTCGAAGCTCTGTGCTACTCGCCGAAGCTCTGCCGAGATTTTTGAGCCAAGCTCGAGACTCCACAATGTTCGGCGGACCACATTCAGCCTTGGTCGAAGCTTTGTGCCACTCGCCGAAGCTCTGCCGAATTTTTGGGCCACACTGGAAGCTCCATAAGATTTGGTGGAGCAGATTCAGTGTTGGGTGAAGCTCTGTGCCACTTGCCGAAGCTCTGCCGAGATTTTTGAGCCATGCTGGAGACTCCACAATGTTCAGTGGAGCACATTCAGCCTTGGTCGAAGCTCTGTGCCACTCGCCGAAGCTCCGCCAAGAGTTTTTAGCCAATCTGGAGACTCCAAAATGTTCAGCAGGGCACATTCAGCCTTGGTCGAAGCTTTGTGCCACTTGCCGAAGCTCCACCACCTCTGCCGGAGATGTCTGGGTCAAGCTCCAGAATTGTACCCACTCCAGCATCCTGGGCTGGGATTTTTGAGTCAAGCTAGAGACTTCACAATGTTCAGTGGAAACCCTTCAGTGTTGGTTGAAGCTCTCTGCCACCCGCCGGGGCTCCGCCGCATTTTTGGGCCATGCTGGAAGCTCCACAATATTTGGCGGAGCATATTCAGCCTTGGTCGAAGCTCTGTGCCACTCGCCAAAGCTCCGCCGAGATTTGTGAGCCAAGCTCAAGATTCTACAATGTTCGGCAGATCACATTCAGCCGTGGTTGAAGCTTTGTGCCACAGTGTTTGGCGGAGCACAGTCAGCCTTGGTCAAAGCTCTGTGGTTCTCGCCGAAGAAGTCTGGGTCAAGTTCCAGAATTTTACCCACTCCAGCATCTTCAGCTGCGATTTTTGAGTCAAGCTGGAGACTGCACAATGTTCAGCAGAGCACATTGCCTTGGTGGAAGCTCTGTGCCACTCACCAAAGCTCCACCGAAGGTTTTGAGCCAAGCTGGAGACTTCACCATGTTTGGTGGAGCACATTCAAAGGCTGGGATTTTTGAATCAAGCTGGAGACTTCACAATCGTCAGCGGAGCATATTCAGCCTTGGTCAAAGCTTTGTGAATTTGCCGAAGCTCTGCCGAAATTTTTGACCCAAGCTGGAGATTGCACAATGTTTAGCAGAGAGCTCTGTGCCACTCACCGAAGCTCCACTGAGATGTTTGAGTCACTCTGGAGACGCCACAATGTTCAGTGGAGCACATTCAGCCTTGGTTGAAGCTCCACCGAGATTTTTGAGCCATGCTGGAGACTCCACAATGTTCGGCCTTGGTGGAAGATCTGTGCCACTCGCCAAAAGGTGAGCGCATTTGTGCAATTTGCCGAAGCTCCACCTAGATTTTTGACCCAAGCTGGAGACTGCAAAATGTGTGGCAGAGCACATTCAGCCTTGGTTGAAACTCTGTGCTTCTCGCTGAAGCTCCAACACCTCTGCCGGAGATGTCTGGCTCAAGTTCCAGAATTGTACCCACTCCAGCATCTTTGGCTGGGATTTTTGAGTCAAGCTGGAGACTTCACAACATTCGGTGGAGCATATTCAGCCTTGCTCAAAGGCCTGTGCCTCTTGCCAAAGCTCCACCGAGATTTTTGACCCAAGCTGGAGACTGCACAATGGTTGGCGGAGAGCTTTGTGCTACTCGCTGAAGCCCCGCCAAGATTTTTGACCCAAGCTAGAGACTGCACAATGGTTGGCGGAGCACATTCAGCCTTGGTTAAAGCTTTGTGCCACTCGCCGAAGCTCCGCCGAGATTTTTGACCCATACTGGAGATTCCATGATGTTTGGCGGAGCATATTCCACCTTGGTCAAAGCTTTATGTCTGGCTCAAGTTCCAGAATTGTACCCACTCCAGTATTTTCGGCTGGGATTTTTGAGTCAAGCTGGAGACTCCACAATGTTCAGCAGAGCACATTCCACCTTGGTTGCAACTTTGTGCCACTCGCCAAAGCTCCGCCGAGGTTTTTGAGCCAAGCTGGAGACTGCACAATGTTTGGCAGAGCACATTCAGCCTTGGTCGAAGCTTTGTGTGACTCGCCAAAGCTCTGCCGAGATTTTTGAGCCCGCTGGAGACTGCACAATGTTCAGCAGAGTACATTCAGCCTTGCTCGAAGCTCTGTGCCTCTCACTGAAGCTCCACCACCTTCGCCGGAGATGTCTGGCTCAAGTTCCAGAATTGTACCCACTGCAGCATCTTCGGCTGGGATTTTTGAGTCAAGCTGGGCTGGAGCAGTGTTGCATGTTAAGGGCTTATTACAGCGTTTTTTTTTTTTTTTTTGTAAAGTCTTAATATGATATTAAGGGCTTATTAAGGGTCAAAGTTTAATTAAGCCTCAAGGGCAAACACATGATTTTTGAGGCATTCAGCGAACACTCAGTAAATATTTATTGAACTGTCTTTCACATATTGTAGTCATCTCCAGACCCCGAAAGAGCTCTGTCGTCGGGCTCTTCATCACTTTCTTCTGCGGCGAGGAGCTCCATGAGCAGTCTTTCTCGTGTGAACTGCGTCGCACGCAGTCTTCCAACTGGCTTTGCCACTGTTCCACCAAATAGTGTCGCCAGTGAGCACGGAAAGATAGAGCTGCATGAATGTCCGCCTTAGGGAGGCTGCGGTGCCTCCTCATCCTCATTCTCCTCACTCTCCTGCGCGGCTTTCACCCACTTCGCCATCTCCACATGCTAATCAGCCGACGATTTGATCAATTTCGTGGTTGAGGGGCAACAGATCAGCATCTCATGGAATGGCCAGGAGCCTTGTGGCCCTCGTTGGATTGTGGACACTGCGAGCGGCCCTTTCATCCACCAGCCCGCTTCACAGTTAGCAGCACGAATGTTCACTCCAAGCTGATTAGGAGAGTGGGTGATGTACAAAGATGGTGCAATGAAACATACCTTCGACATCTTGTGTTTATCGGTCTTGAGACAATTACAAAGACGGGTTTTCTTGACTTTTATGTCAGAGAAATCACATTCATTTGGTGCTTGATTCATTCTGAACCTGAGCAGAAGACTGGCAAGGTGCGCAAGTTCGGTTACATCCGGGCAGCTTTTCAGTTGTTCCCAGACCAACTGGGGGTAGAGAGCAGGTTGCATCAGGTGCATGCACCAACAAGAATTAAATACGCACATGCTGCTTCTGAAACTCTTCCTTGTGCACTTGCCAGGCAGCAAAGTCGCGGGTTCCTGCCAAATGTTGCATGAATGCTGTCGGAACAGCCTTCTCTTTCTCAGCATTCTCCTCCGGATCTCGCAGGGTATCTTTTGGCCTTGGGCGAATACATCGATAGAGCTATAAAAAAATATGAATTAGCTCAACACAGCAGATAAAATATGTATACACACCGAAATGATTTCCATGTTTAAGGCAAATACATTTAGCCCAGCCTTGTCACCAAATCGCTCAATACACTCATACGGATTCAAGATGAGGCAGAAAATAAACAGAGGCTGGTCCAATGCTGCCCAACGCTTCTCAAGCCACATGAGCATACCTTTGGACATGTGCAAAATGACGATATAGGCCTGCAAAGGTCAGTAGAACTTGGTCGCCATGTGTATTATCGGCTTGATTAATGTTCGTTACATAGCAAATTGGCTCTATGTCGTCAACAAGTGTCTGTAGCAAGCACAATGTTCAGCTGAGCACATTCCACCTTGGTTGAAACTTTGTGCCACTCGCCGAAGCTCCACCGAGGTTTTTGAGTCAAGCTCGAGAGTCCACAATGTTCAGTGGAGCACAGTCAGCCTTGGTCGAAGCCTTGTGTGGCTCACTGAAGCTCTGCCGAGATTTTTGACCCAAGCTGGAGACTCCACAATGTTTGGCAGAGCACATTCAGCCTTGCTTGAAGCTCTGTGCTACCCACCAAAGCTCCGCCGAGAGTTTTGAGCCAAGCTGGAGACTCAACAATGTTCAGTGGAGCACATTCAGCCTTGGTTGGAGCTCTGTGCCACTTGCCGAAGCTTCGCCGAGAGTTTTGACCCAAGCTGGAGACTCACAATGTTTGGCGGAGCACATTCAGCCTTGCTCAAAGCTCTGTGCTACTCGCCGAAGCTCCGCCGAGATTTTTGAGCCAAGCTCGAGACTCCACAATGTTCGGCGGACCACATTCAGCCTTGGTCAAAGCTTTGTGCCACTCGCCGAAGCTCTGCCGAATTTCTGGGCCACACTGGAAGCTCCACAAGATTTGGTGGAGCAGATTCAGTGTTGGGCAAAGCTCTGTGCCACTTGCCGAAGCTCTGCCGATATTTTGAGCCATGCTGGAGACTCCACAATGTTCAGTGGAGCACATTCAGCCTTGGTCGAAGCTCTATGCCACCTGCCAAAGCTCCGCCAAGAGTTTTTAGCCAATCTGTTGGCACCAAGCTCACTGGGCATCAACGAAGTCACCCCAAGAAACATGTACAACATGGGGAGTCCACATGCATGGTGCTGTTCTCCAGAACGAGGAGGTCTTCGAGGTCTTTGTTGTCCATGATATCTTCGGTGTCATCTTCTCCATCTGGTACGACATGCTCTACAACTATGTCTTTTGCTTTCGTTCTCCATTTGACCGGGGTGGTAAATGGGATTGGGTGCATGTCAGTCCGCCTCTTCCTTGGGAGGGTGTTGCCCACTGAGGCCAGGGTTTCCCCAAGGTTGTGTCGGGTGTTGGCGCTGGTGAAGGCAGGCCATGGGGCATGCATGCTTCATAATCAGATTGGGGGTCAGTCCACGCTAAGGCCAGGGTCGCCCAAGTTTGTGTGGGGTGTCGCGATCAATGTGATTGAGCATGGCGGACCTTAGAATCATTTTAAATGCCCAATGAATATTCTGGTGGCACGCACTTTAGGAATATTTGAAAAGACATTCAAGATGTCATTCTGAATCTATATTAAATACCTTTTGCATGTTCTGGTGCAAGTTATGTGCAAAACATTTCAAATTTGAACTCCATATCCCTTGTGTGTTCAGGCACAAAGCCTCCTCTATGAACACAAAAATTATGCTAAAGGCTTCCCTGGAAACATTGGGGAAACATTTTAAAAACCTTCCTCAAGTCCAGCAGGAGAATCTTCTGAACACATTTTAAATATTTCTTCACAGTTTCTTACGTGTGTTTAGGATATTCTTGACCTGTGAACAGAGAACATATGTAGAAGTTATTCTGGTGTGTATCCTGAACCTATTTTAAATATCTTCTTGTTTTTCAGGGCTGCACATGTGAAAGTTATCTTGAAGATTATCGAAAACATATGCAAAAGAAATTTTAAAAATCTTCCATTTCTTCGGGGCTGTTAAACTGAAAGATATCTAGAACACACTCTGAACACCATCTAAAACATACTTGAGACATCTTTTAAATACCTTTCATTTTTTCTGCCACAAAACATGGGTGATTTATTTAAATGAGCTCTCAGGTATTCCCTGCCAGGATATTTGAAAGGTTTGAGTAAGATTACACTGAAGGTATCCTCAACAAAACTGAAAGGAACTTTAAAAATCTCTAGCATATTCTGCCCCCAATTATTCAAGAAACATTTAAAAGTCGTCTTGAATATTCCGGGACCACAAACTTGAATAATATTGTAAATATTCATTGGATACCTTTAGCATGTTCTGGCCCAGAATTAGTGCATATCCTCCCAGTGCTATAGAAACCCGTACCTAACGGTAGCGGGAATACATTGAAATCATTCCGAGCGCCAACTCCTACAACTCCGCTGATGTTGACTTCACACTGGCCTCCCGACTCCTCGGTCTGGTACCGAGATTGGTGCATCTCACCATGTACTCTTACATCAAACGATTTAGGTGGGATCATCAGCCAACTCTTTTCACTAATGCGGTCCATGAAGCACTTTGCCTCCCTCATTTTCGAAGCCTTTCGCTCACACAGTACAGCTTTGCTTCTGTGATGGAACTCCAGTCTCTGCTCGGCCATGCGCAGGGCCTAAAGGGACTCTGGCGGTGATCGACTTCACCGATACTTCTTATCAACCAGGCAATCCCCCTGCTCCCGAACCTCTCGCTGTCCTGGACTCTCTCGACATAGAGTTCGATACTCGAATGTACAGTTCCGCTGCTGGTGCCGCCATTACGGATGCGATGGTGTCCACCTTCAGCATGGTGGACATGAGGCATCTACAATCGCTGCGCGTCGAAGCATTTGCTCCCTTGATCCCATTTTTGAGGGCAAATATAGGAACTCTCCGAAAGGTTCAATGTGTCCGAATCGGCCGACTTGGTGCGTTGCACCCACTTCTTGTAATCGCAAACACTGATATATGGAACCACAGAGACGCTCAGCGACTCAGACATTTTAGAACACAATAAATGTCTCCGCCATATTGATATCAAAGATCGAGCCTCTGGCATGTCTGCCACCCTGAAGTTGTTTAGAAATCTTCACCATCTAGCCGCGCTCGAGACCATATCCCTCCGTTTTTGTTATCAACAATTTGGCGTCAACGATGATATGACCGAGGAACGGTGGTCGGATCTGGACAAAGTGCTCATGCAAGCCCGTGGCCCACTGAAAGAGGTGGAGATCTATGCGCAACATAGACGAACAATGGCATGTACCGCCAGATGTAGCTCTGCTGCGCAAACTGCTCCCATCCGTAGCGCAGAAGATATCTGTCTATCCAACATCAACTTAGGAGGTGGACGACGAGGAGTAAAGAGGATGTGCTGTATACAGGAAGGAGTAGGCTACATTACTGGGTACCGGAGTTCACCAGAACTTATCTTCTCCAAAATATGATTATAAGAGATCAATTGATATATTTTGGCCATGCCCATAAATTGAGAATATATTTAGCTCAACATGTTGAAACAAGCTTATAATTCTCTCAAGATGTTCCATGAAGTCGAAAGATCAAGCAGGAGACTCCGAGTCAAATCAATAATACAACACGCGAGGTACTATTCTAGTCTCTGTCTACGAGAGACCAAGTCAACTTGGCTCTGCAAGCGCGTCTTCTATGCATATTATATTAATCCTGGATTTCTGTTATAACCTGAGGATTTTTCTTACTCGAAAAAAACGATCTTATCTTATCAATGGATCAATCAGCCAAAGCGACCACATTCTCTGTCTTTTGCGACCACCAGCAAACCAGTTATTCCGCCCGCCGATTCTGCCAGACCTTTTTTCGTCGTCATCAGCCGCGATAATGCGAGTGCCACAGGAAATTGTCGACGCGAATACGGTGGGGGTCGTGGGGCCATATAACGTGGGGGAACTGAGGGCCTGTTCCCTTGCAATTGCTTGTCACTCATTCCGCCCCAGGAGCCAAATGCACCTGCTTGCCACATCCGCTGTTGCGGAAGCCGCGAACTTTTCAATTTCGACAGGCTACTCGCAGAATCCCCTCCCATCGGGCGACTCTACGTCAGACATTGGACTCTTGATGGCGTCTCCGGCGACTTCAACTCTTCTGAGCATGCGACAGATTGTATTGTGGTCTCTCGCATTCTGCCCCTCTTGCCGAACTTGGTCTGCCTGGATGTCATGAACTTCCTGATAGCAGCAGTGAAAGGAGAACTTTCACTGCCGTCCCTGCACACTCTCCACCTTGCACACTTCATCTTCCCCAGCAGTACTCGATTCTCTTTTGAGTCATATGAGGGCCTTGCAGGTCTTATCCCTGAGGAACATAACCTTTCACCGTCGCACGGTAGAACGTGCTAGTCCTCCTTCAAATGGCGCAGCTTCACCTCTTGTGTCACTCCGACTGCGAGAAATTCGCGCGATCGACGTCGATACGATGCTAGACGTCCTCACCACAGTGGACGTCAGACATTTGCTGTCTCTAGACGTCTACTCCATGCCGCAAATGTGTTCAATTCTGGCCGCAAATATACATACAATTCAACGAGTGAGGTACGGAATCATATGTTAGTATGACTCTGCCGTGTTCAATGCAACAAAAACTGACTCAAACCAAGTCTCAGACACCGAAATGAGCGACCCTATCTATCTTATCCGACAACCTGGGGCCAGGTTGTGGTTCCCGGAGGCCGTTCTGGCCTCGATGCATGTTTTTTGTTGGAGGATCCCCCCGGATCGGCGGCCATGCACCGTTTTGGTTGCTGTGAGGTCGAAATTGGGGGCAACTTGGCTTTTTGGGGCCAACCTATTAGTTTGCCGCTCCGTTCTGACCCTCAGAATGGGCGGCTGTGTCTAAAACATAGCCACCGGTGGCTGAGGCACAGACATAGCCACCCGTTCCGAGGGTTAGAATGGAGCGGCAAACTAATAGCCACACACACCCACACAAAGGCGCGCCGGAGTCCGACATGATTTATCTCCCGCCTCAATCCCGCCTATTACATACTTCCATCTCACGTGGTCGTTCGAATCATGACTTCCTTTCCTCTGACAGTTGCTTCTCTACTTCTCCCGAGTTGGAATAATCGTTGTGCGTAAAGAATTTGGGTAAAAATATGCATTATTTAATGTAGCAACCGGTGGTAGACACACTTAGATTTATATCAGCCTCGTAAAAACCGAATAAAGTGCTAGCGAGGAGTACGCCCACCGAATACACCAATTTGCCCACGTCAAAAAAGCCACCAGAGTCAAATTCAAACTCCGATATAGGGGCGAGGCGATTGGCCAAGCCAATCGGAAAAATCTCCCCTGTGTATTCTAGTCTTCGGATGGGGGGTGCCATCCGTTTATTTTTGGGGCTAGGTGGAACCCCTCCACTTCTGTCCCTTTTGTGACAGTGAATGCATCGAATCGAAATATAATTGATCCTGGATTGTCTCTGGACGAGATAAGCTGACAACTAGCGCAAGCAGAGAAGGGCCGCGTCGAGGCTTCCGTCTCTCCTATAGCTGTATTTTTTAGTTTCTCGCGAGTTCTTTCATTGTCACTGGAGGATTTACGATTCCTGCCGCTTCTTCACCTTGAAATTGAAACAGGGAGCGAGGTTCTTGGGATATTCTGGGGACACCGACGAGAGAGAGAGATGATCACGCTGGAAGTCTGCCAGGCAAGAATACGTCGGAATTAGCCACTTAGCACCTAGATAGATCATTGGACTTCAGCCGAGTTTAGATGTTTAAAGGTTACAGAACCGGGAGGAGGAAAATATATTGAGTGCCAAACAACATCCATTTTGATGTCTCTTCCCGGATCCCCCCCCGTCGAAATGTACGCAAGTATCGGCATTCATATTCAGTCCGTGAAGCGCGCACCAGGGATTAAGAATCACGGTCACTCCGACCCAGCAGCGCAACACAAGAAGTAACCAAAGCAAGGGGAGTGGTTGCGGCACAAGGGGGGGAGGTGCCTCTTGAATACGAAAAATTGGTCATTCCAAGGGATTGATTTGGGCAGAAATGGCCTCAGATTGCCCAGGGCTTTGGTCCCAATGATGGTCGGATTTAACCAATCGCACGACCGATTCGGCCAACACTTTAGGTATACTGCATAAACAACCACATCGGGACATTTTGCGATGTGTCTGGGCAGTGACTGTGGGAGCTGTAATATGCGTATAATGTACTCTTTCAGATGTTTTATGAGATAGAAAAAATACAATGAGGGTCTAGAAATGGAGTGCCCGATGTGTACACATAAGTTTTGTTCGGGCACGTGGTACGAGCATAAACAATATTTTTCCAATTCAATGTCCTCTATACGATGTCGCGATTTGGGAGATTCTAAAGTCGGGATGATAGACACGTCTCTATATCGCTGTTATCACTGCGCAAGGGGTGGGACAAGCAGCGGCATAATTGAGGTAAAACGGAATTGGGGGTGCTGAGGGGCTCTAGAACACAAACTAATATCATCAGAGAGTCCGGAAATACTTTGAATGTGCAAACGAACATTCAACCATAAGCAGAACAGCCGGGAAGAAGCTGAATCCAATTTTCTGGTCAAATGTGTATGTTAAAGCTCAGGGAGCCAACAGAAGCTACAAACGAAGCGCAGACCACTGAGAAGGCCCATCAAACATCACCTACAGGGTCAGCAAGCTGAAATTGGCGGAGGCGAAGGGAATCGAGGAGGAGCGGTGTTTTGTACTAAATCTGGAATTTGAAATCTGAGCCTGACCAGAAGGCTGGGAGAGGTTATATTGCCGGAGGTGATATATATTACAGGGGAAATTCGTGTGGATAGTATGTCTAGGCTAAAGGGCAAGCCGGATGAGCCAAAATTGAGGGAGTGCTGAAAATGGAGCCGGCCTAATAACAGAGAAAGAATGGGCAGAGCAGGCAATTTTGCAATTTCAGGCGGTTGTCCGTTGTTGAAGTAACAGATGTGCAGAGTTTGAATTCGCAAGCGCGATCGTGGCGGTGGAAACAGGAATGGGAAGGATGCTCGCAGCGTCATAGGAGGGCAGAGAGAGCGCGGGGATTAAAGGTAGGATGGGAAAGGGATTTACTAGATAGAAGCCCAGAGATATCACTGCCGCGAGGCCGATTCGGCCCTTCGAGAGATGACCAGGGGAACCAAAGTGAACTGGGACGGGGATTATCGTGAGGTGAGACTGGTATAGAGCAAAACCACGGCACCTCGGCGCATTCGCTTCAATGACACGAAATCCGCGCTGTGGTACTTTACTATTTAGGAAATCAAGAGCGTGTCGGCACTTCGGCCGCGTCGAGGCGCTTGCCAAGCAGCGCCACACATCTCCTCCCGGCCGCATCCGACCAAATCGAGACGGGGAAAAAAACATTCATAAATAGCCACTGGCGAAAGAAGGGATATAGAGATAATAGCAGGGGTATCATGAATATGTAGTAGCGTGCATGTGAAGCCGAGATACGGACGAGTCAAGTCGCGAAGATGAAAAGAAAAAATACACAAGTAAAGAAGTGGATAAAAAAAGACAAAAGCCAAGACGCTGCCAAAGCGCGTCGATAGAAAGAAGGAAGAAGGAAAAGGATGTATCAGTCGTCGGTTGTGAGCATCCCGCGCATGCCCCCACTCTGCCAAGGTGATATGGCGGGTAAAGAGCGGCAGGAACGAGTCTCATTTCGACGTCATTGATATCAGTCGGTGTGCAGACAAAGAGCGCAGCTTGGGCTTGCCAAGATATCTGGACGTCATAAAGTCGGCTGCCATTTATAGCTTGGGTGAAGAACGAACTGATTCCAGGTACAGTCTCTCTAGAAGTTCTGTTGGGAAAGCCAGCAGAAGGCGTGAAACTCAAACCAACTCCATGGCACCAAAGGTTGAAATGAATCCAACACCTTGTCACCTCGCAAGCTGAATATCTGTTCGTGAAGCGGGGGATCGGGATTCGGAGTTGCAAGATGAAGATGTCCGATGAGTGTTCGATACCGCGACGCGCCAGTACGTACACTCAATTAATGAGTGCCTGAGCCGGCTTGCGCTGAAAATTGTGCGTTACAATCCGAACAACCGCAGAGAGTTACTGCCGCCCACAGGTCGCCCGCTATGCGCTGTATGTAGATGCAGGGGGCTGGTGGCAGTGCCAGTACACAAATAAATACTCACATGACGATTTGATGACGATGCCAAACAACTTTCTCTTACCGAAACCTATGACGGCCCTCGTTCAACGTTCCTGGACAAAAGACACATTTTCATGCGTTGAACACGTTTCCACTCGTGAAAGCGCGTGACAATGCGTGGTCCACAGGTTTGATACCCGGTGACGGTTGGCCATCGCATGGCTTGTTGTGGACTCAATGCAGTGGGATGTGTTTTTTAACCTGAAATATCGCCCCGTATGACTAGGCAATCAGACAAGAAGTATCTGCTGGTTCTTGTGGCTTGAAGGGCGACGGAAAGTAGAAACGGAAATGGATTCACAGGCGAACAACAAAGCGCAATATAGTGTCGACTGAATCCACATCGCAAAGTAGTATGAGATCTACTAGACTATTACTAGAAGGAGACGGCTGGGGAAAACATCGGAGTGGTACACCACGGTGTAAAGCGGGGACTATTCATTGAAGATCGGGCGATGAACACACCGCGATTGCGCAAGTTAACCCAGCCCACACCATGGTCTCGTGATATGCATGGAGGACTTCTGTGCCCGACAGTTATCACCTTTCAGACCCTAGCCGCAAGCCGTGAGGCAGAAAACGCTCTAAAGGACGAGGATCGGTGCCAGGCCATTCAAGAATTCGGTTGTTATCAGAGCGAGGGACAAGAGTCTAATGTTGACTTTGATTTAGTGTGATATTGGGCCTTGAAAGGTCTATTCTCGCGAACCGACCCTTCTCTAGAAAAGCGAACAAGCGGAGCTAATGATGTTCAAAGTGGGGATGAATATTTTATTCTATCTGCCCAGTCGTTTGACCCTCAGAACAGAGGCTATGGCACAAACACAGCCATCGAGGGTGACGCAGCCACTGTTTCGAGAATCAGAATGGCCGGGCAAATATATAGAAAGATTGTATTCGAATAACTGTAGATAGGAACGGGGAAGACACAATTGGGATATAAGGTGTACAAGCTGGAGGAAGTACGTTCAAGATTTATCACACCAACCGCACCTCTGAAGCATAAGATGTGCGCAGTAAAATAAATGTTTGAGGAGAAGAGGTTCAGAAAGACGAAAAGCACGGGAAGGGCCACAATTGCTGGCATAGGTGGCGAAAACAACCCTTGGTGTTCCAAGGGGTTTTGGGAGGAGGTTGTGCAGCTGCGAACAAAAAACGTGGGTAGTAGGGGAAGATTTGGATGATGGCACTACGGAGGGCAAGTCGAGCAGGAATCAATAGTGTTTGCAGGAATATGAATGATAAAGAACTTCTCCGTGTATCAAGTTTCTCATGAGAACGGCCAACTTTCAAGTCAACAGTGCGCGGTGACTCTTAAAATGGAGGCCCGTAGTCACTGGTGACTTGAGCAGGCGCAGCTGTGCACCTAATGACCGGGTGAGCGCAGGAGAATAGCGGAATGGACGCACCGGGATAAATCTGCGGCGAGAGACTTTAAAAACCAGGACAATCAGGTCAAAAGTGAAGAAAAAAGTGCGCGAGCGTACCGGGGCAGCTGAATAGACGGGTGCAGCTCGTGGATGTGAGTTTTGGAGACCACTGAGTAGGAATAAGGGGCTGAGGAAGCGATCCGGCGACGCGGGGTGGAGGTACAATGGGAAGGGGAGGGAGACACGGATGTAAGGGACGAAAGAAATCGTACACATGTCAGTGGACTGTGGAGGGGATACGGGGTGATTCACCCGTGGCGAAACAAGGCTGGAGGAGGCGAATTCGTGTGGGGCCAAGGCGATTAGTCGAAAAAAATGAAGAAGATATATGCGCATATAACTCACTAGAAATCGCCGGGGACCCAAAAAACTGATCCAACGGCATCCCTACCCTTCCCTGTCAATGCTGAAACCAAGGCGACGAAGAACGAAGGCACCGTGAGCATGCGGTAACCGAACGGCGGCGGCGCAGATTTGCGACGGGGGTTTTCAATTGAAAACGAGTTTTCGTACGGGGGAGCTTACAAGGGACTCGCCCGAAGGTGTTGCCGAGTTGGTAAGGGGGTTGAAGCATTTCTGGAAGCAGAAAGAGGCGGGAAAGGTGGGGGAAGTAGACTTGGTGCAGAGCGAAGTTGTGGTCGTACCCAGGTGGGTAAAAGCATGAAATGGTGTGCTGGTATCGTAGAGTACGTTTCCCAAGGTTTTAGGCCATAGGAACAGAAGAAAAAGTGACTGGAAGAAGGGCGCGGAGGAAGGTAGCGCTGAAGAGATCCAGCAAGAGAGGGAGGGGAATCAACAATGGGGCAGACACGTAGAGGAGCGGCAATGCGGCAGTAGGCGACTTTTGTATAGGCGTCAGCTGGTGCAGGTTGTGGAGGTGCGGTGGTGGCGGGAAGCAGGCTGTGCGCTATGTATCAATAAACGTGATTGCCCTCCTTCTCTGCGACCCACTTGACACTTGTGTAGACACTGCGGACCCGTCACGCGCGCGCGCGGTATGCATGCGCTGCCCCTCGTTGCGTCCCTGCGCTGGCACGCGCGACGACACCGCCACGTTCCGCTGGCGCTCCCTCTCCTGCTCATCGGCGTTAACGCACTCCTCCTCCGGGCTAGAGATACTCTCCAGGCCCATCTCGTCGTCGTCTGCGCCTGGCCACGTCGGCGGCTCGTCCTGGATTACAAAGATCGTCCGCAGGAGCTGCGCGGGATTGACGAGATGTAACGCACACATTTATGTGATGTGCGGCACATCCAGTTTACATGTAGCACATTCAAGTAAGATGCGGCACATTCAATGAGATGCAGCATATTTTGTGCCGTTAGGGTGTTGATTGCATGTACTGCCGCAAGACTGTAACGGGACCAACCAAACATGCTACCGCACCCGTGCTTCAGTGTAGCGGCCTAAGGCTTTTCAAGGTATGTAATTCGACTCGTGATTTACGCGACATCAATATGTAGGTAAAACTATTTTAGGTTCCATCGTTCGCATAGCTGCCAAAAATAGGAGACTTCGTGACGAACATCACTGCACAATGTCAGACAACGCGCCAAGGTTCAAAAAACACGTACCATTTTGTTTTTGGGTCTTTTCCCAGTAGGTCCCACGTCCGAAATTCCCCTTGCGCGCTTGGTCTGGACGCGTGCGCGTGGTGAGATAATGATGTTAGATTCGTCCACCTTTTTCCGTGCCCGCCGCGCTTTTGGGGTGGGACTGGGCCGCATAGGGGAAGTGGGACGGGGGGGGCAAAGGTGAGGGACGCAGAGGGGGGGGGATCGGGAGCGCCTCCGCAAGGGAAGTCGCGGAGATTGTCGCGGAGAAACCCGGGCCGGTATCCGAGACTGTATTCTGCCCCGAAAAGTACTCGTTAGCGCCTTGGCCGATAAAACCAGGCAACGAATTCGCGTAGGCAGGAGCACACAATGGAAGGGAAGTGAGGTCCGGCCAAGTCGAAACATCCATCGCGAGGAAAGCAGCAAGTTCTGCTCTATAAAGTCCTGGTCTTCATCGCTGTTCGTTGATGACCTAGTGTAGAGGGTCATTTGGAGGACCTGCAACGTTGCAGGTAGCCGTGGTGGTCAAGGTGGTGGTGGTAAGGAGAGAGGACGAAGAAAATTTGCTGCTACACATAATCCATCCGCATTGGGGAGAAACCTAATGCCAAGCACGGCACATAAGTAGCCGAGAATGTGCCGCAACTGAGGAATGTGCCGCACATAGCTGAATGTGCCATACATCAGATAAATGTGTGCGTTACATCTTGTATATCCTCGGAGCTGCGCACACACCATCCCCAATCAGCATCAATCCAAAAAGCGAAGCAAAGAACGTAAGACTCACCAACGCAATCCGACCCACTCTGCCTCGTCGCGGCACACGAACCCAATGAGCATGCTATTGCTCTCATTCAGCCCGCTCAGCGGCATCTTGCGCACCTTCTCGCAGTGGAACGTGCACAGCTCCACGGGCGAGTACGCGTGCTGGAAGAACGCTTCCTCCGCCGCTCGCTGCGCATCGAGCACCAGCTCGTCCTCCGTCATGGGGGGGGCTGGCCGCGCGTGCAGAGTCCCGCGGCTCCAGGGACCCCGTGCGCGGCTCCAACGACCCCCTGCGCGACGCGGGGCTCCGATGTCGAGGACAAGAACGCCGCCCGGGCCGACGGCACGGACTGCGGGCGCAGCAGAAGGGCCGGACGCGAATGGTGCGGGTCGAGGTAGAGGAGCCCGTCGCCCTGCACGCCGACGAAGTAGTATGAGAAGCTCGGGCGCCCACCCGCGATGCCGACGGATTGCGGGAAGGTGTAGAGCATCTGGGGAGGGGTCAGTACGCCTCCTCCTCGTCGTCCTCCTGCAGCTCCTCCACCCGATCGGCGTCTGCAACCGCATCCTCCTCCCCCACAACCCCAGCCACCCCTCCCCCATGACCCGCCGTCCCGCCAGTCCGCCGCCCCCAACCTCCGATACTCGCCCACTGGCGCGCGAGTTACCGTCACCGCCGCGCACGTCCCATCGGCATGCGCAGCAGCGGAGATCCAAGCCGATCTCGAGACGAGGGACCTGCTGCGTGAGGGCCGCCCGCGCGCGTCAACCGAGAAGGCGATGGGGGTCAGGCGTGGGGCGGTCGGTGCCATCTACGGTGTTGCGGCGGACAACGCCCTCAACGCCTACAGGCAGACATGCGGGATTGACATCTTCCTTCACCACGCCGGGTATCGGCCGCAGAAGGACAGTTTCGTCATGATAGCGAGTCTCGACGCCATTGCCACGTATGGAGGCGAGGTCAAGGCAGGAAGCGTGCTGCAGGCGCAGGAGGAGTCGGCGGCATGGCGCCTCGGTGGGAAAGAGGGGCGAAGGCTGCTGGAGGACTCTTAGTACGAGCATAGTCAGGACGAATCAGTACATACCTCCTCTCCACCGGCATCGCGCATACTGTACTATTTCGCTCAATTCTCCCGGGCTGTGACCTGTGACCCGCCGATTCGAACTTAGATTTCGAAAATCCACCGCACAGGCCGTGACATCATTTTTTTTTTTTCGAAAATCTGGCCAGTTGTAGCGGAAACATCCACCACGCATTCAGTCAGCTTTCTTGTGCCTTACAATGCAGTAAAGAAACTAAAAATCGACATCCTCGGCAAATCCAGAGAAATATTTGATGTGAATTTGAGCAAAATTTTGAGGCTCATTGGTGCCACTTTTGGACTGTATATTACAGTAAGTGGTCTAACTAAAATACGAGTGATCTCACTTGATTTCAATGTGTAAATAACTGGACTTTCAGCTCAATATGGGGTCAGAAGCACTTTGCGCGCTCACGCACGCAAAAATTGCATTTTGGGGGTGTTGTCGGAGAGATTTTGTGACTTTTTGGGCACATTCGAAAATCGCCTCGGTGACCTGTGACCACCCAAAAATCTTCGAAAATTTTGGCCCCTGTGACGCGTGACAGGAGAATTGAGCGAAATAGTACAGTACCGTCAGTCATGGTGGATTCGAATGTTGCGCAAACGCGGAGCCGCTGCCGCGGAAACGTCATGTATGAAGATCCTGTCTACGAGGACCTGGGGGACATGCTGAACGTGAGCGTTGCGGTACGACTGCACGAGAGGAGGACGTGCTAACGCCAATACCTCGCGTGATTCGCCACGCTGACAGTCTGCGTCTCCAATGCACCAGGGAAGTGCGGGTAGGTTCATGGGCCGCGACGGTCAGTGGCAACTATCTGTAATACAAACAGGTTTGGTGAGCATGGGGAAGAGGAGCTGAGGGCATGAAACGTACTGCGACAGATCTCAGGGCGCCGGTGGAGTGCGGTGGATGAGGTCAGATCCCGCGCGGGGGTGTCTGAACGACCATGAGCATAGCACAAGCAGAGAAAACACCGCGTTACGCACCTTGGATTCGACGAGACGCAGATCAGTCCATCCCAATTATTGGTGTAACTGGAAGAAGGTGAGTTAACAGTCGACGGTGGAAGAGGTTGAAGCTCGCCTGATTTACTGTTAGTGGTCAAATAAGACCTGTGAGCTGAAGTCGCGAAAAGGAGTCTCGAATCCCAGATCGTGTCGACTGTTGGTCACGGTGGACAACTAGAAGATTTCGTGCGAATTCATCGAGACCGCAGATACGCGGGCAGGAAATGCGTTGGATACAATATTACCAGATGGCTGGTGGTAGCGTCCCCAGGCGAAGCAGTGTTCAGTAGGGCGCGAAGTTGGCGTGGTGGTGGTTACAAGTACTTATGTTTACATAATACTCGTTCGTAGGATCTCGCAGGGGCAAAAATTTGAGAAAATTTTTTACTTGTCTCCTCGAAAAAATGCTAGTCTATCTAGTGGCTGTGTTGAACCGATTTTAGGGTTTCATCACATTTTTTACTGACTGCCTTAAGACTCTGAGCATTGTTTATTTGTACTTTGATGTCACCTAATAAGTCGTTGTCCGCTGAGTATATTTGTTCCGGAGCATCAGGGTCAGTTGCATTAATGCATTCTCCAGGTTTCTACCTCAGTTTCACGCTCTACTGGCAAGAATTGAATAAACTAGAGCTTTAGGCCCTGTTCGGGATCCCGAATTGCTAATTTTTGTCTGGCTATCTATGAAGTCACATCAGGTCACTTGTCATGTCATTGTCTCGGCAATCCGGCAATATTCAATTGCCACAATCAAAACACTCCGCCTTGTCCCGCTCGCCACCAGATCATCCCGCCCATATCCCGCCATCATCGATGTTCAGATGTTTCTCGATATTGAGACCTCATTTGAGAGCTGCACTCAGTGCACTTAATTTCAGATACATTTTAAGTAAATGTATTTTCATATGGTCAGTTGTATTTCCCCATGACCCAAAACGAGCAGAAAGAGGGCGGCCTTTTGAAGGGCGGGACTGTGGTGCACAATGACAAGAAGTCATTGATCCCCAAAGCTATGCTCGGGGAGATCCGAACCTCACGGTCTAGACCAGAGTGACTGATGGTGACTGCTTTATGGGGAGTCCAATTCCGATTTGTGAATTTGGCGGGGAAAATTAGTATTTTGGGATTAACCGTTCTTTAAGCAAATGCTCGTCGATTCTTTGTACATGTTTGGAGTTTACCCCATTTGTCATATCTCCTTTGCTTCTGCTCTGCTGCGTGTCTCCGTGGATCTCGATTCATGGCCCACTTTTGGACCTTCTTTGTACTGCCTTCAACGGACGTAAAAAATTGATTGCTATCGATCTCCATTTGCCGTACATTGGTGTTGGCCATGTACTCTACTTCGGCTTTTTTTGCACAGCATCGCTGTTGCAATGCTACTTCCTCCGCGATTCTGGATGCGATTGCATTTCTGCACTGCATTAATTACTGCGAAGTCATCTTCTTTGCACAGTCATTTTGTCCCAATGCATTTTTCTGGGGGGTTCAGCTTCCACGTAGCTTTCCAAGATCCGCGTCGTCGCTGCCGCAGCATCTGTATATAGACGGACTGAACAGGACCACCTTGCTGTCTTGCTATCTTGCTGCCCATGTCCAGTTTCAATATTCTCGGTTTTTTTCAGGTGAAATCCGGCCGTCGTGTTTCCTCCCAGAAGCCGAACTCTAGCTACCTCACCTACCATGCTCATTATAGCACACACGTCTGGTGTACCGACAATACCTGCATTACAGCCGAGCTTCGCATGTATACATCGACGACGACACCTCTCATCCCTGATGGTATGGTGGCATTCGCTGTTTGCACCGCACAACACAGTCCCAGCACAAACACTCAAATCACGACTCCAAATCCCCTTTTACTCGATGTTTTAACGTTCATTATTCTTCCCGGTGATCCAAACAGTTCGACTTACAATGTATTTGCTACTTCTTCCCAGATTTCGGTCTGACTTTTGCTAACAGGATCAACTACCCGATGAACGGGCGTCTTTAGTCTACGCGGTTGGACGAGTTAACGGTTCACCTCAAACTCTAGACGACGGTCATTCCTCTCGTGTGATGACCGTCGCCGTCTCTGACTTCGTTCGTGGTGATACAAAGGCTTCTACTATTCAGTACGTTGTACAAAGGTTTTCCGACGCAAAAAAATTGATTCACTTACCAGAGGTGTCTTTGATATGTCCACTGCTCAGTGGGCTCGAATGCCAATACCCGGAGCAAACAGCATGGTACAGGTTTACGGTGTATGCCGTGATATAAGCCCTGCTGGTATGCTACGGATCAAGATCGGTTCGGTGGCTTTCAATATTGGATCAAACTCATCGCCCTCTTCGAATGAGCCGGAATCTTCTACCAGCACATTGCCCTCTACTCCTGTTCGATTGTCGAAGCGCCGAAAATTCAGTCCTTCTACAGAGCTGCATGCGTCTTCTTCTCCATTGTCGACTATTGTTCCCGATTCATCGCCTATGCCAGATATGAATTCCGGTACTGCACCCACTTCCGGTGTTCCAGTGCACTATGGGCAACTTTTTCAACAGTTTCCCCAGTACATGAAGAATGCTCCATCACCATTCCCTTCCGCGATGGCGCAGCCTTTCTTTACTCCGCAAGGACATTACAGCATCCCTGGATATCCGATCCTCCTGCAACCGCCGTTCCTTACACCTCCGCATTTTAAATCTGGCGACTTCCACCCTTCAACTTCGATCGCCGATCACTCTCCTTCTATGCCCATACAGAATGCGCCTAGCTTCTCCTTGCTGCACTCTGCCCATTCCGACGTGGCGCATCGTGATTCGGCTTTTACTGCGACACCTGGCGCTTTTTATAACTACCCTGTGGTCCCAAGGTGAGTAGCTACCCCGCATCGACATCCTGCTCACTCGTTAATACAGTATCCGCGAACACAGCAATCAAACCACGACAAGCCAGAACACCGTTGATATGTTACCCGCTAACTCAACCCCTCCCAGTGATACGACACCCGAATCTGCCTTCGATCGTGCCGCTGCCGATCCGTATAGCTATCCCATGACACAAGTGTCAGTTCTCTACGTCAATTTCTGTTTCCCTCTCACTGAAGCGGTTCTCCAGTCCCACTAAAACTGCCACACCAGCTATGGAGTATGTTCTCTTCCAACCTATGTACTATAATTTTTTTCAAGCTCACAATCGAAACAGTGCTTTGCCTAAAGCACCCGGAGTGAAATCACAGTCGATTTCTGCCAACAGTGATTCCCGCGCTGTGCCGGAACATCAGCTGCCCACTGTTGGAGCTTCTACGTCAACGGCTCCGGCCCCTGCAGGACCTACCCTCCGCTCTCGCACTACTCGTACAACTGATTAACACTTTCTATTCTCCTGTAATTATTTGAAATAGAACGCACTCCACTCTCCGTTGGCTCAGATTTCAAATGATCGCTGGGTGACTGGTCATGTGAGTGTGACCAGTCGCGTTAGGACCTCAGTCCTGACGCGCTCCTGTCAAAGCTCTGATGTGTCACCAATGTTGACCGCTAAATCAGCATAAATTCTATTTTCAAACTCTGACTCTGTCTTTGATTTAATAGAGCTTACAGTAAGACTCGAGCAGTGACTCCAAAATCCTCAATGCTTCTAGCGACAATTATTTTCCTCCTGAGGCTGGAGCGGCACCCTTTTTTTGGATCAACAAAACCTTATTAAAATATCCCTGTTCCCAGCTTCACTTCCTGGGAGCGCACCATTCCGACGCTTGTCCGCAGAAGATATTTCATCACCAGGATCAAACAGCTGATGCTATTGTGTGCTTCCAAATACGCTCTGTTCGACCTTTTCTTCCCACTCATTGCCCCCTGCTGACTTGAAAAAGAAAAACTTGAAAATTCCGCAGTCGTACTCCACGCTTCTCTGTGCACCGGCACGAACCTTATTTCAAACGTGCTCATTCCACCTTTCAAACGTGACACACTGCCTTTTTTTCAATTCATATCCGGTGTCTACTACGTATGCCATGCCGCTTGATAATTGACTCATCTTTCAACACGTGTACTCGCAGGGCTAAAATTGTGCAGGGACCACTCGTTTATTTCTTGGATAGAAATTTGTTGAGTGTATTCGGGTGTCAGGAGTATCATTCTCACTGATCACCACGCTCCAAGTGCACCTTTAATACGAAAGCTCCCTTCAATCCCTCCACCATTTTTCGTGAAGAAACAGATCCTCTTATATTGGTGAGGCGCTCATTTTTTTTTAGCGTGCTATTGATTTGCTGTGCATATCCGCGGATAGTCCTGACTTCTACCCCTGTCTGAAAGCACTCGGACGAAATGATGATCCTCAAACCTTGAACCCATTTATATGTATCCTTCTCCAAATGCCAGTCCCTAAATTGATTCACACTGTGACTCTACCTGTCCTTCCTAGGGCTGGTCTTCCACTCCGACAGCTGCGCAATAAATACTACGTCTCTGACTTGAAAACTGCAGTATGACTGTGCTTTGTGGAATCCCTTGAGCGATGCCAGATAACCTACGCTCCCCTAAAGTGTACGCCTTCCCGAGATACGTATAAATTGCTTGAAAAATCGGGTTTGGGGGGCATGGCTTCTGTTATAACCCACTGTCTTCTCTTACAAAGTCTCGCACCACGAGGTTTCCGGGATTTTTGCCTAACCCACACCGTCGTTACTGATTCCCGTTCCAAAATAGTACATTTGGATCTTCTCTCATCGGCAGATCAAAATACCGTCGCATATGCTGGAGAAAATACACGCGTCGAGATCCTCCGCATCGTGAATTCCGTCTGGGATGAAGGACTTTTTGCCACATTCTCGCTCCTTCCGGCGGTTATTACAGTTCAGTCGCCTAAAATATCCCTCGCCACATGACTAATTTTTCCTTAGCCGGATTCCGCCGTTTATCGCACTGATCGATGCCTGGAGACGATAAGACATGCAAAGGCGGCTTCCATTTTGTTTGTATGGATGAAGGCCTCCGATTTGGTGTCCCGTTCAATTTCAAATGCAACATACGCTGTGGCATTTTCTATCCCCAGGAGTGCTCCCTTTCAAGCTCTCGATCTTTCCTACATGCTTATCTGCTTCATGGATAAATATATCCGCAGCGGCGACTACACCTGTTTCAATCTCGTCTCCATCGTGTACAAGCTTGGTGCCTGTGGTACAGTGGGAGTTCTATTTTTTGACAGCCGCTTGCATACAGCATATCGCCACGCACGCAATAATGCTCGAGCTTCCAACAACACATTTTGCCGCCGCTACCATCATCCTATTTCCACCTGGCCTTCCAACTGCGCAGAATTGAAGAAGCCAAATGTAGTTGCACAGCTGATGCGAAATGTGAGGTACGTGTTTTTAAAGTTCAAAAACCTGGATTTGTCTCAAATTAAATCTCGATCTAGGCTTCTGGTGCGGCTATAAGCGCCGGACTTTTTCTATTTAATACACTGAAGAATACGCTTTCTCTCAACCACCCCTCCCTCACTTGATTCTTTCTTCTCGCGTCCACTCATACATATCCAGCAATGTTCAACCTTACTCTCTGTAAAGCTCTCACATATCCCTTCATCACATTCCTTAGCTGATCGCTGTTGCCGATAGGCTTCTCTCGTCTCCTCACATTCGTGACTCCTCAAAGGCTTCGGTTCTTCTTCCGCCGCCGTCCCCAAACCCCGATCCTTCCCGTGCAGTGTCCCCAGTTCCGTGTGGGCCTCCCAGTCCATTTCAGGTATCAACCAAACGTGTGTATGTTTTCCTTCCACAACTATTGCGCTGCTGACTGTCGCTCTTTCTGGATAACAACGTATGGTTTCCTCACCTCTTGGACCTCAAGAAGTCCACCACCAACGATGACAACAAGGCCGACAACAACCACTCAATTGAAACCGAGGGGACTGATGACGAAGTACGCTATTAGTTCATTCTTCAATTTCAACACAACATTAACTTTCACCAGATGCCCCCACTCATTTGAAAATGCTCCCCCTCTTCTGAAAAGCGCAATTGCCTGCTGTTTATGTTTGTTATAATGTTTTCTGTATTAATACTACGTTTGAATTGTAAAAAACTTCCCCCGCTCCTTTCTCTTTTCTCAAATACTATCTTCTGAAAGTTATCATTAGTATAAATTCCACATTGGCAGCCAATCACGCATCTTCTCAACATGCACACCCCATGTACAGCCCTCTCCGGGACATTTGCTGTACACTACGTGCGGCACTTGCCAGTGCCACTGAGCCTGAATATACCGTATTTAGAAACCCACAGGCATTGAAGCACAGTAGCCACAGCCTCCGCAGATCTTATATTCTGGCTGAACTTTGCTGCGAACTACCAAGTGCCTGCTCCTCAACCTTCACCATTCATCTTTTACCCATAGTAACTCCTGAATTAAGTCAATACTTCCTGAATCGCAGTTTCCTTATTCCCAGTGTTGAACTTGAAGGTCTGTCGGTCTTGAACTTTTTTATAGCTCGCTTATAAATAAATTTAAAAAGATATGAGCGATACCTGGCAAATCGCAGCCATCACTTCACCACGGTTCCAATGGGGAGAAAAGCGTGGCGATAGAACCCACTCCTGTACGACCTGTGGTATTATCCTCCTGACCGGAGAATCCTCCGGCTTCTGCTGCGGCCCAAATGGGTCAAAGTTTTCTGATGTCAAGCCTCTGCCGCCATTACCACCAGAATATAACTCATTCATAAATGATCCACACATCTCACATTCATCACGCATTCTCAATCTCATACTCTCTTTCGCGTCACTCGAAACCACCCATCCCTTCCCTGAAATTGCGGGTCCTCCCGGATTTATCGCGATACAGGGCCGAGTATATCACCGTGTCCGTCCTTCGCATGCGAACTCAGCTGTGCGGTGGCTACTCTACGATGGGTATATGGACACTCTGCCACCGCACACTTCTTGGGCCAATACGATCCCTTCCCATTGGATTAATACACTTAAATCCGCTCTCATTCGTGTTAATCCCTTTGCAAGGGCTGTCAAACATCTCGGTTTACTTGCAGCACATGGATACACCAATGTTGAACTTCAGCTACAAGATACCGGCACCGCCGAAATTGCTGCCATTATGTCGTACGGGAATACCACCCCCCAGGAGATAAAGGCTCGGCAGATGATTGTTGTCACCACAAACGGCGAAAATCAATCCATTTCAACCCTGAGTCGCTTTTGGGAGCCGCTTGCATACCCGCTGTTCTTTCCTCACAGAACTCTGGGCTGGGGAATTGTCGACAGACCTTCCAATACTCCATTACCTTCCCAAACTGACAGTCCGACTACTCAGATGTGGCACTACCTGAGCTCAGTTGCTACGCGAGCCCCGTTTTCAAATATTCGGCCGCTTGGCGAACGAGTACATCGTTGATATGTTCAGTCGTGACCTCGAATCGCGACTTGCATATATTCGGTCGAACCAGGAAAGAATTCGACAGGAGGATGCCACTCTTATGGGACTTTCCAACGTGGAAGCCAATGAGAACATATACCTACCCTCCTCCTTCTTGGGATCAAATCGCTGGGCAACAGAACAGGTCTCCGACTCCTTGGCCATCGCTGCGGCATTTGGCAGCCCCACATTTTTTATTACAATGACATGTAACCCAGAATGGCCGGAGATTCAGTCTCAACTACGGCCAGGCCAGAATTTTACAGACATTCCCATCGTCGTCGTTCGCGGCATATTCAAGCGAAAGCTTGCGCTCTTGGAGAAGGCACTAAAAACTATGTTCACAAATGCAGGTACATAGCGCTACTTCATCCATTCTGTGGAATTCCAGAAGCGCGGCCTCCCACACGTCCACATTCTGGTGAAATACACCATGGATTGTGTCCATCCTTCCGACATTGACGCTGTCGTCTCAGCCGAAATCCCGGATGACCCGGTCGATGCAGCATTGGTTCGCAAATTCATGATGCACAATCACCCTAATGCAACCCAACCGCCTTCCAAATACTGCCAACGAGAGTCCGCCGATGGAACTCGAACATGCCGTTTCAAATACCCTCATAAATTGCAAAACCAAACCACCATCGATGCTGAAGGGCGTGTCCAATACCGCCGACGCCGACCAGGAGATGAGATGGTTGTCCCCTACTGCCTTCCACTTCTTCAAAAATTCCAATGCCATATCAACTTCGAAGTCGCAAACACCTCGCACATTTTCCAGTATCTATTTAAATATATTCACAAAGGTATAATAATCCACATCGACTTCTGCTTAAATTCTGAATTGTTTCTCGCAGCAGCAGACAGTACCCGATACAGAGTGAAGGTTGCTACACACGACGACCGAAATCCAGAGGCCATTGATGAAATCGATGACTATTGGAATGCACGGTACCTTTCTGCTGGAGAAGCCGCGTGGAGAATTCTCGGCTTCCATATTGCCAAAAAATTTCCCGCAGTCAGTGCACTACCAATACATCTCCCTGCGAGCACTACCAATCGGCAATATGCACGAAAGGCCGGTGTCGCTCCCACTTTATCTCAGCTCGAGCGCTACTTTCTGCGGCCAACTGGAACATTTCCTGATGGACCATTAGAAACCCCGCGCCCATTCGCCTCCGTCTCGTATGTGGAGTACTACAGTTTATTTCGTCTACTCAAGTACAATGAGACGAACGACATCAAGCCTCATTATTTCCGGGAGCAGCCAAACTCAGTTGGCGCCCCAAACATGCGTGTTGTTCTGCGCAGTAAAGCACACACCCATCTCAGTCGTATTCAATCCATCCGTCCATCACAAGGCGAACTTTTTTATCTCCACGCAATTTTGCAGCACAAACCTTGCTTTTCATTCGCAGATTCTCTAACAGTGGGTTCCATCCAATATTCGACAGCAATGAAGCAACATATGCCATGCTAGAGGCCGTGCAAACTCTCCGTACACCACGACAGTTGCGGCTGCTCTTCGTCCACCTACTCGTCAATGACTGTGTCGACAGCCCCATAACAATGTGGGACACCTTCCAGAATGAACTCTCCTACGACTTCATTCTACGCTCTAACAACATTATTCACATGGGCCTGAACTCGGCCCTAGACGAACTTTCACACCTGCTTGAGGAATATGGCAAGCACCTCGGAGATTTTGGCCTTCCAGAACCGGTGATCCATTCACGAGAGGTTGAACATGAACTTATGCGATGGGGTCAAAATCCAGAGCTCTTGGCTCAGCGCGCAGATCATGCGATAGCAATGTTGAAACCCGAACAATTCCACATATACGAATATGCCCTGCATGCAATTGTGAACAGAATGCCACTTTACCTTTTCGTCGATGGAAAAGCAGGTCGAGGAAAAACGATGTTGGTCAACACGCTCTGCGATAAAGTACGATCCCTTGGGAAAATAGTGCTTCCTACCGCCACTGCAGCATTTGCTGCACAATTGTACCCAGGCGGTCGCACAACCCATTCCGCCTTCAAGGTATTTCTGACTTTATTCTTCTCAATTAAATTTCTCATTCTTACCCAGGTCCCTGTCAACGATAAGAACGAGATGTTATTGTCCCCTGTTGAACCAGGAGATCCGCGAAGCTTCGACCAAGGCTGAATGTGGTCTGCCGAACATTGTGGAGTCTCGAGCTTGGCTCAAAAATCTCAGCGGAGCTTCGGCAAATTGCACAAACGCGCTCATCCCTGCCTTCTCGGACACAGGGGACGACTCTGAATTGCATGTCCTCAAACTCACCCATAATCCAGTTTGGGACCGCATTGATTTGCACCCCATCTGGCACGATCTGTACGAGACATGGAATAGTGCTGGGGACAGCTTACCCCAATACCACTTCATGGCCAAAAAGCAATTGCACTGCCAGCGGTCACAACACTGCTGTGACAGAACGGTGATGGGCAGACAACACTGTGATGTATGCAGGTTACAACACGCAGCTTCAACCAAGGCTGAATGTGCTCCGCCGAATTTACGGTCCATGAATCCTAAATTCAAGTTGTGGTCGACCACCATGAATGCCGAGTTGCCTCCTCATGCTTGTGGTTCCTGTTCCACATCACCGCCGCAAAAAAACTCGTTGGCACCAAGCTCACTGGGCATCAACGAAGTCGCCCCAAGAAACATGTCCGACATGGGGAGTCCACATGCATGGTGCTGTTCTCCAGAACGAGGAGGTCTTCGAGGTCTTTGTTGTCCACGATATCTTCGGTGTCATCTTCTCCATCTGGTACGACATGCTCTACAACTATGTCTTTTGCTTTCCCTCTCCATTTGACGGGATTGGTAAATGGGATCGGGTGCATGCCAGTCCGCCTCTTCCTCGGGAGGGTGTTGCCCACGCTGAGGCCGGGGTTTCCCCAAGGTTGTGTCGGGTGTCGGCACTGGTGAAGGCAGGCCATGGGGCATGCATGCTTCATAATCAGATTGGGGGTCAGTCCACGCTGAGGCCAGGGTCGCCCAAGTTTGTGTGGGGTGTCGCGATCAATGTGATTGAGCATGGCGGACCTTAGAATCATTTTAAGTGCCCAATGAATATTCTGGTGGCACGCACTTTAGGAATATTTGAAAAGACATTCTAGACGTCATTCTGAATCTATATTAAATACCTTTTGCATGTTCTGGTGCAAGTTATGTGCAAAACATTTTAAATTTGAACTCCATATCCCTTGTGTGTTCAGGCACAGAGCCTCCTCTATGAACACAAAAATTATGCTAAAGGCTTCCCTGGAAACATTGGGGAAACATTTTAAAAACCTTCCTCCAGTCCAGCAGGAGAATCTTCTGAACACATTTTAAATATTTCTTCACAGTTTTGTACGTGTGTTTAGGATATTCTTGACCTGTGAACAGAGAACATATGTAGAAGTTATTCTGGTGTGTATCCTGAACCTATTTTAAATTTCTTCTTGTTTTTCAGGGCTGCACATGTGAAAGTTATCTTGAAGATTATCGAAAACATATGCAAAAGAAATTTTAAAAATCTTCCATTTTTTCGGGGCTGTTAAACTGAAAGATATCTAGAACACACTCTGAACACCATCTAAAAATAAATACCTTTCATTTTTTCTGCCATGAAACATGGGTGATTTATTTAAATGATCTCTCAGGTATTCCCTGCCAGGATATTTGAAAGGTTTGAGTAAGATTACACTGAAGGTATCCTCAACAAAACTGAAAGGAACTTTAAAAATCTCTAGCATATTCTGCCCCCAATTATTCAAGAAACATTTAAAAGTTGTCTTGAATATTCCGGGACCACAAACTTGAATAATAATATAAATATTCATTGGATACCTTTAGCATGTTCTGGTCCATAATTAGTGCATATCCTCCCAGTGTTACATTAGCTGCGTCCCCAATGCTGAGAAACGTCAAGACACAACCGTAACACCATATGGAATATACAGGGCTGAAAAAAGATAGCCAGTAATTATCTCCGCGATGATCAGGATATGAATCTGCACGCGGTTCTCAATACTACTCCACGGATTCTTGATCAAATCACTCAGTCCAAAAAAAAAAAAAACTGATTGGAATCTCGCTCCGGATTTTTCTGCACATCCGCCAGCAGGCTTTTCTGGTGTCTAAGCATCTGCCAGCAAGGATTGATGGCAACCAGAATATGGGGCACTACATGAATATACTGAACAGGCTACTACTCCACGGATTCTTGATCAAATCACTCAAACCAAAAGTGAAAACTGATCAGAATCTCACTTCTGATTTTGCTGCACATTTTCCAGCAAGCTTTTTGGGTGTCTAAGCATCTGCCAGCAAGGATTGATGTCAACCCAGAATATGAGGATGATGATACTCAGCGGATTCTTGACCAAATCACTCAGACCAAAAGTGAAAACTGACCGGAATCACTCTCTTGATTTTACTGCACATCTGCCAGCAAGCCTTTCCGTTGTCTAAGCATCTGCCAGCAAGCATTGATGGCAACCAGAATATAGGGTGCTACACGAATATAATGAACGGCCTACTACTGAGTGGATTCTTGATCAAATCACTCAGACCAAAACAAAAAACTGATCAGAATCTCACTCCTGATTTTGCTGCACATCCGCCAGAGAGGTTTTTGGTGGCTAAGCATCTGCCAGCAAGCATTGATGTCAACCCAGAATATATGAGGACAATGATACTTAGCGGATTCTTGACCAAATCACTCAAGCCAAAAGTGAAAACTGACCAGAATCACTCTCCTGATTTTACTGCACATCTTCCAGCAAGCTTTTCTGTTGTCTAAGCATCTGCCAGCAAGCAGTGACGTCAACCAGAATATAGGGCAATAGACGGATATAATGAACAGGCTACTACTCCACGGATTCTTGATCAAATCACTCAAACCAAAAGTGAAAACTGGCCTGAAATCGCTCTCTTGATTTTACTGCACATCCTCAAGGATGGTGTGGTATGCATACACATGCGTACGGGGTGTGTGACCGATGCACAGAGAGCTTTCAGATGATACAGGAGTGCGAGGTCGGTTGAGGCTCGGCGCAGGCGTCATACGGATATCGTTGTTGGGGAGAGATAGGTGCAGCTGCATTGCGAACAGCTGCTGGGAACTTATCATTGCGGCGAAATCATGGCCCGAAGACCTGCTGCCCCGTGGAGGCTGTGGACCGGTGCAGCGCGGCATAGACGGACATCGTTGTTGGGGAGAGATAAGTGCGGCTGCATTGCGAACAGCTGCTGGGAACTGATCATTGCGGTGAAATCATGGCCTGAAGAACTGCTGCCCCGCGGAGGCTGTGGACCGGTGCAGCACGGCATAGAGGGATTCAGCCGCTGCCCCAATCAGTGCGTTCCCGGTATGGTAGGTATGCTGGGTGCCAGATCCAAGGATGGGACCAAGACCATTGGAAAGCCCTCTTCAAGAGCTATTTACTTCATATTGTATTAGACTTCAAATAAATCTCTCTCTAAATTTTTTCAAGTATTGTGACTTAACCAAGGCAGCCCTAGTTTTTCTCTCTTTCTGATGTGTGACCTCTGTTACTTTTGTCACGGGCAATTTGGCTTATATCAGCCAATCCGGATTGGGAGTGCCGAGATTAGATTGGATCATATTCCCATACCTGAATATAATGAACAGCTTACTACTCCACGGATTCTTAACCAAATCACTCAAACCAAAAGTGAAAACTGACCGGAATCACTCTCTTGATTTTACTGTACATCCGCCAGCAAGCTTTTCCAGTGTCTAAGAATCTGCCAGCAAGCATTGATGTGAACTCAGAATATATAAGGATAATGATACTCAGCGGATTCTTGACCAAATCACTCAAACCAAAAGTGAAAACTGACCGGAATCACTCTCTTGATTTTACTGCACATCTGCCAGCAAGCTTTTCTGGTGTCTAAGCATCTGCCAGCAAGCATTGATGGCAACCAGAATATAGGGCCATATATGAATATAATGAACAGGCTACTACTGGACGGATTCCTGATCAAATCACTCAGACCAAAAGTGGAAACGAATCAGAATCACTGTCCTGATTTTCTAAACAGCCACCTGCAACATTTTCTGGTGTCTGACTCACTACCCCTGGTGCTGCAAAGGGCCTGAATATAATGGATGGCCCACCACCCAGCGGATTCTTGACAAAACCACTCAAAAAAAAAGCGAAAACTCACCGGAATCACCCTCCCGATTTTGCTGCACATCCACCAGCAAGCTTTTCCTCGACTTATCCCTGTGCCAGCAAGCATTGATGGGGTGCATCGCAGATTGAACCCTCACGAATATAAAGAATGCTCCAGCGCTGCACAGATTCTTGACCAAATCACTGAGACGAAAAGTGGAATCCCGCCGGAATCACCTTCCAGATTTTTCTGCATGGCCGCCAGCAAGCTTTTCCGATGTATAACACCCTGCCAGCAAGGAAAGGTGGGATTTCGGACGGTTTCGGCCGTAGCGGCGCCAATACAAGGCCAAACATCTTGAGGGATCAATCAATATTGTTCCCCTGATTTTTCTGGACCCCCCCACATGAGTGCCAGCAAGCTTTTCCAGAACTTTCCCAATTGGGAGTAATTGGCCCCACCCAATGACTGGAACATTTCTATAGGTTGAACACACCGATATGTGGTCCTGCTGCATGCCCTCTGCAAAGGGAAGACATATGACAGCTTTCTGTGGACTGGTGGACACCGGGGATTTTTACCTGGGAGGAGAGCCAAGCTCCTCCCATGCACTTGCGTACTCCGCGTGTGGTCAGGTCCCACGTGGTTCTAACCGGAGGTCCAGCAAAATGGCCAGCCAGTTCGCAGACTGCCAGCGTCTTGTATTCATCGATCCCCTGGAATGGTGTTGTGCTTGGTTTGCATCTTGTAGATTACTAGAAGGATAACCACCCCGATAGTGCTACATGTTTGTATTCCGTGAACTCGTGTTCATGTTGTGGACCATGCTAGTATAATAAACCCCCTCCCCAATGTGTTATATACTGTAGGGGCTATCCATATGCAAACTCTTTCGAAGGAGAGAAGTCCCTCCTGTGGAGAGGGGTACCTGGAAGGCTCCGTGAGTAAACAAAACAATCTATTTTAGCATATTTGATCACATTATCATGATCCCGCGTGGCCGCCTGCTTTTCAGCAGAGAGACGCTGTAGCATTTCCAAGCGGGACTCGAAACAGAGAAAAGAAGAAAGGGAAGAATTCCTCGAGCACATGAGGACACGGGGAGTCGAACCCCGATCTATCGTAGATGCATGCGGAAATAAAATCATCGGTGCCTGTTCATCACACCAGGATGGAATTGGGATGGAAATAACAATTTGCCTGTACGCATATACAGAACCCCGCAGGAAAGAAAAATCGCGCACGAGTCTGGAATCTCGATTATTAGTTAAACCAGTAGATGGCACACACTCCAGCCTGTGCAATTCAAGGACTGACACAGGATTTGAGGTCTTATCCCCACCATAATTACTTTTATGCTTTATTTACCCCCTCTGGCATATTTTCAAGGCGACATGCCTCAGACAAAATGAGTTATATTGTAATCAATTCCTCCGTACCCCAGACGTCGAAATAATTTCAACTTGAAGATGGGATTTCAGATTTTACTCAGCGGTCCCATATAATTATTTCCTGCTTATTTTCCCAATTCAAATAGCAACTTGGCCCGATCTCCGAATTAGTCACGTGGGAATGACGGCGGGCGCTACACACGCCCTGGCTCCCGACCATTTCACGTACCTTATTGGACAAAACTTGCCTTTTTTTTGGTTCAGAGGGGCATTTGGTTGAAATCTTACCAGATATGTCGAGAACTTGCTAGATCCCCGAAAAATCACAAAATAACCCCAGATCTTGCCAGATCTTGCTAAATCTCGCCATAACACCCCTTTTTTTTCAAGACACCGTCATTTTTCTCAGTTGAGATCTTGCGAGATCTCCATCCCATTTCTTGCAAGATTTTGGGTTGGAAAAAAATACAGTTGTTGTATTCCAGATCTTGGAAGATTTCGGTCCCATTTCTTGCAAGATCTGGGTCTAGAAAAAAAAAAGTTTTGAAACAGCAAGCAACCAAATCTCGCAAGATATCGTATCTGCTGCTGCTGCGGAAGCTGATGCATGTGGATGGCACGGCACGCGACAATTCTGCGGCCTTCCAAGCCCGCCAATGTGCCTGCTTATTCGGCAAGCAAGCCAAGCTGGACGATTTAACCATCTGTCCCAAACACTTTTCTCTCGTGCCTCCTGCAACTCGTTGATATCCACTACGCACCGATGGCCGATGCCCCGCCTATCCCTGATGTCCTTGAGAATCTCCGCATGGCCTATCACATTCTGGAGCGAAATGTTATACGTACTTTGCGTACTCAGCGTGGTGCACAGACACAGCTTGATCTTCAAGTTGCGCAAGCACTGCAGTTCTTTCAAGCAGCGGAGCCGGTCAGCCTTTTGGCTCTTTGTCCACTTTCGATGCTTATTTTTTTCTTCTATTATTGTTTTCAGCATCGCAATGTTTTCCCAGCTGTGGAATATGCGGCTCTTACCCAGAGCATTACTCGGATGCTTGAGCACCTTGACGAGGCCGGGCACCTCTCCTCGGATCCGCCAGAGGGCCCCCATCTTGTCGTCTCTACCCGTGCTCCAACAGGAGGACGCCCTCGGGTGGAGATCGACCCCAACTTTCTGTCTCAGGCACTCGCACTCCGGGGCCCAACTCACCTGCGTGATGTTTTCCACTGCTCCACACGCACCATTTGACGTCGTGCCCTGGAGTATGGTCTGGCTGAAAGAGGCCATCCGGTTTACACTGACACCAGACAAGCTGATGGGTCGACATCTCGGATCTTCCAGTCCACGTCTGCTCCGGTGACAACCCTTTCCGACGAGGATCTTGACTCCCTCCTCACAACTATCCTCCAGACCTTCCCTGATTTTGGACGACGTATGCTCAGTGGCAGATCCCCCGGTGCTTTTGGTGTGCGCTCCATCCATCGTCAGCGATACAATGTTGCAGGAGCGAACTCATTATGGCACCATGATGGGCAGCACGGTGAATTCCACCTCTCCCGCTCTTCAAATCCCCTGATGTTCGTTCTAGGTCTTATCCGATTCAAGATCATTATTCACTGCTTTATCGATGGCAAGTCGTGGCTTGTCACTGGCATCCATGTCAGCAACAACAATCGAGCCGAGACCGTCCTCGATATATTCAAGGAGGCTGTTCATACCCACAGTCTCCCGAGCTGGGTGTGCGGGGTACGGAGAATGTTCTCGTCGCGATTTTCATGGAGGATGCACGGGGCGTCCTACGTGGTTCATATATCTGGGGACGGTATGTTCTCTCCTCTTCGCCCACTTTTCTTGCCAGAGATGAACAGTGATTGCTTCTAGGAGTGTGCACAATATGCGCATTGAGCGCCTGTGGTACGATATAACACATGGTTTTGGCCAAAAGTGGAAGTTGACCTCGAAGTGAGTCATGGCTTGAACCCCTCCCTCCCATCGCACATTTGGCTCCTTTACCACCTTTTCCTACCTCAAATAAACGAGGACGCTCAGGAGTGGGCTCAGGTGTGGAACTCTCATAACCTTCAGATCCGTGGAGAACGCCAGCGCTCGCCGCGTGACATCTTTCTTTTTAGCATGCTTCAGGATGGGCCACGTGGAGTTGAGCATGCAGCTGATGTTGTTGTAGATGAGCCTTTGGATGACCCGACCACGCATGGCATTGACTGGGATGTTGCTAACGATCCCACCCTGATGCAACATTTGTTCACTGAGAACCCTCAGGAGTGGGAAGATCGCAATCCTTTTGCTCAGGGTCCCGACCAATTCTCCCATGTCCTTTGCGATGCTCCCGATGCACCGTTTTCGCCTGAGCAAATCGCTTACCTTGATCAGCAGTTGGCATTGGCGGTGGATCGAAACTCCCGTAGCATGCATGTTCGCTGGGCGGTGTGGAAGGAAGCTTTTAGATTGTGCCACACTTTCTACGATTAAATTATAGTTGCTGTCCCTTAATAAAGTTAAGATAGCATTATTGTTGCCGTTCTCGTTTTAAGCTGCAAATGCCTCATTCGTCAAACACCACCACCACGCCCCCTCCAATTCATATTCCTTTCTTGTCTCCGGGGACCACCGAACCTGGAGTTCGCCATGAACGGATTCCACAAAGCTCGTTTCTATTTCCTCGTGTGCATGGTCCACATCCTTGACCCAACCATCGTTGTCAGAGTGTAAGCTGAGAAGTTCGAGCTGTGGAAGCTTCGACTTCAACAAAGAACATAAAGCCCGAGAACTTTGTGAATCATCATCAAATGGGTCCCTGCTCTTCCCTACATGATGGAATGCGAGATCTTCATCATCTAGCAACTGGATGGCCTGTGGTTGTAGTATACCGGGAAGGTGCATCTCCATTGTCCGGAAGAGATGTCCCAGGTCACTGGGGGAAATGGACAGTTGTCGCAAGGATGGTGAAATGGAAGCGTGCATAATGAGAGGATGGAGCCGAGATGGGCCTTGAACAAGGAGAGTGTGAAGATGGGGTTGTGAACAGTCCAAAAATGGTGGGAGCGCAGGAAGGAGGTCGGGGCAGCGTAAGACCAGGCTCCCAAGTTTTGGTAGTGTGAGCATTCCGAATATGTGGATACACTGGTGGGTGGAGGAGCTGTCGCCAGCCAGCGTAAAAGTTGTAACATTGGCGAGAAGTGCAGGGTTCACAGTAGGGATGGTGAATGGATCCTGAAGATGGCTGCTGGACAGTTCAAGTTCCAGATTGACTAGATTGATGAGCTCCATGAAAATTGCTGGCAAAGCCATTGCATCCACTACACAGTACGTTAAATGCACAATTTGCATCCAAGGTGCCTGTACAGAAGGTGGCCCGACCCAGTGCAAATGTGTGAGGTGGGAGGCCCGGGAAAAAAGAATTTTGAACCAATCCGCTGCATGCGAATCGCTCTCTCCGAGTGACACCGATATTCCTTGCAGTTGCTCTGCAAATGGCGGAGGCTGGATTTCCATGGCATTGTCATACCAACCTTCGACCGTGAGCTCAGAGCAGTGAATCAGGTGGGGGAAGATGATGGAGACCTGTTTGTTGGATGCAGCAGTGTTCTCAGAGATAGGCAAAAATGTGAGGGATACCGGCATCTGCCGAGAACAAGCCAGCCACATTTCTAGCAACTCGTAGCTCTCCATCGACTGCGCGAACCTTGCATCCAGGGATACCCACAGTGAGGCCGTGGCTTTTGCAATTACCCGCCAGTCATGGCAAACATGACAGAGAAGTAGTGGTGCTTCCTTGGCTGAAGGAATTCGGCAAACTTCTAGTTGCTGTGATGGGGATGAAAATCCATAGCTAAGCATTACGCAGAGCTTGAAAATCTCGGCGAGAATTTCTGTCGGCATGGAATTCACACCAGATGTGATGGCAGGCGCCAGCGGTTGCTCAGGGGCTGAAGGATACATAGAGTGCCGCCTTCCAGACAATTTAGGAGACAACCCATTTATTCTGAAGACAATGCTCACCAGAGGTGTAGTAGTGTGGATGGCTGGGATGGTCATTTCAGTCAAAGGGGTGTGGCGGTGTTGGGGAGGCAGTGCACAAATAGTACACCGCCCTGATTTCATGCTTGGGGTCATGGGAACCTGTCATTATTCGCCACAGAGTCCCAAAACTCAATCTCTCTCAAATTATAATGTGCCACTTGGAAGAAGGGCTGAAGCAACAAGTAGAAGTGACTCACAACGATTGCTGGAGTCCTGGGTTGGTCAGACCAGCGAAAGTGACCAAGCGCCGATACAGCACCCTTCGCTATCTGCGGACGAGCTGTTACTGTACCACCAAGTCTGGCGCGCTCTCCTCCGCGGCGCCAATTTCTTTTCAGCGCCACTCTCATTTGATACTCGGGCGCCTCTTCCTGTCGAACTCGTGCGGCTCGTCGTCCGCGCAGCGGAGTTCATGGTGCCGGACCGCCATCACACACAGCGCACACACCGGAGCTTATTTGTCCGCGTTGTAATCCCCGACGAAGAGCCCATCGTCTCGCGCGTGTGGTTCTGGACGAAGCCGCTGGATGTCACGCAGATCGCTGCGGCGCAACTGGTAACGCTCTCGCGCGACCAGGGGTGGGTTAACCCGCCGACGGAGACGTGCCATAGCTGGTTCGAGTGGGGCGTGTTCAACGCCGGTGTTCCCGTGCAGGATGAGACGGACATTAGAGGTGGGGTGGACGGCGCCATTACAGGGAATGAGGCGCCATGGAAAAGCCAGAGAAGCGCGCGGACGGATAGGCGGGAATCCGTCCCCACCGGAGAAGAAACTTGGCGCAGAACACACGGGAATAGGATTGCCCAACGACGCTACGAGCAGTATGGAGGCCCACGAGCGGGGGTGGACGACGAGTTGTGGGAGGGTGTCAAAGCGGGGGCCGTCATTGCGGTACGTGTGTGTGCACAGCAGCACTTGTGGGAGAACGATGCGCTATGGGGGGAAATTCTAGTCTGGAAGTAGTTTGAACCTGTGGTGGACGTTGCATGAAACTCGCATTATGGTGACGTATCACTCGAATAAATCCTAATTAAATCTACCCTCTACCACCTGGGGTGAGTGGACCCGATTCCCGTAAGCCATGGATGATTCGCGAGCGAGACTTTATGCCCCAGCTGTTCTCCGAGCGGTTTCCTCGAGTCAAAAGGCTATTATTGAGTGAACAGAGTTGAGTCCATGATATCTGGGCGGCGGGCACAGATGCTGGGTTGTGGAAATCACAAAGACACCGCCAGATGCATCCGACGACGGGGTTTCTTGAATAATTTATTTTAACCTTGGTCATGCCGTGATTTAAATGAAGCCGTTTGAAGCGAAAGATAGAGCGCGAGGGCTGGCAAGTTATTTATCCGGACCGTAATCAATATAGAGTGCTGGGATCGGCGGAGGGAGGAATTAGTACGGGTCCATGCAAGACGTCCGCAGACTGGTTGCCATGAACCATGGATGATTCACGAGGAGCACTGGAGCGGAATAATAATGTCAAGGGAACACTACTCGAGCAGTCACAATTAAGCCTATGAGGTTAGGGCGCTGACGCTGGCTAGTTGGTGGGAAAGGAAAAGACTCGTCAAGCGCGGAACTGCACAGAGCTAGAGGATTTGGTGGATCGGGGCATCAATCAGCCGTACAAAGATGAGGACAGGCGGCTATGTGGTGGGCCGGTGTCGAGAATACGGTAAGTGGGGCCGAAACGAGCACAAGGAAGCAAGATAACCATTCCTCCAAGATGTGTTGGTCTTCGAACCGCTGGGATTCGGGTCCGGCAGTGGTATATTCCAGCCGTAGTCTAAGATCTAAAAGTACAAGATACATTGCGTGAGATAGCCGGGGTGAATGCCGTTGTTTGTCAAGAACAGCATTACACTGGGAATCCAATTGGAATTGCGCCGCGGTTCGTGAAAGAAAAGAAAAGGCACATAGAAGATTCGCGAGAGGGGCTGAGAAGGAGATATTTGTTGAGCGACGCAGGGTGTAGCAAAAGAAACGGGAAAATTCCAGAGTCAGCTCACTCGGGGAGACTGGAGTGATACACGACATTGGACACATATACTTGGAGAAGATCCAGATCGAAGCCGTGAAGGAAATACAAAATATTTTTGGGGGGGTTTTATACGGGCGGCTCAACGCCTATGTTCCGTGGCGCGAGCCTCACGGATTGCCAAGTCAAAGATGACAAATAGAAGAAGAGATCGGGACAGTTGAAATTGTGGTAGGCATCATTGAAGGCACCAGAGAGACGGTAGATTCCGAGTAACCGGACCTGAGCATGAACCCTAAAGGTGATAATGCAATGCAGGAAAGGTGCTCCTGTTTGTTGCACGATGTTCATGTTTGTGCAAGCCGGACTCACCCGATCCCACGTTTTTTCCTCCCTCTTCAAAATGTTCTTTCCCGCTGATTGCGACTCGCGAGTCCGCTGACCATCGATACATCGGACGAACGGCCGTCGGCGCAAGGATCTCAGGAGTTTTTTTATCGGCAGGCGAATTTCCTCTCTAGTGCTAGCTGTGTGCCTCCTCCGGCTGTACGTCATTCTCGCTCAGTGTCAATCCTCTCGGACTCTGACTCGGCCGCGGCGAGGAGTCCTTCCGCCTTTTTTGGCGCGACGAAGTGCCAGGATCCAGGCGGCGTAGTCTTGTTCTTGGGTACTCAGTATGAGCTGGACGGGTATGGACTAGGTCGAGGGGGTTCAATTGCGCAGCGGTGAGTTTCACTCCACCCCTGCCCAGTCCCTGCCAATACTCCCTCCCCCCCCCGTCTTCGCCCCCATCCTCGACTCCTACTTCACATCTCTCCCTGTTGACTATTTACTGCTCCGATTCATTTGCTTACTATCACGGCCCTTGATTCGTTCACCTTCGTACTCCCTCCACGAACCCCCTTGTTCTCCACATTTATCCCTACCGGCCGTCTATATTGCGCTATCTTTCGAATATTCCATTGCACCTGCTCCCACCAAAATAGCATTCACAATATAACCCCCAACTTGCCTCTTTTGAGGTCATTCACGTTCATTCCCCAAACTACTGATAGCTTCGTTCCCACTAATTCAACCGGATCCCGATCCCAACCGCATCCCTTCAATCGTTTCGTTCCTCCTTCGCTGTCTCCCTGACCTGTTCCTTTTTTATCCACTTGCTATATTCGGCCGCTGTCATTATTTCAATCCACGTCGCTCAAGAGTCCCTTGATATACATCCAGACGCCCAAAGCTACTGTCGATCCCATCGAAAAATTCGCCGAGTACCAGGAATATGATATGGCGTTCCCCTTATCCGTTGGACAGCAATTCAGGGCGTCCGGCCTTTATTCAGCCCAGTCCTGTTATTGCCCTCATCTCGGTGCATCGTGTCAGTTGATGATGCGCCGCAGCCACGAATATCTTCGCCAGAGTACAGACGGGACTGCGCCCTTGCTGTGGGATAGGATGTGCCTCTCGCAGAAATTCGGTGACTTTTTCACTTTGTTCCAGTTCTTCTCAGTCGCGCAATAAGTAGATCATCCCCTTTCGCGCCTTTCCCATTCCCACTTCCAACGAACCTACGATTCCTGTGCCTTCTTTCCGACCTATGTTGCCCCTTGTTAAATACTTATCCTCAGCTTATATTACGTCCCATACTAATCAAGGCCGCTCGCGTATCCACCATCTCGAGTCGCATCTTTCTTTCTTGATCTTGCGCTCTTACCCACTGAGGATCTCCCCCTTGTCCGTTCGCTCTGCCCTATCGCTCTGATGGACCGCGGTATAAGTGACTTTGATGAGGCTTCTTTCGCAATGCAACTATGTACATCGCCGCCTAGCGCTAGCGCTCTCGAGGTCGCTTCATACTGACGGTACGCTCTAATATTTCTCAGAGATCGACTCGACTCAACGAGGATCTTCATGGTCGTGCTTCCGGTGAGATTCGACTTCTGGCTAAATATGAACTGACGCGCAAATTCGAGAAACCTCACCAATTCACAGCCTTTTTTTACCTTCTCGTTACCCGCCCGATGCAGATGTTCTCCACGCAGGTCGTCACGCGGCACCTGAACAATCTTGTTGACGGAAGACTCACTCGCTAAATTCAATAGTACACGAAAACCTAACTCAGCTGTCGGAATTATGAGGTTATGCCCGTCTTTTCGCTGATCAATATGCGGGTCGATCTATTGCCAACGGGTACGTTACCTTCATTATAAACTGTTCGTGCGCTCCTGAAGAACCTCTCGCTTTCAAACTTTCCCATGACTGCTCAGGATATCTTTTTCTACAGATACTCGCGTAAATTGAGCAGCCACTTTTTCCCCGCCCATTGGGACGGAAATTAGGAGTCGCTCCCCTCGAATACGCGGCTGTGCGGCCCATCCAGAAATACTGCACTCGCAACATTGATCATATGACTTCACACTTTGAGTGGTTTGATTCCCCACTGAGGGATTCTCACATCTTGTTTGTAAATTGGCACACGCGATGTTCTGTTTCGGACCGCAGATCTACATATTCACGCATGATTCCATTTATATGCGCACCAAACGAAAATTGCGTGCGTGTAGCTCCCCTGTCAAGGTCCCGCGTATGTCTAAACCCATTGGGATTTCGGAAATGCCGCCAGTAGTCTCATGCGCAGGCTTAATTTCTAATTTAAATCAGCTTCTGCTTCCCCGCTCCTCGCGAGTTGGGTCCTCTTCCCTGCCTTAGTTCACTGTATAAGAGTTTGCGTCATGTGTTCGCATGTTTGCTCAAGTCTAAGGGGAAGGATGATGCTGGGTTAAAGGTTCGCTCGCTGTCGTCAAAATATTTACTTTGCCAGACACGCAGTGCCGTTTGATTCCGCGGGCGGAGCGTTTTTGGACGCCATTCAAACTATGGGCTCCCGAAGTTGTTCAACGCTCCATAAATTCCACGGTTGCCTTTTCTCTTAAGTCTCCGAAATTGGTGCCGGCGACCAACTTTGGGTGGAGTCCGTACTCCATACGGTGGGAACTTTGTCCCGCTCCACCTCCTCTATTGTTCTAAAAGAGGAAGAATACCAGGCAACGGATGAATTTCTTTCTGCAATATACAAAGGCGTATCACTATGTGCTGCATACTGGGGAAGCAACAGAAACAATTTCATTTCGCAGCCGTGCGATGAGCACGATGCTCTGGGGAGGAATAGTACAATATGAGCGCTTTCATCTTCTTTTCTGCTGCTTCGCGTTCCCAATCCCCAGAGCTCACGTATCGACGAACTTCAGAGTGGACCCTACCCAAGTCCGATTCATTGTATCTTTCGAATGCCATAGCGATGTTTTCTTCGGTCACTCTGCGCGGTGATGCAATAGGGAGGACGTAGAAGAGCTCATGTAAAACCAGTGTTAGGTCTATCAGGTACGCCATGAAGCAGCGGAGCGTTTCTGGCCTGTGCGATGGTCCGCGGTCAAATTAGTGAAGAACAAAATCAAGAAACGTACGTGTTGTGATATAAATCCGCGACAAATTTCGCGAACCAGGCGGTTACGCCCAAAGTGCCGATAACGGGGCCTGCGCTTGCTGCAAAAGTTGCTCCGGCAAGACCAATCCAGGTCTGCGCTGCTTCGCGATCCCCGCTTGAGAAAGATTAGATTTGTCAACATCGGTAACTTAAACCGCACCTCAAGAACCATGACGTCGCTTCTGCTGCATCTGGCGTCGCCAGTTGCGCGATTATTTTTACTTGGTCCATGAAATTGGCCTTGATGAGGTGCTGCGGTAAATTAGAAAATGTGGGAGGCAAGAGCCAATAATCGAAGACGCACATCATCAGGATCGTAAAAGTTCCAGCTTTCGGTCATCTCCTTGTGAACTGTCTCCAAACACTCCTCAAGCGTCCACCCGGAGAAGTGGGTGCTCGATGCAAGGCCGGCCCAATATCCTGATAAGACCGGCGTAAGCAAAGCCGAATGGAAGAGGCAGACGAAGGACGTTTCATGCCGATTCTGCTTCAATGTATCAATATTGCGCAACAATGGAGGAGAAGACGTACTCGACGCAAGTATTGATTTTTAATTCGGCACTGGCACGCTGCGCCATTGCGTAGACGATCGACGCTTCCATTCCCATGTCTTTCTGAACCAAGTTACAGGTGGTGTTGACAAGATTGTACAATGCCTCTCGGTCGGGATTTGCGCCCTTCTCAGACAGCCCTGTGTGCATGCCTGTCAATCTATCGCCACCGCTGCAATTGAAATAAAGCACCAGATGTGCGCACCCAATTGAGCTCGACATTCAGTTTGGCGTTGAGTTCGGCGAGTGGTGTAATGCAATGCTCCTGGAAGATGGGCTCTGCCTTTTCCGCGCAAAGCTTGTATATCTCCTGAGGTGTCCTCCCAGGTTTAGGGAGTTTAAAGTTGATCATCGATAACAACCTGTCGTGTTGGGTAAAGACGACAACCACAGGTACTACAAAGTGTTCAATGGGAAAAGTCAGGTAAAAAATCTGGTTACCGTTATGGATCAATGCGATGTCCAGGATCTCTTCATCACCCGTTTCCAAAGGTCGACCACCGGCGCGCGGAACCTGAATACACAGCCTGGGGTGCGGTTACCAAATGAAAACTGAACACACAACGGACGTACCAGATAGCATGCAAGCGTTCCTTTAGACTGACACGGACTCCGCTCCGTTCACTGATGAAGGTTTTAACATCTTGCAGCTTCTTCACGTTGCCGGGCTCGAATCCCATGGAATCGTGCAACATGAATCGCGAATTCTGTGGAGAATGAATCTCCGTGTATATGTTGCACTCTCCTCGTTGGTCAGTTGACACGGACTGTAGCGAGAGGTCATGCTACGCAATCGATGCGGTGATCCGACGTACTTTCACGTCGACGCCAAAGGTGTGGCCGATGAGCGATGATTTTCCTGCTCCAGCCTGAACGGGGATTGGTCATTCTTTCTCGCAGATCCTGGCTTGCTGACCTTGCCGACCACTAGGACGCGAAATCTGTGGCAATTTGAGCTCAATCAGTCGACGGGAGGAAGGAAGTCCCACTGTGGACATTCTTTTAGAATCCGCTCGGTTTCCGGAACGAGCAACTCGGACTCCGGTGCCATGATACGATGAACACTTGCAGGACAAGCAGAGCTTGAGGGTAGGCTGAGACAGGGAGTGTGTGGAGGAGCTGCGGACGTCAGATAGCAGCCGTCTGACAAGAAGTATGGTCGTAAGGATATATCACTGGGATAAATATAGTTATGATTCATGGATTGCCTTGGAATTTGCTTGGAAATGCTTGAAATTGCCAACAAAATCTGGAATCCACGGCCTCTCCGAACATGCATTCGACATCATGATCAAAGGGAGCGGCTATTCCCGGGAGCGGGTGGCCATTCTGGACCTTATAGGGAAAAACACGCGGGCGTGACCTCTCGTCATAACGTGACTGTGACTTCGCACCCTTCAGCATGGACAACGACCTCGTCAGTCTTCGCAGCAAATGCCAGCACTTTCGTATCCTCGTCATCGGCAGAGCGAACGCGGGGAAGACGACACTTTTAAAGAAAGTTTGCCATTCGATAGAGAAACCTGAAATCTATGATCCAAAGGGGAACAGGGTGTGTCTGCCACTGTCTGGCTCTATTCTCACTCACATGGCGTGTCCAGATCGATGTCGAGGTTGTCGAAGGATCGATTGGTGTTGCGCTCCTTCGTTCACTGTCGCACGCCCTGTCTTATGTGTACATCCACAGCGTGGATTGCACGACATCAACAACCAGCTCATTTTCAAAAGCAATCCCCAGTATATATTTCATGACTCGCGCGGATTTGAAAGCGGCTCGCTCGATGAGACGAATGAAGTCAAGGCTTTCATTGCGCTGCGTGCGACTAGCAACACGTTGTCGGAGCAACTGCATGCGATATGGTGAGCATACCATGTCGAACTGTTCTCATTCAGACACATGTTTCACCATCGTCGGCAGGTATTGCCTTGCAACAGACACCAACCGGCCGCTGCTGGAGGCAGATGAAGACTTTTTCGGTACAGATGTCGCCGGGAAAGGTCGGTCTTCCCTCCTCCTAGCCGCACGTTGACAAAAATTTTCCAGTGCCCGTCATTGCAATCTTCACGAAATGCGACGCTGTGGTTAGTGATGCATTCCAGAACCTTCTCGATGAAGGAAAGGATACGGATGTGCCACTTGTCGACCAAAGAGCTCAGGAAATGCTCAACACGCGCTTCGCGGACCGGCTCAAGTCGATGGGACATCCTCCAGCTGATTATGTGCAGGTGAAGGGTAAGTGAGGAATTCATTGTGGTTGAATCATCGAGCTAACCAATTCGCTAGATATGCATGAAGACGGACATTGCGAACAATTGATTACGAAGACTGCCGGCGCACTTACTAACGACGCCCTCAGGCTGTTACTTGTTTCCGTCCAGCAGAACAACATTGACTTGTGTATCTACTATGCGGTAGAGCAGTATGTGGCACTTCAGGGAGCTCCATGATGGGTCACGACTCACAGGGACTAAAACAGGAACATTGACAAGCAGAACCATCAACTCAAGAGTGAGTTCGAAAGGCGGTCGATTCAGCCCATATTTGATCACTGTGTGTTAGACGTCCTGAGCAAGACACTGGCATGGTTTCCGCACATCTGGGTGAGCTTAGTCTCACACATTGACGGTCGATCTAATGATATTCAGCTTGTTGGTGTTCGTTCCACATGGGTGATGGTGACTAACATAGAATGTAGGACAACGAGGTGAGTTGTGGGATCAGGGGGAATATTGGACTTGAGCCGATATAATAACTGGACAGAATGTGAGTACCTAGGTCATGAAATCATACTTTTCTAAAATTTCAACAGTATGTGAGTAAATTGCCGCATGACTATGGGAACACCGGCCTAAAAAATGGACGTAGGAAGTATGTGGGGTTTCGAACCACAAAAACAATGTTGATTTAGCATCATCACATCCTCCCGCAGTCCGTGAGTACCGCCGACCCCTGTGCTGAGTTCCGCTGACGACGCTGCCGCATCCGCCCGCAGATCGTGAGTACCGCAGAGCCCCGTGCCGACATCTGCTGACGGTAGCCTACCACACCACGTCCTCCTCCAGCCTGTAAGCCCACTGAGCCCTCGCTGAGCCCCACTGACGACGCCGCATCCTCCCTCAGCTTGTGAGTCCCACTGTTCCCCTTGGATGAGCCGCGCTGACGACGCCGTCTGTGTTCCATCTTCCCTCAGTTCGTGAGTCCGGCTGAAACCCGCGCTGAGCTCCGCTAACTACACCGGCTGACCCGCATCTTCCCTCAGCTCGTGAGTTCGGCCGCCCTGTGATGAGCCCCTCTGACGACACCGTGCGCACCGCACGCTCCTTCAGCTGGTGAGTCCTGCCGAAACCTGCGCCGAGCCGTGCCGACGACGCCACAGAAAGTGAGTCCTACCGACCCCAGCGCTGAGACCAGCTGACGTCTGCGCCGCATTCTCCCGCAGCCTGTAAGTCCTGCCGAGTCCAGTACTGATCCCGATTCCCCGTTGATGACGCGGTCTGCGCCGCATCCTCCCGCAGGAAGTGAGTCCCGTCGAGCCCCAAACTGAGCCATGGTGACGACGCTGCATCTTCTCTCAGCTCGTGAGTCGAGTCGAAACGCGTGCTGAAGCACGTTGATGACGCATTGCGCATCGTCCCGCAGACAGTGAGTCCCGCAACCCGCCGTTGAGACCCATTGACATCCGTGCCGCATCTTCCTGCAGCCTGTGAGTCCCGCTGAGCCCCGCACCGAGCCTCACTGACGACGCCGTCTGCGCCACCTCCTTCCGCAGGAGGTGAGTCCCGTCGCGCACCGCGCTGAACCATGCTGACAACGCCATGCCATCCTCCCCCAGCTCGTGCGTCCCGCTGAGACCCCGCGCTGAGCCCCGCTGACGATGCCGTCCGCATCTTCCCGTAGATCGTGAGTAGCCGCGTGTCACATTCTGACCCGGTCGCTGATCTTGTCCTATTTCCTAGTTTGTAAGGCTACTGCATCCCCCCTTGTCATCAAGTTGACATTTGCAGACCACGAATGTCAACGGCGTCATGGCCATCCTGAGTCAAAAGCATTCACATATGGTTGGTGATGTACTATACCTGCTACCTCCCCCTTTCATACATCACCAGACCGAAAATCTCCATACCCGCAACAGACGGACTACATTCATCGCCGGTATGAATAATTTGACATCAGGATTGCACTGTTGACCTCTACAGCACTTTGCATCTGCGCTGAACAAACCTTCAGCCAAGGATTTGTGCGAACGAAGGGCTTCGTTGCAGCCTTCTCTCGAGCATTTGAAGTCTACCTCTCGTCCACGAACAAATCACACGTTGAGAGTGCTATCGCGGCATTGCCGCTGCTGGGCTATAAGCCATTGATGTTTGACATTATTAAAACAAATCAACTTCGTATGTATGCCCTTTTCACTTATGACTGAGCTCACAATCGCTCGTAGGTATCGCAGAGGAGGCAGTCTGATTTTTCCATGCCCTACTATTGTACCAAGAAAGACACGGCGACCGAATGAGAGCAATCATTGTATGCAGCTTATAACGCACCCAGTTTTCCGCGGCCCTCAAATTCAGGATCATCGAAGAAATTTTAGAAAACGAGGTTTTGAAATTCATGCGCACCAGATTTCCCGACATTTCTCGGGCAGCTCCGCTATCTGCCACCTTTAGCGCATCACGCGCCGTTAGATTAGATGATGGCAGCCAAGTTGAGGGAATATTCGGGAGTTAAAGGGGATTCTAATTCATTCTTTAAGCCTCAGTTTGGGGAAGTCGATCACATCCGCTACTTTTATATTTAACCGGGGCCTCGAGCCGAGTATATAGGAAACCCGACACAGCGACACACCTGTCAAAAATCAGAAAATCCGACACATCTGAGAAATCCTGCACGTAGATCAGCAAATCCGACACATTTCGCCGCATGGGACACAGTTTTCAGCAAAACCGACACATTCTTCAACAACTTCAGGACACCCGACATGCCCACTCGGCTATCGTGGCTTGGCATTGGATGGTGTTACTGTTGATCCGGTATCCAGCACTTTTTTTCTTCCCATATTCTCGCCACCACATTGTTGTGCAATTGCAGAGCTCACAGCGCTTTTGACATGCCTCCCTGACACGGTTCTGGAGCAGTTTTGTGATGCAGCACGTCCCTTGACCTTCCATTGGATGCAAGCTGATGTTCCACAGTCGTTCACCGCAAAATTTAGGACCAAGAACACGCAATTGTTTTCCGATACTGCATGGGTTGACCTGGATGACCTCCAGGGATGGCTCCGTCAATGAGGAGATCTGGATCACCTCCTGGACCCCACCATCAGCGAAAGGTGCGTAATTCATGTCAGAATGATTGACACTGAAGATTTGATTTCATCGAACGCCTAGGAATTTCCCTCCGGTACCATTGAGCTCTGGGAAGAAACGGCAAGTCACACCTTCTCATTACCTTCCGATCTAACCACACGTCATATAGTCCGAAGCGCAAGCCGAAGCCACGGAGCGTCAGGCACACAGATGGCCAAATTTACACGTCGTTCGAATTCCTTGCTCGATTTCTGCAGGAGTATCGCCCATTGTACGGTGATACTGAACCTGCATAGTCATAATCTTTACTGTTTTTGACATACCTCTCTTTATACCTTATATGCGGCAAATTGTGTTCTGCAACTATTGGCTACTTACATAAGCGAACTTGCCTCTGGATGCAAGTTCGGCACTTCGGCAACCAAAACTAAAAATAAGACAGCCACACTCGGCCTACTCGGCAATATGGCATCATAGATCAACAATCGCATCAGTTCAACTTGAAGGGCAAAGGAGGGTATATTTTCTTGGCAATGTGTCGGAGTTGATGAGAATTAGGCCTATGTTTCGGCTTTTCTGTGCTGTGTCGGGTTTTAGGGAGCCTCCCTCGAGCCTATTGGTCTAACTAGTTCACATTGGTCAGTGGCACGGGGTGACCGATCTCTGGATCGGGTACACTGATCCGATACCCCCCCCCCCCCCCCCCAAATCGGGAAAGAAAACGTGATCTAGCTTGTCTACCTTCCACAAACACTTGCTCCCCCTCGCCGCAAAAAAAGCCGAAATGCACTCTCTATCACTCTCTAAGCCATTGTGTACATGTCTCAATTATATACTGTTCATTCTGTCGCCATCAAGCAATGTTTTGAACCAGCAACGTCATTTCACGTGATCTGCCACGCGAGCTGATGTGTCCGATCCAGAGATCGGTCACCCCTTGGTCAGTGGCTTCCAAGCACTTCAACTTGCAGAGCTCTTTGGACTTTTGCTTTGATTACCCAAGCAGGAGATCTAGTCTCAACCATTATTCGAACGGCGGCATCACATTGCTGATAACCTAGTTCCGCCCTCGTCGATGACACTCCCAGCCAGATGACATCCTGTAATTTGAAAATATTCAGAACGACAAATGGAAGAGAGCTGCGTGTCAAACTCTCGACACAGGGGGACTCATTTTCTTGAGTGAAGAGAACTCAGGAGTATATTGTAAAAAAAGGAAACTCGGACATCCCGACAGTCTACAGGCTCATCTATATATGCGGTGCCCAACGCCAGTGCCATGGAATGGTGATGATGTTTCATTATGGTTCGCCCACCAATTTTTTGGCTCCGCGTAAGTATCCCTATCGATAACATGAGACCTCATTTGAAGGTGGAAAATACAAATATATTTGGATACACAAAGTGAATAATTTTTGCTATGAAACTTGAAGGGATATGCATGCTGAGTCGGGCGACAGGCCGGGGCCTGGGAATTATCAATACAAAGTCGCACTTGTGGCCTTTCAGATAGCGAGACCCCGTCGTAGATATCGTATTCATGCTTATTGTGGCCTCATTCAGAGGGGGATGGGCCTTCGAAAGACGCTGCAGAGCCTACAGTAGGGCAGATGGTGGGACATAATAACCGCTCGTACTTCGTGGCTTTGATTATCTGCGCCAGGCTGTGAAGGGACCAACTATACTTTGTTCCGGCGGTTACTGGACCGAGGATTCCCACAGGGTTTGGACCTTAATTCGTGTCGAGGAATTCTTAGCTGAAGAAAGACCTTCTCCAATTGTTCTGCAGCTAATGGCTTCGGACGCTAGTGTCATTGTCTCTATTAACAATGGCGGTCCTGCCTGCAAGTTGAATTGCGCCATGGAGTACAGAAATTTATGTTTCTGTAGCGTGAGATGCTAGAAAATAGAATGAGCAGTCGCAGTTCAATCTAATAATTTTGATGGACCGGTGCGGGCATCAGTGGCTGTACTTTTATTTCCGCTGTTCCGTTCGAAACCATCATGCCAGTCGCTTCTCGAGCCATTTGCCCACACATATGCTATCTCCCATTCAGAGCCATTCTGTATCCTCGGCTCAAATCTCAGCGACTTGATGAAAGATCCTGAAATGCTAACCCCTGCTAACCCTCATAGCTTTGGCTCAGAGTCGAGCACCATCTGGCACCGCACCGCGACTATTATCAACAGATTATCTTCCGTGATGCGTAAAAATGGCTCCAATTAATAGCCCGTTGCTGTACGTGAACATCATGGTTCCCTTCCTTTTATTCCCCGTCTTATGGCTCGCCCTGGTCCACTTCTGCGACGCTGCTCAGCTAGCGTCGCCCAATTGGAGGGTATCTGCATTCTTTTTCTCATGCATTTACAATCAACCGACAAATTTTAGAAACCCAATATCACCACTTCTTCCCCGGAACGCGTCAGTATTGTCCGCGCTGCATTAGACCAGGCCAAAGGCCATCTCAGCCCCAGTGGCCAATTTGACGGCACGTAGCTTGTCGCGTAGGGCAAACGATACCTCCTAATTTTACCTTCTTGCAGGACAGCCGTATGGCGTCGTAGGATGACTATACTCCCAAATGGCGGAATTTGACCTTGCAACTCACCAAACCAAATATCAAGACACGCTCGAAAAGAACCTTCAATTGACGCTAAATTCCCGCAGTAATTTCTCGGATACCACGTACGTGACCCACGTATGGTTGCATATGCACCGGCTCATTTCATTCTGAAGTGTGAGCCCACATTTATCAGGATCACTGTCGAGTTTTCACCCGCCCGAATGCCCAGTTACATTATGCCTTGTAGGCTGCTGCTTTGAATTACCATTTCAGATGCGCCCTCAACATTCATTCTATTTCAGATCTTATGGCCGTGCATCAGTCAAAGCATATTCTGCGTACAGGAAGCAGATCTTTCTCGACTTCGTGATCTCGAATTGGCTTTTTGGTCGTAGGTACACCCTCTCTCAGCAGGATGTTTCCTCGCGAAGTACACCCATCAAATCATTCCCCTTATCAACAGTTTGCGGAGGCTGTGAGGGAACAATAACGGCCAATACTATGCGCTGATCCCATATCGCAGTACCCATGGCGGGAGGGACATTCTATGTGAAAAATATTAAATCTAGTGTGCCGTCCGCTGACGACCCCACTCTCAGGTGATGGACCCAAACCACCCCGACGTAGTCGATCTAGCCACTGGGTAGGTCGCTTCTGGTTCATAAGACGCTCACGAGCACTAAATTCAACCATCAGCAACTTTCTTATGTGAGTATTGGGCCTTCATGCACTCCCCCTCAAATTTAGTCGCGACTACCAGTCTATCTGCTCTTCTTTTTTGAAGCTACATGGGACCCAATGTACCTGCAAGCCGCTGAAGAATCCGCGGCCTTTATTCATGACCACCTCTATAATTCCGCAAGTATCGTTCAGGATGGACTTTCAGCCCGGAAAAACGACTCTTGCGTCCCAAAAAACATCATAAAGGCCTATAATTCAAGCCTCGCCATAGAAGGTCTTGCGATCCTTGCTTTCATCACGGGGAACAGTGCGACGCAGCAGCTGTGGGTTAATTTTCTACGGACCTGCCTAACGTGGCTGAAACTCCAGCAGTCTCAGCGATATCATAAGCGCTGCGATTCCCAAGAGCGACTGGCAAGGCAACGATGGGATCATCGATGGTACAGGTGCGCGCCATCCTCTTTTCTTCTGGTGTGCCCTCTAGTGACCTCATTTCCAGTGCAGTTGGTGGCCGGACTCAGTACCGCATACATACGGAACGTCACCAACCCCGATCTACGCGAGGATATAAAGGCATACCTCGGAGTGCAGGTAATTATTAGCGACCACATATATATTTTCCTGATGCATGGCACTTTTACCAGTTCAACGCAGTCGTGGACTTAGCAACTACAGCTGGCACCAATATCTATGCCACCTCGTGGCATGGGCCCCCAGCCCCACCTTCTTTGCCGGAGCTCAAGGCCCGCTCTTGAGAGCCATACAACTCGCGAATGAGACCTCGGGCCCTGGTGAATCTCCCTCGCCTAGCGACGACACCTCTCCGCCTCCTCCATCCAGAAAACTCGCCATTGCGCCTATCATTGGCGGTGTCGTCGGAGGCTTAACGCTACTCGCAGGAGCTTTTGTCGCTATGTGGGCTGTGCGACGGCGGCGGCGGCACCTACCACGATCCAGTGTCCCCTCTCTGCCTCTGCACATCATCTCCGTGGCCGAAAAACATCTCCGTACACCTCGTCTGATCCACCCAATACCCTCTCCTATCCCTCCGATGTCCTCCCGCGCCCAGGACACATCCCGTCAGAACCGTCAGAGGAATCAAGCCAACAACAGCAGAAGGTTCCCCTACTTCAAAATGCGACGGAAGTTACCCCGCCAGCGAAAGTAGATGGATCGAATAATACCCCACCAGACGCACGGACAATGTATCCGCCAAACAGAGCCTCAGCTCCGGTGGTACCTGCTTCGCCATTTAATGAGCTTCCCACCGAAGAGATTGTGCGAGTCCTGAATGGCAGGCTGTAAGGCTGGAATGAAAGAGAGCCTCCACCGAATTATTCACTTCCGTAAATCACAGAGTTGATGTAGAACCCATGACATCATTGCATTCTAACGCTGCAGATCCACAGTGGGATCCAGAATGCATGCGGATAATGTGCCGAGTTCTCCCTAAAATTAGACAACATCGTTCATATTCGGTTTCAGCCACTGATCATTGACGCGGCACAAATGATGTGAACGTTGATATTTGCAAGTACGGGTTGAAAAGCACTGAACATCTTCAAATGCAGATCAACAAATGTGAATATTATGTGAGGATATCCGGTGCCTACCGTAAGCCTCTTCGAGAACTCGACCGTTCATGGACAGAGATTTTTTGGCATTATGGACTGTGCATAGAGGATTACGTAGAGACAGTCCTAGTCAGAAGTGGATATGATACCAAGGAACTCATAATCCGCCGCAAATAAGAAGAAAATCCTGCGGAGGCCGAACCACTTAAAATGTGAAGTAAGCGTTGCTATTAATGCGAGCGTGTCGGCTCTGGATGAGTTACACAACCGCGTATTCGAGGAGGGCGACTGCTAATCTCCGTCCCAATGGGGGAAGGGAGAAAATAGTCGCTCAATTCGTTCAAGGATCTGTAGGAAAAAATATCCTGGGGATGTTTGAAAGCGAAAAGGGTCATCAGGAGCGCACCAGCGTTTTCGAATTAATATAGCGTGCCCATTGGAAATATATCGACCAGAACCACCCGCGTCTTACTCAGCGAGGCAGGAATATAGCCATGGTTGCGGAGTTAGTATATTCATGACTGGCAGGTGGCGCGCGGATATTGACGCAGAGGAATAGCTCTTTATTGTGTAAGTAGGACTCGCCGGTCCATAAATATATGGGAAATAGGATGAGGTTGAAGAGCGGCGCCCTGCCGCCGGTTCATGAGACCAGCGACACGATGGGAGGGACAAACATACCTGACGCGTAATGCCGCGTCGCCAAGACACCGCAGAAATTACGATTTCCAGGGCCCCAAGCGAACGTTTTTGCGAAGTGGTCTCGCAAGTTGCGCGTCAGTTGGTCATGAACGCCTCACTGTTGAATTTACTAGCTCAAGAAGCAGTATCATGGGCAACGAGGCGGCTGCGGAGAATAGAAATGTACCCAAAGTCGGTGTGTTGTGGCCCGGTAGAGTGAGCAATCAGAGCGAACGGATGGGAGCAAGGAAGGAGATCTTCCACGGATTAATGATGGGGTAAGAGCGCAAATTCAAGAAGGAGAGATGCGATGTAGGTTATTTGAAAGTGGGGATGGGAGAGGTGCGAAGGGAGGAGAGCTAATGCGAGGCTGGTAAGAATTAGAGCCAAGTTGGAAAACCAACCGAACTTCCGCGAGACCGCAGCCCGGTCTGCATTCTGGAGAAGATATTGGTGGTGGCGGCACATGATAGGCTAGGACGGCGCACCAACGTGGGAGAAATAATAGGACTAGCCCGCCATACCGTACTCGACGGCGAACTGTTCGAAAGCATCGACAGTAGCGTTTGGGGTTGGTGCGATGGATGTATCTTACGGGATGTGGATTTACGTAATGACGGTGAGAGAGTATAGCAGGTGTAATGGGGCAAGGAGAGAACGAAGGAGGAGTGAAACGATTGAAGAGATGCGGTCAGGATCTATCCAATTAGCGGGAACGAGATTAATGATGGAATTGGAGTCAAGACGGAGGTAAGAATCATATTCTGAATTGTATTTCGGAGGGAGGAAGTTCAGGGGAATATTAAATTCGCAAGATGGTGCAACATCGACGGCAGGCAGGGATAAGTGTGGAGAACAAGGGGGTTGGTGGAGAGAAAACAAAGGTGAACGTGATACCGAACGGATGAATCGGAGCGGGGAAAGGGGGAATAAGCAGAGATGAGAGGTAGAGGTAGAGTCAAGAATGGGAGGCGAAGGCGCGAGAGGCGGAGCATCGGAAAGGAGGATAAACTCACAGCGTACACCCGAACCCTCTCGACACACTCCATGCCCGCCTGACTCATACTAAGTGCTCAAAGACAAGGGCTAGGCTGCGGAGATTCGTCGTCCTGAGAAAGGCGAACGGACTCCTCGCCGAGTCGCAAGCAGAGCAAGATGGCTCGGGCGATTCTTGGGGAAGCCCCACCGAGGAACTTTTGAAGAGCTGCGGCAAGATGCAACCGGAAGAAGCCGTTTCCCTCATACACCAAACAGAAGATGCACACCCCAGTGTCCAGTCCAACAGTCGGCGAGACAACGAGAAAGCTAGGGTGATCCCGGCTTACACAAACATGGGCATCGTGCAACAAACACAAGCACCTTCTTCTTGTCATCAGCTCTCTCGTTTCTTTGTATTTTCAGCTGCTATAGGATTCACGGTGTCTCTGGCGTCTCTGATGCTTACAATAGCGTGCACATCACTGGCCCGTATCTGGATCCTGAATACTCCTCTGGCAATCGAAAATTCTTCCATTTGGCTTGCATTTGGCCTTTTTTGTCTTGGCGCTCCGGGAGGCTCGCATCATGGAACATGGGCGCTGAGCTTACCGCGTCTCTCCTCCGAATCTCATCCAGTATTTTCTATCTCTCTCGGCCCTGAACTAGGTCAAGTTCTCCTGCCATGACGACACAGTTGTGTAGTATACATTCCAGCTCACTTCAGTGCTGGCTTTCCTGCTAAAACTGTCAGTATATGGCTGTTCGCATCATTCCGAGTACACTGTTATCTTTGGACATCTTTGATACTTGGTCTATGTATATCTATCAGCTGTACGGTAGCATAGCCACAATTCATCGATTATCCTCTTCCCCCACATCGTTTGTGCCCTCTCTGTGCTCCTGCACCCGCACTCGAGTAGCTCCTTGTCCTCTGCGAGCTCCACTGGCTTTTAGCCACCTCGGCATATTTTCTGATAAAAACATGATCTGGCTCAACAAATGATGTTGTTCAGTCTTTCTTGCGAATATTCTACACGTTTCGTCCCTCCCTTCACAAACCACTTTGATGGTCGCAAGTTTTATGGCGAGAACAACACGATCCTTATCTCAGTTGAGATGTCTCCTCGAGCTCAATTAATTGGTACACTCAGACGCCAACAATTTCCTCTGATGATCGTGAGTGTTGCCTAACATTACTTCGCATTTTTTCCGTTGCCCCAACCCCACCTCAGTCATGAAACTGTCAAATCGTTTGGCTGCAAATTAACTGTGTGCCCCCCGCACTACCGATGCTTTGTGATTCAAGGTAATATAAATTTACGCTACCGGAATGCACGAGGATTCGTGTCACTGGGAGCTATGCTTGTGTCAAGTAGTAGTTAACCACCTGGGACACCTCGTCAAAAAAGATGAGATTGACTCTGCGATTATGGAATGGAATAATTTGGTGGTGGATCCTGTCGGTTCAACTCGTAGACGCGGAGCCTGTCATTCAGTGCGCTCACCAGGTCTTCAATGGGGAGAGCAGCAATAGGCGCAGAAGACACCGGAGCCGTACGCTCATCTCGCGCCGCAGATTTCAACGGCGTGTGGAAGTCTGAGATAAGATGTCGTATGGGATGAGCGGTGGGACGCTGGTTTTCCGCTTCCGCCGTACTACCCACAGACTCACAGAGGCTGCCGCCAGTAGCGCTATACCTCCTAGGACGCCGCCAATTATAGGGGCAATGGCGGGCTTTCTGTATGGGCCGGGAAAGGTGTCACCGGTAGGTGAGGGGGATGCATTCGATCCGGAAGATAAATCATTCAATAGTTGCATTCCACTCAAGAGAGGGCCAAGAGCTTGGGTTTGGTCCACTGCAGAGAAGGTAGGGCTAGGGGGTCCTTGCCACAAGTGGGCATAAATATTAGTTCCCGGTGTCGTTGCTAAATCCACAAGTGCATTGAACTGGGGAACAAGCAATTCATCAGAAAGAGATATGCCGGGTTTCCTGTTTTACCTGCACTCCGAGGTATGCTTTTAAATCCTCCCGTAAGTCAGGGTTCGTTACGTTCCGCAGGTATGCAGCACTGAGTCCCTCTACTAACTCCACTGGAATTGAGGAGGTCAACACGAGGGCACCCGAACAAAATAAAGATAAAAAACCACGCGCACCAGTATTCCGGATGATCCCCTCCAGGCTTTGCCAATCACGGTTGAGAATAGCAGCGTTTATGATATCATTGAGTCTGGCAAAAATGTCGGCAAAGTTTCAAGGGGAACCAACATTCAATATTCAACCCACAGCTGGCGCGTCACCACATTGCTCTTAGTGACAGAATTTAGAATTGCGAGGCCCTGAATAGTTACAGCGGAGTCAAAAGGCTTTATGAGGTTGTTTGGGGCGCAGGAATCATTTTTCCGGGCTGATAAACCAGTCCGAACGATGTTTGCGGGAGTAACCAGATGCGCGTTTATGAAATCCGCCGATTCACTGGCGGCTTGAAGGTACATTGGATCCGACGTCGCTTCTGCTAGAAGAGCAGAAAGGCTGGCAGCGGGGAATAAATTCTGGGCCGAAGTCACGTTGACGCAAAACTCACACAAGGAAATCTCTGGGCATTATTTTAGATTCGGTGCTCAAAAGCATCCAATGAACCAGAAGCGACTCACCCGGTTGCAAAAGAGACTATGTCAGGGTGTGTTGGGCCCGTCGACTGATATCAGGGGCGTCAGCGGACGACTCGTAGGAGGAAAGCCACCTCACGTAGAACGTGCCGCCCGCCATGGTTACTTCGATATGGGATCAGTGGAGTTCTGTTGACAGACATCATTTGCTCACGGCCTCGGGCTCCACAGACTGTTGACACGGGGTATGACTTGATGGGTGTGCTGCTCGAGGAAAGATCCTCCTGAGAGAGGGTGTACCTGCGGCCAAACCACCTCGAGATAAGGTTAGCCAACCGCTCTGACCACGACTGGATGCTCTAACCACGATTGGATGGCAAAGTCAAGAAACACCTGCTTCTTGTATGCAGAGTAGGCTCTAACAGATGCGCGCCCGTAAGGTCTGAAATAATTAAATGAGAGTGCCTGATGATATTCAAGCGGCAGCTTACAAGGCTTCATGTAGCTAAGTAGCCCGGCGTTTGAGTACGACTTGATAGTGGAAAAACTACCCTCACACTTCAAAATGAAATGAATGAGAGCAGATGGAACTCAGGTCGTTCACGTACATTTCATCTGAAAAATTACTGCGCGCATTTAGCACCAACTGGAGGTTTTTCTCAATCATGGCTTGGTATATGGTCTGCCCAGTTGCTAAGTCAAATTCCGCCATTTGGGAGTACAGTCGTGCCGCTACTATAGGCTGCTGCCCTGAAAGAGGTGAAATTAGGATGTCTTGTCCGCCCTCAGAGACCAGCTACTTTCCATCAAATTGGCCACTAGGGCTCAGATTACTTATGGCCTGTTCTAATGCAGCTCTTACGATGCTGACACGGTCCACCGGAGGGGTGGTGATATTGGGTTTCTAGATTCTATAGGTTGGTTGTGAATGAATGGGAACAGAACAAACGTACCCTCCAAGTCTGTGACGCAAGTTGCGTGGTGACTGCGAGGTGTGGAATCAAGAGCCATAGGAGGGGGGAGAAGAGGGAGAGCATCATGATGTCCGAACACTGACGAGGCTGTATTAATTGAGGCTATATTTGTGCTTAGGCGGTCCTGTTCATACACGGCGCCGAGCTATATCTTTGTAGGTATATTTTGCGGGCGCATAGCATTGCGGGATAACATAGAAAAAACGTACCAAATAGATCACAGTCTGGCGGAATAACGTCAACGGCAAAAGTGGGTTTCCTGGAGACCTAAAACAGTGAAAAACGCCACCGCGCGCAACCAGACTGCGTGAAACTCGGAGAGCCCATTGGAGAGAGAATGCCTGACTCACACCTTGTCATAGATACTTGTCGATATGTTTTAGGTTGACTAGTACGGCGTTGGCTCTGATCCATGGCGGCAGTCGCGAAGAAGAGGGATGATCAGACGGGAAGCACCGCTCCCGCATCTCCTCATCAGGAAACTGTGAGCGAAAGAAGCCGTTATCAATGGTGCTCCTCGATTTTTGCTTACCTCTGTTTGATGCTTGCTCCACGTGTGTTCCACGAGACGTCACTGTGCATGGATGTGTTCCTTTCTGGACAGCCCCTCCATTCCACTGCTAGGGGTGCGATTAGGCTGGGTTATTATTTGATAGCCTATGGAAGCCTGGCTGCCCAGGGATAAATAATTCTATAAATACATCCGTCAATCTGTGGAGTCGCAACCGCATTTGGACCTATGACAACGAAAAGTGGAGCAAAAGACGTCTCACGGTCAACCACTTGTAAACAAAAATCGAAGAGGAGTCCTCTGACAGCTAAGTCAATAAAGATAGACAATTTTCGTTTTCACGTTGAGTTCGGCAAAAGTTGGGCATCCGCCGGCGTAGCTCCACAAATGTGTCCTCGCACAACTTCCCGCACATTCGAGTTGTCTCCTTCCCTTCACCATGGCACGACGCGGCAACCGTCGACACATGTGTCAAGAAGTTTATTTGGTGTGGACTTGAAACTACGAAATCCAGCTCGCCTTTCAGCGTCTTTTTATTTTTATTTGATCCTTAAGAATCTATAGCACGTTTGTTTAAACAAATTGCGTCTAGACGCAAATTGCCGTTTAAACAGGTGTTTAATCTAAACAGGTTTAACGGCGCAGTGCGGGCATCACGGCCGTTCAACCCGCAGTTTAAACAGTGTTTAAACGGGTCAAAAAGGCATTTTGCACCGGGGTTAGAACTTGTGCCTCAAGCACCTGCATACATAAGCAGGACAACGGAGCAACAAGTATCCAACTGGGCCAACTGGGAATGATGTTCTGAGAATGTAAAGCTTTTTTTATTATGTCCCAGAGGCCCAGTACATAGTTCAGTTTAACTGGACTTAAGGCGCACTTGAACACCATACAGGGGATAGTTTAAACACAATGTGAGTCTACATCGAAGCAAAGAGGAATTGGAAGTTTAAGATATATTTCCGAAGAAGTGAGTAGCTGGGCTTCGAGTATTTGTTTCTTACCACATTAGACAATGAATAATATTTCTTCTCTCGAGGGTACCTGCTAGTAACCTCTGTGTCCTACATTACAATTGGCTCATTAGCTATCTCTTAAACTAAATGCACGAGTGCCTTGGAGCACAAACAGTAGGCACTCCAAACCGGTATGTTTCCGATTGAGTTTCCACTGGTTGAGCTGCTTGGTCAGTTCAAAAGGCTTACATGGTCCCTGAAAGAACCACTTGTAATCACACATCTATGCAATGTGAAGCATAGGACCCTGCTGCACCTGATATAAATGTACGGAATCTGGGAAATTACTGAGTCAGAAGGCCTGCATTTTAAGTCAGCTGGGGAATCTCAACTTTGAAGTGGCTGTTTAAATTCAAGTGGACTTCTACTATAACATTTAACAGCGACCATTTCGGGTTCTTGAAGCCTCACCCGCCATATGGAAGTCTTGTGAGTGAAAGAACACGCATGTTCAATCAAATCCGGTATGAGGTGCCGAGCCAGCTCATGGAAGCGTACTTTTTGACCTCAAAGCACCAAGGAAAAAAATTAAACAAGTGGATCTGACAAACCGTCAGTCTGGGAGAGGAAACAAAATCCACAGACATGTTTGAGCGGTGAACATCTGACTTCATGCAGATAGTTGTTGCATGTAAAACAAGTGATATTAGTTGTAAGAAATACAGTTGTGCACAGTACAGGAGGTAGTTTCTGCGCACTGAAAACATGGGAAAGGAGGTAAGAATAACTGTAGGCCTAGGCAGAGAAACAAAAAGAATGATGTTGCCAGAACGATCGGACAAGGTGAGTTGAACCCCGTCACACAGTACCTTCATGATGAAGGCAGCAGCCCTGTGGCATCCGATTCTTTCAGCTCTTCACCTCTATATAACCTGATATGGGGCAAGGGGCAGTATGTCGACAAGCCACACCATTTTCTGGAGGAGTGCGTCCGCACCACAGCAAATAAGTAGTTCGCATGCCTCTGAAGTTTTCATTTGAAAGATATATGTCAGTAGGATTTTGGAGAGATATGATCAAGCTGATTCCAGTACCGTGTGTGGAGTTGGGCCCCATTTTGCTGCAGGAGTATTTAATCCCTAGAAGAAAATAACGGCGGCACCTGAGCCCTGTGCCCCACATCCAATCTATGGCTTAAGTTGCTCAAGATTGGCATTGAATTTAAATGCAATGGCATTATGAATTACACAAGGATCCCAAGTTCATTCAGTTGAATAATCGCCAATACAAACCATTGTTACCTTAAAGGGGACTAGTTTAACGCCCTGAGATATCCATGTGTCTGGAGAATAGTCTCCAGGAATGCAGTATAAGCCTTTGCGAAGAATTTTAAGGTCATAGCATGTATAACCGGTGATAACGGAGAGTAGACCCTAATGATTGGGCAAATGATGCAACAGCCATTGAAAATGGAGCGAATGAAATTTAAACAGCAAGACTTAGATGCTAGGATATCGGAAAAAAATGGGAATTGGGGAAAAGATGTAGAATTGTGGCCAGTTCATAACAAGCCCAACAAAATCTTGGACCTCGTCGGATTGAACTGCGAGGTTAGCATTCAAAAATGTCAAAGTCAGAATTATATTTGGTGGGTCAATGCTAAATTTAATCTGCTTTTGAATATGAGTGTGAAGCTGCCAAGCCAATTGATTGGACACAATCTTACCTCTAATCACATATTGATAATAGTTATAGAAATGAGCCGAAGGACAGCAGTTTTGAGGAACAACTTCAGTTGTTTACTATTGCAAACCACGCCTATGTCTAGTACAAGACTAAGGTACAAGTCCACAACGGGCCATATATGCAATGTGAGGGATGAACAAATATTCAAAATAGTAATAAGAAACCTTGAAGGAAGAAAAAGTATTCATTGTCTGACATGGTATAAAACAAATACTCAAAGCCCGACTACTCACTTCGTCGGAAATATATCTTAAACTTCCAGTTCCTCTTTGCTTCGATGTAGTCTCACATTGTGTTTAAACTATCCCCTGTATGGTGTTTAAGTGCGCCTTGAGTCCAGTTAAACTGAACTATGTACTGGGCCTCTGGCCCATAATAAAAAAGCTTTACATTCTTAGAATATCATTCCCAGTTGGCCCAGTCAGATACTTGTTGCTCCGTTGTTTTGCTTATGTATGCAGGTGCTTGAGGCACAAGTTCGAACCCCGGTGCAAAATGCCTTTTTGACCCGTTTAAACACTGTTTAAACCGCGGGTTGAACGGCCGTGATGCCCGCACACGCCGTTAAACCTGTTTAGATTAAACACCTGTTTAAACGGCAATTTGCGTCTAGACGCAATTTGTTTAAACAAACGTGCTATGGTTACTGGATCCTTTGCCTTTCAAATTGCACCTGCGCTGTGCCTAAATTTGGCAGTCTTTGGTGTGATTGTCCAGTAAACACAGTCATAGCTGAAAGAAGAAAGAGAAGTTGCGCTTGTTTAGCATCAGCCACTGATTGCCTTATCCAATCATGACTCCCACCACCGAAAATTCTAGTTCCCACCCGCGGCCTCAAATTCTCCTAACCCTCAAATTCTCACTTGCAGTTATTCTGGGTGTCTAACAGACTGCTGCGCCAATTTCTGTCAACCAATTTCCAAAATGCTCTGCGCCGCTCTGTCGCGGTGCAGCGTCCGATGGGGCGACCTCGCTGTACCAAAGGTGACAAATCGGTCGCGGCCAGTCCCATTTCCGGCGAATTCTAGCCCAAGGAGGGATGGATCTTTCTGGTGGGCAACCCTGCCGTACCAGAGATTTTGCCTTTCGTAAAGTTCGTAATTATCACGTCAAGTAAATGTATTCCTCATCTCCAAAGAGCCGGAAAAAGAAAGTTGTAGGTGATATTGAGGTGATATGACTTTTTCGCATTTTGGACCGCCTAACGCCACCATCTTCGAAGCGCGTCGAAGACAGAGGACTTATGATCTTCACTTCGCCGGAGGCTGGGCACTGGCTGGTAGGTAGGTAGGTAGGTAGTATTACACGGCACGGTCCCGCTTAGGAACGCCGGTTCCCAGGGATTATCTAAGTGTACATGCGCCCAAATACACTATTGTCCCTGGACTCCTCCATAGCACCAGAGACGAGCTCACGGCCGCGCCAACACGCCGCGGTAGATCCAAGGAACTATAAAGAAGCAAAAAATAAATAAGCAGAGAATACGTAGGACCAATTATTTTTATCAGGAGTTGTCCGTGCGAAGCACAGGAAATGAATAGAATATTTGGAGGACATCATGAGCAAATTTAGCTACGAGTGCAATAGTAGGTCTAGAAAAAATTATGGCTTTTAGAAAATCGGTCTCGGAGTCTTCCGCCAAGACATGTTCAAACTCTGGTGAATTTGGGCACAGTTTTTCCAGAAATATTTTGCGCAGTTCAACAAGTGCATCCAGGGATGCGCAGGCGACTAATGCATGTTCTGGGGTTTTAACTGCCGCCTTTCAGAGTCTACAAAGCCTGTTAGCCCGGGGCACTGGCTGGTTTGCATGATCCGTGTAGCGCAAAATTTCAACGGCCAATTGGTGAGTTGGGAGCATTATTAAGGTCAGGGCCTCGCGATGTGCCTGAGTCTTCACCATTGTTAGGTAGTGGCGCAAAGTTGAAGTTTTAAGCGCTGGAGATTCGTCCTTCCGTGGTTCTAATCTTCCGTGAAGCAGATACATCTTCTCTGATGAGTCAATCGTCTCCTGAAGCCATTCTAGCATTAAATTGTCCACCAGTTTAGCATAATTCTGAACATCTTAAAGGGCCTGCCGTCCCACGTTGACGATCATCATGACTCATGAGGCATTCTGTCATTATTTCACTATTTCAAACTATTCCGTTGATGAGCGCTAGCCACGTAACGGGTCACTGAGGCGACTTTGGCGACGCCTCGAGTCCGAGCCAAACAACACGTCACGTCCTTTGGCTTTCTCCCTCACTTGCTGTTCATGTCCCGCCATCTCGTCTTGTCTCACTGCCAGCTAGGCTCCGTAGTGAGCCAGTATATCTCCGACGATCCCGGACTTCCCAATGAGGAGCCGAAGGCGGACCATTTGAATGGTACCACCGAGAAGTGCAGCGGGTGCTGCGTGATTTCATTCCACATAACATAGAATATTCTTTGAGACTCAGAGTATCCACCAACAGACATGTTTTCCACAAAACTAAAAAAAGTTAAAAAATAAAACAAAAAAATTAGTGGCAGCAAGGCCGAATAATGCGTCAAATAACGCCTTGAACTTCCACGGCAAACAATTTCCCGGCACAAAGATGTATCACTATGATAATAATTGATTTTAATTGTAAAATCTATCTGTTGAACTGTCTAAATGGTCCTGAAAAATGTGTACCTGTGTGCATCCGCGGTGGAACGTCTTTGAACAATGTAAATTTCACTTTACCTCCACCTCGACATAAAGCGCTGCGTGGAGGAGCATTGTTCTTGACTAGACACAACCACCCTGAAGTTCTTGCCTACGCAAATAAATGTAATATAATGAATTTGACGTGATGAAACCGTGACAAGTCTCCACTAATATTTTATAACTTACGAGGATCACTCTGTGAGGGAGTTCTGAAGATGCAATCCCAAGGGAGGTTGAGCGTCAAACGCGTCCCGATCTCGGATTATGCTGGACCGAATAGAACCATAGAATTCCAGAAAAAGAAGCTGGTGTTGAGCCGAGCCATACTGATCGACTCAACACTGGCTGCCGCCCACTGTCAACGCACTCATTCTATCCCTTTTCAAGCCTCAAATTTCTCTTACTGTATCTGTGATCACCATCTCTCCTGCGTCTTTCCGTTTCGCGCAGTGCACAACGCCGAAAAATCCCTTGATTATCAAAGGCGGAAGGTCACACTTGTAACATCATGCGATAGTGTGCAGATTGTGTAATGAAGTCTTGAATTGTACGAGAATTGGATGAGGTCGCCGTCAAGGCACTTTACGGAAGCGGAGATGTCAAACGGTCAGGGCCGCCGCGGATCTTTTGACTCTGAGCCCATGTTTGCCGCTGTTCGCTCGTTCGATGAGCTTTTTTTGAGGAACCGGCGGGTTATCTCCAGATTAACGCCTGTCTTTCGGAGTATATACAAAAAAGTGGGAGTGGACTAATTCCCACAATGGAAGACAGCGTGATGCAACGAAAGAAAAATATAATCACCAGTATTTTAACCAGTACGCAATATCAGTTCGCGCGGAAAATTATTCTCTCGAAGGAATGGCTCAACAGGGATCCTCATCCTTGTGGTAGCCTATGCGGGCATTCAATATCGTGCTCAGCAGGAACCATCGTATTTCCACGAGCAGATTCTGCCTCATTCTAATTTAATGCAGCACGAAGAGAGCTACTGCTACTGCATAGTTCCAATCGCCCCCATTAGGTCTCAGTGTGAATAAGCATCGTTATTCGTCGTTTCCGAGTCCTGGATGTTCCGTGAGCCTTCAACTCCTGCCGTTCTTGACAACGAACCCAAACGAAGCTCCCCTCCAGGTCCAAAAAAGCTGAGTTAAATCTATGCAATCATCAGTGGTTGTGAGGAGCTGTTACATGGCGTGCCAGCCATCAAAGTATGTAAGACTCGTCAGAGCTGTCGAGGTAGGGACTTCGATGGTACCGACATGCAGAAAATCGGTAGCCGACAAACGTGCCAGCCGGGTCTCGACATCTGCCCAAAATTATGTTCCGTCAAGCTCAAGTTATATAGACTCCAATCGAGGAAATGGATGGGCGCTTTCACCAAGATGTGCACACAGAGATTCAACCGCAGTTGCAATGATAGCGCCGTCTATGTCGTCGGAGTAATTCACAATGAGGAATTTGGTCAGTGGCGATAGGGAAATAAGGTGCGTTTGAAGGATTGTACATGAGTGTCGAAAGCAAATCATCACGGGTGCATTCACAGTGCGCGAGGCGAAGTGTGGTGAGAGTCGGCATGAGCCTAAGGAGCTGAAGGAGGCCGTCCACGTTGAAACCAAGGCTGCGAAGGGTGCCCTGCTCTGGTCGGAAACCGAAAGCAGATGCAGGGCGAGTAGAAAATCTGCTAATCTATCGCCAACGTCAATCTCGAAAATCTCCAAGTGTTTATTTTCGATGAGTACTACCCGGCCGCCGAGTCTACAACGACATCCCTTTCGGCTCGTACGGCCACTATCACGGCAAATGCCTCAGAAATAGTAAACTGGCCGCGGGCCGATCAATTTGGCTGCCTTCGACCAAGGCTCGGATGACAAAGGCAACATGGATGAGCTGGAAGCTTACTTCGACGTACCTAGTTTGGCACGCGACGCGGACCCAGTTCAGTGGTCAGTGGTAGTATGCCCGGAGGGCTGAATATCCGCGCCTACCGGTTTGCGTATGACATCATGTCCATCCCTGGTGTTTTTTATTTTATTTCTTGACATGTCAATTGCTCTTACAATAATTGGCCAGATTCTGCTGTTGCAGCGGAGTATTTTTTCCGGTGGTCGAAACACTATCTTTCTCTGCCATGCTCAGTTGAAGCCGGAGACCATCCAGACCTTGATGTTGCTGAAGCATCACCTTCGTCTCGGACGCACCTTCATCTCAGACGTAAATCTTTGGAGGACTTTCTGCAGGCGGCGAAAGGGGTGTAGACATGCGCAAACTTGTCTAGTATTTAATCTCATCTCAATTCATACGGCGGTATACCCGTGAAATGTACCGTACCGTGAGGGGTTTCAGAAACAACTTTACGATTGCGGTTACGGCTGGCTAGAACCATTAAATCACTGCAATCCTTACAGTGGTATGGACAGAGGCGCATGCCGTTCAGAGGATCAAAAACCCTGGTTTCTGAAGTTTTTGATCGCCGCCATCCTGTCAAGTGGATCTATTTCATCAATCGTATTTCCCATTCAGCTATTCCTAGGCATCTGTTAAGTAATTTATTTCAAAACTGGCGAGATACAGGCGGTGTCTCGGCAGTTTAGATGAAGCCGCACGTTAGCCGAGAATCAATGAACCCCCAAAAAGTTCGCCGTGAAGTATTCGTGACAGGTCCGAACCTCCATGCTGTCTAAGATTTACTACAAACACAGGGGGCAAAGTGAGGGGCACTTGTCATAAGGGCACTGGAAGGGCACTTGACGGGCACTTGCAGCGGCACTTGCACAGCACTTGCTTTGGACAAGCCAAAAAAATTACATAATACATTGTCCCCATGCATGGGTTCAATCCCCGGCACAGACATCTTTATGTATATTTTTATGTCCTTCAATTCAGTGTCTACAACCACTACAATTTGGTATTCAGTACATATTGGTCCCAGATAGGTTAATCTTCAACACTAACCTAATGTTGACTGCTACTGGCTAATGTACCACCAAATAATAATAATAATAATAATAGTATAGGTTGTACCAGAAAAAAACATTGGACAAATAATTTGATGGGACAAGCCTACCAGATGAGAATTGAAACTTTGGTTCCCTCCAAAAACAAAATTTAGCGCTCCAAGCCAATGTTGAGTCCGATTTTTTTGATTCCAAGCACACTGAACTTTAGTTGGTGGATGATCCGCACCACCCATCCTCTGCTCATCCTCCGCCACCTGTCCACCAACCAGCTTGTCTTCTTTCACCGATGATCTATTCCTAACAACAAAAGTTAGCGCATTAACATAATATATCCTTCACTCACAATCTGCATTCCCAGAGCGCAACCATTACCAAAGCTCCAAGGTGTCCCAATACTCTATTGGTTTAGCTAAGACAGAGCACAAACTAACTGTCCATTCCATTTATTTTAAGAAGGTCAACAAGCTTTTAATTTCAGAAGCTCTAATTCAACCTATGACACAATCTCTTTCAGACTGCTGGACGTAGTAGTCATTACGAGGCCTTACACTGTCCTAAGGCAACTTTAGTTCAAGTCCAGTCTGGGCTGATGTTTGGTAAGCCATACAAATTTGACTTCTATTTCTATTGATTGACTCCTCATTATTCTAGGCCCTGCTCTAACAAGGCTATGCCTGGATTGCACCCGAACGCACTGCGGCCTTAGCAATAATTTTGGCAAGCCATCCATAGGTGAATCACACTTGTATAAACTGACTAGATTCATCTAGCTCAGCTCCACCATTACTGTGGTTGGATTGACTGGCTAATGTGGGAAATGGCCTTGTCAGGTTCTCTAGCAAAAGGATTTTCATAGTTCATAGGTTCGCGAAAGATTGGGGCTATCTTACACACAGTCTTCATCAGATCGTCGACAGCACACCCGACCGTGCCGGCATGTGGATGTTGAAAACCCTGGCATTTCCTGATCAGCCCAAGGAAAAATACACCATTCAGTATCGAGACCCTCTAATTGCAATCCAGATATGTTCCCAAGAAGGTTTTCTTCCATAAATCTCGAAACAATCGCATATATAATGAAATGTGGACGTGAAAATGGTGGGCAGCAGTTCAAGTAGGTGTATCACTTCATTTATGATGATATCTGAACTCTTCAATGCAGAGTAAACTCCCGAACAGTACCGCACTTGCTCCGGTTATTATTGCGACCGATAAAATTCAGTTGACTCAGTTCAAATCAGCATGTCCTGTCTACTTGACACTCAGACACATCCCAAAGGCTCTGTGATGGAAGCGGTCACAAAATGTCTCCATTCTTTCTGGCTATTCATCTGTCAACAAAATTATATGCACAGGTCTTTCATAACAGACCATAAAAACACGAAATTAAAAGGTTTTTTCTGCAGCCGCTGATCAAGGTGGGAAATGAGGGCATGGAGGTTGTCAGTGGAAAGGGAAAAGTTCAGCTCATCTTTCCTATTCCTGCATCCTATGTTGCTTGCTTGCAGTAAATATGGTACTTGCTCAAAGTGCCAGCAGAGGGCTACCAATTTGGAAAATCCGGATTCTGGAGCACCACAAACACTGAGCTGGATGCTCAGCATAATTCGAGATGGGGAGAAGAATTCTAGCACAGAAAATAAATTTCATGACCATTGCATGAGCCACAAGGTTGCTGCAATCCACCGGCCTTTTTGGGAGGGATTTCTCCCCACAAACGTCTCACTCTCCCTGACCCCCGACATCTTACATCAGCTATATCCTGGAATTACAGACAATTACAACACAGAAATGTTTGAACGTCTACACATCGACTTCATGAAGGAGGGTTGGTGGGTATCCAATCAGTGTGAAGAATTTCCCCAGACGATAACATGGCTGGGTCGCCAACAGAAGATCTCATCCAATGCAATACCACTACTTTCTTTGGTGATGTATCATCCTTTGCAACATACATGGCATGGCTAGAAACAACATGGACTGCACAGCAGGAGCCTGTAGTGCGCACATTTATAGGTCAGGCAATTTGGCTCGTCAAGACCCCTCAGGATCCATGCCAGCCTCTCATGACAATCGAACTGACCCACAACCCCAACACATTTATTCACACCTTAAAGGAATTTCTCAACCACATTAATACCAGCACAAAGATGGCACTAAATCAGCTTCGTTCTGCTACCCTTCTAGTTAGTCTACCACAACTTCAAATCTAAGCCCTCAACCCTTGATCCTGGAGCAGTTGGCTCAGGAGAAAATGACAACAAGGACTTTCAAACTGTTCTTGCCTGCCTGGAATCCACTGAGTGCATGTCTCTGCCATGCTTTGACACCATAATTGCACGTAACAAGGAGACAGCAGAAGCGACCAGTTTCTCTGGCAAGTTCAATTTGCTGAAACTTCAACTGAGAACTAATTTTTATGAGGGACACACATGGGACATGTTAAAGTTCTATTTCGTCTTCCTGAGAAGTTTGCCGATGGTTCATGGGTCCCTCACAATTGGCCGAAGACTTGTGTTGCATACATTGAATGGTTCACACCATTTAAATTGCAACATGGAGACAATCACCACATGTATTCTGTATCTGTCCCACCACTCCCCGCCAATTGATTTCGCAATGCCTCTATCATTCCTTTGTCTAACATTCACCAGACTTACCAATTATTTCCTAATTTCAGTTGTGGTAATGCCAGTGCTAACTTGGATTCCGTGTGGACAACTGACACTGTTTTAGATTACCAGTACTTATGTTTACATAATACTCGTTCGTAGGATCTTGCAGCAGCAAAATTTTAAGAAATTTTTTTACTTGTCTCCTCGAAAAAATGCTAATGATTCTAGGGGCTGTGTTGAACCGATTTTACAGTTTCATCACATTTTTTTCTGACTCTCTTAAGGCTCTGAGCATTATTTGCTTGTACTTTGATGGCACCTGATAACTCGTTGTCCGCTGGGTGTATGTGTTCCGGAGCCACATGGTCGGGTTCATTATTGAATTCCTAAGTTTCTAGCTCATTTTTTATGCTCCTCTGACGAAAAACGAATACACTAGAGCTTTACCAGATTGCCGACATATTTTCTGATGCTATCACGGCAAATGCCGCACTTTAGGCACCAAGATCTGTGCAACCCGCATTTAAGCGCAATGGCGGTGTTCTGCGGTATTGATGCTATAGACGTCTTGTAAACATATACTAGTCTCATTTCTAGATGTTAGGGAAGTGGCTCGCTGTGCAAGCACAGCGCGCGGCGGTCGCTCGGCCTCGGATTGCCGATCGCATCAGCGATTTAATCTGATCTGTGGCCAAAAAAACCTAAGGCTTGTTCAATTCTCAGGGACGTAGTTCACATCTGCAGTACAAAATGTAGCCATGATACTCCCAAATAAAAATGTGAGGCCAGATTTCTAACAAGAATAAATCTGGTCTCAGAAGTTCGAAGGTTCAGATATTAGAGGTTATTTTGGCACTCTTGGTTCGAGCTTCAGTTCAACTATGTGGAGCTTTCATTTGTTGAATTCAAGTACAATCTTTGCTCAAGTATTGATTTTCTTTGATTACAAAGTAGTTTAGAGGGTCAACTAATAACCTCTATTCTATGCATTTCCTACAACTCAGATTTAATGTATGTAACAGCCCGTATTAAGATGCCTTAGTGGTTTCAAAACTGGAACTGACAATGTCTGCCAACCAAATCATGACAAAATTAAAGCTGCTGGTCTTCCATCGATCATTGCCGGTCAGGGCAGTTTTTTGCTACGGAAAAATTAGATCTGTGCTTCAAAGAAGATTTTACCTTGGATTTTATTATATTTAAACTCAAGTACGAGTTTTTGCCGGGTGAAGCCACGGCCTACAACCCCAAGTCAATGTATCTCTTTTTTTGCAAACAATTGGACCGGTCTTTACGTGTACAAGTCCATTTGCTAGGATGTTTCAAACCTGTAACCACTTATGATGATTTTGTAGACACTTATAGATTTGTAGCATTAAGACACACATGCATAGACAAATATAATTCTGACAGGGGGTCAGACACATAGACCCTGATAGACCCATATAATCCCCACCAGCAATATATAGCATTTCAGATTTTCCTGATGCAGATCATCCACCAACTAAAGTTCAGTGTGCTTGGAAGCAAAAAAGTCAGACTCAACATTGGCTTGGAGCACTAAATTTTGTTTTTGGAGGGAACCAAAGTTTCGATTCTCATTTGGTAGGCTTGTCCCATCAAATTATTTGTCCAATGTTCTTTTCCGGTACAACCTATACTATTATTATTATTATTATTATTATTATTATTATTTGGTGGTACATTAGCCAGTAGCAGTCAACATTAGTGTTGAAGATTAACCTATCTGGGACCAATATGTACTGAATACCAAATTGTAGTGGTTGTAGACACTGAATTGAAGGACATGAAAATATACATAAAAGATGTCTGCCGGGGATTGAACCCATGCATGGGGACAATGTATTATGTGATTTTTTTAGCTTGTCCAGAGCAAGTGCCATGCAAATGCCGCTGCAAGTGCCCGTCAAGTGCCCTTCCAGTGCCCTTATGACAAGTGCCCCTCACTTTGCCCCCTATGAAATATAGGCACCACCTGCTTCGTCGACGCCCTCAAAGTCTTTCGCAGACATGTTAGTTACCTCGTTCGTGTTCTCGATCTCGAATTGGAAACCACTGGCATCTTACCGATCCTTAGCTATAATAACCTGCTGGTCGCCAGCTGGATCAACTGTATGCTTTTCATGCTCGAGTTGGTTCTTGCGGTGCGCTACTTCCAACACTCATCTCAACCGCTGCTCCACAGAGCCGGAATCGGCGCCATGATCGCGTCGGACATGCTTTGCACTTCCGCAGTCTACGTTAAAATCTATCTACTTGTTTCCGTCTACCCCAACGGCCCCCCCCTCGGCTTCCCGAATTTCGGCTTGCAGGCCAGTGCGGTGATTATATGCTCGACGTATGCTACGTCATCATTGGCGAAGCTATTCCTGTGTGTCCTGTACTTCAACTTGTGAGCACCCTTCTAGCGATCCATATATTCTTTGAAAGTATCGACCCCTTCCAGAACGAAAAGGCGGGTAATCAGTGCCATTCTTGTGTTCAGCATCGTGGTGCAGGTAAGAAATGCATTTTGCTGGAATTCTGGCTCCTGTCGTGCTCACAATTTTAGCTCGCATTTTCTTATGCATCAGCGATCTTGATCCTTACAACCGGGTCGCCATTAGGCTGGGCCATGCTAATATCCAGGTATGTGGTATTATTCTGTTTGTGACTTCAGTTTGCTGAATATTCTAGAATCGGGGCTATTTCATCTGCGGTCACGGTGTTGGAACCAGTGATTGGGCTGTGCTATTCTTGCTTCTCTGATCGCTATCTTATTGTTGTGATATCGATCTTATTGTTCTTATTGTCATGATACAGATCTTATTGTTCTATTGTGTTGATACAGATCCTATTGTTCTATTGTGTTGGTACACATCTTATTGTTTAGATAGAGATCTTATTGTCTAGCCTCCTTATTGTTCTAGTAGCTATATAAGTAGGCTAATGTAGTCCTGAGTCCTCAGTTTCTTACTGTTGACTTCAGGCAAGTAGTTCACTCATTCACCAATACAGAGTTTCTTACTGTTGACTTCAGACCTCTGTGCTTGCCTGATTCTATCACACGGACAGTATGATTGCTGCTGCTCTCCTTTACACATTCATCCGAATGGATGTATCTGCTTTTCGAGGCTCAACACATAGGTAAACAATCAATTTGCGTTCACCTTTCAAATAATCACACGTGTTTGCGTTGTAGTCTCCTCCGGCGGCTGATTGCTCTGTTTTTTTTCGTCGGGCGTCATCCTCGCTTCCATCACTCTCCTTTCAATGATCCTGGGGTTGAACGGAAAATCTGGTGTGTTTCTTTGTTTAACTCTGCCTCGGGCCAAATCTCATCCGGTTTCCGGCATCTTCAAGCCTACCTGCTATTCTTCTACTCACAAGGGTGTGTGTACGCTCTGACTATCCTGGGTAATTTTGCAGTGGGTATACCTGCGCAACACACACCAACGGCGACACCTACACTGAGTACTGGCATTGGCACTGTCGTCTTCCTTGTCGACCACACTTCCGTTGGTGACCAGGCTGTCATAACGTGCGATCGTGCGTGTCAGTCTACATCGCTCTGACTATTCAAATGCTGACGGCATATAGGATCCAAAAAATGTACTGATGGCCGCCGTACCAGTCAAATTACGATTGCAGCGGAATTTGAGCGGAATCCAGCACAACAAGCTTGCCGTCCATTTGACATTGGCTGCACGGCTTGACCGGAACTGATTCGTCGCAGTGTATGAAATAAAGTAGCAAAGTATATTTACAATCTTGTGTAATTCTACCGTGTCAGTGCAACTTGTTCAAACCCGTAACCGTAGCACGTTTGTTTAAACAAATTTCGTCATAAGGAATTCCCTTTTACTTTGAGGCAGTCTCGCGTTGTGCCTAAACTATAACTTGTAAGCCTGTTTAATCGCAACTTGAGTTCAGTTCAGTTCAACTCAGCAAGCATGGTAGTACAACTCGGGTACCGGGCCTAGGCATAGGCCAAGGGAGATAATTATGGGAGCCTCTTGTGGGTGAATGTGGAATGGCAGGAGGAAGGAGAGCCTGGGTAGGTCTGGCGGCGAGGTTGAGTTCGGGGATGCACTAGTCGAGTTTGCCGTTCGGATCATTCCGAGTTTGCCGTTCGGATCGTTCCGTGTGACTCGCATCTGATGTAATCCGTTGGCCTTAATTAACCCCTAACTAAGTTAGGGGTTAATTAACTTGACTGACCGGCAAGTTAAGGCTTGATATTAAGGGTTTTTACTTATTTCAGTGCGGCTCTGATAATACATACTGTCAACTCAGTCGCATCTGACTGGACTCTTCCTTGACAAAATAGCCGCGCACCTAGCGAAGAAGCGGTTGAGGTACACATCGGCCAGTAGCACATGGTGGATTCCTACTCGGTTTAAAATGTAATTTGGTTTTGAAGAAGTACGCAGGAAGGGGGAGCCTGTCTCCTTTTGGTCATGCATTCAATTTATCCCTTCAGCGTCCTCTCACGTACAGAGCCCACTGACTATTGGACGGAGTTCAGTGTAATTTCGGTACGTATCCGGTGATATTTTCAGCTCACTCGACTGATATTTTTGTTATGTCTCGGGGTCTTCCACTCTTGATTGAAAAATTAAGCCGTGGAAGTTGATTGGTTCCAAAATCTCGCATAGAGGTGCTAGAATAAGCGAAGCCTCATCCACGTCTCGTATCAGTAGTGCTTTGAACCTTTCGTGGAACGTCCCCGTTCGACTCGGGGTCGATGCATCATAAATTCAATATCAGTTTTTTCTTAAAAGAATTAGTTGAACAGTCTGAAAAGTCTCATAAAATCAGTTACAGAAGAAAGGAATGATGCAGCTAATAACAGGTTTGGTATCTCCCACCTCGCATACATCGGTGGATGAGCTGAACAGTCTGAAAAATCTCGCACAAAGTTAGGTACAGATTAATGAATGAAAGTACCGGATGGCACACGGAGTGGGTCCACACCTGATGTCGAAGAAATGGAGAATTCAGCGGAAGGTCCCCGTTCGACTCTGTGTCGGTGCATCAGGCGATCCATACTGACTTTTTTTTTGGCACATACTGTATCATTTCGTTCAATTAGACACGACCCCGGATTCTTCGGAGGCCAAACAAAATCCAATAAATTGAGAAAGATTTTTTGCAGCAATAAAAAAAGTCGGATGTGACGCGTGACTCTCGAATTGCATGAAACAGTACAATAGTTCAGTTCAGAGGTCCAAAAAGTCTGGCACAGAACAACGCACAAGTAAAAGGCACCTGATAGCACGGTGGTGTGCATCCGCAGCATGTCGGGGGATATGGTAAAGATTGCAAGTGTAGCTGCGGAAGTCCGGTCAAAGTCTGGGGCCGGTGCCACATCCTACATCCAGTCGTCTTTGCCCACATTGAAGGCGACCAGGTTCAAAAGTCTCGCAGAATACCATAATACTAGGGCCATCAGGGGAAGCGGGGAGAGAGTGCGGTAAAAAAATTGACATGCTGTTGTAGGCTGTACTGTGTTTGTTCCAAAAAAACCGCCACCACCGGCCCACAGTTTGAGCTGACCGGCCAAGGTGCCCATGGGCCATGACTACCCCCACTTCCAGAACAGAATTCGCCCTGCACAGCGCGATTTAATCCATGTAGGAAGGACATGGAGGTCCATTTGATTTTGGGCCCCTTGATTTACTCTATCACGGAGGGATACAAGGTAGGCAATTGGAGCAAACTTGACAGTTGATCACGGGAAATATGAGACAGGTGCCCTGGATTTCCTTCTTTCGGGGAAGCTCAAAAGATGTGAAAGGAGTCGGGTAGCTGACTAAAAATTTCAGCTGATTTACTCCATGAAAGTTCACCTTGGACTGCTGTAATTTTTCTTGTGTTCGAAGAGACAAGATGTCGACTCACGGCACTCAAGGCTATACTACCTCAAAAAGAGTGAATAGTGCTACACGCGAGTCGCGTGTAGCACTATTTACTCTATGTCGAACTTTCCCGGCTGTTTTACCCTACTCTGTATCGCGAACAGTCATGGGGGCCATTTTGAGTAGTTGATTTCCTCAATCCGGACGAGGCTGACAGGTAGTGACCGGGGGCCTGTCAGAGTCTTGGCGCATCGCTTTTGAAGCCTAGCATCGGAACTATCCGTGAGTTTCCCACGGCTTAAGTTAAGAATAGTTTTCGACAAATTTCATTGAAATCCTTGCATTGAAAATCCATGACACTTTGTATTGAAGATAGGTCTAGGTGGGCCACCAATGGAGCCAAGTTCGGATGTCTTCAGTACAGTTTCGACCGAGCCGCGTCTCACCTCGCGATCGGGCAGGCGTCAGTTTATGTTTCTGGGAGCAGTGCGGATGTAGGCGCCTGAAAGTATATTGGACGCCCTGCGGTGAAATTACATCGTTTTCGTGACAGGTAATGAATATATCAGCGTGCGGGTACTGTCGAAGCCATGCTCTCTCTAGGATCGACTTCCACAGCGAACCAGCGGTAGAGGTATCTAAACCAGGAACGAAAAAGGCGCTTGTTTTGCTTGTCGAAAGCGCCACTCCCCGTGGCGCTAATCCTCGCCAAAGAAATGTATGATAGTCGCCTCCATTATAACGCTCCTATTCTCTCAGAACCCCAGTCTCTTTCGCCCTCATTCGAAAGATTACTGTCCATCGCACGGTACGTTTTTCTCCTCCGTGTCAACCCTGAATCACTGCGTTGAAGTCATTCATAGTCAGAGGGTTAGCTTACATGCATAGATCCAGATGTAGACATAGCTCGTCAGACACCTTGGGCTAACAATGCAAATACACCATGTCTATGTTGGTCTATGTGGGTCTAGCTGTGATTACCCCCGTAGACCCATATAGAACTTGAGCTACAACCAGACAGATTTACAAAAAAATGTCATCTTTTATCACTTATTTCTTCCTCCAAATGAGATAAGTGTGTTTGGCCTAGGTCTACCTACGTCGGCCTGGGTACACCTGGATGAACTTAAGTCTGAGTACGTACATAGAACCAGCCCGGATATGGTTTACCCGCCGTTTTGTGGTATAAAATGCGGCTCTGCATGTGTGGCTATGGTCCGGTGGCTGGTTAGGTGCTGTGGCACAGACCCAGCCTTGTTTTATACCACAAAAGAGAAGGGAAACCATAGAGACCTTTTGCGAAGTCAAATTGCGTACAATAGCACATTTTGACAACTCCTATCTAACAATATTACTTGATACCTGTATATTTATCCAGTGCTTGAATGAATCTTTCGCATCGACTGTTGTGCCACGTCGGAACCTCCTTCCACTCTTCCAGCGAGGCTTTGAGCATTTGTAACCAGCCCCCGATTATCATATCCGCATACGAAATTGACTTTCCCTCCAAGAACGGTTCGTCTTTGTCAACATAGAACTTCGCCAATACTCCAAGCGCAAATACTTAATTAGCTACACTTAAGTTGTAGCGGGTACAGACCGTTTTTCGAACTTGAGTTGTACTACATCTTAAGTTCTGCAATGTAATACCGTACCTACTGTACCCTACCTACATACAATATCTCATCGGGGGTCACTGCGAACTTAAGTTCCTCACTCAAGTTCTGGTGATAAACTTAAGATCGCATAGGAGTCTAAAATATACATATAATAACCTATTTAAGTCGCAGAAGAGGACTTGAGTTCTGTGTATCAAACGGTCAAAGCTAATTTTCAATTAATGGAAGACTTAAGTTTGACCGAACTGAAGTCCGTCTTCAGTTCGTGGCGAACTTGAGTTCCAGAAGGTGGCATGAATCCCTGAATTGACTAATGATATTAATATTGAGGAAAGGTGAATAAAACCAGAGAACTCATCTCTGGTATGGATAAACAATACTGTGGACCTATTGGATTGCATCATTAGTGTCTGACTTTATAAACACAATGAGTGGCATACCAGAATGCCACCAGACGGCAGAAAGCCATTGATGTCAGAGGTCTGTCAAAGGTCAGCACAACTGCTTGCACAAAGCAAATAATGGGATAAAGTGTCGAGGAGACGAGAAAAGAGGTCATGGAAGTTAGAGCGAAGTCGAAGTGATGTGTCATGGCATGTTTGGCGATCTCAGTCGCTCTTCTGACCACCACCCACGAACCGACCGAATGTGCCATGACCGACCAAGAAGCTGGGACCGGGGATGAGATGCCGGTTCTACCTGCCTCCGCAGGGCAGCGACACTTTTCTTGGACATTGGAAACTTATGCCACCGGCCGACATCCGAGTCATCAGCGCGACATTGAATGAGGAAGAATGAGAGAGGCAACAGAATGGAATACCAGGTGCACAATGCCTTGCCTCTTTTCTGATCGTTTCAACTAACTTACTCTGCAGCTCCGTCGCCCGCACCTCGTCCACGGCGTGCCCAGGTAGGTGTTATTTTCGTGTCGCACATCATGCTCGTTAACGTTCAAGTTGTACGAAACTTAAGTGGGACGAAGTGATGGACTATCTTAAGTTGTCCTGACTTAAGTGGAGCGGGACCACTGAACTTGAATACAATAGTTATATCTCCTTAACTACAATATACTCCTAGTCAATGAATCTCAACTCGTATGGGACTTAAGTGGGGCAGAACTTAAGTTCAGGCAATGGGGAGGAACCGGGTGGAGGTGAGGTATGCGGAACTTAAGTTCTGCCAAAACTTAAGTAAACCTAATTTTATTTCATCCAAGCGCTTCTTTGAACTCCTCCAGCTTCTTGGCCCTATCGGTTCCTTGAAGTGTGAGATCATCCCAGCTATATACTCCCGCCTTGCAGACAAAATCGGCTTCTGACTTCTCAGCAGTCTCTGGATTAAAAGGAAATCCGTGGACGCAAAGGATGATTATGCAATCTGTAAAGATGTTGTCCACATATACGTTGAAAGCTCTGTGAAGAGCCGTGGTGGACGGTGGGATTAGGCGAGGGCCATTGGGGTATACCTCGTCAAGATACTGAGCGATCTCGAAGGTGTCCCCTACGGTTTGCCTGTCGAGGGATCTTGAATCATCGGAAGAGTATAAAACGGACTCCCATCCCGATGGCACCGAACTGCGGGGCATTCAAGCTTTTGACGCACGGAGGCGACCTGGGGGAGCTTGACCCATTCGGTTTTGTAATGCACCCCTTTGAAATTCAGAGCGTATCTAGTGGTAGAGAACATGAGCTACTAGTAGGGATCATTCGTTCAGACGTACTGTGCCTTCCATAGATTAGGGGCATAGGCGGTCCAGATGCAATGTCGTAGAAGATGATAGGTTTCGAAGGATCCATGAGAAATAACTTCTGGCAGTTGTGCTCGGTGTCAATTTGGCCGAGACGAATGCGTATATGCTTCAGGATACTTCACACCCGTATGGGTATGGGCTTAAATAGTCAAGGTTCGGTACCGAAGGAGTCATTTTGCTTCCCACAGTTCCCATCGGACCCTGGTCCGGTTAACGGATCCTGCTTCTACCATCAACTGAACTGCACAGCAATTACAGCGTGGGCAGAAAACCTAAGCAGTGAGGAGCTGGCGAGAATAGCTCATCTGGGAACTGTGGTAAGAATTCATTATATGCCGGAAAGAACCCCGAGCGTGGCGGAACATCTTCTTCATCTCGGCTGTTGGCTTCGACAACAAACAGTCTGGAGCTAGTGGAAATAAAGAGGGTAAGAACCATGTTAAAAATGCAGGAGTTGCTAAGCATCAGGAACAACGCAAATCAGCAAATTCTCCGTCAATTAGCGTCAATTATCAACAAGCCGTAATTATCCCCACTAATGAGACATTCCGACGTAATCCCCGAATATTCTTCGGTATTTCTTGGTATTACATTCTGTCTCTCAACAGTAGATCCAATGCTGACAATGGATAACTAAATTATAGTGATATAGGCATGCTGATCGGACCATAAGTCAATATAAAAGTTCGAGCACTGTTCGAGAACATTCCCACTGGTCCAACCCCGCGGCGCGACAGGCCCAAATTCTGGAAATAAGTGGACACTGCGGGAAATATTTTCAACGGGATAATACTGGCCACACTCGAGAGACGTCGAGAAGGCCAGGCATGTCCCGCCCGTCTTCATCTTCATCGAAATCTGCCAGGTAATCCATAGGAGACAGGTTCTGTCGCGGCCCCGGCGAGAAGCAGCAGGTACGCCATGGTCTCGCGACATATTCTGGCACACTCCGATGTCTCTAAGGCTGCACATAGTGGCGTTTCAATCCCGCCACAGAGTCGCAATTATGAGTGAAGATATTTCAGTTGCAACGAGTAGTTCGAGCACGAAGATAGAGGGATACGGAGTGAATGATGACTTGTCAAAAAGTGTGGTGCCAATACCAAATCCCGAAGAATGCCATGAGCTGAAGAAAACACCGGAAAAAACAGATAATTGAGTCCGTCAACCCAGCCCCATAAATACTGCGATACGGTGGGGCCGAGTAAGTCTGTGTGCCGATGGGGAAGGAAAACCGAAATTAACGTACCACTCGGTGACGTACTCCGTAATCCCTCCCGCAACCCTCCCGACCGAGTGCGTAGTGAGAGTGTAGGACTCCGATCACTTCGGAAGTATAAACGACAGGTGCCATTTGCGGACACCATAGAACAAACAGCCAGAATCAATATGTCTTGAGCAAGGGCAGTAGATTATCTATGGAGAGAGGATTGTAGAAGCCGACTGAATCCCTTTGCAACCCATGGAATTTTTTTCTTTCCTTTTTCTCACGACCTTTCCTGAAACAAATCAAAGTCAGTGATGGTGAATTGACTGAACTGGCCCGCTGAGAATTTCTCGCACCACAGATACATGCATGGAATATACGGATTTTGGGCCCCGAGCAGGCCTATAATATTGTCTCTGATGAGGAGGATATCTCAATGTCTTTCTTTTCTTTTTTAGGACTTCAATTTCTCCGATTTCGGGTCATTTACAAACGCAGCGAGAGCAGACTTCATTCTCAAAACTTCTTACACCATGAATGCAAGGGAGGCTATATAGTGTGAAGAGTGTCCTATATTTATTGCCTGTGTTGTCTGCCTGCCTGGAAAAAACATATGAAATTTTATGATCAAGGGCTTCTATTATTCACAATGAAAAATATTTCTGGGGTAGAGGAGTCCCTACTATTCTAGATAAGGGTGTGCAGAGAGTGCTAACGACTGGGCGGTCGAGAGAAGGCGGCTGGCGGGATTTGTGCAAATGGAGCTAGATTTGATGGGAGTTCAACACTCACCACTGCTCCCGACCCTCCATCAGACTTTTGACATTTTGATTGTGGCATTGTACAACGCCGAAAAACGCCTAAAAACGCCGAAACTCACAACTTTGCCGAAGTATTTTTCTCTTCTTGTATCATCCGTCAATGAACTGATTTAAATTCCCAGGCAATGAAAACGATCTCTGCGATAACGACATATTTCAACCACAGTAACTACGGGAAAAAACACCTCAAGGACAAACTACAAGATCAAGAAGACCGACGCGGACTTGTCTCATTCGGCGCCACTCGATTCTCAACCTTTGCGAATCAAGCTAGCAGTGTCAGCCGATGCCTTTCTGCCATGGAAAAGTGCTACCCCGAGGGCCTCATAAAATTTGATACCAAAGCGGTAAGTGGTATCTCGATGATAACTCCACTCCGAGTAATGCCTCTCCTAGACAAAACCTCTGCAGCAATATCTCATTGCTAACTCCCCTGAACAACTGACATTTCGTCCGCAGTTGTACAACATTAATATGCTGCTTAAACCCGTCTCTCGTGGGCTCAAAACTTTGGAGAGCTCGCAGGTAACTTGTTCCGATGTTTTCAACATCTGGATCGGTATCGCAATCGGATTTAAAGAGGTCTTTTCTACTCCGAGTACGTCCTGTCAATGTTTACATTCTTTACTCCAATTATTTCTCCAGACACCGCAATTAATAAATATCACCGGGAAACCTTTGACTGTTATAATCGCCGGTTTGCTATCTTCATGAACGAATGTACGGAAGGGATGTTTATCCTCTCATACCTTCTCGATCCTGGTAACATTCCGTTCTTCACTTTTCTGATATTGTCACTCAAATTTTCGACAGTCTATTACCGCGATGGAGCCATGAGACTCGCTCTTCCTCCTCGTTCCAGCTTCAGCAAGCAAACAGCTTCCCCTTTCGTCTCCTATCTCATTACAGCTAATAACAGTACCGAGGGCGCAGATGAAAAAATTCCCGTTTTGGGATATTTTTGATCCCCGCGACCGATTTGCCCATAGCTCAACGAGTATTGCCTCAATTGACATAAAAACTATATAGGAATGACCGCCTGATCCATGCGCAATTAGTGATAGAGCTAAAGTAGAAAATAAATCACATCTTCAGGTGTCTTGAGAAACTAGGACTTCTGAGTGAGAATCTGGGCTAGCATGCCCAAATCAAATCCAAATGAGTTGGAATTTTGGGAGGGAGTGTTTGTAACTACTCCAGTCAATGTCATAGAGCCAGAATCGCGTATAAGAAATTCCTCCAGCTTTGTAGCCCTCAATTGAACTGAAATTAGTATCAGAGGGCTACAAAGCTGAGGGAAGTTCTTATACACAATTATGGCTCTATGACATTGGCTGGAGTAGTTACAAACACTCCCTCCCAAAATTCCAACTCATTTGGATCTGATTTGGGCATGCTAGCCCAGATTCTCACTCAGAAGTCCTAGTTTCTCAAGACACCTGAAGATATAATTTATTTTCTACTTTAGCTCTATCACTAATTGCACATGGATTAGGCGGTCATTCCTATATAGTTTTTATGTCAATTGACGCAATACTCGTTGAGTTATGGGCAAATCGGTCGCGGGGATCAAAAATATCCCAAAACGGGAATTTTTTCATCCGCGCCCTCGGTACTGTTATTAGCTGTAAAAGTGCTCGACTCATGCTCAGAAATGAACAAATGCGTATCAAAAAGGGTGACGCCTCTGAAGGTGATATTCTAGTCAAGCAGATAATATGTACGTGCAGTTAATATCCCTGAGCTCAACGACTGATCGGTTGTGGCTTATATTTATCGGGAGTCACCCTTTGATGTCCCGTGCACCGATAATTCCATGCGACTCGGCTGGTGGAAGTCGTTTTCAAAAGACAGTAATGCCTACATTTTGGCTGTAAGTTTTTTTCTTTCAGTTTTACAATTTAGTTTATTTACATTGCCTTTCAGCTGCTTGGAATAAAGCTCTTTAGCGTTGTTCCGAGTGAAATGTGCGACGAACGGACCGCCTCAAAGCTCACTGCCACGGACACCGCTAAACGCAATAATCTCGGCCCCGAAAACCTCATTCGTTGCGCGCAACTCAATCAATATTGGCGGTATGGGTTTGGCCGCCAAGACGTTAACTGTCATTGTCAAAAGGTTCGCCTCGAGCTTCCGAAGTCCAACCACAAACCGTCCGATCCCATCATCGCCGGGATTCCTCCTTAACGCCGATTCACTTGACGAGCGGTCCATTGATGAAGAAGCTCTCTTCAATCACACTGACCCATACGGCATCAAAGACTACGAGGACATGGAGGAGGGTGAAGACGAAACCGACTCCGCCCCACCTCCCCTTGTCATCCGACAGGCCAACATGCCGACTTTGGAAATTGAAACTTACATTGATCTAAACGCGCCAAAACTCGTTCTACGCTTCGCCCCTGATCAGGGGAAGCTGGCACCTGAAGAGCCACTTGTTCCAACTGCCAAGAAGACCACATCGGGTGCGAAATGGACGGAGGCGGATGCCTCATGGGATGCAGACAGCTGGTAGATGACATTAAATACAGTTAAATACAGTAAATACAGTATTAAATACCTGTATTATACATTAAACTAGAGTTACCCGTGAATAAATTCACGGGGAAACAGTTAATTTTACCAGCTAGTGTAACTGTATTTTGGTACCCTCCCCGATTATCCCAGATGCGAACTGCTCAGTGTGAATTTTGTTTGTGCAACGGCTTGTCTCAACCAAATGTGCAACAGTCTCGACCTGCTGTTTGAGCTGTCTCGCTCCAACTGTTGACTCAACCTGACATTTTGGGGGCAGAGTACCCACCCCTTTCGTCAATCGTCTGTAGCGTGGTTCTGTAACAGCTCATGCTGCCATTTGTGAAATTTCCCCTTGAGTCATTGCTCACTCATTCAGCTGTTATGTTGTGTAACAGCTTGTCCCCTTGGAGAACTGCTCCGTCGACTCTCTACTTGAGCAACGGCATGTCCCAGCTACTGACTGGCACAGTGGGAACTTCTACTCAAACAATTTATCATCCCCAGTTGCACAACTTACAATCTTTCCAGTCTCGCAACGGGCTCAAGTCCCACTGAACTACCAGATCTTTCTGCTCGTCCCAGTTGGGAAACGGTCTGAGGCCGATTTTGGGTTGCATAGCAGCTTGTTTTGGCTGCCAACTGCCATGCCCGAAGTTCTTCTTGAGTTGCTGCTTATTTATATCCCAGCCCAGCTGTCAGTTGTGTGATGGCTTGTCCTAGCAGCCACCTGTCTCAGTAGGAATTTCACATCCAGCAACTGCTCATCCGACTTTGCACAACCTCTCGTCTTTCCTTTCTTGCAACACTTCGTCCATGGTCAGTTCCTGACTGTGTCCACTCTAATTATCTGTTGAATTAGCTTTTTTTTTCGAATAAATATGCTGCGCATGGTTCAAGCTACTGGTTTCTTCAAGTTCGAGATTTTGTTTTTGTGATTCACCTTGACTGTGCATGTTTAGTATCACCAGTGCCATTTTTCCTGCATGACTCTTTGTTCTTTTAACGCACAATCAGCACACTTAAATTCAGCAATGGAATAAAATGCCCTTGTTTGTCATCTTGGTTATTTTTCAGAACTGTAAAGTGTAATTTGTTGTGTTTGCACTCCACCTCTGGCGGAATTTAGAGAAATTCTGGCTGATCCACCTTCTAATCTTTCGCGTCTCCCGGACCTCTCCCAGCGGCCCCTTCACCCAATTCACTTGTAGATTTTTGACGGTATCAGTCTCCGAATAAGCTCCAGCTCAGATTCTCCCGTCCCGGATCTCCCTATTTTTGATCAATATTCCTGTCGCAGAAAGACAATTCATCATCCACGTTCAACGATGACATCGGCAGCAGAATCAACATGGATATTCATCCTTTCTTGCTTGGGTCTCACATCTCCTCAGTCCTGCACACTTTGATGCCCACCTGTTGATCTGCACCTTGATCAGATTCGCAGATAGCATCTCGTGGCCCCGCACATAAAGTGCGGAGCAGCAGCAGCACTGACACCGAGTTAGGGGCTCATCCGGTGACGTCAGACCACCTTCCGGCGCTGTCCGTGATGGGATCGTGTGAAAATGATTGACATTTGTCTGGCACCCTGATATTATATAGTAGAAGATACGGCAAAAAATTCGGGCCGGCGGCGCTGGTATTTAATGTATAATACAAGCCCTGCATTCTTACCCAGGAGGCCGCTGCGCGACCTCCCTGTACGAAATGTATTATACATATTAAACCCGGCACTAACAACGTCTACCCCAGTTTTTTTTTTATCATTGCATTAGGGTTTTCAGAACATTTCACTGGGGGGGGTAAGATTTTTTTTTTGGCAGCTGTTTTTTGTTTTGGCGTTGTGAAATTGTCGACAATGCGAAAAGGCCGAAAAACGCCGAAAACGTCACAACTAATTTATCAAATGGCTGATGTCCCCTTCTTTTACGACCTTCCCCAACCTTCTACGCTCATTAATCTCGTTTTCTTACGAACATTCGATGTCGCCGCGGGTTAGGCCGAAGCCCAAGGCATCGAGGACACTAGACTCGTTACCAGTCTATAACCAAAATCCGAAAAATTGTGGCAAGCACTTGCGGTGGTTACAGACTGGTGGTAACGAGTCTACGAGAACACCATATCTTATGAAGTTGAGGGTCAACGTCCTCTTTTTAGTAATGCGAAGATAACTTCTATGAACCTTCCTTCAGATATACAGCCGCCGACTGAACGGAGACCACATCAACCAACCCTGATTTTTGCCGTAGTTGGCGTAACAACCGTAGTTCCCTGTAGTTGGCTGTAGCTGAGCGCCTTCTACGTAGTTCTATTTAGCTGAACTGTATATTTAGATTCTGGCTCTGGTGAATTTCAAGTGCAATAAGCTCAAGGCCGAACTGTCTTAACCTCAACTCATCTACCTGACGCGCCAAAAGTGACGCATTGCAACAGCATTCTGACTCCTATACTAGCTTTCCATCCTTCTCCGGCCTCTATTCGAGGGCTGGTCTCGCCCATCCATGGTCCAGTGCGATACCTCAAACACCTTTCACGCCATCCATACGGACACTACCACGACCATATAGCCGCTCAATGCGTAGAGCCGTCCAGTAACACAATCTGCTCTGAGAACTTTTCTGTAGCGGTGGCCCCGCCGTCAGGATCCAAGGGCAACACTGTGAGCCATGGATTCACGGGAGTCACCTCCACTCACAGATCAGCTGCATTACAGAGTCTCACAAATGGACCACCAAACACTGTCAGTCATGGATTCCCGGGAACCTCTGCCACTGACGGATCCGCTGCGTCGCAGACTCCCACAAATGGACTCAGCAACACAGCTGCAATTTTTGGAGGCCACTCAGGTCTCTCGAACAGGGACATCATCGCAATCGGAGGTGCTTTGGGGTCAGTTTTAGTAGGCTGTCTGGGCGTGCGGTTTTAAGATACCAATGGATAAAACGGAAGACAGGCGAGTACTCATTACTCTGTTGCGCTTCTGTTGATTTATCTTGGAAAAGGGAGCTGAAAGGAGTGGCGGCACAACGATATCGACTAGTTATTTCTTGTTCGGGTGTTGCGTTTCCGGGAAGTGAGATTAATCTGTACTGGATCTTTACATGTGATACTTAGTGGTTGACTTCTCAGAAGGATAGAAAATTTCCGCGGAATATCCAAGGGGTGCCAGCGATGCTGGCATAAGAAACTTGTGAATAATGCATCTGGAGTGTACCATTATTTTTGATGTTTTTCTCCGAAATTTGCAGCCTAGACGAAGAGAGAATATAATAAATGTCCAATGGTTCCGCGCTAATCCGCCCGGTCGTTAATCGTGCCGTCCATGTCAGTCCCTACATACGCAGCCATACGCAGAGGATCAGGCCGCCGGCAATGGATCGGTAGTGCCGGGATCAGGGAACTACTGAATGAATTTGTCAGCTGGATGGATTGGAGCGAGGGCGATTAAAGTAACTTATTTCCTAACTTGGAACTTTACTTACCGCCTAATTTTGGCGCGGCTAACTTTACTTTACTTCGCTTAACTTTTCTCACGGGTGGTCCCAGTTAACTTTACTTGCACGGTTCAAAGTAAGTTTGTTCGTGACTATTTTTGGGGCGTCCAAGCGAAGATATGAGGTCATGTATCACATTGAACATTACTTAACCATGAATGCACCCCCATTTATTTGGTGGGCCCGATTGTGGGGATGCTTGGAGTCCTGGGCTAGAAATGCCTTATCACCAAAAGTAAATTTCTGGGAATTCCGAGATATTCCCAAACAGACCTTGGCACTTATTGTATCCCTAAAAGAGCGCTCCTTGACCAAGTTTACACCCCATGAGAGAAGTGAGAATAAGTTCGTGCATTTGTACCACATCAAAAATGGGTTTTGATCCCGCCGTCGTTCTAGGAGCTTAACCTACTGTAGGTCCGTCGCAAAATGACGGATTCGTCTTCGAAGTTTGTTCGCTTGTCTCCTTAAGAATTATGTTTACCTTCTCAATCTCGTTTCACCTTGTACTGGTGCAATTTCTGAAATTGATCTTTCTGGTCTTTGGGAGCTTCTGATTGCCACATCGCGTTTGAGCGGCAATGAACACAAGACTCATATAGACAATGCCTAACAGGTATTAGATTTCCCAGTTGAGTAAAATTCACTTTTGACTGAGCCGTAGCTTGAGCGAACTTGGCTACCCAAGTTCATCAATCAAACAGGAACAAACTTACTTATGCCACCAATTGGGCAAGTTAGGTGCATTAAGACCACCAATTAAAGCAAATATCGCAGACCAATAATTAAATAGCTGAGATAGAGCTCATTTTTGTCATCACCCGCTAAATCGACGCCTTTCCTCGCAAGTTTCAGTCATATTGAAGTGGCAGCGCAAAATGTCAACAAAGCCGCAATCAGGACGCCTCAAGCTGTGGTGGCGGGCCATATACACTTATTCAAGCTCATTTACCTGAGTGGAGTCGGGAATACAGTGACAGAAGGGCCAAACTGAGAAATTTCACGGTAAAGAAGTTGCGTGCTTGGCAGCCTGGATCTCAGTTAAGGACAACATTCCTTTCCATGCAACTGGTGAGGCATATAACTGGGAAAGATTATTAATTTGAGCTCCATGAGCATTTTCTTCAGCCAGACTAAGGTCTCCCATGCGCATAATCACCTCAAGTTAACAGAAAGTTAGTTTGGGTCAAACACAACCATGATTACTTATGATGGTTGATCCGAGCGTGCCGTTAACTTTCCCTCTACTTTCGCTTAGCTTTACTTGACAAATTAACTTACCCAGCCAAAAGCAAAGTAAAGTTAATTTTGTATGGGTAATTTAATTTGCACAAAGTTACTTTGTGAACCATCGATTGGAGCGGCTATGCGCCACGCGGTGAAAACATGAATGATCCAGGAAGCAGCCGGTAGTGGCATCGGCCGCACTTGCATTTAAAATGGCTGTGCGGATAGTATACAATGTCACCTTGAAACGTGCGGATGGCCGCTCGCTAGATCTATGTCGGTTTGAGAGTGAATCAAGGAACTTTTGTACCTAACTTGGAACTTTACTAGTTGAACGGCGTCGAACTCGCGCAGCCAAATACAAAATTTCAAGCGACCTGATCATGTAACTTAAATGATTGCTTTCAGAAACCACTTTCGGGAAGCCTTATTTTGTACCTTAAATAATTGTTTTCAAGACGCCCTAATTTGTAGCTGAATTTCTTACCTTAAGCTACAGCTTCAGGGAGTCTAAAACTACAAGTGACAGGCCCAATTTCTGCAAGGCTGAGTTCCACTTGGACCAAATGTTCAAAATTGTGGAATTCTATTAAATCCAATATAAATCGTCTACTGTTGTATTCCAAATTATATATTTTTTGAGCTCAACCCGAGTTTGAAAATGAATCCGGCGTTGATCCGGCGCCCCGTGGACCCCACTTGGCGCTCACTGGGTGGAGCTTGAGAACTATCTTTTGAGAATTTAGTATCCTCAAAGCTTATTCCGAGTCGCGAGCAGAGATGGGCCGAGTCCCGCTAATATTGCATCGGTGGAAAGACCAAAAAGTTAAGCGAGTGGCAGTTCCCTTTGAAATTGAGTGGTTGTGGGCCGGCTCTAAAAAAAAACCAAGAGCGAACAGATGTAACCCTGTATCCCCCAGACTTGGACAATACTCGGACTAGATGTTCGTCGCCGAGGCCGCGAGACGCAGTTTGGGTAGAGCCTGGGCCGAGAAGTACATATTTTTGGAAGCAAAAAACATGGAGCCGAAGCCGCACAGGATAACTCGAGCGCGGGCCCGGGATTAGCAGGCTTGGGCCAAACACAGGTCCTGAATACATACCAGAGAGAAAGAAATAATATCGATAGGGTGACTCCACAGCTGAGCCACACAGGAGCATACCGGGGACCTTCAGTCACAGAGTAAGGACTGCCTCTTGAAATATGTTCCGGAAGGGTGTGGATTTTTTTTGGTGTGTCTAGCAGGAAGTTCGAGGCGATTGAGAAAGACAGGGCCGCGTGTAGAGATGCTGAGCACAAACGGTAGAGCAGTTAGTTGGCGGGTAGAAATGTCCAGAACAAGATAGAAAACGAGTCTAGGACGTACGAACATTTCAGCGCGTGCGGTAGAATCTAAAATTATGTAAATAAAATCCTATGCATGCATCAAAAAGAAAGCAAATTTACGAAGCGGGGGGTCAGTGGTCGAGTCTTTCTCGAGTGGAATTCAATGGCACAAATTTAATTGAAGTTGGATCCCGCCAGTAAGGAGGTAGCGCCGAAAATCCGAGGGTAGGAACGCCAGTCCAAGTTGGACCCGCATGGGGTAGTTGAATACTTGCAGAGTCGCGTCGTCCGGTCAAGTATGTATATACAAGGCCTTGAGTTGTGGGCCCCCAGACGAGCACGTACGACGCTCCGGAGTCCGAAAACGCAGACTCCTAAGTCCTTGAAGGCCGAAGAAAGCGTGAAAATTTGCGCGTTTTCGAGAGTCTTCTCGAGTTTATGCGAAAGCGAATATAGTATTACTTCAGAAGAGCATGCATTCTCTTGCCTTCACGGCCGCTGGAGGAACTCCGAGGATAGGACGTGGAGAACCAATGGAGAACCAAGGTGGAGGAGGAAGTGGCTGTGTCATAACAAGGCACAACAGCCTTACGGTCTTGCCCTTCGCTCGCCTGTCCATCCAACCCTTTTCACGCACTAGAATGTTGTCTCCCTCTTCCGCACGCCTCACCGACGCCATCAAGCCCGAAGACAAAGGAGTTGCCCGGAGTCAGGACCTCGAAGAGCCCACGCGCCCGCACAAGGACCCCGTACAAGGTTCCGGCCGCGGCGCTGCAGACCACGACTATCACACTACATTTGTGGCAACAAGACTGAGTAATATCACATCCCACGGCGGACCGACGCTCCTCTGCCCGCTCACAGGCCCGACTCTCCCCTGGCCTTGACGCGCACACCCGCCGCCCGTACTTCTCACTGTGCGCCAACAATCCATGCACATCGTCCTTATCCGCAATCCCACCGAGCCATCTTCTCTCAACTCTCCACACGTCCTTCAAAATGCTCAAGAGCGCTCGACGCCGTCCCGCTCACAACTATTCTCGAGTCCACCGCTACTACTTCATCATCCCCGTCTACCTCTACCGCCGACACGCTCCATTCCCACACCTCCGCACTCATCAAAATTGACTTCGGCTTAACCGGCCTCCCCTCGTCGCCACTCGCTCACAAATCAGTATTTATTCTCCACAACCTCTGTACCCGGACGAATGGGTGGAGCTGCGGCGCGCACCCGCACAAGAAAGGCACGACGTCGCAGGGCCTGGGCGAATTCCTACCCTGACGCGCTTACGCCGTACCAGTCGGGTCAGCGGGTGATTGTGCAGAGGAGGGGAGGCAATAAAGTACGGTGCTTTGGGTTTGATCGGGTGCATTTTTTTCTTTGCGTTAGGTGCTGGCGTTTGTTGATGTGTGGTGACGAGAGGGCGTCATGTCCTGTAGTACGGCAAGGACCTTCGAATGGGCGTTGAGTTATGTGTGTTAACACTTATTCGTGTCGATGCTAGCTCGTTCCGCGTCGAGCTGCGGATCGAAATTTTGTTTCGGACTGCCAGTGCTTCCTAGAGCCTATCGGTCTGCGCATTTCTACCTAAAACACCGTGTCCTGGCTGAGGAACTCTTTGCAACTGTGTTGAATGGGTGCGTTCTTCTCCGTTGGGTTTCCACTTGTTTTTAATGTTTATTTTTCTTTTCTCTATGCTCCTCATTTATTGGTTTGGAAGCTTGGACATCGGCGGACGCTCCGTGCGTGATTTTTTCTGCCTGCCGACTGGCCCAATGTCATTCCTTCGGGTCTTCTGTATATGGTCGCGTAATTGGGTGCTGCTGTTGCAGTATACTCACCGACGTTGCCGATTATTATTCTACGCGCTGACCGATCATTTCTGTTTACCAAGCACACTATTAATATGTGCATCGTCCCCTACGGATTGACGTCTGGCCGATGGAGGAGGTTGAGTGGCTTTTTTTTTTTTTGGTTTATCATACATACATTGAGCGAGATCCCTTCATCGAAGCGAGGGTTTCGAGGGAAACTATTCCTGTCTTGATTGATACGACGTCAAGCCTCTCCGATATCTTCACAAACGATGCGTGGCTTTTTTCTGTCATTCTTTCTCAAATTTATTCATTATTTCCTCCATCCATACTCTACCCTGCTCCTTCCTTGAGCGTAAATGTATTTCCTTCTGCCACCCACCGTTCCACTTCAACCCCCCCCTCCCCACTCGCACTTCCTTCTGCCCTTTTATTTTATTCCGTCCCCGCCTCCGACGCCAGCTCTTTGCATGATTATCCTTCCTTAACCAATCTACTTTCCTCCAACCAGACCCCCGAACCCAATTGATTCTGCGCGCAGTCCAGCACGTCTTCTGCGTCACGGACAAGAGCTGGGTGTATACGTTCAAGGGGGCAGTCTGTCGAGATTGATATTGTGAGTTTTTATGTCGTATTCAACTCTAGATCTATTCATGGCTTTGAATTATCCATACAAATAAAAAAATTATCTACTGTACGTCTGATTCGCATTGTGTCGACTTGCGAAGAATAAAAAAACTAATTAAAGACAGAATAACGTAGGTTGCCTGTACATATGACCGAACGAAGAAAGAACGACTCAGAGTTAGTTCTGAAATTAGTTAGACGCCGCAATGTATATCTGTATCGCCCAAGACCCTCCGCACGTCGTCCCCGGTGCACCAGAGCACCGCATGTTGCATGATGAGGAGGGAATGTCCAGTGGAGGCGTGCCGTTCTTCCAAGCGTTACCGCAGTAGCACTCTGACCCATACTCTACACCAGACATAGAGTAGCCTAGGTTGGCGCAGTACGACATGCAGGTAGCTGGGGTGTTGGTCGAGGCGAGGGTGTCGCCGGCGCTAACGCTGTTGGCGAAAACGCGGTTCGCCGAGTCTTGGGAACAACCGGTGATGCCGTAGGGTTTCCAGCCGGATGGTGCAGTCTTGGCGGGAGGCGTGAGCGTGGTGTTGTACACCTAGACGAAGGGGAGTTAGGCAAGAATTTGATGGATGGCTACAGTAGGTGGACGAACCTGCATACGCCAGCCAGCTCCGCATGGTATGGTCGCGTCACCGGCGCACGGTCTGTCGCAGTCGGAGATGTTAGCCGCCAAGACATCGGAGACAAGACCTGCGCCGCAGTAGCATTCGTCGCCATATTCAACACCCGCATAAGTGAAGCCGAGAGAAAAGCATTTCTGAGTGCAAGACAAAGGAGTGTTGGTATTGGAGGTTGTGATGTATACGTCGGTGAGGATACGGGAAGGAGTGTCGGTCGCGCATGGAATGGCGGTGTGCCACCCGTTAGCGATTGCAGCGGTCGGGGTGGATGAATCAGACGAAGTCGAGGTAGATGTCGGTAGGAAGGAAGTGGTGGCGGAGGTCGTGCATGCAACCGCGGCAACGCTGGGATTAGCAGCCACGCCTATGGGCGAGAACACTGCGCCGGTGTCCTATATACAGCTGAGCATAGGGCAACGCCGAGATGAGAATGTATACTGACGACAAAATATTGAGCGAAGTGATTTCCCCCGGGCTGTAAAACAGAACTCTCAGCCACTGGCGCTAGAAGACCATATTGACGCACCCAGTTCCACCGACAAAAAATACAGTTGTTCCCACAGCTAGAGCTTTCTATAAGCGCATTTCCAGAGTTGTCGGTCGGAGGGCAGACAGATGAGCATGTCGTTGTGGTTCTGACAATTTCTCCTGGTGTTGGCGTGCTAGTAGCGACCGTAGTTGTACGACTTGGGTAGATGGTGGATGTCGAGGTGCTCGTAGCGCAAGTAACAGGTGCGTGCAACGGGTTTGCGGCTACACCCATCGGAGATGTGACTGCACCAGTGGTCTGAGAGTTCCTCTCAGTACACATTCCGGTTGACTAATGGCCACTATACGCACTGTATCATACTGAGCAAAATGGTTTCCTCCGGGCTAAGTCATGGGAGAGATAAGCTCCTTTCATATACGTCAGCAAGAGGTCACTTACCCAGTTCCAACGACAGAAGAGGCATGTATTTCCACAGCTAAAGCTCTGGATGAGCGCATTCCCCATCATATCGGTCGAGGGACAAGTGACAGAGCATGTAGTGGATGTTACCACCGTTGTGGTTGGCGATTGCGCCAGAGTACAAGCGATAAAGAAAGAAAGAAGAGAAACGAGAAGGATGGAAGCCATGGTAGTCAGTGGGGATGACCCTGTGCTGAGTCTCGGCGTGGAGGATAGAGTCTTTATACATCGAATACTTCCTACCCTCAGGGGAAAGCAGGTACATTATTTGAAACGAGGGGAGCGAAGCCCGACGGACGTTAAGGGTGTTCAGGGCAAGTCGCAGTGCACAGCGCCGAAAAATCCTATCAAAGGCGGAAGGTCGCACTTGTAACATCATGCGATGTGCTGAAGTCTTGAATTGTACGAGAACCGGACGAGGTCGCCGTTGGGGCATTTTACGGAAGGGGAGATGTCAAACGGTCAGGGCCGCCGCGAATCTTTGGAATCTGAGCCCTTGCTTTGCCGCTGTTCGCTCGTTGGATGAGCATTGTTTTTTTTTTGTGGGCGTGTCGAGTGTTCGGCTGAGAAGCCCGAGTTTGCCGGACTACCTACTGTACTATTTCATTCAATTCGAACGTCACGCGTCACGCGCTACCTTTTTTATTGCGGCAATAATTTTTTCTCGATTTATCAGATTTCTTTCCCTCCGAAAAGTCGGGACCTTGTTCGAATTGATCGAAATAGTACAGTATTCGATAAATTTGATGAAGCAGTGCTCATCTATTACGTACCTATTACGTACCTCCATAACATCGCTTCCAGTGTACTCAGGACTCGAGCAAAGTTGGAGCAAAGGCACAAAGTCGAACAATGCCTGTTCAATTATCATTGTCTACATTTGGTCTACATGTTGGAATATCCGAGTTGAGTCCACATCCCCGAAAATGAAACCTATTACTGACAACTCATTTCGTTTGTTTCTTGCCCTTATTAGGGTACTTCCATTTTTTCTGTTGTTAGTTTATAATAATTAGTTTGTATTCTTTATAATTTTTTAGTGAAAATTGAATTCCCTGCGCGTTCGTTCAATCCGAGTGGCGCCAAGAGACTGTCGACATCGGGAGTTGTGTTAGTCCACATACGCACATGACACTTACGGCTGACAGCTATTATGCATTCATTTCCTTCGGATGTGCGTGTGCCTGTTCCTTGCCCTAATTGCGGTATTTTCAAGTTTCCGTCGTTAGTTTACGAAAGATCTCTGTTCATGGACATCGGAATATTTTTGGAACCGAAGGCGCCACGCCAATGTTGCCTCCGAAGACGCCGCCACTAAAGGCGCCACCATTTCCCGTTTTGGGAACTTTTTGATCGGCCCAGCATATCTCGGCGAGTTCTGCTTCGATGACCTCAGTATATAGCTCCATCGGCTGAAAGAAGTAGTGGGAAAATAGCGATAGGAACAGAAGTGTAAAAAGGTATTTCTTTGGGCCTTGGTTCGGGTTCAACACGTTCTAACAGACTTGGATCCTAATTCTTGGCTAAGCCAGACTTCCTGACAGAGGGTTTAATGAATATGATAAAGCCGAAAATATGCACTTGTCCATTCTTCCGCCGTCCCGAGGTGGCTTTTCACCGCATTTCGGTTCCCGAGGCGACCGGGGTCCGATCTGAGAATATTTTGGGCTAGGAGATGCGACTTTCGTTCAATCTTCAACATAAATCTCGCTCTACTGTGAATTGTTCCATAACTTTCTGTATACAGTACGCTCATTTATTCAATGATTATTTATTCGGACGGAGCCGTTTGGTGGGTTCAAACGATGACGTGATGTCAAAAATGGCAGCGGAGATTGGTTGGATGGGGATGGGGTACCGCAATTCTTTTCCCATTTTTGCTTAGTTAGCCCAGGTTAGGTGAGCCTGGTGCTGGAGGGGTGGGCTATGCCGAAACTCGCGGATATTGCCCGCTTGGCGGATTGATCGGAGTTTTATACCATCGATGTATAAAGAGAAAGAGGTAAGGCTGAAAGTAACTTTTTCGCGCACCAGCATCTAATTAGCAGACATGGCGACCATTGCAGGCGTGAAAGGCAAGCAGTTTCTACCCACGACCAAGGACTATGACCTCTGGCAGTGGCAGTATGCCACCTCCACCCACGAAGCCGACCATGACATGAACCCGGGTCTCATTGTCCAGCCCAGCGGCAAAAACGACATCAAGGAAGTCATCGCATTCGCTAAAGCCCATAAGAAGGCCATCGCCATCCGGACCGGCGGCCATCAGTACAGCGGTGCCTCGTCCACCGGACAAAACAACATCCAGTTGGACCTGAAACACACGTTCCAGTCCCCGGACGACCTCGTCTACTTTGAGAAGGCCAATAGGAGCTTCGTCCGCTCGAGCGTCAGCCACAGCCTTGGCGACTTCAACGCCTTCCTGGGACAGCACCACGCCTTTGTGCCCCATGGGCAGTGCACCCGCGTTCACGTCGGAGGGCATGTGCAGACGGGCGGCTACGGCCAGCTTGGCCGCAGCTTCGGCCTGATGGGGGATCACGTCCTCTCGCTCGAGATAATCGACCATGACGGTCAGGAGAAGGAGATCACCCGCTCCAGCGACCCGGAGCTCTTCTTTGCCTGGCTGGGCGGCAGCCCAGGTAACCTGGGTGTGCTGACGCACTTCTCGATTGAGGTGCACCGCGATGCCGACCACCGCGGCGCTCTCGGCTTGCGTGCCGTGCACTTGTACGATACGGATAAGCTGCGCAAGCTTCTCGGCCACCTTGCCGAGATGAGCGACGACGAGAATTTCCCGCGCAACTACGACCTGTGCATCAGCGTGCTCAGCGCCTCCTTCGACATCCTGGGGCTCATGGGCGGGCTCGACAATCAGATGCAGGAGGAGCACCCGGAGATCTTCGGCCACGATGACAACCCGATCTGGCCGCGCATGATCGTCGTGTACGCGCAGTATGTACCTTTTGGGCCGGACGACAAGCCCAACATGCAGTTTTTTGAGCAACTCAAAACGGGCTGCTTCTTCCAGAGCGGCGTCGAGGAGAAGCCTATGTCGGAGTTGACGGCGGGGTGGATATTCCGCAACACGCGCGAGTTTGACCTCCCCTATGTCAAGCGCACGTACCTGACCAAGTCGAAGACGCTGGTCAAGGATGGCTGGGTAGACTGGGTGGTGCGTCGCATGGATGAGATCGTTGAACCGTCCCACAATGGCCAGTGGTTGTCGGCGCAGCTGCAGTGCTTTGGAGGGAAGAACTCCATGTTCACAAGGAATGCCGGAAATGGCACGTCCTTTAGCGTAAGCCAATATCTTCTGAAGTTGCATCATCTCACACACTAGTCATAGTGGCGCGACTCGACGATGTGCATGACTATCGACAACTTCCATAAACCCGAGAAGAAGCGGGATGCCGAAGCTTGGGAAGCCACCAACGACAAGCAAGGCATTGGCGCCCACGGGATTTTCAGCAAAGAGGACCGCCGGGTGCTTTGGGGCTCGTATGGCTCCTTCGACCTGGACTCTGTCTGGAACACGTACCATGAGGACAGGCCCAAGTACGAGAGGCTGATGCGGGCGAGGAAGCTTGCCGATCCTGACGGAATCTTCACGCCAAACACCTTCTGCGTGAAGCGGGCAGCGTGAGATGGAATCTAGATATCTCTGCTGTGAATCTAACAGACGGCCTTCAGTACTCGCCGCACCCTTTTCTATCACCTTCTATCCTTCTCCCGTACTTACTTAGTCCTGTTGCCGTCACGGGGGTTCGATTGGGGTAGAAAGTTGTTACGTAATCGCGGAGTTTAAATTCTGTCGCGATCCATGTTCAATGAGAAACGCGGCTTTTCATTTAAATTCTGCGCGGGAGAGAGATTTATATGCATATAGGAATCTGTCGCTTTAGATTTTTGATGCCGCTTCACTAGCCTTCGGTATCGCAGGAAATGTGGTGACAGAGTGGCTGATGGGTCGCCTTGGATCAAAAAATTCGCGTTGAAGATAGAAAAAAATGCAGAAACGCTCAAGTATCATATGTGTCAGAATACAGGGGCAAATTAGGCATGCACTATATCCTCACGGTAGCAGAACCTCGAGCGTAGGACTGTGCAATGGGATTTCAAACTCCGATGATTACAAAACAACTTTCTAGCAGGACCCCGCGATCGCTAACAGACTTTAACAAGCGAGGTACGAGCTTCATTTGTTAAAGTGTCGGTCTACGAGAGACTAGTACTTACTGGTATATAATAGTCTCCTTATGTAGATATTCCCCGCATAGTTTAGGCTGCCTATCCCGGTCTAGGTTACCTAAAAGTACTACTGCCTTTTAGGGCCTGGTGTAGCAAAAATAGTTCAGTTTCAACAGCGTCGCGGAAATCTCCGAAGTTTTGACGGGGCTACTTCAAATAATTTTTTCGCAAAATGGAGAAACGACGTATTCCGAGCGTAAAACATGTGGTGGTCTGCACTTTTTGAGCCCCACGTACCCGAAGCAAGAGTACTAATGAAGAGACAATATCTGAGGTGCAAAAATTCCAAGAGCCTACTCAAAGGTGTTTTCCAGAACGCATCCAGCCTCCACATGGCAGATCAGTTGACACGCCCGGTTCTACCTCCTCCCCGGGCAGATCCAGCGTAATCTTCCGCAATGCATCCAACGTGCTTGAATTCGAGTGTCGCATTATGAAAGGCCTGCGATGTATCTCGGAGCCGGAACGGAACACTACGAGATGCAGCTCCATGCGTCCGACGCTGCGCGAGATTTGGCGTTGATAGTTCGAAAACAGAATTGGCGATAGAAGCGTCCTGTCGTGGGAGGAATACTGGCACACGGTGATCGACAGAGGGCGGCGGGAAGAGTTGGAGTAGTCAAAGACTCCTCTGTTAGAAACCTCCGCCAAAATGAATACTGGCCGAGTAGAATTTCCTGTTTATGTCTCAAATAATCGCTGTCCAGTGGATTACGCATGAACAGCTTGTTCCGCGGCGTTAGCGAGTGCACTGGAAAAAAGATCATGCAATGGAAAATGAAATAATTTACCTGATTGATGCACGATGTTAAAGATCTCTGAACTCGGAACACATTCACGGTGCCCACCGCCGACCCAATCCACCCGCTGACATTCCCTGGAGCAGTAATGCACCTATGTGCAACCTGCGCAGGAATGTAGGTCGCGCCTGTTAGCGATTTCGACATTGCCACACTTATCGGAATCAGCACACCTGCACACCGAGTGTAATTCGCCACTCACCGAGAAGTTCTCGCACATAAATTCGACCAACTCATTCCGTCGCAGATGGGGCAGGCGCTTACTGACTAGCTGAAAGAATTGATAACATGCCGGATAAATGCGCGCCTTGGTAAACAGCTCCTATGTTGGCGACGTTCTGACGGCCTGAAGGGCATTCCGCATTTCCCACAGCATCGAGGAATGCAGGGTCGCAGTCGGAAGGACATCGACCAGAAGGCGTCCAAGGGGTCCAGAATCTGTCGTCGCGTCCCGAGTTCGCGCTCCTTCCCAGATAATGGCGTCCAACATGCCCCCCCTCAGAGCTCGGCGGATGTGGGAGTACCCGTCAGAGGCGTTCCCAAATTCCGCCGTCAGTATATCAAGGCATACCGTTCCCATTTTTTCATCGTCCGGGGTGAGGGACGAGGCGTTCCGCATAAAAGAAATTATTTCGACTATTGCAATGATTGCGCCACCGGAGAGCAGGGCGGAATGGAGAGTTCTATATGGAGGCTCTGGCGAAGAAGATGAGGGGCGCCATCAGGTGTTGAAATGGTGGGTTCGCCTTCGAGAGGACCACTTGTATATGCTGCAGAACGAGCGCGGCAAGGTCATCGCCGCACCCTCGAGGTATTCATCAATCGGAATCACTGGCATTTTCACGACATCTTTTTGCAAAAATTGGCACAGTTCCGTGAACGGCACCTCTGGGTCGTCGGATATGGGAAGGAGGTCCTGCCAGCATCGCGCAACCACCACTCTCACTCCAGGTGCCGAGTCCATCAATTTTTCCGATGGTGGATCGTATGCGAAGCGATGGAACAGGCACGAACGAACACATTAAGGAAATGTGTGTCCATTGGAACTCGCGGACGATATGGATAAACTCGATCCAGGGCCAGACACGAACCCATAGATCTGCATTCGCGCCTGGCGAAATCCAGGGATGACAGCTGATAGACTCGAGGGCCAAAATGGGGGACCCCGATGAAGTCGATGTTTGTGCGTTCAGACAATATTGCTTCCAATTCGCCCAGAACAGGGAGCCTCAAGGGGCCGAGAACAGCGTAGAATGCGGAGAGGAAATGTTCGCACTGCGAATCTTTCGCCCTAGTCAGGGTGTAGAGCTTTTTGAGATCTGGTACCGAGCCATTTGCCGCCGCCAGAGCAGATCTCTGGTGAGAATCAGTTCGGAACTGAACCACCTCGAGTACAGAGCCAGATACATACACGGAGAATCGGAGGCAATCGAGAAAAGGTCTACAGCCATTTCCTTTCGACAAGAGTGGTGGGAGTCGCCGATATCCGAGATTCGGATCATAACACGTGCCTTGTGAGATTCTCCTTCTCGGCATGACCTTCGCAGTGGCATCCTTGCGCTTTGCCCTCATACCTGCTGATCCCATCGCTCTCGCCCGCGATATATGGCGCTGCCATAGGTTCTCACACCCATTGGACAGCCCTCGCTAGACGACCTCGCGCGCAACATGGAAAATTCGGATGCGCAGGGACGAGAGATACTCGGTACGTGCATCGTGTCGGCCTTTACCAGCCAGTTCTCCTCCCTTCTTCCACCTACTCCTCGTTCCACCCACTGTTTCCTGCTCCCTCCTCTTGTATATTCTCATTTTCTTGGACAAATATTTTTGCTGGATTTTCGCGTTCTACCCTCCCCTTCTGACTCGCTGCGACTCAGGCTCCGTCTCCTCCTCGATGTTAAGTATCCGCAATGCTACACCGAGGTGCTCCACAACTACTGGTTTTGCGGCCGGTGAGTATCTCGTGTTCTATCCAATTGGCCTACGCCCTAACAATCTCCTAAAGCCTGAGCCTTCGGCGCTTCCGGGTCTACATGAGCGCACTCAACGATAATGGCGTCGCTTTGGATGGATCGGCGGGAAGGTGGAGATTGTTCGGGGGAGTAGCTCAGCAACGACGGCTGCGGCGGGTGCGTACGTCCCGCTCTGGCAGATTTGTCGTGCCCCTCAACCTTCTTTCTTAGCCCAGTCTCCGGTGCTTCGGCGTGCGCCGCGCGCCATCGCCGATGCCGGTGTCGTGCTGCTTTAGACCAGGAAGAACGGTAGAACTTTCATCAGTGGAGCACGACGAACGAGACTGTGAGTACTTCAAGTTCCTCGCCCTTTTTATATATTCTACTCGTTGCCATCCTCGTCCGCCTTCGGCATCGCTGACACCTTCCAGCAGGGCATGGTCCTTGGAATTTATGGTGGGCGGTATAGTCGGAAATCATGGGTGGATTTTTAGAAATGGGTACGTGTTTCTTACGACCCCCTCCTCTCCCTGCCCCCCCCCTCCCTCTACCATCCCTCGAACGCCAGATGTTAATGCGAGCTTTCTGCACACAGGCGAACGAGGCTCGCGTACCCGAGACTTACCGATGGAATGGGTATTATATGGCATTTCTCTCGGTACGTCCATCCTTTCTTTCACAGTTACCCTTCGCCCCGCACGTTCATATGTCCTTCGTCTGCTCTCCGTCGTTTTTTTGCCGTCAGGATAAATACCTCATACTTATACCCGCGCTTCTACAGCTTCGCAACCCGCGGTGCCGATGAAATGCCCGTGACCGATCTCGACTCACCTTCGCGCGCAAACGGTCGTACTCTCAGCCTACGCCTAGTCGTCCACGAAGTCTAAACGATTCTTCCATCTCCAATGGAAGCTCTAACCTCGGCCATTCTATCTCGCTCGCCGACCAGATACCCCTCTCCAGCCGTTCTGAATCGCCACCGACGCGCAGGCACTATTCAGTCTTCCGCCGTCCCACGTCCCCTGCCACTCATCCCATTTTGGCTATTCTGCGCTTCTGCTTCACGAAGTTCCACGCTCCGGCTCGTACTGGCTCAGGTGTTTTTGCCTGTCGCTCATACGGCTGGCGTTCCGCGCCGCGCAGGCTTCGCACCGATCCAGCCTCTTGAGCGTGGCCCGCGAAGGACGAGGGCGCACACATCGCCCCCGCGCCCTGCTCTTCCAGACCCATACAACGTCTGCAATTTGCGTGCGAAGGGCAACGACAATCGCCTTGGCGGCTTACCCGGCGCGCCCTGCGAGACAGTCATCCTCCCGGCAATCGCGTCCCCCACCGCTGCTGTCTGGACTAGGACTACTCGACGATCGTGCCCCTCATGCCCTGCTCCTTTCGAATCATGCTCATTCGCTCCGTCCGGCGTCTAGCGCTGTGAATTCTTGCCGCCCGGTACCAGCTCCACCGCCGTCGCCGAGCACTAGGCTCTTTGCCGCCCGGACTTGGGCAGATCGCAATAGAAACGCGTTGGACACACCAGCAAGCACTTCCGGCTGGGAGGGGGGACGGGGTGAGGAGGATGGGGATGTTCCTGTCGACCTAGAGGTGCCTGCCGACCCTACTCCCGGACCTTTTCGTGGCCGGCGGATCGAGCAGACTTCGGACTTCGTGCAATTGGACGCTGTGTTTCACGTGGTACTCGCCCACTCATACCTTTGCATAGTCAGGAGATCGATACCACTCACCTACTCATTGTGTCTGTGAAACACCTTCACGCCTCGCGCCCTCAGAAGCGTGTGCCCAAACTTGCAGTAGTAAGACAGGCAGTGTTTGGCCATGTGTGTATTCAAAGCCAATGGCAGGCACAGCCCCTGCCGTTCTTGCCTTCGACTATCCATCCGCGAATCTCGTTTTCCTTCCTTTTCTCGTCGAATGCTTCTCGATTTCCGTCACTGGTCCTCACAGAAACATGTAGTTATTTATGGCTGCACTCAAATAACCGACAAGTTCGCTGTTCGCGACGCTTCGCCAGTCTTCAAAATCGCTGAATAACAATGCAGCAAGAGGGCCGTTGGCAACTGCATTTCGAAACTCGTAGCACAATATCGATATCGTCGCCTGGTTCAAAAATCTTGCACACTGTTTCAAGGCGCCATTTCTGATAACTACTTGCCTCTCTTTTTATTATTCACTTCGACCTTTCGTCCTATTCAAGCTGTTCTTGCGGCTTTTGATACCATACGCCAGCTTCAACTGACATGGCTTTCACTTATCTCAAGGTCCATCTGATCTATCGCTCAATTTCAAGTCACCCGGTTTTTACTTCCGAGTCTTCTCGCATGTCTGTCGTCAAGGAGTTCCTGTTTTCACTGGCTCGGAATTTTCTTCGTTCTATTCTATTACGTGGTGTCCTACTGCAGCTCGAATGGAACATTTATCCACATTCCTCTCTAGTGCGTTTCCCGCCTGCTCGCCTCAGTGTGGGGAAGTCTTCGTTATATCCGTCGTAGACCTCTCCTCCTCGAATCAAAGCCACCGAATCCAGTATGCTATGAAGTACCACTCCTTCTTTTCTCACACTGGCTGTCCCCGCCCTGAACCGGATTTATTTTCCTTCCCATCTTACGCCAGATGCGCTTCGGCGAGATCAAGAACCTGTTGATCAAATCCCAACGATACCACGGTGTGCTCTCAGCAACTGGAAGCCAGTATACCGTTGCAAGACTTTTACCGACGCTTGTGACTTCAGTTCGAGGCTTCACCCGCTCCAGTATGTAGCTCGGGGCTCCAGCGTCGCCGAGTAGGCGTGGAAGTCGCTGCCAACACGGAGATAAGATCTGAATATCGAGGTCTGCGTCTGCCACACAACCTTGCAACTCCGTGAGATGTCGTTCCAACTCCTCCGGATTTCTGCAGTACACTATATCCGTGCTGTAGACGTACCACCACGACGGTGGGGAAACGTAGACGGTCTAAGCAATCCGCGCCGGCCAACTCGCCACCACCTTGCAGCACATTTTTTTGAATAGTTGAACCTAAACAGCGCGACCTACGGGCGAGGCGGGCGTTGGGAGATACCTGTGCGTCGACTAACTAATGTACCTCGATGGTATTTTGTCAAGATACTGATGAGTCCGCACAGCGGCCACCGGCCTCAAAAATACTGCCAGGGTCTACATGGTTCTTCTTGACACAGCGGATCTCGCATCTATAAAGCCGGTCAAGATTTCATTTTCGAAAGCAGCAGTATGCCACCATCAAGAACTGTGACACTTCACTAACCTTCCTCAAGTTGTATTCCGGCCAATTGAAGAACACACTGTGGCCTTCATTTCGTGCTCGATTAGGGTCTCCCAGTTGTCCCGGAACAAAACGTTCCCTAACCTAAGGCAATTGATTTGAATTTCACCACACTCCGCGATGGGCGAAAAACAGTCGATTCAATTCAGGAAGGAATCTGACAAGTAAGCTATAAAATGTATCGTCACCATGTCGTGAAACCCTAGCAGATTTCTACAAATGAGAAATGAAGATCACGATTCGCAAAAAGCTAGCCGGTTCACATCGTAGCCTCCCGTGGACTTATACCTGTACCTGAGATTTCGATACGTTTCCCTATACCCCTCGTCATGCAGGGCATGATTTGTGACTACATCGAGTTCCGAATTCCGCGTTGTTGCCATGATTATCGAGAAGGCCTTCCCACCTCCTCCCCCGTTGCGCCACAGTGCGTGCAGTCCCACTGCCATCCCCAACAGAGTCACCCCAATCGCGGCTCCATATCCTGCCCACAGCATCCGCGGGTCGTAGATGAAGACATTTATCGAGCCCAGCATCACCGCAGAGGTAGTCGTGGACCATAGGTTCCGCGACATCATGCTGACCGTTGCGTTCGTGAGTAGTTCCTCGATGAGCCGAGGGGTGTCGTTGCGGAATACAGGGAACCCCGGGAGACTATTGTCCGCGAGTGCACTGAACAGCGCCAGAGTGCCGCCCGTAACCTGCAGACCCACTTGCTGATCTTGGAACACTCCGCCGATTAGTGCTGTCGAGATTGCGTCTTTGAGGGATGCGAGAGCCGGTCGGACTGCGTCAAAAAGAAGAAATGGGTGATTGCGGAGAAGGTAGAAGAGGTATACGCACACGTAGGGTCGTCGATGATTATGGTTGATCCCGTACCGAAAGAGGGGCCGACTTTGAGATCTAACAGCTTCACATTTTGCTGGTTATCACGAAACTCGACAGCGACGATATATGTCGAGTTGAAGGACGTGCAATTCGTCTGGGATTGAGTGTTAGTTTGAAAATTGCTGATATACCGGACGGTCAGCGTATCCGTTGTTTCTCCCTTAATGAGCGGTGGGACACTCCAAATGGGAACCCGGGCTTGGATTGCGGAGCTCAATGACGCTGAGCAACTAAAGGTCGGGGCGAAAAATGTCACGTTGTAGGAACAGCTCGGACCACATGGGCTAGGCCATTGCGCAATATCTGCCTCGAGTAGTGCCTTATTTGCGACGGTCTGCACGATGGGACCAGCCGTCACGTAGGATCCTGTTGCAGATATAAATCTTGAATGTAAAGCGAAGTGGGGAAACCACACACTGATAGGGCTGAAAGTATAAATGAGACCACTCGCTGGCTCCTTCGCGAGGTTGACTGTCGACACGGAAACGTCCTGCGTCGTGCGTGTCTCAATTGACTGCACTGTGAGGGACCCGGGGACAGGGATGACTGCGAATGTTCCCGTCCAAGCAATAAAAGCCAGCGCCGCCGCCAATTTCGCACGCCACATCATCTCGAAATTCAGAAACGCTATGGGATCGCTGAGAACGCCGAATAGAGCGTCCAGCGCACCCAATTTCATCGAGGTCCGGCGGACCGTGTACCATAGGCGTTGATCAAAAGCTTTTGAAACGCTCTGGCCCAAACAGAGTTTGACAACGAAGATGAAGAGTGTCGCGACAAAATTTGTGACGATTTGATGTGGTATATTGTGCGAGCCGACTCGAGTAACCCCGCCAGAAGGAGACAGGTGAAGAGAGGAGTAGTAGCGGTGGTGCCCGATAGCGAGCACCACTCCGGCCAGAGCGAAACCTACCATCTGTGATATGGTCGTCGCAGGATGGCGTCGCCCTGGCAGTCCCTCCGGAAGTGTGTAGAGCCTGTGGAGAGTGTATTTAAGGGAGATGTGTATAACCAGAGAGAAGAAGCTCTATACATATCATCCTTAGCCCGTTCTGCGCCCTTAATCTCTTCGCGTGGTGGTTCTATCTTAGCCATACGAACGGGTGAAAGAATTTTCATTTGGGAGTCTTCCCCTCTCCCGGGCCTATCGGTAGACGTAAGTATCCTACCATCCAGCTACCATCTGCACCACTCACGTGTTGGAAGTGTTGTCGTTGACATGCAACTGCTCTGGCTGGTAGTCGGCCAGACGAGCATCCAAGTAGTGGGACATGTGGACGCGGTGGAATAGAAGTTGCGCCGATCTATACATCCATCACCAAATCCGGAAAAATAAGATTTCGGCTTGTGAGGATCATGACATTTGCACAATAGTTGTCCCAAATTGGACGCGCTCACAAGCGCTCACAATCTCACACAATTATTGCAGATTACTGCACATCGCAGATCCTCGCAGACGAGCATCTCCCACACTTGTATCTACTGACATGGTGGTCATGAACACCTAAGTAATAGTAATACAGGTTAACAAACTGCGAAGCGGACTAGTAGAATATGGAAGAAAATAATCTACCAGAATTAATTTTTCAGCGTACTCTTAGTGACGGACTCCACTGCAAGCAAGACTAAATGTCATCTGTAGAGACTGTCCCTTCTTAATTTGAATCGCTACTAGTTGGCTACTAGTAGGTGGTGTTGTGGAATTTTGTCGCCGCAGCTCAAAGAAATATATACATACTCTGGTCCTCCGGAAAGAACATAAGTACGAATTCTGTGCGCCACAAACAGGCCACAAAAAGTTCCAAAAAGAATTGCGGAGATCTCAGGCCGATGGTCCGTGCGCAATGTTTGGCAGTGCATCTTATCACGTGCTGGCACAGCCATGTTGGTCGCAACTTCTGCTCGTCTCCTCCCTCTCCGTTCCCGTCCATGTCAACCTCGTTGCCTCCTACAACCTCCGCACAATGCCATTGCAAACACCATCGTTGATACGGACACAGACACCAAAATTGCGCGCTCGCGGGATCGAGTTCCTCGACCTCGCAGTGCTCGAGCGCATATGCGGGCAGCCCCCCTTGAATGGTGTTCTCGTGTGGCTTGGTTTTTCTCTCAAGCTCCTCAATGCTGCATCAAAGCTCTCAAATTCCTCAATGAGGCCGCCATGCCTTAGGGTGCCACAAGCACTCCCCAAGTCTACAAGTACTTCCCTGTCCTCCGTCTTCAAATTCCGCCTCTCGGAGAACGTCTCTCGAATGTGTCTGCTATCCTCTGCTGTTGCTGCGAGCCTGTTCCTCTGCGCCGCCTTCCAACTTCAAATTGCGCAAAGTATCCTGTTTCAATCAAGCTTGCTCTCAACCCCCGTAAACACATATTCCTCGTGTTGTTTCTGGACGTCGTCAAGATACTCAAATCGTCAACATTCCATATTCCACATCCGCGCTCCAAGCTCGAATTCATGCAACGGTACTCTCAGCTCATTCGCCCCCGCATTGTGCCGGACATCAACCATTCCTGGGAGACGAAGGTTCCCGCTTAATCTCGTAGTTTACCTACCTCTTGAATATTACTTCGTTTCTCCTATCATAAACATGCCTGCCCACAACTGAGAAGGCTTTAGAATGGATACTAGATATCTAGTCCTATTGCACCTGTCTTACACCCGATTGGAAGCGCAGAAAAGCCCTTGTATGTGGTTGCAGGTGCTGTGAACTCCACAATTATTGTGTGATCTGTGAACATGATACCCGGGCAGATGCGATTATAAGCGACCTCACAATAATGGCGAGGTTTGTGAGGATTATGCCGATGATAACCGCATATAAGCGCTCGTAATATTTTTCCGCATTTGGTGATGTCAGTTCGCGCATCTGTGAACCAATCGGAATGGCTGGCCGCGTGATCCGCGTAGATCTTTTGCAGCTCGCACCAATTTAGAATCTACTGAAAACATATCTATGACGTACGCGGAGAAGTTGCAGGAAAATCGCATGGAGATCGAGAGAGTCTCAACTTTCAGATCAGCGTATGGCCGAATCCGAGTTTTATCTGATTGAACCTTTTTCAGTCGCTTACATAATTGAGCGGCATTAAAAATGAATGTCGAACTTATACCCTCGAGCTTCAAGCTTGAGCCGAGTCAACACCAGACTTGAAATAGTTGGCAACATGAATTTCCCAAAACCCGTTTACATGGGATTCCCTCAGTTCGTTATACCGGCGCGCTTGCGACTACGAAAGTGTCCAGGGTCCATCCAAATCTCTTCGCTAATCGACGGCCAAACCTCCGGACTTCCCAGAACCGCATCGTCGGCTCGGGGTGAGGCTCGTGAACTGGATGCATCACTCGATGGGGAGCAATTTACGCATCACAAGAAGGTACTCACTAGTGATACTGCGTCGCCGGTCCGAATGATGAAAAGTCCACGCAGAACCTCGTGCTTTGTTCAGCTTAAATTCAAGTTCGGCGAAAGTGGTCAGGATCTAGAAATAAATAAATAAATAAATATTGTGCGGGTGAGGGCGAATGGTTGGTTGCGAAATGGACATACATCCTTCCAGGCAACCGAGCCCTGTTGTGTCGCAATGGACTCACTACGAGTCGAGGTTAGTACACGGGAAGTATGAGACACTATAACGTACTCGTTGGTCGCATTGAATAGGGTCGAAAACACCTTGTATGCTTTTGGTGTTGGTACTGTGGGGATTTCCTCGGTCTGCTGTGCAGCACTCGTGTCTTGAGTCATCTCCGCAGCTACACCGCGCGTCTTCGGTTTGTTTTTCACAGACTTGACCTCTTCTCTCGCAGCCGAGTTCTGTAGGGCCCCGCCAAAAGGCATGAGCGCCGCAGGTGACGGCTGTTCCCGCACGCCTTGCGATTTCGAGGTCGAAGTAACTGCTCGTGGTTAGCGAAGCGCAAGAAGACAGGGGAAGCCTACCTAAGGCTACCCAGTCCGTTGGTGTAACAGCAAACGGGGCAAGGACATGGGTTGCGAGTGCCCACAACTCCTTGTCGCAGACGTTTACTAGCCATTTGTCCGCGCCTTTCCAGAATTTGCTGAAATTGTCGTCCACGTGCTGGCATCTACTCGCCCATGTCGCATCGCGGGGGCCCTTAGGGTACAGAAACCGTGACGCAGGAAAACCCTGGTCCGCGATATCTAGTGGACCAGAGCGTCCGGAGATGATCGTAGCAAGTAGTGGGTGCCACTTCTGAAGCCGCTGCTGAACGCCTTGAATGACTTCCTCTGTCTCTTCGACCGCCGGACGATGCCATCCTAAGATAGATTTGCAGTCATTCACGACTCCCCACTGGGACAGGAAATTGGCGATGAGTGGGGAGAGGCGTTGGTGTTCGACTGGGTCTTGAGTAATGCGATCTATCTGGTCGAAGATTCTCGTGATCTGCCAAAGATGCACCTGGTCTCCTTCGAGGAGGAGTCTAAAGTACATGTACAACTTATCCTGTGGCTGAGCTTTGAGTGCTATCCCGTTCTTCGTGAAGCTCTGATCGGTGCGCCTCACGGAACGGCCTGTTGAGCTAGTGAAAATTTGGGCTCATGATCATGTCCATGGTTCACTCACCACTGTGCAGCAAAGATGAAGCGCAAAGCGTCTGGTGGTGGACCTTGGTTATGTGCGTCTCAATGAGACTTAACAGGGGGTGCAATTTCTTGAGTGCATTTTCATAATCCTGCGGGAGCTCGCGAGCTCGAGATGGACCATTCGGGTAGCTCCTTTGGACGGCGCAAAACTCGGAAATAATCTCTTTCGCAACATGATAGAACTGTAGTACACATATTAGCCAGTACAAGTAAATTGCTGCCGAGAGAGGACACCCACGACAAAAAACGAATATGCATCGGAGAGCATCAATCCCACGGCCCGATTCCATACGAGCTGCGGCGGTGCTTGGAGAATCGTCTCAATGCGGTGATCGCAATAAGACCGCATGGTTTCGGCCAAGTACATGGGATCAGTGCGCAAATCCGCCAGATGCTGCACAGCAAGCTCATACTGGGCCGCCAAAAGCTCGCTGATCTCGTCAATGGAGAACTTAGGCGGAGAGCTGTAGGGTCTGAGGGCGTTTTCCCGGGCACTGGACTGCCACTGAAATGCTGTGCCTGCAATCGGTATAGCGGGCGCAGAGAGTGGTTCCGCGGGCGTAGGATTAGTGAGATCTAGATCAACCAATATTTTCGACACTACGGCGAGGAGAAAGTCCAACTGAATGGGGGCAGTTAGAAGGCGTAAATCGGATATCGAGACTCACGAGTTTGCTTTGCGCCTCAAGGACCGCCAGCCCATCGCCGAATGACATGGCTTCGCGCAATAGGTGCTCCATCTCCCCTCCCTCAGGACTGTGTTTAATTGATTTGTCCAGCGGCTCCGAGTATTCGAGGACTCTGCCATAAGTTGCGTCATCACCGAATGCTATATCATTGTGCAATCCAACCCGTGCACACGATCCACGCCGCCCGCGACGACTCCGAAAGAAAGCCATAACCAATTAGGAAATATGGAGTACACGGCGAAAGAAGTTCAACTAACCGTATTGTCGTCGAACCAAGCAAATTCTGCAGGGGAATGGTGTACCCGGGCATGGAGAAGACCAAGAACTGTCACGTAAGAAGGAGTGAGGAAGCATGGCACCCGAAAAAAAGGACTGAAGCTCACACTGGACTCCATTATTCATTGAGAGGTCCTCGAGATTCAGATATGGTAGTAGAAAATGGTTTCGTTTGTCCCGTTGTAGAAGCTGGGTTTGTCCCGTATAAGGAACTATGAGGTAAGGGTCGTGCGGGAGCCTGTGGAATAGCCGTGGTGTAATACCTAGCAAGAATGTATAGTGAAATTGACTCAGCTCTGGATGCAAACTCGGTATGTGACTCGATAACTCTTGATCCAACTCGGAGGATCCTCAGAAATCGTTAGAAGCAGCTCAAGACTCCAGTAGATGATGGGTGTAAGCAAGAAGGGAAAAGTCCCCTATCTGTCGCGTTGGCAGCTATTTAAATACATGATCGGGATGGCTGCACACGTTCTCTCGTGTCACCAGAGCCCTGTGCGCGCCACGAACACGTCAAGCAGCTACAAACATTGCGTATAGGTAAGAGTCCGTGAAGAAATAGAAAAAGTCCGAGATAAAATAGATGCCAAGACTAACCTTGTCTCCGACCGCCAAACTGACCGGGATGTGCGCAAAGACGTAATAGGGAGACGCACGCTGCCCCCGAACAGGTGATATCGAGAGAAGGCCCAATTCTCCGATGTGTCAATCCCCGGCGCACACCGAGCCAGCCGCGATCTCGGAACAAGGCTTCGCCATCGGGATGTTGGAGGAGAATAAATGGAGGAAGGAGTGGGACACGAGAAAGAGATAAGAAAAGATGAGCAAAATTATAGACTCGCCGGCCATCCTTCCAATGTGGGTATACACGCGAATGCGCGTCCGAATAGAACTTGAACACACGGTCACCTGACCTCTTGATGTGCGTACGTATCGCGCATTGCGTGGGTATTTGAGCATTGGCGGAGATACCAGCTGATATCTGAATAAAATGGGGAGGAGGGATGATGGATAGTAGATTAGTGGGTTCAAAGGATGAGAGAATGAGAAGGTGGCTGTTAACGCCCGAGGAGAAACACGAGGGCTCCGCATATAAATGCAAAAGCGACGAGCGTGCCCATTGGCACTTCCACACCGTATCCCAGTTGGCCCGTCGCGTTGCGAGAAAGCGGAGATTTCGGGAGCGTGCTCCGCGGGAAGATCGGGACTGATGCCTTTAAGAAGTTCTTTACGCTTTATTGCGGTTCTCTGTATACATAGTCAGCACCATTCTGTGGCCTGGATGAGGAGGCAGGTCCTAGTCCTTGCCTTTTTCCAGCGCTTCTGGATCGTATCTTCATGTGCCAGAACGATGTTCTTCAATCGATACCACGACGAAAAGAGCGCATGTCGGAGTTTATCAGCCCTCTGAGCAGCTTCCCCAGGCGACAGTATTGCCGTAGGACGAGGAATATGAGGAGCCATGGAATCGAAGAAGTGCTGCGCAGCCGCGTGGGAGTCCGCCTGGTCCGTCATCGATAAGATTCAAATGGCGTCCTTGGGGGATATTTTCAGATACAGCAGACGAACGACAGATGTTTGCTATTTGCAGAGAGGAGGTATTTCCGGTGATGGGTTAGGTTCGGTCCAAGCCCCGTTCTGACGATGCCGCGCAATGCCGGACACAGAAAACATTCGCAAATAACAACCAAATAGACCACGCGCGCTTTCGTCAGAAGGGGCTTGCTGCAGAGTCCGGAAATGGGGGGGGTTGGGAGATCACCTATAACATGGAAGCGGGGCCTCGGAACATAGGCGTCAAGTGGTAGAAATCAAACTTCACATGTCTGGCTCCAACTTTGGGTACTCAACTGTATGGGTACATCGACAATTGTCCGCGGTCTGGGAGGGGGAAGTTGCGCGAAAACACGCTTTTTTTGAAACCCATTTTTATTTCACCTTGGAGTCCCGGGAAATTTCAATCGAAGCTATTCCCATGCTCTATCTAAAGAATACTCATGAGACCTGGGCAAATATTGTATTGTATCCCGCCCCCGACGCTGCTCTTCATTGCGTTCCGCCGGTGTGACTAAGTGTGACTCTCAGCCAGAACGTGACAAGCAGTTGGCGCACGTTCAATACCCTTGCTTGAATGGCATCCAAAAATTCAAAAACTGTATGGAAACCTTTCTGAACATTTATCCGACCTTTTTCAAGCAACCTTCCAGTTTTTCAGGCCATCCAAGACATCAGAGGGTCTAATTAACACAAAACCTATGTCCCTCACTCCAGATCGACCTGGAGGGAGTTGCGTGAGCCCAAATTTTACGGGGAAGCACACAATACACTTTGGAATGAGTTGAGCATCCAAGACTCCCCTTATAGGACCATTTTCAGTGCTCAGCAGTGGTAATGGTCCCCCATGTGTCACATGACTCATTGAGTGGCCTGCTCGTGCAAGCTCTCTGAATCATCGGAGGCTTTCCACAGCGCTTCAAAATATTTTGGGGTAGTCTGACGATCACATAAAGCGATATGAACTATTGGAACACACAATATGAGGCCCTACTAGAGCTGCACAGAGGAATCTATCAAAATTGCTAGTCCCATCACTGACCCGCAAATAGCAGAAGTTCTGTGTGCCATAAAATTCCAAGGAAATGTGCTTTAGACACCTGATAGCATTGAATACAAGATATAGACTACCATTAGGGAATATGTAGTGAGTTGAGGGTGGAGTGAAGTGATGATTGACCCCTTTGTTTGGCAGACTTTGAAGCAAGCCCCTTCAGCGAAGGGCTGGCGTGCCGGGCCGGAGCGGCGCAGGCTTGCTCCGAACCTAGTGATGGGTCAAGGAGGCAGCCAGCTTGGCAAGAGGATGCCATCATAATATGTGCATACAGTGCAACACGGCCCAATAATTGAATAAATAAATAAATAAATCTATTCAGGGAAAACTCTCAAGGACTTGCCGTAATTAAAATTTCATTACAGAATCTGAATCCAAGAAATTGCGGGCAGAATACGTCGTTGCAGAATTGCGCTTGTCGACAGGTTTGCCCAAAAGTTTGCCTCAAATAAAATTTTGAAAACTGGAACTTGCATTAGTATGATGCATGGACATAATTAAGCTCACAGTACGCGCTCAGGATCGAGATGAGTACGTTTGGTAAAAAGACCAAGAAATAGGGGGCTCAAAATTCCTTCAATAATAATGCCAGTATGATGAATTTCAGAATGCCAGACAATGTTTAGACTCGAATCAGTATCTTTTGTAGCCAGCGAGAAATTGATGACAGTCGATCAATTCGCAAGCTAAAAAGAGACTGGAGCTTTTTAACCGGCGGGTGGTACGGTCGCGAGTTGCCGGGGTTAGTTGTGGCGTCCTGCTGTGTTCGAGTCTAGACAATGTTCGAGTTCTCTGTCCGAACGGTGCTATTCATTCAATCGGCATTCAATGACATTATTTACCAAGAGATTTATTTGATCCTCTTTCCTGCTTACGATTTAAATCTTTCACACCTGCCCATAGGGTGTGAGTAAGCCTTGGGGAAGGCTTTCATGATGCGGACTTGTTTTTACTTTCCCCGCTCGTTATTAGGGTTTCCAGTTGTTTTCGAGTTGGACCAGGCCGGCCCTTTCCGGATCATCATAGTTCATGAATCACGGATTTCGGCCCGATACCTTTCTGCCCCCGTTTCCCGCCACAGCCCGCCACATGGCCTGCTACAATGACTGTCTTCTAACCATGGACTTCTGCTCTGTTTATTATCGATTCACCCTGCAGCGATGTTTTTTTCTTTTCGCTGGAGCGCCTTGGGGTTGCCTTGGGGTGTCTAAATCATTTGCAGGCATCGCCCGCCAAACCTGGGCCTGTAGGCCATCCCCTGAAGGGTCATTTAAATCCTGAGGGAATACCTGTACCGGAGTCCGCTGATTCCAGTTTCTAAGATCCCTCCCTTATGACATGGCGGCAAATCCTCATCAATTCCGTACTTCGCCTTTTTTGCACGGGACTTCCAACATCCTCTCGCAACATTCTTGGCCGAGGTAAAGGTTAGAACTCTCCGTTTTTCTCGCTCATACTTCAATTGCTGATGCGGCCGTTCCCCGGTACGCCTCAGGGAACCAAGTTAAACACGTTCATTTCGTCTGTTCGGACATGGGCAGGCGTCTTCAATTCCGTCGTCCACGGCATGGTCAGTGAGCTCTATATCTAATATGAATATTTTACAGGAGATATTTTTCTTACGATATTCCGTCATTTTTACACTGATCCTCCAATATCGGCATTGCGATACCTGCCAATACAGAGATCCGATCCGGTTCGAGGGCGGCGGAGTTTCCGATGCTGTCGAAGCATGAGGAAAATCTTGGGAGAATCAGTGGCGTTGGCATTGCCGCAATGGATGCCGCAGGTGAATTGGGTTGCTTTTTCCGCCTTGAAATTCGTAACAATTTTGCTGTCCTCTCTAGGGCTTGGGACGTCAAATCGAAGAATGATTCGATTAGTTTCCTCCACGTTTACCCCACTCAGGAGCTCTACTATCCGCTTCGATCAAGACAGCAAGGCAGATTTTGGCGCTTTCTGTGCGATATATTTGGCTACCTAGACGTCGGACAAGTTTTTAAACCCGCTGAACTGCACCCGCCCATCTCCTCATTCAGTCCTCGAAATCCCCATGGGGAACTCTAGTACCCCACGGCACCGCAGTATATAAAACTCGTCGTCTTCGAGGTCTCCGCATCACCCGTTGCCCCAGCCTTCGAGCCACCGCGGTACCATCCAACAGCCAACGGTAATCCTTTGCGCCCCACATGCTCAGTACAGCTCCACGCTCATAATCATGTTCGGAGTCACTGCTCTGAGCCGTGGCGGCCGCAAGGATTACCGTTCGCGCGGACGGGTATGGCGTACTTTGGGCTCGTCGAGTTGAGGCTCCACCACGCGCGCAACATTCAAGCTTCTCTGCCATAGGTTGAGCACGGCCGTCTCCATAGGTTCCACGACGGGGAAGCTCTCGACTGAGAGTTCGTATCTGCTCTCACGAGCGCGCTGTATGCGCCACTTATTGACCACGGGTTCCATCTTGCTGGCTACATCTTACCGGCTTCAATTGAGCCCTTCCGCGTTCATCAACGTCCCAACACCGGGTTTAATCCATGATCGAAGGCCCGCCCAGCAATCGATTCGGCTCCGATAACGAGCCGTATGCTACCTACTTCTTAGCCTATAAAAGTTCCGATGTCGTACGTAGTAGACTGACTGTTCCAATTGTGGGACCGTGTCAGTATAATATATCTCCTCCTCCTATCTACGTAGTTTTGCCGTCTTATGGCATTCATGTATTTTTGCCAGCCAACTGACGGTTCGCGATTGGGGGCAGTAGTTTTCTGATAAATATCTTGTCAACGCGCTCCACCCTACACAGGCGCCGACCATCAGCTATGCCGGTCTACAAACGTGATGAATACGTCGGGGGATTGCTGGCGTGTGTTCTCAACCGAAGATAGACGCGGACTTGAAGGATAATCCCCACTTCTTCGTAGAATCAAGTCATCAGATTGGCTCACATAACCTTTACGAACCTCCGTGTAAAATATTATTATTGGCCAGCACAATTAAAATGGAAGCACACTTAGGTCATCCCGCATGACGGGGTCAATGCAAAGAATATATGTAAACGCTGTCTCATCAATGAAATGGTTTTGGTCAGATGGTCCGCAGGACCAAAATATTTTTTGCCACATGTGGTGGTGCCCGATGTCAAGCTCAATGGAAGGAGCCGTAGACCCTGTCATCCAAGTGGTGCATGTGTACACGATAAACCGAGACAACGACGAAGAGTTGGGCGCGATTATGGGTGGTATGCTATCATATACTTTTGCGGACAGCCCCACTTGTCCCGAGGCATTTGTCACTTCCATTCGGGAAATATCAAAGGAGTGGATGTCATTCGCTCATTCCATATGGTACAATAATAACAGCTCCATATGCGCAATCAAGACAGCTGGCAGCCTCACTGTGTAGTAGTACTAAGGATGGGTGCTTGCAACATGATATCCGGCGATTCCTGCAGATCCTGAATCCCCGCCGCCGATTTAGCCTTCCCCAGGATGAAAGTTTTCATAGCAGGAGGTAGTTTATTTCCTTCGGCTGAAACTGCAAGTGTGATAGGTCAGACACCTGCCAATGAATCGGCGGTCAACTTACCGTAGGCAGCAATTGTACCAGCGAGGAGGGGAGCAGAGAATGACGTGCCCGAAAAACCGAAACCACCGTGTTCTATTGTCTGTAAAGATGGGAAACAAGATTGAGAATCAAACGGTCGAGGAATCCATTTAACTCGTACCGTGTCGTCTTTGCCACTGGCGACATTGAGGGATGTACCTGGAGCCCAGATAGTTACGCACTGTGAACCCGTCAATAACGACACAAATGGCGGATGCCAAATATATTTTACCTTCCCAAAGTTCGATCCCAGTTCCTGGGTCAAGAGGGAAGATCGCTTATCCTCGAAATCAGAATTTCCAACAATGAATTGGCCGACAGGCTTGACACGCTCATCATCAGCTGCGGCACCTTCGCCGAAACACTGCGACCGGACCATTAGCTTTCATCCTCACTCTGCCCGGAGACACTACTGACCTGATTTTTGTCGAGGTTTCCAGCGGAGACGACCACGTGTATACCGGCGGCCATGGCCTAGGCAACGGACCTGAGCACAAAGAAAATGGATAGCGAAATTGGACTCACGTCCGTGAAGGCTTTCTCGGAGGCCGGGGTTTGATAGATCTCCCAGCTAATGTTGATAATTCCCGCCTTGGCGCTGCATCGAGCCTTGAAGTCCGTGATGGCCCAATTTATGCCGGCGGTGACATCGTCAGTGGTGGTTGTAACTTTCTTGCAGCTGGCCTTGTCCGCAATCCTAACTGGGACAATCGTGGCCTTGCGGGCAACGCCGAGTGTATTGCCTGCCACTAGAGATGCCACGGCAGTCTGGAATAATTGTGTGTGAGCATTTGTTGTGAACTGCAAAGGAAGCGACACGAACCCCATGCTCACACACATCTTCCGTAGCCTGATAATTGTTTAAGAACAGATGAACCAGGCCCAGTGAATATCACATACCACGCCTGTGAGTCTAGGAAGCACCCATCCATCTTCCACCCGCCCCGCCAACTCTACATGAGTTTTGCGCACACCACTATCAACGATGTAGACCTTTATAAAAGCCTCGCTGAAGTTTACATTTGATTGACAATGAAAAAACTCACCACTACATCTTGCCCCCAGGTATCGTCATAAGGGAAATTCCAGTCTTGGGACCGAGCTCTCTTTGGGGGAAGCGGGAACCCATCGCTGTCATCCCCGTCTGAATCCGTCCCCACATTTGTCAATTTGTTCGCCTGCGCAATACGCGCCAAGGCCCTGTTGTGCCCGATATCATTAGCCATGGCGTTATTGAAAGTTACTGATGAAGTTAGATACCAATGTGCGTTGTTCTGCGCTTTAACGGCGCGCTTTGTTTTATTTTTTGGACCACCAGAGGGACGCGGGAATGGACACGAGCTACCGGAGGGACTTGCGGAAGAGGATACGGTTGAGGATGCGTTGACGCTCCCTGAGGAGGCTGATCCAGAGGCGGAGGCACTCAGACTCCCCGACACTCCGGACTCGGATACGACCGAGGCGGAGATTGATCCCGAGGCGGAGGAGATGCCAGAAGAAATTCCGGAAGGAACTGGCAGAGAGGCGCTACCAGACGTAGATCCAGATGCCGATATTCCCAGCGATGCAGCAGAGGAGGAGGCAACAGAAATGGACCCGGATGACGCAGACCTAGATGTAGAAAGCGCCGAAGATGGTGCGACCGACGAAGAACTTCCTCGCACAATACTCGATGATATCGCGGAGGATTGGGCAGACGATGACGGTCGGGAGGACGAAACTCCGGGGGGCGCAGATGAGGATCTGACTACCGAAGACACAGGCTTGGCACTAGAACTGGGCTTCGTGGTAGATATTATTTTGGATGAAGTTACGGGTGGCTTGGGGGATGCAGAAGGGCGAGCCTTGGTAGTAGTCTTCCCAGGCGGGGGCTTCGACGCTGCAGGCCCAGGTGCCTAATCATACAAATTGAAGAACTGCCGCATTTATTAAAATGATAGAACTGACCTTAGGGAGAGCAGGCGCCGCCTCGACTAAGATCGCCAGAAGTACGATCCCGAATAGAGTTGACTTGAGCTGCATTATCGTGTGGTAGTGGATGTATGGCGAGCGGGAGTGTGATGAAATTTCTACGGACCGGCCGCAGTAGGGAACTGTGTCAACCAGGACAAGTTGAAGGAACGAGCAGGAATTTGGCGTCATTTTATACCTTAGGAATTCGCAATGGGGTTTCGAGTCGGCTTAGCATCTAAGGAGTAGCCCAGCCGCCTATTTGGGGTCGTTATCACAACTGATATCCCCGGTCTAGCAGAGTTTCCCCGTTGAAAGCCAATCCTGCCAAAGACTACAGCCATCCAGGATATTGGAATAATCAACGGCCAGAGGGAAGATCTCAGAGTGCTTTCTATCCCGGAGGACGGCTGAAATGAGTGAATTAATCAGGGTCATGCAAGCAGTTTGCAGTTGTAGCTCGTTCTAGGCCAGCTTTGATAACGATTAGTTGAACATTGTTCGTTGAGTGGCCTGCAACTTCATAGTAACGCTTCCGGAGCTTTACCTGGGTCCAATATTGGGATACTAGTATTCGCGGCGTTGCCGGCGTTGCCAGACTACCGAGCAACTGAGACGACTGAACAGCTCCAGCATTCGCAGAAGTCGACGGAAAATGTTTGAGGATGCGTAAAATGAGGTGGGACATGAAGTTGCCAGTTCATGTTCCAGAAAGCTGGTGTGGCAGAACGTACGAGGTGGTCGGGTGTTCGGGCCGAGTCGTGTTTGGCCTTGTATTTTTTGGGCCGCATGGAGATGATCTTCGTGATCTCTTTCTTCCCATTGTAACTGTTCCCAACTCGCAGCCCGACCTTCTGCCTCCTCCGATCAGTTATCCCCGCCGGCCAAAACGCGCACATCTGCATCAGGCGGGATCAACCGGGCGAACTGCGAGATGGAGCTGAGAAATTGAAGGGACCCTAGCTGAACAACGAACCCCAACCTCTGGTGAGTTATCCTGTTTGTCATGCCTTTTCCGTAAATCGAGCTTCCTGGCTGGTGGCTGGGTGGAAATTGGTGTGGCGGCATCGACAACGTCCTCACATCGTCGTGGCACTCCCACTTTTTTAGCGCTTTGCTCTCCCACTGATACTCTCGCTGTCAGATCTACTCCGTACTCGGCCAGGCTGGTGCAGTACCTGCGGCCCATCGTAAGCACGTTTTCGTCAACGTTGTCGAGCATAATTAACTCGCCGGATTCCACAGATATGTGTCGGCATGTCTCGTCTCCGTGCTTCTGCTCTGTCCCCGGATGGTGATGAGTATTACTCCGTTCTGCCAGATACGAGTCACATATTTTTGGAGCCTGCTGAATAGTTCGGAGGAATTTGAAAGGAAGATATTTCATCCACGATCATCATCTACGCCTCAGGAATTCCGCGATCTGAAATTTCATCCAGAGGCACCTTCGCAAGATCGCTCGTTTGAATCCGAGATAGTAGCGATTTTCGCGTGAACAACGAGTAGTTTGGCGATACGTACATAGCGAGCTTTGAGGGCCTGCGCTAAAATTTGGTGAGTATCGCAACCCTTTATTGGAATGTAGCTTATCTTGTTCTCCCCTGAGCCCTTTCTTCACTGCAATGCAACTTGAAGGTCCGCCGCGATACGTGCCCCGGCGAATGGTCCAGTCGGCTATCGACAAGGGTACGGCTTGCTTCCACCTTCGATATTACGCAGCTAATCCCCTGCAGCTCTAGACTCGCAGTCGTGTCCTTTCGTCTTGTGGACGGCACGGGTCCGCACTTAGAATCCAGTGAACCTCCCTACCAGTCATCGCGTCGCAGGCCAATCGTTCTCCCACCAGCGGCAAGACCGCTCGCCGCGATATGCGCCGGAACAAATGCATCTCTCGCCTAAGCACGAACAATCTTCGAGGTTCGAGGGTTCTCATTCGTTGCCGGGGAGACATGTACGGCGTAATTCACCCATGTGCACTTCCGTCTTTCCTCTTGCGGACGGAGTGGTTTCAAGCCTGCTAGCGGAGAGGCAGAGCAGCCGGTAAGACGGCTATGTTCTCGTGGCAAGTCTCATTGGGCGCGTTGGCCTAGAATATGCGCATCGGAATATGCGACTTGGAGCCGAGAAGAACCCACGAAATTTGGAACGTGCGATCCAAGAGCGCATAAGTGGCGCCGAATCCTCTTTATACCTCCGTGAGAAAGAAAACCTTGGATGAACCCGTATTCATGCCGCTTTCCGGTCGGGTCGCACCTTCGATACCGAGGTTACCTTGTCCTGCAGTCGGTCCTCAGATATTTCCAGGCTCCCTAGCGTCGACTGAGTGTCTGCTCTTGAGGTACGTCGCCGAGTCGAAGTGTCCCTAAAGACACCATGTAGATGTCTCTGTGTCCATGTGGGCGGTTCCAGGAGTTGCGTATGGTCGTTCTGAGTAGGACGCGTCGTGTGTGTGTGTCCTCCCCACACCAAAAGTAAAGCATTGGTCTTCATTTCCATTCGGCCATGATATAACCCCGCCCACAGAAGAAGAATATATTCAGTTACGTGCAATGACATCATCTCTGCCCTTATATTCTGGCTGCCTTTGCTCCCTCACTGGAATTTTTTTCAATAGCATTTGCTATCTCTTTTCTTCGGCATCCGATGTTCCCAATGTTTTAAATTTGCAAATGCTTGTACTCCAGCCCAGCTCGGCGGTTTATCTCACCGCGATTTCTTTATATCCACCCAGTCCCGAGCCGGACTATCACCGCCGGGTCACCTGCTGGCTGCCATTTTAGCTTTGGGTTCCTGCTGCGCCCACACGGCGACTTCTCTCAGGCCTCGAGGCTTACCCTTGACGATATGCAATCTATGAGCAACGATCTGCGCATCGCACAAGCTTTGGTGTTTTCTCAACTCAAGGACATGAAGCGGATTCACGAAGCCTTCCCTTTCGGAAAGGTGTGCCCAATATCGCTGCATTGAGAGAGATCTAGTCTCATCGTCGTGGTCGCAGGATGCATCCCAAAAGATCTTGAATCGTTTCGATGCGCTTCTTCACACCACGTCTGGGCCAGATGGGGACTTTTCCGGGCGTCCACATCAAATGTGGGTAACTCCATTGTGTTGGCGATTATGGAGGTGATTTTTATTTCAAGAATAATTTATTCGATATTCAACGATGCCTCCGCCGCATACACTGAGTTGGAGCGGATGAGTTCCGTTGCATGGATTGAGAACCATGAGCTCATTAGGCGGCGATTTTTGCAACTGCTTTCCCCAAAGAAGGGCCATCCGTACTCAATGAGCCCCGAGGAGTAAGTGCGCCGGACCTGCGTCCTTGTAAAACTAATATCGTGATAATTAAGGATTCACGCCTGGAGGTACCAGGTGCTGGACTTTTCCAAGGAGTTCATAAAGAACCTAAAGAGGAAGAAACGCGATCCCTCGCAAGTCTACCTCAAGACGACGCAGATCTGCATCGACGTCGTACACGCACTGATCACGGTGAGTTCGATGTACCACCTCGGGTTCGAACTTCTGATGCTCGTCTTAAAGGATCTGCGCGATAATTCGGAACATGCGATGTTTCAAGAGGATTCATTGCTGCTCACGAAGATCTGTCAGCGAGCTGAATTATTTCCCAGCTCCTTTACCTGCAAGGGTACACTCGAATTCCCTGACGATGCCGTGAGCGATGTGGGAGCTTCGGCAACCGTCCGCCGAGGCAGCGTCGACGCCACTGAAGTCGGTGTCAAGAGCTTCAGGCTCTACTTTAGGTCTATGAAGTCCATTAGGAAGGTGGTTTCCCCTTTCTTGTTCATCGCATTTGACCTCTGATCAATATTATGGTGCAGCGATTCATCAGAGAGGCTCTCATTCTGCAGCTGCTCGTGCATCACCCCAACGTTTTGCGTTTCATAAGCATATTGAACGAGCCTTTCAACATCTGCATTATCACACCATGGTATCCGCATGGCCACATTATGCAATATGTTGCGAGAAATCCGGATGCCCAGTTAAAAGAACTGGTAAGACGTCCCAGTCAGTTCTTCGAACCCCAATAACAAATGCTATCAGATGGAACAGGTCGCCGATGGCCTGCACTTTGTCTCGGAGTATGGAATCATCCACGGCGACCTTAAAGGCATAAGTGGCTCAGCGCGCACGGCGGCTTAAATATTGATGACGAAATTAAGGGCAACATTCTAATTGATGAGAATGAAAAAGCGGTCGTGGCAGACTTTGGACTGTCATTTATTCAGGAAAATGACGAAGCGGAGCAAATTTCTCATGTGGCCCCGGATCCTTTTGCAGTCGCAATTATCCGTGCTCAATGTGCAGAAGCTCTCAGAGCCGGGAAACTATCAGGTTAGCATGGATTCTATAATTACTCCACAGCGAAATCATGTTATCTGCGAGACACGCCGCAGTCGATCTCAACACTGGCCGCCACTGTCCTGTCGACGGCATCTTGCAGCGGAGGTGGCACCTATCGATGGATGGCCCCGGAGAGACTCGTCCCCAGTGCATACAATTTACCCACCGCAAAGGCCACCTTGGCAAGCGATGTTTATTCTTTTGCCATGGTTCTTGTCGAGGTAAGATGATTATGGGGCTTTAACGACGAAGGATCTGAAGAGCACACAGGTATTTAGCGGGGAGCCTCCCTGGGGTAAGCATGTCCCGGAGCCTTCCGTAGGCATACAAGTCGTCACTGGCCTCCGACCTGAACGTCCCTCGAATTTACCAGACGGCTTGTGGGATCTCGTCCAGGAATGTTGGGCGCAAATGCCACACGACAGGCCGTCCATATGGGACGTATACAATCGCCTCGCATGCATGCCCTGAAGAAGCGGCGACTGTAGCTATCCACACTTCGTTATTGGGACGTTTGAGGATCACGGTTGGGGCATATGATTACCGCATTTCTTACAAGTCATCTCATGAGATAATACCTCCCGCAAAGGTTTGCTTACGAGTGGTCTGTAACTCCCACCATTGTCATACTTATAGGCTATGACTTTTGTCGTCAGGCCGGAGGTCAATGCAATGAGGAGAAGACATCACTGCCCCCTTGCCTTCGATCAATTGCTCCTTACTAGAGTCCTCAGAACATATTTTCCTCTGTAATTGGTGACGTCCTATGTACTCTGTCCCCAGACGCCCATATTCACTTTGGTCCAGTGTATTCACCGCCTCAAGGATCACGGCTTCTGAGCTTGACCTGTATTAACCGTTCTTTATGGCATAAGCCTGTTTGGTTTATTTTCATCGAGATTATCCCCTTCTCTCTTTCTCCTTCTTCCTGCTGTTTTCTCAGCGTCAAATGACCAACGCGCAGACTCAATGAGCTCCAACGCCACCGCCTCTGCATGCCTTGATGCTGCATTTTATTCCTATACAGTCTTGAGTCAGTTTGTTCCCACTGGATCTAAGCGAGGTACGAGCTTCATCTGTTGAAGCGTCTGTCTAGGAGAGACTACACTGGATCCGCCATTGCCGAGGTGCCGTAACCTGGCGACTCACCGCAAGCTGTGCGAACAACACGAATTGGGCCAGTGGAGGTAAGGACGCAAGGCGCGTGGGTGCACAGCTCTGTAATAAACCCTCAGACGACACGTTGGCCGCCATAGGTGATGCCGCAGCCACGTATGCTTTTGAAACGCATAAAAGACATGCATCCCAAACTTATTTCTGCATCGCCTGCTTCCTCACTCCGCTCTCACTTATAAATACCGTGTCCCTGCTCTGTTTGCTCAAATGCACCTATGTCCTGTTTTAGCCTCGTGTTGCATGCAAAACCTACCCAATTTCGCATACCTGGCTGTATTCAACTGCAAAATTCCATCCTTTTTTTGGTTCTTTGTAGGATCACTTGCTAGATTCTCTCTCCAAACTATGACTCTGGGTTTAGGTTCCAAAATATTGTTCATGAATAGGTCTTCGAACCACATCCCTTTACTTGCTTTGCACTTTGCCGTAATTATATACTCGATTTGAATACGACAATGGCATCACACTATTTGCGGAGGCGCATCTTGTTTTATGCTATAATTATGTGCACTGCCAGGCTTCCTCACATCGCCATCGTGTCCAAAATTAAATCTCGAACTCCGCTCGTGGTTGGTTTAGATTGGGTGGGGAACGAATTCTTTAAACCAAGGGAACCACAAGTACCGCAACAGCCGCATCCTCTGCGCATTCTGGGTTTACTCAACCACAGACGGCGCCAACGTGAGCTCGACGTTCTGTATCCTTGAGGGGTACGCCTGGTATAATTATCTTCCCTTAATGCTTCTCGGCGCATTCACCCTCGTCGTCACTTTCCGCTTCATATGAGCGGCCTAGAATCCAACCTGTACATGCATTTTCATTGACTCTGAATCTGATGTATCAACTAGACACTCGCTTTTGAAATTTGTATCTGCATTTCCTTTGGGTTTCTAGTTCAATAATCAACTCATTCACTTCTCTGCGCTGCCAAAAAATTGGTATCAAAAACCTCATTAGCGTGTGTATGCCCCAGTCTATTTCAGTGGCAGATTTGATCTTCAAGGTCTGGTTTGTATTTCCAAACATCGCAGTGAGTTTGTGACTCTCTTGCGTCCAGGTCTTTTTATTATTATCTATTGTGGCAAGCACTGGTTGAACATTTTGAGTTTTTCAGTAAAAAAATTGGTGGAAGACTTGAATTTTTTTTCACCTATTTTTTCAGCAAAAAAACAGGTGAAAAATGTAAAAGTACTTTTACATTTTCCACCTCATTTTTGTTTCAAGTCAAAAAAATGTGAAAATGTTTTACATTTTTCACCTGTTTTTTCACTGGAAAAATATGTGAAAAAAATTCAAATCTTTCACCAATTTTTTCATTGAAAAATTTGAAATGTTCAACCAGTGAAGATATTTTAGCTTCTTCATGAAGACTTTCAACTAAGCGCCATCCACTGCTGAACTGCTAGTGTATCTGAACCACGATAGGGGATATTCTTATCGTCGGAAATTACGGCGCGCATGGGAATGCATGCAAAAAGCTTTCAAATCTATTAGTGCCACCCGGCCTAACTGGCATCTACGTATGTCCAGTGAAATTAGACGTGCGAAGTCAGCTTTGGTCATATCGACTCGAAATCCAGATCGCGTCAGCAGCGGTCAGCTCATCTCGCTGGATACTTAGTTGATATACCTGAGGAGAACAAAATACGTGCACTACCGCAGCGGTACTTGAGCACCTGTCAGCTAGCATTGAACACGTCGTTCACCACGTCGTTCCTGTCGGTCTTGTCAAGACGATGGAGCGCCGTGAAATGGGGATAGCTCGAGGTATTTATATTTGCTTTGTCCTCATACCGCATCTTTAGGTTGCCCGCCTACCCCACTCACTTACACCATGCGTTTGAATCTCAAAGCATCAGTCCTCAGCTGCGCTCTGCTCTCCTTTTTGGGTAGCGCCAACGCATCCCCACTGGAGTCAAGCCTCGAAAAACGCCTTACTCCCTGCAGCAACGTCGGAATCTGCTCCGGCCCAGGCAGCACAATCACATGCAGCCGTAACCTTAACCCAAAGACACCCTGGTGTATTTGCAACTGCGTTGCGTCGAAGAACTGTTTCCCGTTGATTGCGGATGGGGTGAGTTTCTTGTTGGTTGACGCGCACTCGACGCTGAAGAAGTTTCTATCCTTGTAGTGGTGCTTTAGCTGAGGAGGATAGGTGCTCCATCATTTTTCGGCGTGAAGCAGCGGGGAAAACACATCTTTCATTTATGTCGCAGATTTACGCAGTTGAATCTACAATCATACTTTTAGAGGTGATTGCCCTTGAATAAATTTCTAACTCCCATGTAGAAAAAAAACCCGTATACTCTGGATATGTGGAGCATTTTCTCAACCTCAGTCTTCATTTTCATTCACCCAAACTTCAATTTATTAAAATAAATCACGCAGTGATTAAATTAGGGTGGCGAATATTTGTTGCCCTAAAAAACTACAATCTTATGATGGCTATTTTCATTTCATTAATCTACGCCTGGGCGCTAAAAAACATTTTCTCATCCGAGTTTGTATGTGTTGACGCACTACCAACACGTCGGGATCAAAACGTGACCTGTCTCCAACCTCAATCTCCGACTCCTCCGACTCCGATGCATACCATGCTTCCCGCCTCAACGAAGAGGCAAGAGCGCAGCCCTTCTTAGTTTTCTCCTATCTCACTGGGACCAGGGCGGGAAGCGCTTTAAAAGCGGAGACTATCGCGGCGCTGCTGTACAATACCGACTCGCTACATCCGCGAACGACAGTGTCTCGGCTTACTTCTCGAACCTCGCTGCTGCTTATCTTAAGCTCGAATATTAAGTTCTCCTTCTCCATATCAACGCCATCCTCATCAACCTTTGATGATTAGCTACGACGAAGCTCACGCTGCCGCGAATCGGGCCCTGGTGCTTGAGCCCAGGGCGCCCAAAGCGCGATATCGTCGGGCGATCGCCCGAAAACATTTGAAACTGTTTCCCGAGGCCCTCGTTGATGTCTCCAGTGTGCTCACGACCGACCCCGACAATCGCGATGCAAAGGTGGTGTTTTCGCTTCTTGTGGAAATGCACAAGGAGGATGGCCGAAGGCCACTTGTGCCCGATGCCATTATTGCTGCAGATCTCCCTCATGCATATGGATCTTCCGCCAATCCTCCACGAGCTAACATTCGCGATCTGCACCAGTTGAATCGCCCTTTCTTCCGCAACGCAATGATGTCTCCAACGCACACCAACCCAGTCACAGGCTTATGCCACAACTGTAAGGTTACGATGGATCGCCGAGATCTGAAGACTTGCCAGAAGGTGAGTATGTTATTTCTAGTGCGCACGTCGGATTCATATCGCCAACAGTGCCGCCGCGTAAACTACTGCAGCGTGCAATGTCAGAAGATTGAGTGGTAAATACACTTCCGTCTCTACACACATCTCATCTGAATATTTCAGGCCCGAGCACAAACTACTGTGTGCTAAGGCTATAGATGAGAAATGACAATTCGCCTCGGGCGGCGTCTCGCCGACCACCAGTACTTTGTATTCCATCTCATCCTCTATGCTCTCCGGTCCCTGGGCTTTCCCCGCCTTCCGATGGTGAAACACGACTTTGTGCTAATGGTAATCGTCGACGCGGTCTCCGTGTCCTCCACGCCCGCTTCCAAGATGCGAACCACCATCAAGAACATCGTCGCAGTCCCCCTCTGCATCGTCCTGGAGGAGGTAATCGATTCCCATACGGCGCTACTCCCCACAATGACCCCTGATGTCCCCGTCCACGGCCTTTGGGTCGCCACGACTGGTATATATCCCGAGGGCGAATCCTGCCGTTTCCGCATGAATTTGCTACCCGGCCCAGCATACCTTGTATCGGAAATCGGGCTAGCACATTTCTCGCTTGACTTATACAGCCATTCTTATGGCGTCCGTCGTCGAGTAACTGCGGAGTTGGACTTTCTCTTCGAGTGGGTTTTCCTTCGTGTGTAATGATGTGCTGCTGTTGAGCGTGCCCATTTTTTCTAGGAGTATGAACGACGAGCTTCGGCTCGATGTGGATAATCACTACCAGATGCAGGGCTAAACTTCTCCACTCATATATTAACATGCAACCCGGTTTTTTAACGATCTTATTTAGTATGATCCTGAATGCATATTTCACTGGTGAAATTTGACCCCTGGTCCCCGATTCCCGTGAATGCGATATGAACTCGAATGTTTTTCATTTCATCCGCGAGCAAGGATTAAAAGTCTCTGGAACGCAAGGCTTCAATCCTCATACCCAATGTTTCCAGCCCCGTGAACCTCTAACATCTATATTTTTTCACTGCTGGCGCGCCGTTCTCATGAAATAGGAATTCAGTCTCGTCAGCCTTCAATTTGTTCATGTTGCCCAGATCCCATCAGCGCGCTGGGTCCCGTGACTAATCTTCTTTCAAATGTCTGATGTCACTCATCGCTCCCTGGAAATCTTCGTACGACTCAGCTGGAAGCGTGACTCGGGTATATTGGCGTCCACCGTGAACCTCCGAGCCACAGCGTCGCTACAGCGCCTCTGGCTCTTCGAATTCCAGCCTTGCCGACTCGTTTATGCTTAGCCCTCGCACTAATAGGTCACTATTCCTGGACCCACTTCACCGTGGAAAGGTATAGACTTTCCTGGAAAGCTATTGAACGTCATAGAATCTCATCGAATGTCGGGGTACATTCGCTTGACAGATGTATAAATGTTGACGCAACCGCTGTGGCCACCTCTATTCTTACCTCTCTTGACCACCCACCATGCCCGCCTCCAAAGCTATTGGAATCGATCTGGGAACAACCTACTCGTAAATATTTTCCTGCCTTCAGTACTCCGTCGAAACACTACATCTCTGCCTCAGATGTGTCGGGGTCTGGCAAAACGACCGCGTGGAGATCATCGCCAATGACCAGGGAAACCGAACGACGCCATCCTATGTCTCTTTCTCGGACAACGAGCGGCTTATTGGCGACGCCGCAAAGAATCAAGTTGCCATGAATCCCTCTAACACGTACGTCTTGCTCTCTGCCCCGAATCGTCATCACTTGTCTTAGCGGTTTCTTTTGCAGGGTTTTCGACGCCAAGCGACTCATCGGCCGTAAATTCGACGACGTGGAGGTCCAGTCGGATATCAAGCACTTCCCATTCACCGTTTTCAACAAGGGCGGCAAGCCATACATCCGGGTCGAATACCGCGGGGAGAGCAAGGAATTCGTGCGTCCTCTTCATTCTAATTCTATCTCAAATTCCATCTTATGTCTGACCTTCTTGTATAGTCGCCAGAGGAGATCTCCGCGATGGTCCTTCTCAAGATGAAGGAGACCGCCGAAGCCTATCTCGGTGTCACCACTAACAATGCTGTGGTTACCGTACCTGCCTATTTCAACGACTCGCAGCGCCAAGCGACAAAGGACGCCGGAACTATTGCGGCCCTCAACGTCCTCCGAATCATCAATGAACCTACTGCGGCCGCCATTGCGTACGGACTCGACAGGCAGTCTACTGGAGAGCGTAACGTGCTCATCTTCGACCTCGGTGGGGGAACGTTCGATGTCTCACTCTTGAGCATCGAGGGTGGGATCTTCGAGGTCAAGGCCACCGCTGGGGACACTCACCTTGGCGGGGAGGACTTCGACAATCGGCTGGTGAACCATTTCATTCAGGAATTTAAACGGAAGTACAAGAAAGGTGCATAACATGTTCCGCGTTGATATTAGTCACTCATTGGGCGGCAGATCTCTCGACAAATATGCGCGCTGTGCGCCGCCTTCGCACTGCATGTGAACGCGCCAAGCGCACCTTGTCCTCCGCGACGCAAACCACCCTCGAGATCGACTCTCTCTTCGAAGGCCTCGACTTCTACACCTCCCTTACTCGTGCGCGTTTCGAGGAGCTCTGCGGTGATTTATTCCGCGGGACACTGGAGCCAGTCGAGAAGGTTCTCCGAGACTCCAAGATCGACAAGAGTGAGGTCCACGAGATCGTTTTAGTTGGTGGCTCCACTCGTATCCCCCGTATTGTAAAGCTGGTCTCGGATTTATTCAATGGGAAGGATCCCAACAAGAGCATCAACCCTGACGAGGCTGTCGCGTACGGCGCCGCTGTCCAGGCCGCAATTCTCTCCGGCGACACGTCTGAGAAGACGCAAGATCTCCTCCTCATCGACATTGCTCCACTTTCGCTCGGAATCGAGACCGCTGGTGGGATAATGACTCCTCTGGTGCGTTTAATACATTTTGTCTAACCTTACGTCTCTGAGTCTTCCCCAGATCAAGCGCGGCACCACCGTCCCGACCAAAAAGGCCGAGACATTCTCCACCTACAGCGACAATCAACCAGGTGTGCTGATCCAGGTCTACGAAGGCGAGCGCGCGCGCACGAAGGACAACAACATCCTCGGCAAGTTCGAGCTCTCGGGCATCCCGCCTGCGCCGCGCGGCATCCCGCAAATCGAGGTCACATTCGACATGGACGCGAACGGTATTTTGAACGTGTCGGCGGCGGACAAGAGCACCGGCAAGACGAACCGAATTACGATCACGAACGACAAGGGCCGGCTGTCGCAGGACGAGATCAACCGCATGGTTTCGGAGGCGGAGAGGTACAAGGGTACGTCGATATTCCATCAATGCGCTCGTGTTTTGTACTAAATATGTATTACTTCACAGCTGAGGACGAGGCCGTCGCTGCTCGTATCCAGACCAAGAACGGCTTGGAGTCCTATGCGTACAACCTGCGCAATACGCTGAACGACAGCAATGTCGCCGGCAAGCTTGACGCTGCCGACAAGACCCGCCTCGAGTCCGCAGTCGATGAGACCATCAAGTGGTTGGATGCGTCGCAGGAGGCCTCGAAGGAGGAGTACGAAGACAAGCAGAAGGAGCTGGAAGCGACGGCCAAGTACGTTTACTTCACTCCATTTCTTTCGGCGCGGTACTTATTTGATTTTTTCTTTAGTCCCATCATGCAGAAACTGTATTCTGCGGGCGGTGCGCCACCCCCAGGTGCTGAGCCGAGCGCTGCAGGAGAAGGGCCTAGCGTCGAGGAGGTCGACTGATATGAGTTTGTTTATTCAGCACAAAATTGTACATCTACGACAACACGCCTGTACACTACCATCTGTCTGTAAAATCCATTTCTACTTGCAACTCACATTCGTCTCGCTGGCACCAAATCGTGAATAAATATATCCCCGCATCTCCTTGGGATTACTGTTAATTATCTGTACTCCGCTCCCGCACAGGTCTTGGATAGCCTCTTCTTTAATTTATTCTTGTATGTATCGCCAGAGAAGTCTGAGAAAGGTATTCAATTTATAAGGAAAATCCAACATTTAAAGCGAACAAATTCGATTTCACCTCAATGTCGGATGGGAACAAGGACGTATGAGGGTCCAAATGCACTTTTATTCATCCGATACATATATAGCACTTTTTGACATTTCCGACACATATATTGCTCAAATAAAGGTTTTTCGACACTTATACAAGGTTTAAAGTGTTGAATGTATGTGTCGGAAAAAGTGAGGTTTTCCGACACATACATTCAACACATTTGAGTGTCCGACACATATTTAGGTCAACTTTTGTTTCCCGACACATACTTACGACATTTTCAGATTTCCGACATATATATTGTCAATTTTTTTTTCAGCATATATACATTCCATTAGCTTCCCCCACCTATCGTCGCTTTTTTGCTTAGCTGGCGCTGACTGGTTCAGTTCAACTGAACTGAACTGGTTTGACAGATTTGGCTGTATTTGGCACCCAGCCGAGGTCCAAACACAACCACCCGACGGCTTGCGTTGCGCCATCCTGCCACCACACATTGGGCGAAGCCACGAAACCCCGGAGTGAGCTCAAGTATGCTCTGCAATATTTATAAAAATATCAGTGAAGCCGGGAAATATTTTATTGCAGCCGGCCTGAACTTCGAAGGATTGAAAGTTGAAAGGCCAGCTTCCAGCAGAAATGTGTGTTGCTTTTTTCCTGTCTCTTATTTATTGTAACTTAAGCTGCTGCTTGAGTGAGATCCCTGGCGGTTGTTTTGTTGTCGGATCATGATCTAGTCTTCAACTTCATCTGGTAACCAAAAAAAAATTCCCCGGCTTCACTAATATTTTTCTAAACATCGCAGAGCATACTTAAGCTCAGTCCGGGGTTTCGTGGCTTCACCCGATACGTGGTGGCAGGATGGCGCAACACAAGCCGTCGGGTGGTTGTGTTTGGACCTCAGATGGGTGCCAAATACAGCCAAATCTGTCAAACCGGTTCAGTTCAGTTGAACTGAACCAGTCAGCACCAGCTAAGCAAAAAAGCGACGATAGGTGGGGGAAGCTAATGGAATGCATATATGCTGAAAAAAAAATTTGACCAATATATATGTGTCGGAAATCTGAAAATGTCGTAAGTATGTGTCGGGAAACAAAAGTTGACCTAAATATGTGTCGGAAACTCAAATGTTTTGAATGTATGTGTCGGAAAACCTCACTTTTTCCGACACATACATTCAACACTTTGAGCCTTGTATAAGTGTCGGAAAACCCTTATTTGAGCAATATATGTGTCGGAAATGTCAAAAAGTGCTATATATGTGTTGGATGAATAAAAGTGCATCTGGACCCTCATAAGGACGCTGAGACCTTGACAGACAGGAAAGTTGACGGAAAGCTGCAAGCAAGTTTGTCCCGAATTCAAACACCGGGCATCTGAAGCTAACCTTGAGAGTTCTGAACATCAACAAAGTTATCGTCTCCAAATGCGAACGTAGATATCCAGGTTTGATATGTAAAATGGGGCAAGGAACTGCGAGGCTGAGTAACATAATTATGACATGATAATATTGCCACGTATGACACTGCCTGCTGCGGCCAGTGGCCGCAGCAGTTTTCTGCGGCGCAGTCTTTGGACCGGAGTTTGAGTCTTACCGGTGCCTGCCAGACATCCATATACGGGAGAACTTGCGGTTTCCCCACATCCGCGCTATATCAGGGTAGCGGTCGAAAGATCGGTGTAAGAAAGCGGAATAAGTGCGTGGACTGTCGTCGTACTACACATGCTTTGGGAGATTCAGTGTCGTCAGTAAATTCATCGACGATACCAGCTATGAGCTCGGGGGGTAGGTCGCAAAGCATTTTCGCACCCCTTCAAAAAGTGACAGCTCCTCTCAAATTCGATCACACAGTGCCAGAAAAATGTAGGAAATTTCAAATATTGGGCGCGAACATATTACTACACTTGATATGCTCAAATATTTTGTCCTCACCAGCGTGCGGTAGTCTGAAGCTTGAGAATCCGCCGGAACATAATTGAAGATATTTGTGTCTGTTTGGATATCATCATATCAGCCTTTGCCTTTGCGTCGGCCCGAACCCGGCCGCATATCTTCTCGAAACCGCCATCTTCCCCACCCGAGATGTCGAGACCCTGGTCCGTGCATCTGGCTTTGGCCTCAGTTGTGTTGGTTTTCCTCGTGAACTGGAACTTGCTGACTATACGCCCTACACCCAACCGCCTCGAGGTTCCGTCGCAGTGTCTAGCTTTACACACGTCTTTGGACCCATCTGCGGAGTTTATCGCCTCGCGCACAGCAGTGGGGTCTGACCGCTTTGTGAAAGGAACCCCTCCGACACTTATTCGAAATGCTAAAATTCTGACTGGGGCAAGAAATGGAACAGAAGTCGTGTATCTTGGAGACCTGCTGCTCGACAAAGGCGTCATTCAGGCCGTGGGGTACATTCCAGCTCGGTTGACGGCGCTCGAAAACTTGGTCATCGTCGATGCTGGTGGAAAGTGGATCTCTCCCGGAATTGTTGACGCGCATTCGCACCTTGGGGTTGACTCTGCGCCTGAGTTGCAAGGCAAGCTTTCGTTGTTTCTGAATCTCTAAATCTCATCCGCAGCGCGTCAGGCGCATCTGATGGGAACTCCATTCGAGCTCCCATACTTCCATGGCTTCGTAGTGTGGATGGTTTGAATACCCATGACGCCGCATACGAGCTTGCAATCGCTGGGGGAGTCACCACTGCTCAGATCCTACCCGGAAGCGCTAATAATATTGGTTGGTCCTTATGTTTCTTCGTTTATGAATACCTTAATTATTTTGTCTCAGGCGGACAAGGCTTCCTCATAAAACCTCGCCCTACATCGGAACGTTCAACCTCCGCTATGCTCCTCGAGCCTCCGCTCAATTTATTCCTAAATAATACTGACGCCCGCCCCAAATGGCGCCACATGAAGTGTGCTTCCTCTTAAATTAGCCCCAGCTTTTTTATTTTACTCCTCTAGACACGCTTGTGGCGAAAATCCTGATCGCCTCTACCGTCAGACAAGGATGGACGCGGCGTGGAATTTTCGCCAGGCATATAACGAAGCCCTGAAAATCAAGACTGCCCAAGATGAATTCTGCGCCGCTGCGGCTCGAGGGGCTTGGGATGGTCAAAGTAAGTTCCCCGCGAGCCTACAGTGGGAGTCGCTGGTAGATGTCCTTCGGGGACGTGTCAAGGTACGCACTACGTGATTAGAAAAATCTGACTCATCCAGTTTTAGCTTTCGGTGCATTGTTACGAGGTACGGAAGATCCACAGATCTTCTAATCCAGCTTTGATAATTCATATACTATAGGCCGTCGATTTGGACGCACTTATACGTGTACGTCTTTTTTATACTCGAGCTGCTAAACAATTATTTTGCTCATCGCTTACCCCGCAGCTCTCCAATGAATTTAAATTTCCAGTCGCGTCAATCCACCACGCTGGCGAGACCTATCTCGTCCCAAATTTATTGAAGAAAGCCTGGGTATGTGTTTCATACCTTCGCCGAAAAATTGGCGAACATTAATTGTGTTCTTAAGGGTGGAGTGCCTGCAATCGCCTTGTTTGCCTCAAACTTTAGGTTTGCTTGCTGTCCATTGGTTCGTGATTTTATCCTCACCATGTGCGTGTAGGAAAAAGCGCGAGGCATATCGAGGTTCGGAGTTTGCTCCTAGGATTCTCGCAGACAACGGTCTTCCCGTGATTATGAAGGTCCGCAGCCCTCGGCCCTAACACTATAGGCTTCTTATATAATACTCCAGTCCGACCACCCTGTACTCAATTCGAGGCACTTGGTCTATGAAGCACAGCAAGCACACTATTATAGTCTGAACCCGGCGCTTGCCTTGGCTTCCGTCACCTCGACCCCGGCGAATGCCCTGGGCGTGGGATGGCGTGTCGGGACTCTGGCGGAAGGTCCGTCTTTAAATTAACTGACCCACCAGTCGCTAAATGTTTTGTAGGATACGACGCAGGCAATAACTCCAACTTTCTACTGCCAATGCCTACTGACAATTTAATCACTGGGTAGATCTCGTCATCTGGGATTCCCATCCCCTCGCCCTCGGCGCGACGCCTGTTCAAGTCTACATTGACGGCATTCCGCAGCTCAAGAACCCATCGGTTTCTGAAAAGCCCGATGCGTTCCAGCACGTTCCCACTGCGCCGAACTGGGAAAAGGAGATCAAAGCGGTTGTCGAATATGAAGGTCTTCCTCCTCTTGAAGGAGAGACTACAAGCGGTGCGGTCCAGTTCGTCAACGTACGCGGAGTTTGGGGGCGCGAGGGCGCACAAGTGAAAGAGATCTACTCCGGTACCTCCACTTCGAACGGCACTGTGCTAGTTGAAGCCGGCAAAATCCAATGCTTCGCGCTTTCAGCGAATGCAGACAGCCAGTGCGCATTTGCGGCAGCCGCGGCGAACGCAAAAGTCGTGGATCTTCTGGGCGGGTTTCTCGCGCCGGGTCTCACTACGTTCGGCTCCGACCTAGGGTTGAGCGAGATCATGCTGGAGTCGTCGACCACGGATGGGCCTGTCTTCGACCCGCTCACGATGCAAGTCCCGAACATCCTTGCCAACTCCATTATCCGTGCTGTCGATGGATTGCAGTTTGGTGGGAGAAATACTCTGTGCGTGCCTCTGCCTGAAATAAATCCATTCATTTCCTGTATCTAACACAAGGTAGATACGCCAACCGATTTGGTGTCACGACGGCGGTTGTGGCCCCCATGGGCCGCGGGTTTCTCCGCGGCGTCGGCGTCGCCTTCAATACCGGCTCTCGTAACGCGATGGCGAAGGGCGCCATTGTTCAAGCAGAAACTGCCCTCCACGTCGCAGTTAATTCCATGATTCAGGCTAGCGTAAGCACCCAGATCGCAGCGTTGCGCAATTCCTTGTTCTCGGAGGGTGACTCTGGTGGCCCGTGGGGCCGCGTGAGGAATGTGAGCAATATTTCTTCACGGCCATCGAGTCCACTTACTCATTGCTTCTAGGGCGAAATCCCACTAGTGATATACGTAGACAACGCGGATATTATGGCCACCCTCCTGAAACTGAAGGCTGAACACGCATCGGTAAAGGGAGAAAATATCCGCATGACGTTCGCAGGCGCGACCGAGGCTCATCTCCTTGCTCCAGAGATAGGGGCTGCGGACGTCAGTGTGATTCTATCACCATCTAGACCATACCCAGAGTCGTGGGATCGCCGCAGAATGTGCGCTCTTCATCTATCCCTCTTGTGTCGCCGTTGACGTCCACTTTTCAGCATACCCGGGCCACCGCTGTCTTCCAAGACGTCGGTGACGACTCTCCTGGAGCACGGCGTCAACGTCGCTCTCGGGGTCAAGTCAGATTACGACGTTCGCAATGCGAGGTTTGAGATCGGCTGGGTAGGCATTTTTTTCTCTCTCATTCATTCGGAGGACAACATTGAAGTTTGTTACCTCAGGCTGCGTTGGATTCGGCGGGGATAATCGACCAGGCCACGGCGATTGCGCTCTCGACCACGAACCTGGAAAAGGCTTTGGGACTGAACCGGGACGGACTTGTTGAAGAACTCGTCGCCTATTATGGAGGGGGAATACTCGACCTGGAAAGCAAGGTCATCGGAGTCGTTTCTGCGACACGGGAGATTGTCGAATTATTCTAGTTTTTACTTGTGGATGTCAAATGGAACTATACCTACGTTTTAGGTTTGATCCGCTCAACTTCCGCGGCGAATGTCTCAGTTACGTGCGGAGCTCAGGGGCACTGTTCTCTTTTCCACTCACCACCGTCGATATGCCGCTCCTCCAGAGGTTACTTTCGTTCTCGGCGGATGGATGAGTCGCGGGTGCACGAAACACCGAGTGAATTTTTTTACACTGTCTAGGCACTGGGCATACATGCCAGTCTGATACTTCAAGGTGTCCTTTTCGCGCAGTTCGCGACGTACTGGTCGCGCCGCCAGCCGGATCCCACGTCACCCAAATTGTTATTTGCCGCCTCATCTTTGCGACTACCCTCATGAAGTGTAAGCCTTAGGAAGTGATGGAATCAGAACTCGCGCTGTAGCATGGATATAAAACATCCAGCATTTTGCGATCCTGGGCGGAGACCACGTTTTCCACGAGTAGGACAGTGAAGATAAATCCGATACTCGTCACGCTTATTGCGTTCTATGTGCAGATGCTATTCTTTTGCATGCGTCTTCGGGTAGGGGAACCTGTCAGCTGCTATTGTGCAGACTTCTAATTACCCTGCAGGAACTGTCACGGAATATCTATCTGACGATTTGTGTTGCTGTACCTCTTGTACTCGCCCTGATAGCCATAGCCTCCTTTGTAAAGGCGGCTATTACAACGGGCAAAGTGGTAGGGCAGCCACTGGTGAACTGGCATAAGTGGCCCGCGCTTTCTGCATTCCCCCACTCACCTGTGACAATTTTGGTTTTAACAAGTGGCCATCAATCTCTCTGCAACCGTTGCAGGGGACGTAATACTACTTTGCTTGAACACCATATACTTTTTGTTGGTGCATGGGATCGAGAATAGGGTGTTTCAAATAAGGATTTTCGACCCCAACTTGAGCCCCAACTTCGACCCCAACTTGACCCCAACTTCACTCAAGTTGGGGCTCAAGTTGGGACGTCTATTGTGAATCACCTGGGCAGATAATATCATAGAATAAATTTCTGGCCCGACTTTACATATTGTAGTATTAGTAGCGTAATAATTATTTTAATCATTTTTGGTCTCTTCCACGTCGTTCACTTGGAACCTGTTTGCGATGCCCACCATCTCCGACCGTCAGGCGTTGCTCCAAGCAGTCATGAACCGCGCGGACACAGATATGGACGACTACCTGGCGGAACAACGGCTGGCTGAGTCAGAGTCCGACGACGACATGGACAATTCGTCGGCTTCTGACGGCTCTTCATCTGGAACCTCCTCCACCTCCTCCTCTTCCTCCTCTTCCAGCTCTGAGTCTGATTCCTCGTCGAGCTCTGGATCCGACTCAGCCATGTCACTTCATGCGGAGATCTCCGATGATGACGACGACGACGTCTATGCTGCGCGGATGAGCGCTGACGGCGAGCTCCTCTACACCATCTCACAAACTCGGGTTCTACATCCACACAAAGTTGCCAAGGCCTCCCAGCTCCACCTTGTACTCGTTGAATTCAAGCACGACGATCCCAAGAGGTTCATGTTCGTGTATCACCGGAGACATTCGACGAGCTCGTCTTGAAGATTGCGCCTCATCCAATTTTCCTCAACAATTCAAACCGGCCGCAAACACCAGTCGCCATTCAGTTTTGCATTGCGCTCTACCGGTTCGGGCACGACGGAAATGCTGCCTCTGTAGAAGCCATAGCGCAGTGGGCTGGCGTCAGTGCTGGCCTCGTCGTCAAGTGCACCCAGCGCATCATCGTCGCATTCTTAAGCTTGCACGATTCTGTCATCCGCTGGCCAACGGAAGAGGAGAAAGCTGAGGCGAAGGCCTGGGTCGAAGCCGCTTCATGCGAGGAGTGGGCAGGGGGTTTCTGCATGGTGGACGGCACATTGGTGCCATTGTTTGAGAAGCCCGGACACCATGGTGAGGCATACTTCGACCGCAAGAGCAATTATTCTCTGAATGTGCAGGTGCGCGACTAATTCTATTGCACTCATCGCAACTAATCTACTTTTAGTTAATAACACTTCCTAATTTGCGCGTTATTGACTATGTCGTAGGGCATTGTGGAAGTGCGCACGACTCCACTGTCTTTTGTGATTCCCGGACGTACCAAGAACACAACACGCTATTTGAGAAAGATCAAGAATGGATCTGGGCGGACTCGGCATACGGACTCGACTGGTGGTGTGTGACGCCTTACAAGAAACCAGCGTCGATGCTGCCCAATAACAAGACATTCAACTACCATCTATCAAGGGTGTGTATTTCTCTTTATCCGTGCCCTGCAATCTCATGGCTTGTGCTGTCAGGTGCGTGTCAAATCAGAGCATGCGATGGGCTACATCAAAGGCCGCTTTTCTTCTTTGCGAGGGCTTCGTCAGCAAATTGACAACAGTGTCGACCACGAACGGGCCTTGGCATGGGTGAAGACCTGCATTGTTATTCACACACTGGTCGGCTTTCTCGAAGCAGGACGGGAGGACCCAGACTTTATGTGGGAATTGGTGGAAGCGGGATTGGCGAATCCACAGCCTATAACCGAGGTGCGAGAGATGGTGGAGTCATCGAGGAGGAGGAAGACACGCGGCCAGAGGAAGCGCACAGAGCTGAAGGCGCAATTATTTAGCAGTGGTGTCGCAGAAGAGAGATAATACTGATTAGTCATCATGTCATCATTGGCAGACAGTTCCTTAAGTATACCACGCGAATGATGTCATAACTTTGTGCGACTCAGAAAATAGAGAGACTAGATGCAGTTTTCCATTCCGGAACCAGATGTACTTAATCCACTACAAAAATCTACTTAGAGTTACTGGAGTATGCCTTTGGTATGCCTACGTCTTGGCCCCATTGTGTGAAGGTGGCCCTGAGGAGGACCAGCCTGTGCCGCTGTTAAACCCTGGTGGACCCCAGCTCATGCCTTCCAGCGAGGACTCACCCAGTGGCATCATCATTGCTTGAAGGTCTTCGGCTGATAATCCTTCAAGATCATATGGATCCACCTCCTCCGATGCTCCTGTATCGGGCTCCCTACGGAAGTATGGGACGCCGCTGGCGGCAGGCGAGTCAAGCTGGGTGAAGTCGGGTTGTGGGAACGAAGATCCGGACGCATGGGGAGGGTGGGGAACCAGCCTCACGGAAGCGGGAGATGGTGCGTTACGTCGGTGGGGTGCTGGGGACGGATTTAGGCCATGGGTGGTACGTCGACGTGGGGACATGGATGTAACACGTCGATTGAGGCGGAGGCGCTCATTCTCGAGTCGCAAGAGCTTGAGGTCGTACCGCAACCTCTTGACCTTGATGCGCTCCATCTCCTCCTTGTGCTGCATCTCGCGCTTCTGGGACAGCCGCTGCGATTCGGCCTCTCGGAGGTCGTTCATACGATCGATTGCATTGACAGGCTTCTTCTTCGGCGCAGATGATGTGGAAGACGCAGAACTGTTTGCCCTGGCTAGGCCCAAGTCACGACCACCCGCTGGTGCCTTGGCCTTGCCTTTAACGCTCTGGGTGGCGGCGACAGCTGTCTTGGATCTACGCTTCGGTGCCGCAGCGGCAGGAAGTGCAAGCGGAGCTATCACTGCTGCCAGTGCTCGAGGTGGCGTAGTATCCGGAGACAGTGATTTCAGCCTGTCGCCATCCTGCCAAACATATCGTCAAGACACTGAGAAGATGGAGAGTGTTTTCATTACCTCGGCATCATCGTCCTCATCCTCCTCAGTCGGAGAGGAAGAACTAGACTTGTAGTCAGCACCATCATCATTGTCGCGGCGGGCTCTCGACGCCACCGACAGGCCATCATCTTCGTCTTCTTCTTCTTCAGCCTCGACGTCGCTAGTTCTATCTGCCTTCCCATCGAACAGTGCCGCAGCATCACCTGCATGGTCCGTACCGGGTGCCGAGGACTGGACACCGACTTGTGCAGTAGGCCATTGCTTCACATGGCAAATACGAGTCCGTCTAGGGAGTCCTCGATATACAGCTTGATAAATGGAAGAATATGAAACTAATGGATACCAACACTGGCACAGCCTAGACCCTAGGCACTCGATTTCACATGTGCAGCCTTTTGAATATGCCGGAGTATTCTCAAGCCGCAGTAGCTTCGGTATTATCAATGCACAATGTAAGACTACACAGTAGTGGGGTATCCGACAAAGAACAGCATGGCAGTCGCAAAAAAACCATATTTCTTTTATTTTAAAGAAACCAACAAAGAACACGGAGGCTTGTTGAACTTCCAGTGAGCTTTCGAAATTACTTTAAATCACGGGCAGAAGAAGTTGACCTTTATAGGAGACAGGTGGCTCCTGCCCACCCTTCGCTCGGTCGCCGCTTTGCGTCGACCAGCTCAGATTGGGCGGAACAAAGCATGGCCTTTGGCCCTGCCCAGCAATATTTTTTCTGTGGCTCCAGGCAAAAGCAAATATGGTGCAGAGCTGTAAACATGGGATCGACGGATATTGGGATACTTCCTGGCCGCGACACGCAGTAATTCCATTTGGAATCCCAATAGTGCGCTCATCAATTCTTCGCCCGTGGGTTTATTTCTCAAAACAAATAGAATTGTGCCTTCATTCCGTGGATTCTATTTGTCTCGAACAAATAAACCCACGGGATAAGAATTGAGCACCCCTAGTTTCACTCCAAATGGTATTTCCATCACTAATACTGGAAAGTCCTTTCACAAAACCGCATTTTTCGACGTAATTTGGGAGTTCAATGAGAGTTTAGCCTATTTTGTGACCATCAGCCAGTTTGTGCTGCAGCCATTCAAGCCATCCAGTGGCTTTTTTGCGTTGCGCAAACTGGTGGCTAATCGCTGATTGATAGCTGATAAAATGAAGTCAATGCAAGTCTTTTCGGGCCAGATTGAGAGGGATTGGATATTTTTATACCTGGTTACCTCAATGAATGACCCCAACTGCATGAAAGCCCTAAATCCAAAGAAACAAATATTTTTGGGTTCCAATCGGCCTGTAGGCGGCTGTGGAGGGTCTTAGCATCCAACCATGGTGTTTATGACTCGTAAGCGTCTGAATTGCACCAACAACAAGCATAAATTCCCAAGCCATCAAATCATTTTGTGCAATGCAAAACAGCCACCAGATGGCTCGAGTGGCTGCTGCACAAACTCTCTATCTATAAATTTTGGTGGCTTTTTTCTGGTAGGAAATAGACAGCAGGGAACTGATCAATGCAATTTGAATGCCAAAGTTGAAAATTTGTGTCTGAAGCAAATATAATGTCAGGGATATTCGTTATAATGGCAGACAACACTCATTAGATTCTCCTTTGTGCAGCAGAATAGCCTGAGAATACTTTAATACATTGGGCGAGCGTAGTAAACATGCCGAGGCATGTTGAACTTGTTTTGATTCCATCAACTATTGTTTTCATACGCACGCTGCCATAGCCAGCAGGCCGAAACATTCCAAGCAGATTTATATACGCATTATATATTTTTTTGGCCTGGCAGATGGAATACAAAGAGGCCCCTTTTAATTATAAAGTACGGTGGTGTTGCCCAATTTGGAGGGCTTTCTCGGAAACCGCATTTCCACCTAGACGAGTCCACGCCATCCTCGTCACTTAGTTACTTCGCTTATCGTTGTGGAAGTTCGTGAGTTTGATGGTATTCCCTGAAAGTTCGTGAGTTCAGCTAGATTTACTACAACTTCGTCACTTCCTCTGCACACCGTGAAAGGTCGTCACTTGACTTTAACCACATGACCGCATTCAGTTGCCGAGGCTGCCGTACCCGTGCCGTGGGCCATTTGCGTGCCTTGACGACGGCACGACTGCGGCAAGGGGTCCTCTGGCGATCAGAGCTTTTCACGGGCCCAGTACAATTGGAAAGAAAGAACATGGTGAATGTGAAATCTTTTGGGGGAAAATGACACAACAATGATATTGGCTTGGAGGACGGTATCTATACACCTCTGTTCACATTAAAGAGGGTTTCAAGGGTCAAATGACGGAGAAAACAAATGAGATGTTCTGTGCCGTGCTTTGAACTGCCTGTATTCGCTTAAAGCCTTCGGGCCATCTACGGGAAGTGAATAGACTTGCGTTGTTTTCATTCAGCATTGTGTTGGGTTCATGGTGAAATGCTGCACCCGCCATATCAAACTTCAGCCCGATTGGGCGCTATATACCTACTACCTACGTACATACATACAGAGGAAGAGAGGAGTGAGTAAAGTGACGAGCTTTCACCAGAATTTAATTGAAGTGACGAGCCTTCCCAGAAATCAGCTAAAATGACAAACTTTCACGCTTTTACATCAAACTCACGAATTTTCTCATTCCTAAGCGAAGTAACTAAGTGACGAGGATGGGTACGACCCCACATAGACTCCCCCCGGCCTGTCTCGGTAACCCAGATGTTGAGGTAGTGTTGCCGTCGAGTCAAGTCGGGTCGAGTCGAGTCGTAACTCGATCGCCAACTCGATCGATCGAGTTTGGTCGAGTTACGACTCAAGTTTGGTCGAGTTAGGCAGGTGAAAGTCCCACGCTTAGATGCGCCAGTGTCTTAGGTTCCCCTTGGCTTGCATCCATTGCAATTCAATAGATTACATGGGTATAAAGATGACCGGGTATTAATATGGTACAGGCCCTTGTTCTGCTGTCATATTTTCCAGCAAATCTGTGAGTTCCTCAGTTTTTCCATCCAAAACTTGAATTCCCGAATGGCGGCCTCCGTTAGAGGGTGAAAGTCGAGGCCAGCATGAGATTGCACATCTACGGCCCTCTGGAGCGCAACAGAGGCATGGAATTGACTCGTCCATTGTCGAAAACGCGATGGTAGTAGGCTGATTCGAGATCACGCGATCGTGAGTACTGATATTTGGTAATGTCCCATTTGGGTCGCACTTGCGAATATATTGAGTTTTTATTCACCACAGGCCATTTTTGCTCGTTCAAAGTCTCAATCTGATAGATACACATTGTAGTATCTGAATGAGAGGAGATTGAGTGCCATTTGAGGCAGATTTGCACATTTATTTTGGGACACCAACTCGACCAAACTCGAGTCACAACTCGACTCGAGTCAATCACATCGAGTGACACGACTCGATCATCGAGTTGAGTACAAACTCGAGTCCGACTCGACTCGACGGCAACACTACGTTGAGGATTGATCGGCCCGATCGGAGTTTCAATAAATATGAGAAAAAGATGATCTTTTTCTTCTATTTATTCAAACTCCACCGGATCATTCCGAAACGTCTGGGTAGCCCCGGCGGGCCACAGCAGGAATGTGCCTTGTGATGCTAGATACCTGGTGATTCAGCCTGAGGATTAGTGAGCAAAACTTTAAACCTGGCTTATGCATCACCTTAATCAGCGGCGAATAACGATGAGTAATACTTGAATCCATAAATTAGTAAACACATGCCTCATTGCTTGTGTGTCGTCACCGCGCGGACCGGCTACCGGCTGAAGATTAGTTGAAGTTCAAGTTGCGGCCTCAATGAAGAGAGTATGGACCCACTCAGAATCACAGGCATAGTGCGGCACTTATCTTATGGAGTAGCCTTCTTTTTCTAGAGTTCTTAAAAGCAGGTTGGAGCAGAAAGGCAAAATGTAGTCAAAACGTGGTACTGTGAAATCCTTGGCATCAACACAATCAAATTCCCATCCCACGCAAAGTCAAAGTCATCAGCTACTGAGTTTTTTTCGAAAAGTGGCCTAGGAAAATGACTAAAAACGATTACCTAAACAAGTTTAGGACTCGTAACTGGATTGTAGTTCGGAAGCTCCCGCCAAAAGGCGTGAAGATCATCCCACCACGGCCACTTGTTGCGGATCTCATCTGTATGCCCAAATCAGCGGTGGTACTAATATGGATTCGTTCAGGAAGCTCATACATACCCATGAGGTTTGCAATCGGACTGTCTGAGATGACGCTGTCTGGATCTAGCCCTGCACCTGTAGCCCCAAGCGTTTCGACCCACTCTTTGTACTCCTTCTTGAGCCTGTAAACGATGTGAGTATGCTAGTTTCTGACAGGAATAGAACACACCTGCGTAGCCTCGTCTCAATTGAGTCGGCATATTTTTTTTTGTCGTTGGCATAGCGGGCCTGTTCCCCTGGATCATTCTCAAAAATGACTTTGGCTAGGACCGCGTACTGCTGGGGCTTCCCATCCTTCGCCACAACTTTTGCTTCCCCCCTTTTTCTGGCCTCCGCAGTGGAATCTGAAAAAAGCTTCCTACGGAACACGGGGTTCTCGGAGAGGTATGTAATGAGCATATCAGTCCAGTGGGTATTTTTCGACCAATTGACAGTGCTGCGGGGTTTTTTTGTGGCGGGGCCAACAAATTCCATGTCGGAGGAAGCAAGAGGATCGGCGACATTTTTGGCTCGGCTTTTGCGTGGAGCCCTTTTGGTAGGCTGACTGCCCGAACCAGGAGCTTTTCCCATTGAGGACTCGGATTATTCAGGAAGGGAGGGCGACACGGACAAGGTGTTGGTGAAAATAAAAATAATGATCATATTACATAACAACAACGGTTATCGGGCACGAGCAGCCGAAGTCGGGGCAGCAAGTTGAGGCATCAAGTTGGGGCATCAAGTTGGAGTGCAAGTCGGGCTCTTGTGCACGATTTGCACTCCAACTTGATGCCCCAACTTATTTTGTGCCCCAACTTGATCCCGAGTTGGGGTCGAAGTTGGGGCTCAAGTTGGGGTCGAAAATCCTTATTTGAAACACCCTAATATACCTGTCAATACGTACTAATACGAACTACTCAGAGACATTTGCGAGGCGCCTTACCGGCTGGAGCAGGGCCTTTGAACGCCATCACGAGGCCGACTTTTCAGGTATATCTTTCGCGCTCGTAATTTTATTTACTGACACTATATTATTTGTCAGTAGTCTTCTGCGCCGGGTGCTCTATGCTTCTTAATAGATTTAATATGTGTCACAAGCATTCACGATGAGGTGGATGAAGCGCTCATGTTTTCCATCTTTTGCGATATCTGCGATGTGGACGCTCAACTCTTGCAGAGAAATCCGCGACGACTGGGAGTCTCGTGCAGTGATTAGCATCGTACGCATGAAATCTGGGAGGCGAGCGCTCCGATCATCGAGTTGAGGCGATTTTGAGCGAACCCCCCTCCCAACCCCCTCCGCAAACTTAAGTAATAAGGAGCCCCCGGTCCCGGCCCTACTACCGCCACACGCGTAACCTGCCGCCGCGGGCACACTCTTTCCTACACCCCCGCAATCTTCCGCACTCCCGCCCGTACTCACCGATGCCTCCCATCTCAGCTCTCCTTCACATTAGAATGAGCCCGCTCGGCATCACGTCGGCATCGCTATGTGCGCTTGTTTGGTGCTATGCCAACTTAGGGTCGGAACAGGTCGGAACAAGCCTCTCTCCGGACCGGATACCCGGTCTATCTCGGAGAGTTTGCTACAAACGATAGCCGCATCATTCACAAACCAAAACTTGTTTTGAAAGCTTTGTGTCTTATGTCTTACCGTGCTCAGCTTTGTCCGACCACAAAATGCTTTATGTAAGCTGCACGTGGACTTCCTTCGGCTACGCTCGGTAACCGGTTCCGGTCTCCCCGATTCTGCTTTCGTAAAATATGTTTTGTATTCCGGTTCCCGGATACGTAAGGGGGAGCTTGCTAATACAGAGTTTTTGTGTTGTGAATATTTACAACTAATTTTCATTAAATACATACTCTCTAAGATCCATACCATAAGTATCTAATTCAAAGCCAAGTGCAGCCCTACGTGCAGTGTCATACTCCAGCATTTTCATTGATTCCGTAACAGGTTTTTGCAGCCGAGCCCACCCAAAGGATTTCCGGAAAGCTATACCACGCAATGTTTTGACTCGAGAAATTGCAACAAAAGAAAGGCCTGAGGAAAAATCCTTGTTGCCAATATCAATTGTTGCTTCGTCAAGAGTAATTCCTTGACTCTTGTGAATTGTAATAGCCCATGCAAGGGTAAGTGGTAACTGTGTTCTTGATAATGACTTCCCAGTTCTGTCATCCCATCTTGTAGTCACAGGAACAATCGGAATCCAGGATGGATCAATTCCATCCCAACCTGGTGTGAGAGGACCTGTTTAATTCATTTAAGCAATCACCCTGAACAATAAGAGAGTCAATGAATACCTGAATATCCGTTGCACTGAACAAACACAACTGATGGAAGATTGATGCGCACATCGGATCCAGGGAGGTAACAAATTTTCTTTACAATTCCTTGACAGCCATTTACCAAGCCTAGGACATCGATCAGAATAAACTGGAGAAGGAGAATAAACTTGACGCACCTTTTGAAGTCCACACATTGCGAGTAATCATGATTTTTGCCCCTTCAGCCAGGAGAATCTCCTTCTGCAAGCCTTCTGCATCCTCATCTGAGCCTTTTTTTGCATCAGGACTGTTGTGTTTAGCCAGACATCTAACAACAGGCTTTCCAAGCATGCTGAGCTGAAAAGTGTTAAGAGTGTCAACAGCCTCTCTGGTAGGAAGCAGATGGAGTGTGTCTGAAAAGCTGGTTCGTTCTTCAGGTGAAAGGTTTTCCCAAAACCGTGTTGAAAAAAGTGAATGGTCAGCCTCTGTGGCCTTGTACTCTCTAAGCCTCATAAGTGCATCCCGAAATTGGACCTGTTCCAGGTTGTCTCCTTGTTGGCGAAAGACCTTTTGCAGGGTCACTGACTGAGTGAAAGATTCAAAGACTGCACGTCCTTCAGCTGCTAATCCAGCTCAACTTCCCACCGTTGGTTTGTCTGAGTACAGTGGCGTGTCACCAATAGGAGGGAGCTGAAAAAAGTCACCGAACACAAGTGCTGGAAGACCACCCAAAATTTCATCTGCTGCAGCTGGGAATGCCTGGCGAAGACGACGGTCACAGCGGCCCATCTGAACTCTCCCTATCATTGATTTCTCGTCTTTGATAAGGAGCTTTACATGCTTCCACCGAGTCTGAAGCCGTGTGAGACCAGCACCAGACAGTTGAGTAAAATCCTTTTTCTCTTTGGCTGGAATCCCCAATCCAAAATTCACAGTCCATCCACGGATGCCAAAAGCAGATATCCCTGTGGGGGCCAAACGGACAGTAGGGTCTTTTGCACTAATATTGTTCTCATCCACCTCAAACAAGTCCCTAAGTGCAGCGGTGATGCACCAGATAAGGAATGATTTTCCAGTACCCGCAGTGCCATCAATATTAATGCGAATTGGAGGAGGTTTTGGGCCAGGTTGATCTGAGTTGATCCGTTTGAAGTAGGCCATAACCTGAAGAAAGACTTTTCGTTGTTCACCTTTCAGCTTTCTATAGTCATGATCAGGCAAAGCCTGAATTTCATCGTTGGGTGATTCTTTGACCAAGTCCTCTAGCCAGGATGCAGCAGCTTTCACTGTGGCCTGATCTGGTGAATTTTCAATCCAGTTGTACTCAAGGTCCATGTCCCGTTTTCCGAGATTTCCCAGGTTGGACTCAACAGATTCATGAGGAGCACAGCCTGCCTCTTGCATCCATTCTGCTTGGTAGTTGTACACATCGGGATCATCACCATGAACTGATTCTGAGTCGCTGTCCTCTGGCTCATCTGGAGTTTCTGCAACCATGGGAAGTGTGTCGTCTGGATGTTGATGACCCTTTTCAAGGCATTCAATCCGATATGCGACCGCCCAGCTGACATATTTTCCAGGCTGACCATTGACGTCAGGTGGTAAATCAGCTCCACAGAGCAATTCCTCTGGAGTCTTTCCAAAAGGATGATGAAGAATCATTCTGGCATAGCAGTACTTCTCATAGAGCTCTTCATTATCAATATTGGGTCGGTAACGTGGCCAAACATTGACAATATAGGCCAATGCACCATTCTTTCCACGCTTTGTGCAGACACTGTCTTTGTTCCAGTTGTAGTGTGTGGCAAATTCCAGCAAGGAGACATTGTTCAAGTCCAACTCAGGTGCCCCTGTGCGCTTTTGATATCTCTCAATTATGCCAAGCCGCTGGATGACTTGGTTTTCAAAGTCCACTGTACCAGATTCACCATCTGGATCAACACAAAGACTGCGTGGTAGTTGACGAGAACTGCGCGTAAGTCGACAGCCAAGCAAGATATGGCAAGTCTCTTGGGCTGAAACATCGCGTTCAGCTGCAAAAGTTGAAAGCATTTTCTGGTATGCAATCCCTGCAGCATCTGCTTCCTTTAGACGTGAAATAGAAGTACTGAGGACTTCCTGGTATGATGATGATTGACTGTCTGCTTTGCTAGCATATTTTGCCACATAAGCTATGACTGCCTCCCGATTGATCACTGGTCGAAAATCAATGTTGGCCCGCCATGATAGGATGATGCCAGGGTTATAGGAATTCAACAGCTCATCATTACGACGAGTATGAAGTTCAGGAAACTCCCGATCAGCATTTTTTGCATATGCAGAAGCCTCACGGCACTCCTTTGGAAAACCAAAGCGACAAAATACTTGGCATGTGGGCCATTGCTTCGCATGGCAATACGAGTCCAGTCCCAGGTATACAATTAAGAGCAAAGCCTTTATTATGCAATACAATTATCGTATTAATCTGCCCAGCCTCAGTTCGTTTATTCTTCCCGCACATGTCATACAAGTAAATATGCTCTAATTTCGGGACGGCACCTTCATTTTCATCAAATGCTCACAGCATAAACAGCGAGCATGGCGTCTTTGCCGCGATACGCATGAAGAGATGCCAGATCAACCATTTTCAAGTTGCCCTCGAATCTAGTCGAAGACCGCGTCGTTATCCCGTCATGAAACCATATATCGCCATCAGGAGTGAACATGCAACTGAAAAAATGCGCGTCTCCATGATATATCATTCCACGCAACTTGGTGACGACGCTACGACCATTACAATCGAAGCGCAACACCGGATCCAAGCGGACCTGCTTAGTAGTGATAGACAAACACAAAACGGCAGGGACGGATGTAAGCGTGGTCTTCCTGTACATTGGATGAGATACCCGATCATCCAAGCATCGACGACAGGGACCCATTTTATGCAGCAAATAATCCCGAAACCATTTACCCATACTACCAGTCTTGCGGCGCTCCTCCTCCTCTTTATCGGTCCGGATGTTCCCGCCCGCCAGCACGGCCCAGAGAGCAAGTGCCAAGCCTGCATAGACGGCGTTCAGTGAGGAAATAGCGACAATATGTTATATTCCCACCATGGGGCCGAGCCATCGGGATAATTTCACGTTCGAATGAACGGTCCAGGATGTTCCACATGCCTTGGTAGATGACAAAGGGTGATCCTGGGCATACTGATTGGCCTTCGCGACAACTCATGCGGGGGTGTCCGAGGCGCCCTGGACGAAATGAGCCCACTGGTTACAAGGCAGAATCGCGGACCTACAAGTACAGGACCTTCCCCTGCACGACGAGATTGTGCAGGCCATTCATCACCTCCTCGACCCCGGTCGCTCAGTCCCACCAGTGGAGGTAGAAAATGTCGATGTAGGTCATGCGCAGCTTCTTCAGGCTGGCTTCGACGCTGATGTGCATGGACTTTACGCTGTTTCCGACATAGAACACCTTTTGCGCGATGTCGTTTCCGCGCTTGTAGTTAGTGCTGTACTTGGTGGCAATGGCGAGCTGGTCGCGGATGTTGCGCTTCTCGGCCCATTCTCCGACAAACGCCTCCGAGCTTTCGTCCTGGCTACGTGGAGGATGAGCAGCACGATGAGAAATATGCTGCATGACTTACTAGTTATTGGCGGTTTCGATAAATTTGCCGCCGTTGTCAAAGTACGCGTCGAGCAGCTTGAAGCTAGACTCCTTGTCCATGGCGCCCATGCCCAGGTTCACCCACTTGTCCCCGATGCTCATGGCACCGAGCTGGATGGGCGAGACATGGATCCCAGCCAGAGGAGAAAGGACTCTGTAGTTGCCGAGTTTGCTCGCGGGTTTAGGTTCGTCCCAGAAAGATGGCATTGTTGTTATTGAGTGCGGACGAGAGGCGATTGTGTGTTGCAGCAGACAGAGAAAGCAGAAGGCATTTATACTCCAGCATGAAGAGGTGCCGTGAGGACGCGTCGGCCTCTCTTTACGCCCCGATGCATTGAAATTACTGACGACACTGACTTCCGACATGTTGAGTCACTGCAACGATTCTTCTGCAGTATGGCAACACAGAGAGATCTGCTCTGATGATCCGCGTCCGGCTGTTCAACCACGTCTTATTCCTGGTTCCGCGAATTCTTGGTTCCGGAATTCCGGACCAAGTCTCAAAAACGCTATCGTATGTCCGTCCAACCGTACACTAACGTAATTGGCATCATGCCGTGATTTTGTAATCCGGCTAAGTTCTCCCAAGGTTCTCCAAGTCTTCTCCAATAATGTGAGGTTACTAGTACTGGAGAGTAAAAAAAAGAAACAACTGGTTTCTCGTTCGAATCACGTACGACTCAGCGCACGATACGACAACCCTTGGTACAACTTGGATCAATCAATCAACGGAGTTTGAATTTTAACCCAGGCTACGTTCTTTTTAACCTAAGTAATTTTTGAGGACACAGAAGTCATCCTGCTTTAGAAATTGCATTATATGTCTGCTCCAAAAGTTTTGAATCGGGAGGAGTAGAAAAGGCCATCAACTTCAGCACCTTTGACAGATTCAGTGCGGAGAAGGGCTCATTGGACTGTAGCCAATTGATTTCCGATTCTATCCCTCTGGAAAAAAGGATGTGACCCACACATATTTCAAAGGACCCCTGTCTGCTTATCGAGGTATTGGGTTGCAGCTCAACACAGGAAATAAGGAAAAGTAATTCCTCTGATGCGATCAAAACTCTGCTAGGTCCTGTCTTCGGAAGAGTCAAACCACATGCAGATGGGCTCATAAAATTAAGAGACTTCATAGGAACATAATTATGGTAATTTAGATGCATAATAAACCATATTTAAATACTGAAACCTAGTTGACAGAATATACTACCGTCATTTCGATCATAAGTTCGCAGTCAAACCGAAGTGAGTTGGAAGCAATTATGTTTTAAATTTTGCACGCAGACCAGTGGTCAGCCAGAGGCACATTCATCTGAATTGTGGAATAAATAAATCATTATTCTCCATAAACATTGAACTTGAGCAGCGAGAGCACAGGGTGTTGAAAACAAATAAAAATAAGTTCAGTCACTTCAGTGGTCGGCCACAGGGTACAACATGCGAGGTACGAGCTCCAATGGCTGTAGTTGGGGAGACTCAGCAAAAGGGTTTCTCGACGAATAATAATCTATTTCTGAAGGGTGGGAGAAGCACATAAATCTGAAGCACATCTGAAACATCGAAGCACCTCCAGAGGCGCTTCAGAAATGATTTTGGAAATGCTTCGGAAAGAATTCGTCGAGAAACCCTTCTGAAGCGCTTTTGTGAAAGCCTTCTGAAACCCCTACTCTGACTGTCCCTAATGCACCATTATCTTTACATGTTGGTGTAAAAAAATAAACTATCACTTCTTCTTAGAACTAGGCGCTCACTGCTGTAAATACAAACACTGGCATGATGTAGGATTAAAAATCTTGATGGTGGCTGTGAGGCTGAGTGGTATAAATTTGAAGGATGCTACCGTGACATGTTTGCATGGAGAAACCAAGTCTGCCCGGAGGGCGCTTGGTATCGGTACCAGGTCTCAAATGCGTAATTTTCGCCTTATGTGCCTCCGTATGGGTCATCAGAATCACGTCATCCATATCATCCGATGCAAATCACCTCGCCCTCGCCGGACCGAGAGGAGCGAGCTCGAGGCTGGACTTCGACGACAGTGCTTAGTTTTTCCTGGTTTTTCCTAGTCTCGGAACTAGCCGTTGGGGTGACGGGTCTGATGGCCCGCCGGTCCACATATATTTCCGGGACCACAAACAATACGGACCTTGTACGATGGGTTCGGGTTATTTATTTCTTTGGAGATATATAACAACGACCACTCGGCCTCTGTTTACGATGAGGACCACACTTCCATCTGGAGTATTGGTGGACCGGGTTGCGGGGGGGAGTGGAATGATTCATGGTGCCATATCACTATCCGTTCCAGCCCACCAGGTAGGCTCCACAGACATATATAATTACGACCTGATCATTTCGGAATAGGCAAAGTATCCGTTTCCTCCTCGAGCGTACAGGTCAATCGCCTGTAGAAAGGATTGAGCCTACACCGTATCATCATACGCTGCAAATCAGCTTAACCGACCGAGAGTTCGAGTGGATTCGTGTGTAGCGGGTGTAAAACATAACATGCTTCGATCAGCTAACTATCCATACATATATACACATGCCGCATTTAATCAAGCCCATACTGAGATGAATCTACAACAGTTTCGACCGTAGCCGATCCCTCCAAGCAATATTTGACGAACGTGCCACCATCTAGTCCACCAATGCGCAAGACGACTTCAAAGGACGACGCAAAGACGCCGCCACCAAGCAGCAACCCGGCCAATTCCGATCCGCTATTCCGCGTACGAGAGTCTGCAACTACAAGCGACAGGAGAGGAAACCGGCCATACACGCCACTCCCGATTTCGAGAAGACTCTCGGCAGTTCCACTCCCCGATCTTCTGTAATCTAAATGGCAGAGGCTCGGCATACCGCAGATGATCGCATTAAATTCCATCGAAGTTGCCCCGCGTAAAGTCAAAGCAGCTGCGACCACCATTCGAAATGCGGGCCTGCATATCGAAATCACAGGTACGACCAGACGCGACGGCTCGATCGCCAGAACCAGCTTTGAGGCGAAGCATAAGAACGCACGGCGCTACTGGCACGTTCGAACAACGGACGTTGACGACTGCTAGTTTTTGCAACCACGGAGCGCCCCCCAATAAGTCGTGAAAATCCGCCCAAGTAAAAGGGACGCGATGGCCCATGTCCCGGAGAACCAAGATGGACAGGTGATGGAAGGGGCTCCGCGCAAGCGAAGCGCAGTAAGCCCACGCATATCAAGCGGGAACCCAAGCATGGCGTCCTCGGTTAGTCGGTACAGTCCGCGAGGAAGATAAGGTTTAAAAGTCCATGCTCAGAGCGCGGAGCCTGCTGAAATTATATGTTTCGAACAAGTAGCGCAGTTCCTCCGGGACGTGACAGCCACGGAAGACAGCACAGAGAACCTCGAACTTGGAGAGGAAGGGTCGTACAGCGCGGAGGATTCCAACGGAACTCGAACCGTTCATGTGTACACCCGTAGCGACATCCACCAACCTCTTCACACCGATAAGATGAAGTCGGACGAACAGGGAAGCCTGCTTGCTATGAAGCAAACAGGAGCGCAGGAAAGCCAGAGGAACCGCCACATGAACCTGAATATGCTGCCAAAACTTGACATTATCCAATACAATGCTTCCATTTGAAACACACTTGGGCGAGCCGATGTCGATCCAATAAAAAAGTCCACTCAAATTCGCCTCTCTGCATCAACATGAAACGACAGATAAGAAGCACGATCTCATACGGTAGACAATGGATCGTGACCCCTGTGAATATTTGTAAAAAAACCAATCAATAAAACGATGCAGACACTCACCTTCCTTCATGGCTTCTGCTGATATTAATGGATCGCAGATCGACGCAAGGAGTCATACCAAACCTATGCGTCAGAAAGCGGAGCCGACAATATCTAGGGCCTCCCCAAAAAAATTCAAGAATTATACACCAGTGACACCGTACACTCACCTCGAAATTGTGTCGAGTCGTGCTGAAGCCATGGCCAACAGACACCTATATGACCAAAAGGAAGCTAAGCCAAACGAAGGCCCAGCAAAATAATGACTAAAACAAGTTTACAAGAACTTTCGAATGTCATCCATCACACGTAAAAACACTTGGCATCATAAAAGCAAAAGTTATAATAGAGCGCACCGACTTCCCGCCATCACACCAGGGCAATGGTATTCCCACGGCTAGTCAAAGTTTTGAGTCTGAACCATGTACAAAATTCTGCGCTGGAAGTGCTTATAAAGAACGATTACCTAAATAAATTTAGGACTCGTAATTTCTTGCGTGCCTTTTTTCTTCCGTTCACAATATCCTGCAGTGCATTTTGTGTGACATTGGAGGCGGTTCAACATTTGAGCCAGCTCCAGCTTGGTGTCTGCAAGGGTGTTAAACAAACGGGCTGAAGGATGAACTGCTGCAGGTGGGGTGGCCAACTGTGGATGCCAGGTTGATACATGTTGGTCCCAACAGTCAATGAACTGTTGCAACTGGATTGGATCTGAGGTGTCAAGGCTGTCTATAGAGGGAGCATCTGCTATCCAGAGAAATCCATGGACATGACTGCTGCCACGATGCTGCCATTCATATCGCCACCAAAAGTCCTTGACCTTGAACTTGATTTTGATATAATGTTCAAAGTACACTTCAAATCGCTTCTGGAAGTAATAAGAAGCAATAGCTGGATTTTCATTGAGATCTTTCAATCGCACACGATATGAGTGAGCATCTTCTTCAGCATTAGGATCAAAATTGGGCATGTGCTGATGCATATCTGGCCACTGGACGTCCGCAGAAGAAAAGGTGACAAATAGATGAGGGGATCCACACTCTGGGGAACGAATTTGTGCGATAAGATCTCGCTGAGACTTTTGCCAGAAAGGCCGCGAGCCTGGGAGTCTAACAGCAGCATGTGCAACACGATCTGCTAGACCTTTGGCATCATCATCACTCAACATTTGCTGTATATCTGCTACTGTCAACTCTTTATCTTCACGGTGCGTAGTTGTGTACCACTTTGAAGCTTTTTTAGCAGCGTGCCGTAGAATCGTGTTCAGAGCCCAATAGCGAAAGCGAGGATGGCGTGCAAATCTGCCATCCTTAAACCGCATCAGATGAGCTGCCCATTCAGCCATAGTCACCTCATTGTCCCGTGGAGCATTGAAATCTGCTTTTCCAGTCGGAAACAAAGAAGGAAAGGCATCAATTGCAATTGTATGGCCAGCATGATCATTGAGAGGAGTGCCATGGACAGCAGGCATGGTCAGAATAATTGGACCTTCGTTGTGAAATGCAGCTGCATGAAGTTGTTCCATCTCTGTTTGTCTGGTGCTGACATTTGGTACGAAACCTCGTGTAAAAAGTGGTGTATCTTCAGTTGGATTTTGGCCTTCCTGTGGTGGGCCAACATCTTGGTTGGGCTCTGGCAAATCCTGAGTTACTATGGTGCGTAGACGTGCATGCACAGAAGCATCCAAAGGCAATTGACTAAGACGCTCCCAGTCTATATTGACCTGTCGGGATCGAAAGGTGGGATGATGAGCTTCCAAATATTTCAACCATTGCTCTACAACAGGTCTTCGGACTCGGAAATCCTGGTGTATCTCCTCGTTGGTTGCAGGATTAAGACCACTCCGACGCATGACGATAATATCACACTCTTCTGGCAGGAGGGGTACTTTGTTCTGGAAAACTGCAGTGTCACGGGAAAAATTACAGCAATGACCTGAATACTTGAACTGCCCGCCTCTGACCTGATACAGGGAGACCAGGGCATGCACTGGAGAAATTATCATTTCTTCAATCTGTGTCAAAGCCGGCAGATCTGGAACAGGGCCTGGATCCATTTGATTACTAGCCTGAAACTTGGATTTCTTTCGGCATTTGTCGCATTTTCCATCTTTGACATCAAGATCAAACCACCGCTCATTGCATGCATTGCAACTCTGCATCTCAATTTTCATCCACTCCTGTCTCACACGATCCATCAAGAATTTGTCAGCAGCTGAAACCGCAGGCTGGGCCATAGAATCAATGGGTGGTGGTGGAACTGGTGGTATCAATGGTGGATTGGGGGGTTCATTGGGTCCAGGAATTTCGTCATCTGGTGGAATCTGCTGTTCCAGTTGTACCTCTCTTTGTTCCTCTGCAAGCCTTGCAGCTGCAATTTGAGCATTTCTCCGATTTTTTTCTCGACATTCAGAACAGGTAAGCCTCTGTCCAAACATTGTTTGGTGTCTATAATGCCTGCCAGTGGTGCACCAAAGTAAATCAGGAAACCCTGGCTTTGGATCTCTGGCCTTTGGTGCTAGTGGTGCTGGTGGAATGTTTTGCAGTGCAGGCTGGAAGTTTGGCAGAGCAGGTGGAGGAACTGGAGGAATCTGTAATGGAGGTTCATTTGGAGGCTGTGGATCCCGCAGATTTGAGGGTCCAGCTATAGCATTTACTCTATTGCCAGGATTGAACTGCGGAAGTTGATGCTGCTGCTGTAGAGGCTCAGGAGGTTGACGTCTGCCGCCAGGTGCAGGTGCAGGATTGAATTCTAGGGGGCCCTGCAGCCGAGCTAAAGGTTCCTGTGCTAAAGTCACACTATTTGGAGTCAATTGTGGTGCTGCATTTCCATGCTGAAAATTTAAATTTGCTAGAAAGGCCTGTGCTCCGTGTCTGTTTGGAAGGGGACCACCACCAAAGACATCATCCTGAGCCTGTTGAAAAGGAGGAGCAATGCGAGGCGGATTCTGAGGCACACGATGCCGCTGGGGGCTGTCTAGAAGACGATTATCCCGCTCATTCCTTTGAGATGCAATCCGAGCTCTTTGAGGAGTATTAGGCGGAGTTTGATCCCTATTTTAAAGTCAATTTGTGAATGTGAATCAGAAGGGCAAGGGAGACATGCATTCCAACAGAGCTACAAAAAGTGAGAAAAGTGAGGTCAAGGCTAAAGAAAGCACGCACAGTATCCGAGATAAGATCAGAAAGAGCAGATAGGGGCCAATTACCAAGTGCATCAAAGCTGTTAAAACAGAGTGAGTTTGGAGGAATAAAATATAAAACAACTGAAAAGAGGGGAAAATACCTGAAGATTTACAGTGAGGATGGTGGGGGGGAAGCAAGGAGGAACGCGGGTTCTGCGTGCTTGCGTCGAGGATTTAATTTTTCTATTTTTAATTTTTAAATTGATATCAATCTCCGAAATGAACTGTCTTGGATTTCGGCCGAAACGAACTGCCGCTGCGCGGCAGCGCCATCGTGGGACTCAACTCGTGACTTTTCCAAACAAAACCAAACCGCGGTTTTCACGTGACACGCAAATCGGATCGCCTAGATAGAATCGGGGGAGCAAGCTCCCCCAATTAAAATTAAAATGGCAGCGAGCGAGGGCCCGCGCGAAGCGCGGCCCGAGTGAGCTGCGCGTATTGTTGAAAATAATTTTGGTTTGTGACTCGCCGCTTGCGGCCATCCCACCAGTCATAAAATAATGAACGGCTGGCGTGATCCGAACCTAACACCCACTACTTATCTCGATCCAGAGGCGAGACGTAGTCCGCCCCTCCGACCCTGCTGTCAACCACGATATCTAGTTCCTGCTTCTTCATTCTCCTCCACACTCAAAACTGCGCCCTCTGCGCGCCTTTTAGTCTCCCCCGCCGTTCTGCTCTTTTTCTGTGCTCCTGGTTTGGCCATACCCCATACCCACCCAGCGATGCCCTCGGACGACTCCACAAAGTCCTCTCCAAATCGAAATTTTGATCCACTAGCACTCCCCGTTCCGCTGATTGCGCGTTGATTGCGCGTCAGCCAAGCGCCGCCGCCGCCCGCGTCTCAGCGGCTCGCTTCGCATTCCTTCTTTAGTCGTCTGCTTTTGGGGGTTGGGGTAGGGATGTATAAAGGAGAATGGGTCTGTTTTGGGCTGCCATCGTGCCCAGGTATACCTACGTACGTTTTATGCGCTCATATTTAGATTTTCACCCTAATCGGTTTGGCCCTGCCCGGATTCATCTTCGTTTGGCCCAATTCCAGTTCTGGTGAGTCGCCCCACATCGCCTTTCCATCCCTAGATTTGGCGCCTCGTTTTAAATCGATCGCTCGCCCACATCTCCTGGCCCTCCCGCACGCCGTCACACGGCGTCTCCCTATCGCTGCACCAACGTCATATTCTGATTCGGCGTCCTCGAAAACGGTGGCTAGCATACTGGGGCGCGGGATCTACCTCCCAGTTACGCTCCAGGTATTTTTTTTTTTGGCTATTCTTGTCGTGTCTGCTTACGCATTTCGCCTCAGGAGCGTCTTTCATCCATTCCTCTCTTCCCCACTCTCTACGCACTCTACCCCGCCCCGCTGTTGGTGTAATCCCCCCGTCGTACCCATTTTGGGCGATCTCGCATCCCTGATATTTCGCAGCGGCGGCCCCGGGCCGCCCAAGTCAACGGCCGACTACGGGTCTCCATTTCGGAGTTGCCGCGCGCCGCTGACTTGCGAATCTTCCCCTCATGCTCCCCATTTATATATATCGTAGGTTTTCGTGTTAATTCTTTCCCGCTTGGCTATTCTCCTCGCATGCGCTGCTAGAGCTGTGCTCTGTTGTGCGCTGTAGATGTTACGCAGGTGATGGTGTTTTTCGACAGCTAATATCGAAGGAGGGGGACCTTGACGAGCAAGGGGATACGGCCTGATCTGCCAGAACCAGCATCGGATCTTCAGAACCATTTGGATGTATGAAAGGAGTACATAGAAATACAAAAACTGAAAGGCGCCCCGGAGAGGACGATTGCTCTTACAATGCCAGATGTCTGTCGTTGAGGTCAATCATGTCGGAGGGGGGCGCCTGTTTGAGGTCCATCATGTTAGCGGACGGCGCCTGTTTATCCGTGGACAGGTTGGGATAATGCGCGTCACTAAATTGCCCCCGAGGTTTCATCGGGATGGTCATCGCTCGCGGCTCGACGTGCTTCTGTCGGTACCAATTGCGCAAATTAAGACTGCCGGTACTCTCAATCAAAGTCAAGAGTTGAGGAAAGGCCAGACACGTACGTCGCAAGCAAGGAATTTCCCGACACTATATAGGCACGCTTAGCACCAGTGATGGAGAGGAGACTGAAAACACACTCTTGGCGATTGAGAAAAACACTGCAGTGAATATCCAGTAATGAGGCATCGTGAGAAACTGAATGAACGAATCGAAATAAATATATAGATCATCTACGGGATGTAGAGGTTGAGACGTACGCAAGTGGCCGCAATCACGATCACGGCACTGCAGATATGAAGTGCGGCCAAATCTCAGACATAATTCTGGGAACCCACCAAGTCATACTGACGAAACCGCCGCTGGTTAGGAGGACTCTAATATTATTTCGCGTGGAGGACTCACATTCCATCGTTCACGGTAAAGACCATAACCGCATCTACCGCCTTTCCAAAAAGAGAGGCCAGTTCAGTGATTTTTGAAGCGTCTGTCTAGAAGAAACTACCTCATAATGTGTCCTGCACGTCGTTTGTTTCAAAAGGTCTGTGTAGCTTCAGGAAGATACGCACATCAAGTATCCCCGGCGTATGCTCCGTAGGAAATACCAGCGGGAGCACGCGATAGCCAGTTCTGTAGATGCGGATACGGATAAACTGGAGATTAAGACCGACTGTGGACTGTTGGCCTTCGCGATAGTGAAAAACTAGTCGTGCAGACCTTGGACTGCGCAAGGAAGTTGTGGAACGTCTTGGCCTGGAACCTGGCACGGACTGAATTCACGCGGAAATATGAGCCTAAAAATCATACTCACATCTTGATGCTCGTGGCTGCATAAGTTGTAGTCAGATTTAAAATTTTTTGAACAGCAGAAACGTACAGTATGACACCGCTAGACATTCTTGAATTCAACATAGATTCAAAAAGGAGTATGGAAACACACAGAGACGGGAGAAGCAAAGCAGAGCCTGCGGATATCAGTAAGCGGCGGTATTGGATGAAAGGAAGTATTCGCACAATGGGAAGCGTAAACCACAGATTTCCCTTGCTCACTGCGTTCCAATTTAGCATGATCCGTGGACGACTTGGAGTATGTTAACGAACACTTGTGAATCCGCATCAAATAAAAACTGAAGATTTGCAAAAACAGATACATTATCATCGAGGGTAGGATGACAAGGATAATTGGACTCCACATACAGATTGACACTGAAGGTGACGGTGGTGCTTAGGGATTCGGGGCTCGGGTTAGGCGGTTCGGGTTCGGGTGTTAGGGTTAATGGACATTACGTCATTATATTGTTAAGCTGAGCGTATCAATTATTTCTCAGGCTGAACTTTTATGGATAAATTCAACGTACAGCGAAACCGCTGAGGCCAGACATTAAAATTGATATCGGGACTTCACGGGGATAGAATGAGGGGACGCACGGGTAGATGACAGCCGTGGAGGCTTGATTCCCAAAGTTGTCGATGGCATAGTGCCAGACCCCCGCACAAATCAAGACCGTGTGCGCCGAGTCCACCAGCCTGTACCCACGCATCGTGTCCGAGAGAAACACGTCAACGCAGAGAGGTAAAATATTCGAAATACCACGCACCAGATCCAGGCGACCTATCGACTGGTGAGCACTTCAGAGCGAGGGAAGACAACACGCATCTCCTACCAGGAACTTATACCGAGTTGAGTCTTCGGGGAAGATTCGGAAGTATAGAAATGTCTGGAACCCAAGCACGGCTGAGAGTCTGTGTCGATAGGGTGTTAGCCGGAGACTTGTTGGCGGCAAGGGGGAGAAACGAACCCGACAGCCACCATGCATCCTGCTAACGCTGCGCCAATAGTGAGGTGTACATCCACAGTGGACATGGCTACGTGAGCCACGGGAGGGGGGATCAAAGACAAGGACCTGATTCCGCGGCCGTTTAAATGAGAAGGTGTCTGTGCGGTGATAACTGGAAAATAGCTCAAGAATGTGCAGTTTTCTTTGCTCCGGGATTTAGGACAGTGACTTGATCTCGATTCAAATGTCGCCGCATGGCAATGGATCCTATTGTTGGGCAAAGGCAAATCAAGATGGATAATATTAGAATGAGCACCGAGAAGAAATGATTATGTGACCTTTCAACGGACGAAGCTTCTACCTGATGGAGAAGTCATTATCATGGTTAGTATTTGGCTTGTGCAGATATTCCAGAGTACTATGTAGGATATCTCACAACCTGCATTGTATTACTAATAACAGCCATCTTCTTCCAGGGTGTATGACAGGGCTGATATGTTGGTGCAGAGCTTTCTTAAAATGGCTTTGAGGCACATGGCCTGGGAGCTCCGTTGCTTTTCGCTGAAATTCCGGAGCTGTATAAACGCTGGCTAGGTTAGGATTGACATGTACGCACAGAGGTGCAGTTGAGAAGGACGGTTGCTAATGGTAGTTGAGAAACTTGAACTGACATTGACAGGTAAAGAGAGTTGGAAAAAAGCATCCGCGCTTGCACGGGAAAGATTAGTTATCATCATCTCAACTGTCTTGAATGTGGGCCGTGAATCACACCCGTACTCTCCGGGGGTTCCATGTCCAAGGTCTCCTCGCCGGAAAACTGGCTTTGACTACGCCCCCGAATCCCAGTCGATTGGATGGCAGTGGGGCTTCTTTTCTTTTCTGTCTGGCAAGGCTCAGTCAAAACTAACCCACGCGTACTCTTCTGTGCCATGTCAAGGGCACAGGAATATGCGAATCAAAATAGTTCAGGGGAACCGATGTTCTGTTCAGCGGTGACCTATGCAAAGCAAGAACATTCTTCACAAGGCTGAGAATCACAGCTGAATTTGAATTCACCAGGGCGGCTAGTTTGTAAACTGTACCATTTCGACCAAAAGCTCAGTCACCCTCGTGCACATTTTTTGGAAGGTGTCATTCCTCGCTTAGCGTGAGAAATTCCTATAAGGGGACATTCGGGCTGTGTCGTTGACAGATTTCTGGCCTATTGACTGGTCCGGTCGCAGACTGTCATGAGTCATGACAAGGGACCCAATTTGAGATGTCATGGCTGGCACTGAGATTACGATGGAGAAGTTGAAGAGGGGTGCTTAAATTAGACTCGTTACCAGTCTGTAACCAAAATCTGAAAATTTGTGGCAAGCACTTTCGGTGATTACAGACTGGTAGCTCTATTTGCTTTAGGAAAGAGGAGAAGCACACGAGGCTTGTCGGAGATCTAATCTGAATCAAAAAGCACTGAGAATTTGGCAGGGAGAGGCCTGATAAAAATGATTCTAAAAATAATTTTACGACTCACAGCCATTTTTGAGAGCGTGAACGAACGTTTGCGACATACTGGCTTCCGGTTGGCTTGACAAAACAGCGGAGCTCATATGAAAACAACAAACGGCCAAAATGACTTTGACTTGACTTGCTGTAGAGGTTAACGGATGAACAACAGCGCGACCGAAGTTGATATGTGCCCCAGTGAGGACATAAGCTAATAACACCCATGTCCATCGCCAACTCCAATTGGAGACTGGCTGCGTTGCATGGGGCTCTTCAACCTGGTGTTTGCATGGTTTAATATCGCCAGGGCTGCAGAGGCCTCTAGGTGGCGTGAAAGAATGGAAAAGATTGGGGATCTTATCTGTTGAGGCGGGTTGCCGACGGGATATATAACATCCGCGCCAACTGAGGTAGTATCGCACTGCCCCCTTTTTTTTAGACTTGAAGGACTACATGTTCGAAAATGCGCTGCTGCGTCGGGAGGTACACTAAATGTGTGTGGGTTCTCGGCTCGAGGAAAGTCCATCGACTCGCTCGCAAGCTCTGAGAATTCACATTGAAAGCAACTTTGAGTCTCATCACCGCATTACCAATAGCTACCTACCCACTAGGGAAGCACGCATTCACATGAACAATCAAAAAAATTATAAAGCCTTTAAAACGAGTTGAACCAACCAAATCGGTTGACCAGTACTGCTACTGCCAGTTAGTTTTGATTTATGGAAAGAAAATAAAGCATGGATGGGGTGCACGTCGGAATATCAACGTCCCAATAACAAGTGCAGTCTGGGAGCAGCCGGCTGCGCTGCCACCCGACTGGGTCTGCAGACTCTTAGCTCTTGCTCAAAGTGTTGGTGACCGGCGTGGGTGGACGAAGAGTGGTGAGTAGGGCATTGTGGGTAGGCGCCGCTGTGGGCTGCAGAGTGCCGCTGAGTACAAGCTTTCGTTGCTGGATGGCATGCTCAGTGCCGCAGTTGAGTGGTGACAATGTGGCACCAGGTAGCAGTGGCAGGGGTCTGGATAATACTGCACGTTATTTGCATGGAACCAGCCGGCTGCCGACTTGCAGAATATCGAAATCACAGCCGAAGACCAGAAAGCGCAGGTAGTGGACTTGCCTGGTGTCGTCGTGAAGAAAGCGAGATGTAGTGACGAATGTTTGGTGTGCCATTAAGTCCTTCCAATCGGTTAAACCGTGTTTAACCGGAGTAACCCTAAACCGGTTAATGGTCGGAGACCCGGGGTCATCGGGGTGACTAAATTTGGAATGTATTGTGTACTTACCAGATTCTTCAAGTTGCGGCTTTACTTTCAACCTGGCAGCTAGTTCCCATTGATAAGGATCTTGAAGTCGAAACTCAAAATAAAACAACAAGTTTCACACTCAGTCTTGCAATTGAACGCGTGGGTTCCCCAGTGTGATAATCATCGGGTTTGAAATATTGTTTACTCAAGTCGAATTGGTAGGTAGGCAGGTAGGTAGCATTACACGGCACGGTCCCGCTTAGGAACGCCGGGGGGGAAGTATCCCAGTATACCATTCCGTCTTCCTTCTTACCACCACCATCAAAAACCGATTTGTTTCTACAACCCCTCTGCGACCCGAGAACCGTTATTAAACGTGTAGATCGGTTCCCGCTGAGGTGCAATCTAGAACAACGGTGTTTTCTTGGAAAGGAGTAGAAAAGATACAAAAACCAAAAACTATATACGAGCTGGGCCATCGTCGTCTGTGTTCTAAAGGGTCCATTTGGCTGATCTCTGAGACCCGGAGATACTTTGGGCAAGGCTACACGTTGATCTTCTCGAAGACCTCACGATTGTCTCCTGTGGCTCGACTGCTGAGTCAGTATTGTACCGCCACTGATGGCTTGTCCGCATCAACCGGCCCGAAGCCGGACAGAACCCGACCCAAGAAACCTGGAGCTTTCCTCGAAGGTCGAATGCTCAGAGTGATGCAAAGCCCCATTCCCATTCTCTTATCTTCATTTGTATAGATTTTTTCAAACAGGCTAAGGAAACAGACCGTGTATCCCTCTAAAAACGACTATTAGTCCTTGCGCTTGGGCCATAAAAATCCTCCTACCTTTTGCATGAGTACATGTCGATGGCTCAGTTAGCAAGTTGGCATAGGAGAGTACTGGTTCCCCGCTTCCATCTATGCTCATGGCCCAATCCTGCAATTAATTAATCTACACAGGTGGGTACTTGGTGCTGATGGATACTATGTAGTCGACGTGTCGGGAAAGTTTATGTCACTAAGAGATGCTGTGAAACCACATAAAGGCCCTTCTATATGTGCACAATTCTAATAACGAAGACATGTTCCAACTTAAGATTTTAAATTTAGATGAATCGTGTTGTGAACACCTTGTCAACGCTCTCGTGTCTACATATATACTTTTGGTCTGCTGGGTTTTCTGTGCAGCGCTCACGGTTACTAGACTGATCCGGATCCGGGCTGAGGTACTAACGTTTATTTCCTGATTTTTTGCTTCTAGTGATCGACTGGGTTCTACCGCGGGGCAGGCAACTGTACTCGTGAGCTCGGCTCGGGAGGTTATTAGAGGCGGGGGACGATAGTGTACATAGTTTTGCCTGTTGTATACTGGGATACTTCCCCACCCCGGCGTTCCTCAGCGGGACCGTGCCGTGTAATGCTAAGAAGTAAAATGTCAGAAATAAACATGGACCATTTTGAATTCTCTATTGAACGAGCCCAACATGTTTTTTGACTAAAAAAAAAGCCAAAAAAGTATGTTGGGCTCATTCAACGTAGAATTTAAAACTGTTGCTGTTACAACCAGGGTCCAATTTTTCAAATTTCCGTGAAATTTCTCTAAGTCGAGCGCTTCAAATGGCGGGGGAAATTTCCTTCCGCCAAAAGCGCGACATGGGGGCCCAGTCCGCTCGCGATTGATCGTTGCCATTGTTCTTGTTTTGTCTGATGTTGGCTGTGTTTGCATATCTCCCCGATTCAGCCTTAATTCCGAGTCTGTGAAATCGCAAGCGTCGACTGGTTCACGAGTCTATGCCCAACCCTTCCAGAGAGTTGGGCATTAGAGCATATCTGCACAGGCCAAAACACCCGTTTGATCCTAAAAATGATGCCTGATTCCAGAAATGTTGGGGTAGCCTAAAGGGGAATGGGTGACACGAAAAGAACGACCATGGTGCTGCTACCGGTCCTTTTACCCCAATTAAATTCCAGTACCATCCTCACGTAGACTCTTCTTCAACCTGAAAATTGCCTCTGTAAATTAAGTGTGGGAGTTGCCGCAAAGTCGAAGGTAGCGTGAAGTCACTCAGAAGTCACACTGAGATTTCATCAAATTTCTGACGTCGCCTAAAAACATGGAGTGATCTCCAAAATAAAAAGGGTCGTCCAGATATTGTGCAGATATGCTCTATTGAAGTTCGCGGAAGTAATAGTGTCGGCTATCAGTGATTTGTCCTTTCGTATTACTATTGGGATTCCACTGATAAATACCGCTCTCTGTCTTCCCAACCCCGTAAGTGAGGTTGAGTAGGAGACTGGGTTTTAACAGTTTACTTGTTGGGGCTTGTACAGGTAAAAAAAGACCACAAGTTGACAAGCCGACAGGCTATGTTCGAAACTCGACAAGTGATTTTTTTTTCCATTTTTTTAAAAGTGCGCATTGACTTCCTGGACCCATTTCCACAGTCTTTTTTTTTTGGAACAAGAAAAACAAGTGTACAAGTGGGCAAGTGTTTTGTCATTTTTGCTGATGAAGCCTAAGTTCTTAAAACTTATTCGCACATGCAGCCTAGTGCAGCCTGCTCTGGCCAGTTCTGATCGCTGGACAACCGAGCGGACCATGATCCGTTTCAGAAGCCTCAAATAATGTTCCGATTGCAAGGATTCCGTGTTCTGCAACCTCCTGCATTAAGTACGCAAACGCCGTCAATCTTCAAGTTCCCAGTCCGTCGACTGCATGCGCTCTCATGCAGCTCAGTGGTTAGCATTACTCAGCATGAACGGTTTAATTCGTATCTAATGTTAACGGACATTTGAGATGGCAGGATCATCTTGGGTATCTCGACTTCTCGACAGACTTGCGGCCTCGGTGTATGTCCGATCTATTGCCTCCGTCTTGCTTCCGTCTTCCTACTTCATCTGCTTCCCCCCACCCTCGTAGAGCATAGTTGAAGCTGCTCAAAGGATCCATGCATGATTCTGATCCCTTTTCCGCAGCAATCACGCCGCCTCACAACGAATCTGTCGAGGAACGCGAGAGGAGGTTCTCGGAGGAGCGTGCGGCAAAGCAGGTATCGGATAGGATCGATGAGCAAATTAATAAAGATCGGCAGCAGAGGAAGAAAGAAGGCAACCCAGTCAAGATCCTCCTTCTCGGTATGTCACCGTTTCCATGAAATGCCCCACGTATGACTGACGTCGTAAATACAGGCCAAAGTGAATCAGGTATGGATCCCCGACCGCGAAATTTATACTTGTGACAATTCTTTCAGGAAAATCGACGACTCTCAAAAGTCAGTGGTTCGTGTACATGTTCTTCAGCTGTTGATGATTGAAGCTCTCTAGACTTCCAATTGATGTGCGAGCCAAAGGTCAGTCCGGTTGTAGAGCCGATTCTTCTACTAGTCTCACATTCGCAAATAACCAGACATTTCGCGCCGAACGTGCTTCCTGGCGGGCCATCATCCACTTGAATATTTTTCACTCGCTCCGCATGTCAGAAAAACGTCTATATGCTTATAACGGAGCACCAGCGCCGGTAGGCAGTCATAAGCACCATCAGAGATTTGCTTGCTTATAACCGAGGCTGTAAGGAGCATAAGCACTCATCAGCCACTCAGAGTGCATATCAGCGGTCATAAGCATAAGCATGTCGCGTATATTGTCGCCAAAAAAAAAAAAAAATGCATTAAAAAACACGAGCTACTCGTCGCTGTCATCGTCGCCGTCCCCGTAGCCGCCGTCATTGTCCCCGTTGCCGTCTTCGCTGTCGGAGGCATCGGACATCTCCAAAAGGAGGTCGGTCGCTGTCTGCATTTGCTCCCGCTGCTTCTCATGCTTCGATTGGACCCCACCACCGAATCGAGAACCGTTTTTCGACGGGAATAGGAGCGAGTCCCAATATACGAATAGGTCTCTTGCCCAACGCTTGTTGAGTCGAAGACCCTCCAGGATCTTGCTGAGATACTCTTCGTGACGTAGATGATAGTCGATGCCGGTAATGTCGCCGACAGGAGCGAAAGTCTCGTCGCCGGAGAAAAGCCAAAGGACCTGTCAAGGAGACAAAATGGCTTCAAAATGAGTTGAAGAGACTCGGAGAGGAGGTACACATACCCAGATAGCGCTACTTGCGATCGCTCCAGGCGTCGTATACGTGATCTGAAACATTTTCTGCATCGTGTTAGCCTTCGGCAACTTCGATGAGCCCTCCATGACGCCCTCAGCGCCAGAAGGGCCCCGAATGAGTGCGGCAAAAACCTGTAACGATGTCACATCGGGTAGAAAGAGATATGAGGCAACATACTTTGAGTAGCAGTGGGTGGCGGAACAACTTCTTGAAATCGAGCGTTGCAGACTCATCTTCATGAAGGAAAGGAACATTCCAAAGTTGATAGTCGTTGTCGTCCGCGTTGTAGCCAATCTTGAACTGGAAGTGGAGAATGCGCGAGTCCGGAGTCGCCAGCCTGGACGGGGGAATGTCGTCACCAAGAACGTGTGGGAGAGCGGCTTTGCGCAGACGAGTGCGGGAGTTTGAGCACTGACTATCCATACCATCCGACAGCTGGGCCTGCAAGGTGAGAACATGAAGGAAATGGAAACGATGACGCACCGCCTTTGCGAACCACTCACGGCTCATGAATGGCGCAAGGTCGGTGGGGAGGATGTCGAGCAGCTCCCGCAGCTGCCCCTGGCGAATGTCGTCGTCGGAGCTGAAGCGCAGCTCGGGGTCGTAGTCATCGTCGAGGGGAGTCTTGAGGAAAGCCTCCAAATCGGCGTCGTCGAGTCGGAGCCAGAGGCCGCAGATGAGGACAAACTTGCGCCCTGTCTGGCGCACGCGGATTTCGCTGGAGACCTCGTCGTCTTGAGCGCGGTGGTTGCGCGCACGGCGACCGCGCTTGCGGGGGTTGTTCGACTGGTTCTCAGCATCTTCGAGGCGACGCTTGAGGTTGGTGACAGCACGATCATGATCGTCGACAGAGGCGCATAAACGGGCCCGCAGCTGTGTGGAATCAGACCAGCCAAAATGAAATGCGAAGGAGCACACCTGTGCGAGCTCATTCCCGCTTTTCCTGGGCGTGCATAGCAAGATGAGCTGCTTTTGCGTAGCCGTGAAGTCCTGGTCTGGATCCGGAGTTTGCTGACGAGAGGAAGATTGAGAATGTGAATGGTTGGACATGGTAAGAGTAACGAACCGTTGCCGAAGGCGCTCAGACTTTATATGTGTCGCTAGCGAACATGGGCGGTGGTTGGAGAGGAGCGGACTGTGGTGGAGCGGTGGAGCAAAGGTCACAACAAGTCACGCATGATGTCATCACTCTTGCCCAAGCTCTTGCCTCAATTCATTCACGCGTCTAAGTTCCCTCCGGCCTGCAAAATGCCTCGCGGGATCCCCGACAACCCACTCACCGACGTAGCACGCGATCTGCCTCGCTGTACAATTTGCAATAAGCAGCAAGACCCGCGATCTCAGCTTGCACATCAAGCTGTCTGTCGCGCTAACAAACGGAGCTGCGACCAAATGGCGGCGGATATTGCACAGAAACAGCCTCCTCTAAAACGCCAGCGACTCATTGATATTGAAAGGATGCCTCGGCTTCGTCTCTTTGTATGTGGTAGCCATATTCTTTTAAATTACTTGACATTCAAAAGAATTTACGCCTGCAGAAGTCAGGCAATTCTCGTGTGCGGCGATCCAATATTCCTGTCCCAGATGTCTGCGATATCGATGATTCTCCTCTTGACTCTGGAGCTGTTGAAGAGCAATCACCTGAGCCCAGTGGTGCACCATTGCCACTGGTTGCAACCGTATCTCTCCCGACGGAGTACATCCTTACGGTTCCACATCCCCATGCCCTACTCCCCGCCACAATCACCTGCCTCGACGACTCAAATCTTAAGCCTCCTTCCCACGTCTACGCCACCGCTCTGGATTCTTTACGGCCTTGGGCCCCGTTCCGTTGCTTTGCAGACTATAGTTTTACCTCCAACTGTGTCCGGCACTCGAAGTCTAAAAAGCAGGTTCAAGAAGAGCTCGACTCTCTTCACTCTGAGTCGTGGGCGGGTCCATGTAAACTTACAATACGGACCATTCGTGATATGGAGGTTTCTCTTGAAGCTGCGCGGAAGCGCACAGTCCAGGTTCGTAGACACTTGATATTGTATCTATTCCAGCCCTGATAATTCTCCAGTTTCAACGCACAGACATAGAAATACATTTCGACAGTGAAACGGGTCGGTTTTGCGAGACGTATGAGGTATCACTGGACTTCCGCGATCCATGGAAAGTCATCCAGGGTTGGGTGCGCGACGAAACGCTGGCGCCCCACAGCACCTGGTATTCTGTTAAGAAATATAAATGTAGAGCTGGGACCGGAGTGGAACATCGACAGCAGTTGTTTGATGAGCCGTGCACCGGAGAAAATTGGTGGGAAATCGATGTAAGTCAGTAATTGAGCACTGTTTCAACTTAATGAATACATTGTTCAAAGAACTCGCTTCCTGGCCCCGAGAATGGTCGGTATCCCTCTTGCTACCTCCCGATCCACATCTGGCTGGACAAGGGCCAGGTGTCGACGAAGGTAAAAATGCATCCAATTCTCATCCGTGGTCTTTGGATCAACTCCGCAATACGAAATGCGACGGGAAACGGCGGATGTGCGCTGCTCGGTTATATCACCATGGTCTGTATTTTTTTCGGACCTGTTGACCTGTCTTGACTGTAGTTTCAGCCTCCCGAGCCGCGCAATATCGATGGGAAGACTCTCAGTGGGCCTGAGCGCGAAGACTTCGCGAAACTTCGGGCATTAATCTACAACAAGATCAACGGTGTCATTTTGAACTCGCTAAAGCGACGATCTCACTACGGTGATACTTTTCGATTCGGGGACGGCCAAATGCGTACAGCTTACCCGGGAATCTTCATTGAGTCGATGGACTTCCAAGAACTCGCCGCTTGGTTAGCGATGCGCAGTGCAGCTGCGAAACATCCGTGTCCGAAGTGTTTGGTGCCGCAAGACAGATTGTGTGAGTTGACAAAATGATTTCCGCTTCGCACCCCAGCCGCCATGAAAGAAGTGCTCGAGACGGCACTCAGGAAGAGCACAAAGACTGCAAAGGAAGAAGTTCTCAAGGGATCGGGGCTCCACGACGTTGAGGTGCGGGTATAATCCCAATAAATTCATATGAACCGTCTGATCCAAGTTCAAGCAAATATTGTGGGGATTCGAGCACTCCGATCCCTACAAGGCCGCTTCATACGATACCCTCCATTGGACCGATCTGGGGAAATTTGGTAAACACCTCTGGATTGTAGTTAAAAATGAACTCGCGCGACTGGGAAGTTCAAACGAGTTTAATGAATGGTAAACCTTCTCTGCTCTCATCATCGCAATCACTAAAGCCTGTGCTCTTCCAGTCTCGAAGAGTTTCCGCGCTGGCGTGGTCTGCGCCACATCCCAGCTGCTACACTGATTGATTATGCGGAGGGTAACGTCTTTCTCCACATGCTAAAGGTCTGTGGTCGCGTTAGTTGCCAGTACCTCATTTGATAAAAAATAGTGCATTCTACCGTGTATCGTGCATCTACTTCCCGCAAACTCTAACCTCGTTCACGCACTTCGCGCTCTGCAACAGTACCGCATGTTGGTCGGGATGCATTGTATGAGTACAAGTCGATTGGCTTTGATGCAGTCATTTATACGGGATTACGAGGTTGCATGCCGTGTACGCTCTTAACTCGTCTCTGGAGCTATATCTAACTATTGCTCAAAGGACATCGAAAAGGACTTCAATTTTCTGAAGCAGCATTACACATCGCATGCGGCAGATGACATTCGCCAGAAGGGGACGACTAACCACATGACCACGCGCATCGGTGAAGCCTTCCAGCAAGTTGTATATCAGCATTATACTCGAACCAACGGTAGAGACGCCGAGCAGCAGGTATTTCCCATCTGTTCATTTAAATATCACTTAGCTGGATATTTTGACAGATGGTCAAGATCGACGAGAACGAGGAAGCTATGGCAGAGCTCGATATGTTGGTAGCCGATCACGACACTAAACAGAAGGAACTTCAGAGGCAAGTCACTGTAGATGCGGAAGACGACACCAATATGACAGCTCCACTCGTTACTGGTGCACATTGGCGATTAACTGCCCCACACAAAAATGTTGGCTCCCGCCGATTTGAAGCTGAGATGCAGAAAATCGTGGGAGGTGATGTCTTCCGAGGCTTCGATGTGGCTCTCCGCGTCTTCCTTGCGACAGCGCACCCAGACCTGCAGCTTGCATACGAGAATCCCATACAAGTACGCTTCAGATGTTATTTTAAAAAGCTGAATACTAATCATTGTTCAGGTACAGTCCTTCGGCGCCATTCGCATTGAATTTCAATCCAAGGTCGACTGGTGCCTTCAAGAAGACATCTTGCACTGCGCCGAAAGCTTCCATGGGCGGCCACGCCATGACTGTGTGCTCTACAATCTCGATGTCGATCCCTTGTCTCTTGCGCGGCTGATCGCCATACTGCGTGTAAGTACGGGCGACGGCAGATCATTTGATCTCGCATATGTCCGTCGCTTCAAAAACTCAAAATGGAATCCGAGAACGGTCTGGAAGGGCTGCCGAGTCGTCGAAGAGTCGGAGAAGTTGGAATTTTTGCCGTTGACCTACATCACACGTGGTGCAGTCCTACCGCGCGTGCACGGGACAGCGCGCCAGAACTTGTACTTTACGATGGACACCGCTGACGACGATATGTTCTTAAGACTGAACAATATTGAATAGATATTCATTCGTGATCTTCTTGCATTTTCGAACAATAAATTTGCCTCTAGATCTTGGCTACCCTGTTTGCTTATAACTGCTGATAACTGGCGAAGTACGGATTATCACCGCTGACCACTGCTTACAACTCCGGCCGTCGTGCTGATGACCGCTGATAACTCCCGTCAGCAGTCGCCATCCGTTATAAGTAAATAGACCGTTTTGTGACACATTATCCTCGACGCAATCGCGCGCGCGTCAAATCCTCGGTCAAGCACCTCTTCCAACGATTCGGTTCCTCTGAATGCCGACCTGGAAGCATTGCGTCTCCAACTGCTCCCTCTTCTACAAATCGAGTATATCCTGGCCCGCCGCCTCGCCACTTCTTCACCCGATATCGCCCTCACCTCCTCGATGTGGCGTGCTGGCAAAGAAGTCGCGATACATTCGGCGGTGGCCTGGAAGGGCGTGTTCATGCGTGCCCAGGAGGACGACAACAGGCAGAGCTTCGACACGTAAAATGCCGTGAACTGGGACGATCCAGACGACCCAAGAGAGCTCAATGCGCACAGTGCCGCTATGAAGCGATTATGGCAGCATTCGGACATTCAACGACTTATGGAAAAGGAAGGGATTCGATTACAGGAATCTCCCGGATTGTGGGTTGTATAGATTCAGTGAAGGGATCTTCTCCTGACCCTAGGTTGCAGTTTTCTGGATTCGCTGGACGAGGTGACCGCCGCACGATATGTGCCTACAGACGGTAATTATCTCGTCAATGCGAGCTGTGTCATCCTCATTTTTTATAGAACACATCTTACGTGCACGGCTGAAAACCTTGGTGCGCAGGTATATCTTTCGAATCTTCGCTCAAAAATTAAATATAACATACAGGGCGTCTCAGAGAATCGTCTGCGGCTCACTGATCCTCGTGAGTATATTTCAAGTATATTTCCACCCATTCAGAACACCGATTCACCTGCCTCAGACGATATAATAGGCCGAGATTTCCACATATTTGACGTTGGGGGAGAGCGATCCATGGTACACCCACAAGCTATATTCATAATCCCCGAGCTCACATGCCTAAAGCGGCCAAAATGGGCCCCATACTTTATGGACATGGACGCTATCATTTTCCTCGCCCCAATATCTGCCTTCGACCAGACGCTCGCGGAGGATCCGTCCGTTAATAGACTTGTTCGTGACCCTGTCACCATCTGTCTTGCGTCTCCTTCATTCTACTTGACACAGGCCGACTCATTGGCGCTGTGGACGACAGTTACCTCCAACAAACTACTCCAGAAATCCAACCTGATCCTCTTCCTGAACAAGATCGACATTATGCAGGCGAAGCTTTCCGCAGGCATCCGGCTCGCCCAGTATTTGGCCGCATACGGCCGACGACCCAACGATTTCAATAGCGCCTCGAAGTGTACGCATCCATTGCTTGAATTTATATTCCACACAACTGAGCCAATGATGATGTATTCATATTTAAAGAAACAATTCAGTAAGTGGCTACTGTGTATCTACTCGGCCACACCGGTTGACCGCCTATATTAGAAGCAATCCTGAAGCAAGTATCCCCCGAACCGCGCACATTCTACTGTCATCTAACGAATGTCGTCGTATGTGCCTCCTCCCACCCTCACAAGAAAAAGAAAAAAGAAATTGAATTTTCCGCTCATAACTATTACAGGACAAGACGGGGACTTCGTTTATCCTCGGAGGGAGTACGTTCTGGTTGTCCATCATTACCACCCACTTCTGATTAATTTAATCTGCAGTAAAAGACATGCTCATGCGCACCCATCTCAAAGACTCGTACCTGATTCTATAAAATCTCCGCCCGGACGCATTCAGTAGTGTTCTGTCTACATACATATAACCCCCCCCGCGACGCCGTGCCGTGGCCTTATTGAGCTAGTCCAGCCAGCCTCTAATCATACTCCTGGCAAAGTACATGGTAATAAAAGTATTGTAAATATAATTAATGTGTAACTCTGTTGTCGAATAGTGCTAGTCTCGCCGTCGATTTTCTAATTGGGGATCTCAGTGGTTCAGATCCTCGTGGAAAGTTTTTACCAAATGAGCCACGGACAATAATAAGAGAATTCGACCAACTTGGTCGTGCAGAAAATTCGAAATAAAAGGACCGGATATGTTACCTCAGCTGCCAGCAGTATCCGCCTTGAGTATAGCCTATAGGCTACTATCGTGCCTATGGGTCTGAATCCTCCCTGTCTAGCTGAATTCCGTTTTTCATGTTTTTTCTAGAGCTTTAATTGCTTCGGTTCTTTCAGGATGGATACCGGGACATATTCTTGTTGTATACAAAAAATATTGAAGTGATTGGGGGTATGGGCGGATGCAGGAGACGGCGCAAAGTGAAGACTTGGAACCAAACCATCATTCCGACAAATTTCGGGATCAAATTTCTTCGATTGAGGTTCGTTCACTTCCTCGACCGCAATCCCTTTGTAAATTTGCAGAGAGCAGAAGAGGACCCTTTCCCAAAAAACGCCGAAGAGATTGTTTAATTTTTTAAAAGATAAAGTTCAAGTTCAAGACCACAGGGAGGATTCAGACCCATAGGGCACAATAGTATTAATTTGGTGATGCCAAGGTGATGCGCAAAGTTGGGCGCTGTTTCCGGCGCTATTGACCCAATGCAGCTCATGCTTCTTGAGACGCGCGTTGAGGGCAGGGTGTTGAGCATCCTTTTTAAACCTTAGTCCTATATTTCTTTCTGCAGCAGAAGCGACTTCAAGTGACTTCAATGACAAAAATCATCAACTTCGGAATTACCCGAAAATGATTAATACGAGATTGCGCCAAGATCTGCATGGGCGATGTTTCCCTTCCTCTTCCTCCTCACATCCTTGCTCTTCCTACCCCACCCTGCTTTCGCCGGTCTGCTCGCGTTGTCGACTTGGAGGGTGCGTCTCTGTCATATCACGACTTACTACCTGACTTTGGAGCGCTAGAAACTCGCCATCCTCACCTCGTCAGCCGACCGTATCAAGATTGCCAGCGATGGGCTAGAGGAGGGCATCAGCCACCTCACGTCGGCGGGACAGTTCGTCGGTGAGTACGTTGTCCAACTCCAGACAGTACCGCTTATTCTCGCTCCTTCCAGGTGAAGGTTTTCAGGTTGCAGGAAGATTGTATGAGCAGATGGCGGAGTTTGACCTCCTGACAAATCAAACCCGATATCGCGACATCCTCGAGGAAAAACTTCGTCTAACGCTCGGTGCCCACGCGGGTTTCTCGAACGATGTGTAAGCAGTGAATCCTGTGTGGTCGCATCTTGTCTAATCCATTCATCAGGGTGAGTACTAGGTTATTCGCATCTGCCAATCCTAAACGCACATGAGATGTAGACCTACGATGCCCTCAGGTATGTTGATGTTTTCTTTGCGATTACCGACACCATCTCACGAGATCTATTGAAGAGCCTACGGACATGCGTCTATCAAAGCATATGCCGCGTACAAGACCAAAACATTTTAGACTTTGCCGTCCAGTCATGGACGTATAACCGCCAATACACCCTCTCGCAAAGTGACATTTCATCCGGTCAAACCCCCGTCAAGGCGTTTCCGATATCCACAGTTTGCGAAGATGGTGAGTGAACTGGATCATCCGCTGATATTCCCCTGACTTCGAGTGTATTAGCACCCATGGTCGGAGGCACTTTCTGGGTGCGTACTCACTATGATTTACTCCAACCGCTCTGCTGACCATTCCAATCCTAGAGTACAACGAACCGAAACAACACCGACATAGTCGCCCTTACCACTGGGTGAGTCGCTCCTTGATACTGCGATTACTTCCCACTCAAACACGCCAATTAGCTCTTTTCTCATGTGAGTCCGGACTGTTGTATGTTTCCCTCGGATTATAACTTGCGTCTCAGTCTATCAGCGCTTCTCGCTGAAGCCACATCAGATCCGGTGTACCTTCAGGCAGCCACCGAATCGGCGGATTTCATTCAAGCCCATCTTGTTAATGACGCGAAGATCGTCGCAGATACTGTGGCAGCCGCAAAGATTCGTAATTGCGAGCACAATGATATAAGAGCTTCGTACAACTCCGGTCTCGCCATCCAAGGACTTGCTGTCCTTACTTCAATCACAAACAGCGCATCGACGCGGGTGCTGTCCGTCTCATTCCCCTCTGCCGCGTCCTTCGTGTATTGAACTGTCTGTGCAGACTCAACGATATTATCTCCGCCGCAGTTACCTTTAACGGCTGGCAAGCGTATGATGGAATTATTCACGACATCGGTGGAGGTGAACTATTTCATACTCTTGAAGCCTTCGTTGTTTACCGTGTTCATTATAGTACGGATGGTGGACGGACTCAGGGCCGCATATACACGGAATGTCGCCAAACCTGAGTTCCGGGAGGATATCAAAATGTATCTGGGCGTTCAGGTGATTAAATTGTTCACAAACACATATCATGCTGAGGCATTCTATTTGAACCAGTACAACGCCGTTTTAGATTTGTCCACCAAGGGCGGCTCGAATATCTATTCCCGCGCCTGGCTTGGACCGCCTGCCACGACATTCACGGGGGCAGGCCAGACTGACGGCCTTTCCGCTCTGTTGGCGGTGATACCTCTAGAGCCCGACCCATCTCCTGCAGGACAATCGAGTGGCCTTCCATCGCAAACTGGCGACAATAAGGCCCCACCACCTTCCCCATCCAAAAAAGCTCCCGTCGGCGCAATCGCTGGGGGCGTCGTTGGCGGGATCGCCCTCCTGGCGGCCGTTTTGTTGAGCTTATGGGCTCTTCGTCGGCGGCGGAGGCGGAGCACACAAGACGTGTCGAGGCCAGCGCGATCCCCGCCGTCCCCCGTTATGTCCGGCCTGATTGCAGAGCCATTTCCTGCTCCGGGATCTTCGCAATATACCGCCACGACCCCCCCAGAAACAGAATCGGTCGGAGGATTGGTTTATCATCCAGCCTCGGAGGCTGGGCATTCCCAATTTGGTCGGCGGATGAGTGAGAAGGGACCCCCACCAACTTATCAAGAACACGGAGGTGTTCCCTGATGAATAATTGTCTTCAAAGAGCGGCGAATTTATTTCGTCCTGGTGGTCGTTCAGGGAGTCTGGTGTCGAGTTTGCAGAATATTCTATTATTGCTTAATAAATAAATCATACGGCAAATATGGAATTAACCATATGCGATACGATCCATGGTTTACTGGGCCCCGAGCCACAGCTAGAGGGGCTGGAGGTGTGCGAATGCGGATATACTGCAGGACATCGTGTCGTGGCTTAAATTTCGCTCGGCCCCAGTCCACTTTGTATATGTTAAGTAGACTCGTAACCAGTCTGTATACAATGGCCGAAAAATGTGGCAAGCACTTCGGTGTCTACAGACTGGTACAACTCGGGGTGTTGCATTGGGCTGTCCGCGGAGTTTGAAAATTTGGTGAGGGCCCTGTTCTGGGATGCAGCTTGAGTATGAATCAATTTGGAGCACACATGAACGATTTTACTTTAAAAATGGCTCAATCTGTCTCCTCACTTATTTTTTAATCTAGCTTGGGAGAGTGGAAAGAGCCATCAACTTTCGACCAGAATTGATGGGGTCTGATGGCTCTTGTGCCGGCCGATCACGGCACCTGCTAAAATTTGAAACTCCGGGGACAGCTCAATCACTTGCAACGAGTTGTACCAGTCTGTAACCACCGAAGTGCTCGCCACATATTTTCGGTATCTGGTTACAGACTGGTAACGAGTCTATATGTTAAGGCTCATGCTGGGAATAAACACAATGAAGCCGCGGATGCTGCAGCATAAGAAGGAGCTCTCCTGGAGCTCCCCGCAGAGCAGTACATCGCCCACACAGCCCCCCTTCCCGATGACTCATATGTGGTAGAGGGGCCTTCAAAAGTGACATGCGATATCCCAGAGCATGCCACAGCCCCGGAGAATGAGCAAGATGAGAACTCAAATGAGATGCCAATGAATACGCACCAGTTCTCTGTACACAGAGGACGAGCACTCCACCGAGCGATAAAGCGAGCCAATCTGAAACGCCTGACGGAGGCGGCGTCAAACTCCGCCACTTTCTGGAAAGTTTACAAGAGCATGGCGAATGCAAAGAAGAGGAAACCGGCAGTGTCAGTCCAGGATCTCGCGGAATGCTTTGAAAAGCGCATGAATGCTCCAGACCCACCTCCCGCGGCATTCAACACGAAGTGGCAACGTGCTGCGGAGGAGTACGCCCGAAGTATACCGAATCCCTCGTGGAGAGGGGAGGAGGACGATACATTTAACCAGCGGGTGACAGAGGAGCAGATAGCGTGGGCGAAAGAACACCTGCAATCCCATTATAGTACGGCGGCAGGGATTGACAGAGTGCACTACAAAGAGATCCTTGCTATTGACAACGCGGTGCTCTGCAGGCTTATCAACGAGTGTCTGGACAGAAACGACGCACCTCAGGTGTGGATGACAACTCTTATTGCGGCAATTCCGAAAAAAGACAAGCCGCTGTCAGAGGCAGACAGCTATCGCACGGTTGGATTAGAGAGTTGTTTCCTGAAGCTGGTCTGCCTTCTCATACACAAATGTATCTACACATGGGCTGAAGAACATAATATTATCCCCCCTTCACAAAATGGGTTCAGGGAAGGCTACTGCACAAACAACAATGGTTTTGTTCTGCGATGCATGATTGAACGAGCACGCGCAGAAGGCAAAACACTTTGGGTGGCCTTCCTAGACATCACCAACGCATTCCCGTCGACAAACCGTGACATGCTTTGGATGAAGCTCTACAGAATGGGTGTGAGGGGCAAAATCTTCGACTGGATGCGCATGCTGTATGGGAAAATGGAGTACATTGTATCTGCCGATGGATCTCATTCCGATGTATTTAGTGATGCCCGGGGCCCGGCCTGAGGCCCTCAGGCCCTCCAAGCCGGGCCCTAGTAAGCCCGAGCCCGGCCGGGCCCTAAGCAGGGCCTGAGCGGGCCCAGGGCTCGGGCTTCAGATTTCCAGGCCCAGGCCGGGCCCTGAAGCCCGGGCCTATGTACCAACTATATACTTGGCTCAAAATCAACTCAAAGTTGTAAAAGTTATTCCAACTCCTGCGCACATATTGATCCCCTCCATCAGTTATATTTCTGTGGTTCTTCATTATAATCATTTTGGCACGTCCCAAGTTCGATCCTAATTGAAATCCTTTTTCTAGCCTTTCTTTTTTACTAAAATTTTAATCCTTCGTCACTTCAGTCCCATTTTTTTTGCTGCTAACTTTACTGCAGCTAAAATTAAAATGTTTACCCCATTCAATTTCAACTTCATACCAACTTCATACCCGACCAGTCCCAGTTGTGAGCATTAATAATTCTCTTTGGTCTTGAAAAAGAATATTGCTGGTTGCAAAAGATTTACTACCATTTAGTTGCAACATAGCTTCTAATCGGTCACTGCTTAACACATCAAGTCCCACCAAAAAAATTGCCGAAAGCCCGGGCCTGAGCCCAGGGCCTGGGGCTTGAGGCCCGAGCCCAGGGCTTGGGCTCGGGCCTGCAAAATCCTAAGCCCAAGCCCGCTCAGGCCGGGCCCAAGCCGGGGCTTTCAGGCCGGGCCGGGCCCTGGGCATCACTAGATGTATTCCATTCAGACATTGGAGTTCTCATTGGTGACCCGGTCTCATCAACGTTCTGGGATCTCTTCTTCGCCGACTTCAAGCTTCACCCAGATCAACATGATGTGGAAATTATGGGGATCATGATGTCGCACCTGGAGCATGCCGATGATATGGCTATAGTCTCATACACACCCGAAGGACTTCAGCGACACCTAAACACGTTTGCACGGTGGTGCGGGGACAACCTGCTAGAGGCCAATGCGTTCAAATCGTGGGTAATGGTGTTCGGTTCGATACCTCCGGATATACCAGTGTTCACAATGAATGGACTTATCATTGGGTTCAAGGACCGTTTCTGTTATGTTGGGGTCACATTCCAATCTGGACACAAGAATATTTTTAATGAGCATTGTGATCTAGGGCTCTAATCCGTAGCCGTAGCCTACGGGTCTACGGGCCGCCGCTACGGCTACGGCCCCGTCCGTAAGGAGATTCACAGGATTTTCTTACGGACGGGTACGGGTACGGGTGGACCCGTCTACGGGTTGCCCGTACCCGTCCGTCTACGGGTCTTGCGGGTAAACCCATTGTATCCAACTTGTATCGCTATAACAGCCTTCACAGTTGGCTTTGAATGATAGAATCGCTGCTCTAGGCTGGTCCCGGGTTTTTTCCACCTCAATTAACCTACTACAAGTCCATTGAAGCGTCAGAGTGCTCGATAACTCACTGATGCTGTCACATGATCGTGTCGAGAGACACGTCCAATGCTTGTCTTGACGCGTTTGTCGGAGGCGCAAAGCATGGAAGGGTATATTTGTGTGAGATTTACATTTATCTTGCGTTTATTGCCTAATAATAAGTTTTATATGCGATTTAGAAAGACGACATATCACACCCTCTGTCCAACCCGTTTTTTACGGCCGTAACCCGTATACGGGTGCGACCCGTCGGTAGAAGGACCCTATCTTTACCTTACGGAACGGGTACGGACCGGGTGGGTCAATTTACGGCCGTAAACACCCGTTCCGTACTACGGGTCTTACGGGTTAGAGCCCTATTGTGATCTGAAGGCCTCAACGGCGCGCCGCAGTGGATACTCTATATTTGGAGTGGAAGCATTTGTCGGGGACCTGCCACCAAGACTGGGAAGAATTATGTACATGGCATGTGTGGATCCACACCTCATCAGTGGTGCCGACATTATTGTTGACGTCGATGATGAAGCTCTGGGATGCCTAGAAGATGTTCAGACACCCGTGACAGTAGGCAGTAGTCTCATGCCACGACACTAGCCAGCGGAATTGTACCGTAAAGCCACGACACTAGCCATCCAACGGCTAGCATCGTGCTCGATAGGCTCCTGTCCGTCCCCATTTGGAATTTAAGCCGTGTCCACTAGCGGCCGTTGCCAATAGCCTTCTCCTCTTCCCCTTTTGGGGAGAAGGCAGTGCATCATGCCGTGTGTCTATTTGATGGATGCGACGGTTAGCGATCCAAGCATTTTGACGCCGCCATCAAATACCATCAGATATCCTTGGCGCCGGCGACGATGCCAACCACGATGCCGAAATTTAGTTCAAAAATTGCGAAAATATCGTACAATACGCAGTGCATATGTATGATACATTTCACCAGGTAAGGAGGCGAAATACTGTCAAACAAAGATATAACACACCTTTTTCCTTCAATTTTTGCTGCATCTATTTCAGTCCCGGTTGCAGCTCGAGCCCATGACCTCTGTGCTATGCAGTAGAAATGAGGCAGGCAAGCGGTGTGCTAGACTATGTCTGAGGAAAAGCCTGTGTACGAAATGGTGGGAATGAGCGGTACAGCCACTGATTGACATGATCGACGTAACCAATTTGGAATGATCCGCCTGAAAACTCCATGATTTTGCGGATTGGGGACGCGTAGGTGGGCTAGCTCTGCTTGAATCTTTCATATAACAAGCCTTATGTGCCTAAGTATTTTTAGGAGAAGAAATTAGCACTTGATCGTTTTTTCTGGTCAAGATTTCACTCAATTGCTACCTGCAGCTGAAATAATGATTTTCTTTCCATCGTAGCCATGTTTCATTCAAACTCCTTTGAATAAGAGTGTATCCTATCCAGAGGAACCCTAAAAAAAATGAATTGGGGGTGGATCAAAGTCCTGTACAATGATTCAGGCCTTTCTAGGATCTGATAAGCAGGCCTATTTCGTTGCAATGGGATGCATTCATGGCCTGGAAATTCAGATTCATAGACAGTATAACAATACCTACACACCCATTCCAATTTTGAGGCGATTAGAATAGGTTTATGTTTCACTCAAGAACACCTCTTTTGATGACTTTCGGGGCATGGAAGGCTTAGATATCATACTAGTAGTGCCTGGAGTGAACAATAAGGTCATATGAACCCAGTATGATCGAAAGATCTGGGGTATTTAACTTTCCAGAATGATCATTGACCGAATACGCTCGAAAGGTGGGGTACTTGAATATTGTAAATCATAATGAACATGTCACACAAGTTTGACCAATGTCCATATATTCTTAATGACTTGCGTTTCAGGTATAACTGTTTTTAATTCATGAAGGTACATCCTATGAGAGCTCTCTGGGATATTCCTGGATTTTTTCTGGCCGTAGTCGTTGCGCTATTGCTCGATTGTGTTTTGAGATCCCTTTAAGCGCCCGTGAAGCGCCCACCGGCCCGCAAGTCCGAGCATCAGTTTGCGACCAGAATTTGTAATTACACCAACTCCCAACGAGCGATAACGGACCAGATGGTCAACTATTAAGCTTTATCTGCAATATATTAGCCCCTTATTTCATTTGTAGGCCAAAATACAAATCAAAAGGAACTGATTTCAAGAAATACAATACATTTGGGGTGTACAAAGGTCAAAGGGGGCAAAGTATGTGTGTATAACAGAACAGCACAGCGGAAGTAATATATGTGGAGGTGCAGGGAGTGTGCGAGGGCAACGCGAGCGGGGTGAGCAGCACGGTGTAAGCAAATGCACCCGATGATGTGCTGGAAGCGGCGGAAAAGGCAGGTCGCACGGCGTGGGCGGGCCGGGAAGCGGCGTGTACCATTATGCTGGTACCACAGAAGCAGGGGGCAGGGCGGGGTGGGCACGGATAGCCGGACGACGGCATGGGCGGGATGCAGATCAGCAGTGATGGGAAGATAACATGCGCAAGTAAATCAGGGCGGGAAACCGGCAAGCCGGCAAGTGCGCCCATTCAACATTGAGCCCAGCCTCTGTATGCCACCCTGCCAGCAGTACGAGGGCATTGGTAGCACCATTAAGCGAGTTACATATCATGCCCCATACAGCATACACATCCCACACAGCGCCCAACCACCATTAATAATACTTACCATTCCCCATATAGCCTGTGCCCCCGCACCCCGCCCCGCCCCGCCCCCCCACTCCGCTCTGCACCTGTGCCGCTAGCTAAAACCCTGATGCACTGCGGTACAGGTAGCTCTCTGGCAGCACTCACATACCCGTGGCAGCAGGAGGGAAGCAGTGGGGGTGAGATCCTGGGGTGCGGCAGGGTGCAACGGCAGCAGGGCGGGAAGCGGCGGCAGCAGGGCGGGAAGCGGCGGCAGCAGGGTGGGAAGCGGCGGCAGCAGGGTGGGAAGCGGCGGCAGCAGGGTGGGAAGCGGCAGTGATGGCAGTGATGGCACGTCGGGATTGATGGACCGGCGGCGACAAGAATAGAATGGGTATCCCCATCGCCGCCCGCCACCCTGGTATTATTTTGTCACGTTTTCATACATCAATATATAAATTATTGAAAATTATATGCCAGTGTTCCCTGCATCAAATAATCCACCATCAACAGCCACCTCCCACCCCAAAGTCTCCCGAAAGGGTAGCTGATTGTGTAAGCGCGGCACTACAGTGCTAGCCATCCAGATGGCTAGTATGGTGGATTTACTCTACAATTCACATGGCTAGTGTCGTGTGTCATTAGTCTAATATCTAGTGTTACGGCTCGTTCAGAAGGCTTATCTAAGGCGCACCCTCGGCCTAGGCCAATATTCCATGCTGGCGCCGCTGTTCACCGAGATGGGACTAGTTCCGCTGCGCTATCGGCGCCTCACCATTTCCCTACGGTACCTGAAGTATCTGGTGGGACTACCAATGACACACTATGCACGTCTCGCACTTGATGATTCATTCAAATTATACTCGCAGGACAAACCTGGGTACTGGATGGATCTTGTCTACGCCCTGCAAGGCTTAAGGTTCCCGATACAGCTCCCGCCCCTTCCAGAAATTAATGGCGAGACCTGCGACAACCTGGCTAAAGCAGTCCATGCAGTGGGCATGAAGCACCTAGCAACGGACACAGAAGCATCAACGCGTCTGTACCTGCTACACGGGCGTAGGGAACCACTGGAAGAAGAGCCTCCCAAAGCAGTCACCAGCATCCTTCGGCACTACCTAATCCTTGTTGAAAATGCCCATCATCGCAAGGCGCTCACACGCATGTTGCTCAGCCAACATCCTCTTGCAGTGGAAAGGCTAAGATATCCTCGCCGGTACCATGATGAACCGGTTCCACGAGAGCTACGCAAATGCAGATTTCTGTGCGATCAAGTGGAAACGGTTGAACATGCACTGTTCTTCTGCAACGGGCAAGAGGATCTGGGAGAAAAACGAAGGGTATTCAAACTGGGAGTTTCAACAAAGGTTCCGGAGGTGTTGGCTATTAATCCTTGGAATGCGACGGAAGTCCTGAGGAAGCTCGTCTTTGAGAGAGAGACGGTGTGTCAATTGGCCAAATATGTCCATCGGGTCTCTGCGATCTATGAAACGGTCGCTATTAAGTGGCCGGATGGGTATTGATGGGATGCGTCGGGGGCGAGGGGATGGAACGGGTAACATACGGTACTATCAACTACAGCTCGCGGATTTAGATCTACAACCTTAAAAGCGGTGAGCTCGTCGAAGATAAGTGGGCTGTAGTGTAGTGGGTAGGGCATATAGGCCGATGTACTAAACACTACACCCCTGCATGTTCCGAAATGGGACCACGTAGGGTAATATATTATCCTGATACTTATCCGTGCTCTTCCTTTTTTTTCTATTTGTATAATACCCGCATTCATCACCATGAAACAGTGCAGTCTACACACAATTAAACGCAACTACTGATCTTTTTCCATATCAGTTCAACATCGAGAACCCAGACAGCTCTCTTGTGAGAAATCTCGAAGCAAATACTAAAACATCGATCCGAACGGTCCAGGCTGTGGTCAGAAACATTATGCACCCCGGCCCACTCGGGCAGAAGTTCTGTTCTTCCTCGTGAATATCCGAAATGATTTCCGCCAGAACATCCGCTCCGGCGATATTCGCGCCAGAAATGTTGTCATTCGGACCGAGCTCACGTTTTATTCTGTTCTTCTCTCTAGGCCTGCCGATACTGCGTTTCTCTGGATGGTTGAAGTTGGAAATCTTGATAGCCTAAGATAGTCAGTCCATGGCCTCCAGTAATTCTCCCCGCCGCCTCCAGAGCCCCGTACGCGGTATCGAGTTCTCCAACGCGGATGCAGGGCTGTGGTGAGACATCCGCTTGCCTCCGACCCCACAGACATGGTCTAAACTCGATCGCTCCAGCCTTGAAAATGTATAAAAGCCCACCGGTTGGAGGCTGAATTCCCCACTCAAGGTCGTCACTCACTCTCAACCACCACCACGTCCATCTACACATCCGTTTATATCATGTCCAACTTGAACACCGCCCCCCGCCGTGTTGTACATCCTTTATCCTCTTCCATTACTCGCCACTTATGGATGCCTTATGCAGTTGTCTATATACGTGACGGATCTCCCGCTGGCGCCTCCATCCCTCGGCCCTGCGTTTAGGCAGCCGGTCGCAATTTCCGACTCGGAGGTGCAGGGTACGTCAAATCCAATTTTCTTGTGATGGAGTTCCTAGCTCGCTATGTCTCGCTCTAGAACCAAAATCTCTCGCTTTACAGCGGTCAGCCAGCAGAACGCAGTATATGGGGCATGCGCCTCCCCTCTCGCAATGTTTGACAGCCTTTTCTTCGTGTCTATGGTGATTGCACAGTTTCGAGTCATGTTTCCAGTGACAGAAGTAGTCGCTGTTGTATTGTACTACTGCTTGTATATTCTCAAAAATTTCCCCCCCCCATTTCGTTTGGGCTGTTCGAGAAGAACTGTGTGACGTCCTAAGCTTTCTCTGTGAGTGATCTATTCCACAATTGCACATACAGAAGCCCTCCGGGCAGCCTTGGTTCCTCTACTGGCTAACACCTCGGTTCCTGGTTCTGTCACAGCAACACACATTTCACTTTTTTTTCTTTTGGGGCAATGATCAATTGACTGTAATTTCGGACAATGCATAGTACAATGAAAACTATCGGCGCGGCTCAGTGAACTTGGAAAGTGGATAGCAGTTGGCGACCCTAGCTTGATTCTAAGGCCTTTCTCCGCAGCATGTATGGTTGAATCTTGAGTTGACCAAAAAATGAATCAAGTGCTCTCGACATCGTATGTTGCGTTTGAACTTGAGACCCGAGGGCTTCATCATAGCTCGTTCCGATGACGGGCAACTGGAAAAATGCCGCCGTGGCTTGAAGGAAAGTCGATAGCAGCTGGAAATCACAGCTTGAGGTCTCTCTCTGTCGTATAAGTCCAAATACTTGACTGGCACTCTTGCAACTCTTGGACCTCAAGCTCAAGCTGGGCAAAGGAGGGCTACAACGCGATGCGTAGGCTGGTCATCAAAGCTCTTACCATGCTGGCCACCTACATTGGGCTCCGCGAGTCGCAAATCAGAAGTAAAGCAAGAAAGTCAAGATCTCGGTGATGGCCGAACGGAGTTTAAAGCTATTTTAAAGGCTTCTACGTAATTTTATGCACAGATTCAAGAATGGACCCTGGTATAGGACACGAGCAACTTCAGACTCAGATTTGCTGGACATGCAATGCAAGCAAAATGTATAGTGCAACAAAGAGTGACGGCATCATTAATAAGCAGTGTATCTCGGACGGACAGACATTTGGACATGTGAGACCTGGTACCTAAAGCCGGAACCAAGAATTTTTATTATTGAGACACCAGACCCTAAGTTGCCACGAAGGAATATTGAAATGGGTTATTTCATCCCACTCTGAGTGTTCATCTTTCTTTTCATGATTGGGAGGACGGTCGCGACATCGTTAGTCATCACTTTTACCCCTAAACAGCCAATGCTTGCATCTGTTTGGTGACCTTTCTCTCACGCGATAGGTCACGTGCGATCACCTCAACGCCATTAATGTCAATAGTCGCTGAAGGGATCCAGCAAGCGCGGGTTCGCAAGAAGAAAAAGTACAGGCGGCAGCTCGAGAAGACGACAATGTCGCTTCCTGAGTGTCGACATCCGAAATCCCACCACTTCCACCCAGGCGACTGCGGAGAAGCAAAGGAGAGTACATCTTCTGAAACCACAGCAAGTATCATCATCCACGACCGCGACTGGAGAGACCAGCATGAGGGACCCCCGCAAAGATCTCCAGAAACAACATCCTGCTTCTCGTCGTCCCATTTCTCGTCCACATCAAAAGCGGAGGAGTATCGTAGGACCCGTGTCGTCGTCGACGTCACAAAGGCCGAGGGGTCAGTGGAGGTGATGGCGGAAGGCGTGCAGGAGAACGATGTGACCCCACCGCCGTCGGCGCATCGTGGAAGTACACCTACTGCGGAAAGATCAGCATCAACGCAAACGAGAAAGTAAAATATTCGCCTTTGCCCAGAATCCAGCGCCTCGAAGAGACCCACAGGAAAGCACTAAACCGGTGCTCTCGCTCTACCCCCACGAAGCTCTTGCTCCTCCGGGTCGTGCGCGCCTCATCGTCCCCAAGCTAGCCTTGCAGGAGCGTCGGATCCTGACGCGTGCAGGGCGGACACACCCTCCGAGGAGGAGGCAATTGTACATCACTGGCAAAAGTGCAGATATCCGGTGATTCCTTGTGATTAATGCCGGCCCGGCGGTGGGCTTGAAATGATCCACCAGGCCTTACAAGGCTCTCACCAGGCTGTTATTCTCTTAAAAAGGGCGATGCAAGGCTGGTAGGTGGATTATAATGTCGTCAATTCTGGGCATTAACTTGCAACGTCTCTGCATCTGTTGTTAGATACTGCCCAGCGGCATAAGTATAGCACATCGGAGACTTAGTGAGCAGTGTGTTCCATATTTACCAATACTTTGGAACCACTTTCGACTCTTCGAACGCTCATACTAATAATCCTAATGATGTTCCCCCATTCCGAAGACGCGCGCAACCGGATGCAGCTTGCGGGCTAATCATCGACGGGATGAGGCCTTTGTGCATCCTGTGCTGGATGCACAAAGGCCCATCCTCGGGCCTCTTCCTGTGCGTTTCCCCCGCGACCAGCTTCATCCTCACCAGCCCAATTCGCCACGACGCTCGAAGCCCGCTACTCGCATAAAAGATCAGGAGGAGAAAGATGGAGGGGGCGAAGAGACATACATACTAAGCTGACGTGCTTGCCGACAGCCCCGCCCCCGGACCCAGCGTTCCCTAGGCCGTTGTGTATACGACCCCTCTCACCACCACTCGCGTTCTCATTCAGCCTCTGCCCTGCCCCTCCCCAATAGTTTCAAGTTTGTTTTTCTTGTCATTGGTGTATAGGGTCACAACAGAGCGTAGCTCAGGTAATCGAAGGACGGATGGTTGATAGTATCCGTAGCATACATAATGACGCGATGTATGTAGTACGGACCCTGGTTGTTCCTTAATGGGACCGCGCCGGTAATACTACCTACTCACCTACCTACCTCCCCGAGTCACAGTCTCACCCACATTCGTCCCCGCGGTCAAAGCCCCTAACTGCGCAAATCATCAGGAAGAGCAACAAGATGGAATGAAGCGGAGAGACATACCAAGCCCACATGCTTGCCTGCGCGATCGTGGTGTGTATATATACACCTCCTTCGCCCCTGCGCCTCCGACCATCTCGGAGATCGGGCAATGAACGACTCGACTCGAGAGCTCAGCCGAGCCAGCACCACGGCGTCCTCCACCACCCGGAACGGGACTGAACGGAATTGACACGCCTACGCCCGACACTCCCTGCTTCCCCGCACCTCCGCACAGCGCACTTCCGCCCATCATCCACGTACGCGTGCCCTACCTTCCCCAATACCCTCCCCGTTTTCGTTGCGGCATGCGCCTCCCGGATCGCAACGACGCGTACTGCCTGCCCACCTGCCCGCGAAGATGATAAGCACAGCGGTACTTGCGTATTGGGGGAGGTGCATGAGCAGATTTGAGACCGCGTCGGAGCAGGATGCAGCACAGAACAGCCAGACAACGCCGCAACAACACGAACTTGTTGGGCCGAAACCTCTTGTCTCTTACTTCCGTCGTCGTCCTGTTGAGATCTTTTTACAATCCTCGACGGAACGGGTCGGATACCCGTCGCACGGAACCTGTAGAACCGGCGCGACGGGCACGGCACACAGCCCCTATCCAAGACCTCACCAAACAATTACTTCCCTCGACGTTGTGAGTCGGACGTCTCCGCAGCCATTTCCCAGCGACATTTGGGAGTAGATGGTTTACACAAGCGCAGTTGTCTAGGAGTAAAGTGACTTTCTCGAGGCCGGGTGGTCGCGTCAAAAACTACGTGGGAAACGGCGGTTGATGTGGCAGTGCCGCACTTTGCAACAGTTTGTTGATTCAGTAAAAGGCTGAAATCAAGCCGAAACCTCTTGTCTCTTACTTTCATGTTGTTTTGGTGCTATTCCGCCTTGTCATCTTTTTTAATCTCTTACACAGTTCACTGCGCCATTCAGCATTTCTCGCTTAGTGTAATCACTACCTCACTCATGACACGCGTACTTGGCAGAACAGGCACATCCAGGACTTAAACCATGTTGGTCCTGGCCCTTCATAACCTTGCTGTGCCCGAAATTAGCTCCCATCCAGACTGGCACTGCGGCCTTTCCATATAGCTCACTCTTCACGTGTAGTGAGTGGAATTGCCCCATGATTCATTTCGTCTGGTGGTTTTTTGCAGTTCTGGATCTTTCTTCGTGGCATAAGGACCCATATCACTGATGTACAAGTAAGCCTTCATGGATCGCTCATCGTGATCCTCTGGAAATTATACACTCTGTGAGACTGTTTCTAGCATCTTTAATACAGTACATTTGGATTTCTGAATGTCTAGACTCGCGATATTATTTTGCTCTATTCGGCGTTCAATGTTGAATTAAGATATCCTCGAATGCGTAAAATTCGAGTGGGTGACATCAGACATGCATCTGCAGCTGATTTTTACTCAGGTTGATATTTTGGCTCAACGCGCCCAACCGGCAACCCAGAAGCAAGTAAATTTCTGTTCTTGACGAGAAAAGGATCCAAACTGCTTTGTTCTATTTACAGTCGTTTTCCAAAATTTGTACGGGTGGAGCGAAATGTCAACGCTACTTTTATTCACCAGTGGGATAATGCTCATCTTCAGCACATAGCCCTGTGCTTCTCGCTCCAGCACTCTGTATGATGGACAGTTTTTGCACAAAAAAGTGCTTGAAACAAGGGGGAAAAACTGTGCGGATTTACGGCGTAGAGCCAAAGGTGGAGCCATGACATCGTTTGAGTAGGGACAGACGCACACAAAGGTAAGCACAAATCAAAGAGCAACGTTTCGTAAAACCCGTACAAAACGGCTGTATCAAAAAATAATATGAAGACGAGTGATTTATATTGCCATCGAGCACATGCTAGGACCCAGTAGTTCCCAACCTATAGCTAGCTAATAATTCTTGATTAGTTCCATGCGTAGTCCTGAAATACTACTCCTACCTGCAGTTCCGAGCCCGCTTACAAGCAGAAATCGGCGTCCTTGGATGTGGTGCCACCACAGCCCCTCGCGCAGAACGAGATGAACCTGATCTCCCCACCGCTGATGCAGTCGAAGAGGCTGTTGTCGATATGCGCCTCATCGGTTGGCTGGCTATTCTCCATGAGAACCTGAACAATATGGTTCCGGTAGTTGCCTGGAAGGAATGAACCAGTGATTATTAGCACAACGACTAACCCGCTTGGTTATGCATGACGGCATACTTACCCTTGTTGAGCAGGGAGGTGCCGCAGTAGACACCACCACTGTTGCAGCTATCGCGAGCTTCAAGAATGCTAGCAGAGGCGAGGGTAGTGAAGAAAGCTGTGAAGGTAGCAAAAGTAGCAGTAAGCTTCATGATTGGTGTTGAAAATATGGAAGGTAAAACTTGTGTCGGGAGTCCAACCGCTTCAGTCTTGTTAAATACTTATCTTTTTTCTAATTCAGAAACTTGAATCTACCTGGAGTCAACGCTGCTGGAATCAGAGCAGGACGTCGCTGTGCCTAAATAAACCTCGGGCTCTCGCCGCTGTGTGCCCCAAATTACCTCGGCTCGGTAGGCGCTCCGAATTTGTGCCCAAATGAAGCTCGTAGGCGCTCCGCTGTGTTCTCTAAATTAAGCCAGGCTCTGCACACCTTGAATTCCAATCAATCAATCAATCAACCCTGGACTCTCGGTAGGTGCTCCGAGTTTGAACAGCTGCGGTCGTAAATCAGCTTGATAAAAATATACCACGATGGGCTGAGCATCCCCTGACATCCAACTCTCAACAATTTTCTTAGCTCTGGAAGCTCAACCACATTTGGTATGTATTACATGCTCGGCTCAAACATCACGTATAGGCAGCCATTTTATTTTCTGGCGTATGCATATGTTCCGCATACTTGAGGTCTGTATCCCTCTCATTTGCGGGATCATCTATCTCATCCTTCGGTATGTTTCTGTCCTCTTCTGATGTCAGTGCATGGTTTGATCTATTTCAACAGAGCCACTGTTGACTCTGATGAAGAGGCATCCATGACGCATCATGAACCACTGGCTGGTGGTGGGAGACATAGAAAAACTCTGACTGAAGTTATTCTTCCCCGTCACCATGGCTGGATGTCCGCACCATTTTTTTATGAATACCAATGCGCACTTGATCAAGTGAATGCTGCGCTAGCTAAAAATCCATCTTATGTGTCTGTGACTACGCCAATGTGGGATTTATTGCCTTACATTCCTCGGGCACACTTGCAAAGTTACATCAAGTATGGGTGGGCTCACAAGTATCCGTCAATAAAGCACGGACATTGAGGTCATCTCAAGCCTGTGAAAATTGTCCTCAGATGGTGTCAATTATGACCATTGATCATGGCTGGACCTCAGCCGCATACACAGAGTGTACAACAAGAGGAAGGGAAAAATACAACTGTCTTTTGCACACCAATTGCAAATTCGGAAACATACAGCGACAGAGACAAACCGGATCAGGTATTGGGAGAAGGTCCGTCAGCACCGTCTTCGAGGGACCCAGTTTCCACTGCAACCTGCAACCACTGAAACTTCGCATCGGATAATCACCAATTCTTCTGAAAGCGTGCATCCGGCCCGTTTTCTAGTAGCTGGCTGTGGCCGGCTAACTCCGCTGGTTCAGTTCACGCCACTAGCACATTTCAAAGCAGTGTTGCAGTTCAGGTTAAGCGGCTTAAGCCTTAATATGCCTTAATATGAAGGCTTTATACAATGGACAGAAATTATTGGGCCTTAATTATATGTGTTCGTGTTTAAGTAATTTTTTCTTCTTCAAGGTCTCCTTTCTTTTTGGTGCTAATTTTCATGCCGTCTAAGGAGGGACCGGTCTGGTAAAGGACCAAACAAAACACGTCGCAAAGTGAAGCCTACTGTATCCGGTATTACGGTAACTGAATGCAGCCAGTCCCGGAGAAGCTAGAGCGACTGAGGTATCCGGAGCGATCAAACGAGGTATATAGCAAACCAAACAGGGGTTCGGGTCTCCATCGCAACAGGGAGTCAACCCGCTCCCGCATATACCGTGATGTGGGTAACTCGTACGAGTCACCCGCGGGTCGATTGGGACCTGCCGGACCCTCGGGTTTACATGTGCGAGTCAACGGTATCGAAAATTCTCAACCAGTAGCCGTACCCTGCGTACCCCGGGGCCAAACCCGCGGGTGGACCCAAGGTCCATGTCCAAACCCCGATCATCTCGGGTGAAATTCAAACACATACAGGGTTTCAAAAGCTCGACACGTCATTGCTCCGCAAGAAAAGACAAAACTCTGAATGAAGAAAGAAAGGGTTTACGCTGACAAGACAGTTCAACGTTAATACTCAGACGCGACTTGAATCGGTTCGGATCTGTCTAGCGCCCAACTAATGCCCACCATTGTTACGGAGATTGAAATACGTCAAAGCATGCTCTCGGGCCATTCACAATAGACGTCCCAACTTGAGCCCCAACTTGAATGAAGTTGGTGTCAAGTTGGGGTCGAAGTTGGGGCTCAAGTTGGGGTTAAAAATCCTTATTTGAAACACCCTATTCAGAAATCCAAATGTACTGTATTCAGGATGCTAGAAATAGTCTCACAGAGCGTATAATTTCCAGAGGATCACGGCGAGCGATCTATGGAGGCTTACTTGGGGGGGGGGGGGGGGGGGGGGGGGGGGGATTTATCATACTCGCGTGGTCCAAATGTCTGAACAACGAGTTTTACTGAAGACAAACGGGTAGTAATGTACGGGCACAAGCTATCACGTTCTGGCTATGGGTCACAGTATGTCACAACAACAGAACGCGACGAAGAGCACCATGCAGCTCGACATCCAGGGCAGTTCTGCAGGAATTAAAATGGATCCATGAGAGGTATTCTGGGAAGAGCTTCAATTGAAATTTCTCGGGATTCTGTCCAGACATAAATATTTGGGAGGCTTCACAAAAAGCCGTGTTTTCGTCCATCTTTCACTCCCCAGAACACAGTGAATTTTATGTATACTGGTGCGAAACAAAGCAAAAGGTGTAGCCATACTTATGGACTAAAAACTATACCAACTGATCCCATGTGTCCGAGCCCGCATTACATTGCTGGGAGGCAATTTCCAACCCCCTCAGTTTCTGGACTCTGCAGCAAGCCCCTTCTGACGGAAGCGTGTTTGGCTTATTTGTTCGCTCCGGCATGCCACCGGCATGTCCGACATCGCGCGGCTCCGTGCCAATAATTGTTTTCAAGGAGCTGCGTTTACATCGTCCTGGTGGTCGTTCAGGGAGTCTGTGGGTAATAAATCGCATGGCGAATATGGAACCAATCGCGTTCTTCCTTTTTCTTTTATGCCCGTTCGAGCACGTAATATTTGATTCGCCCAACATTCATTTGAACACAAGCACCGATTTATTCCATACCAGTTCAACACGGAGAGGCCGGGCACCCCTCTTGAGAGAAATATCGAAGCAGTGAATCCGAACGGTTCAGGCTGTGCCCTGGAGCGGATAAGGTAGAAATATTAACCACCCCGGCCAACTCGGGGAGAGGCTCTGCTCTTCTGAAACATACGAAATGATTTCCGCAGGAACATCCGCTGCGGCGATATTCGCCCCCGTGATTCGGACGGAGCTTACTGTTTTTCGCTCTAGGACTGCCTATACCACGTTTCTCTAGTTCGTTGAAGTTGGAAATCTTGATAGCCTAAGATAATCAGTCCGTAGCCTCCAGGAATTCTCCCGTCGCCCCCAGAGCCCCGTACGCTGTATCGAGTTCTCCAACGCGGATGCGGGGCTGTGGTGGGACATGTACATCCGCTTGCGTCCGACCCCACAAAGACTCGATCGCTCCAGCCTCAAAAGTGTATAAAAACCCACCGGTTGGAGGCTGAATTTCCTACTCAAGTTCGCTTCACTCACCACCACGTCTATCTACACACCCCTTTTATCATGTCCAACTTGAACACTGCCTCCCGCCGTGTCGTACGTCCCTTATTTTAATCTCATAACTCGCCACTTATGGATGCCTTATGCAGTTGTCTATATATGTGACAGACCTCCCGCCGGCGCCTCCATCCCTTGACCCCGCGTTTAGGCAGCCGGTCGCAATCCCCGACTCGGAGGCGCAGGGTACGTTGGATCCAATTTTTTAATGGGGCTCGTGACTCACCATGCCTCACCTTTAGAACAAAAACCGCTCCCGTTACAGCGGTCAGCCAGCAGCACTCGCAGCATATGGGGCATGCGCCTCCCCTCGCGCAATGTTGTATGACCGCATTTTTTCTTCGGGTCCATGGTGAGTGCACCTATTCTCGGCAAATTTTGGACCAGTGCTCATGTCTTGTCATTAGTTTGAGTGCGTGGACCATGTTGCCAGCGACAGAAGTAGTCGCTGTTGTATTGTTCTACCGTCATTTTCTTTCCAATTTCGTTTCGTTTATTCAATATCTGTGTGACGTCCTCGCCTTCGTGCACACATGTTTTTGTTGAAGCACCACGAAACGTTGGGGTTAATATTGCGAGTGTGAAGATATCGTGAGTGGTCAGGAAGGACTTTTCAGAAATGGATTATTTTATCCCAATTCGAGTGGCTTTACTGTATGATTTTTATTTCATGCCGTTGGTTGCGAGGAAAACCAGACGGACTGTTAAACATTAAGTAATTGGGTAAGCCCCTGAACAACCGATGCTTGCATCTGTTTGCTGCCCTTTCTCTTACGCGATAGGTCACGTGCAATCGCATGTTTTCTCTTGCTGACCACGCCAGTCGCCGAAAAGGATTCAGCAAGAACGGACTTGAATGCACCAAATGTTAAACGCTCGCCGCCTCACGTCCTGCTCGTGGTGTAATCTCCGCCTATGGAGACGACATCAGGACATGCATTTCGGAGTTGAATTATTTTTTGGAACCAAAATCATCTCATATAATGAAAAGTACGTGAGATAAATAGAAAGCACTCACAAAGACTTGGGACACAGAACTCAATGCCGCTCAAGGTTTAAATATCGAAAATAGTATGTGTCCCGGCGAAATCACATGGGGTCGAATCTCTTTAATTCCACTGTATAACTGAGCCTACATATATATCAATCTGCTGTGGAAAGGGATTGGTGTACGTCTCGCAGATGCGCTACCAGGCTACAATCAATTGTACCAACCCTTATTAATATTCTCGTCAAAGTGGTGTTGAAGTGCGAGAATTTCGAAATGCGACTGAACCACGATTGGAACGTGCCCGCCCTTCACTGGATATGGTGAGGGAAAACATGTTGTAGATACCGTGCTGCTATCAGGCCTGGGTTCGTTCCCCTGATCGAAATTGAACCCCAAGTAAGCCCCTAGTTTAAATAATCATCGGCACCTACCTGTCTCGCGTCCGTTAGGTTAGCAAAGAAATAACATAGTATCAAAAGAACATATTATACATTCAACAGTGACATTATTGACGCACGCTTCTGCAGGGCTCACTGCGTTTCGAGGCCGACATCGGCTGACTCATGCCGACGGGGATCAGCATGGAGCAAGGAGGTCTATGATTCAATTGCCAACTTTCATTACAGCAAGGGATTCGACCATACCAGCCAAGATGTTACGATTGAACTTGGGTATCCTCTTGTCGATGTTGATAGGTTGATTAATCTTATTTACTGTGACGCGGTTAGTTGACTCTTTCTTCCGTTCAGTAAAAAAACACTAACCAAGTGAAGTGGCTGACGAGGTTGAACCAGAGGCATAAATTTGTATGTTTGTCAGTACCCTATTTCGCTTCCCTCAAGAGTTATTGTATTATGATTTCACACTAAGAACCAGGTTTCCATTGAATGGACCCAGGAAGCAGTCCAATGAACTTTGCGTCGGTTTGTCGTCTCCAAAACGAAGTGGTTCTGGAACATTTTTCAACGGAGGTGGTCTCGGATCTGAGAAAGCGGGCGCAAATTATATGTGCTTAATCCAGAGCAATAGAATCAACCGCATGAATGTGTTGACTCAGGTTCCGCTCCAATGTCCTGGTGAAATTCAAGACGCAGACAACGGGATATAGTTGAGGTGGGGAAAAAAATGCGATCACCAAACACGTTACTCAGGCTGGGGTGACCCGGTGAAAAAGAGCACCGTACGACCAATGCATTCGGTGATTCTTGGCGAGCCGTATCAAAAAATCACGTATACGATCCTTTCCTCAATTTAGTCTCCGGTGCATGCGATATGTATAGATAAAAAAATTAAGACACCACGGTGGGACTTTTCCTTTTTGTTTCTTCGGGGGGTAGAATAAAAAATCATTTCAAAGCTGAATACCACGGGCAGGTATCCTGTGTAGCACCATGATTTGCGGTCAGGGTGTGCGTGCGGTGCTCGATCCGTACGCCAAGTCTGATTTATCGTACGTAGGCAGATTTGGGCTCGGGGTCCCAGGTACGCAGTAGACTAGTAGTACGGCGGCGCACGGGCTGGGGCGTGCATAAGTTACCGGTTTTGTGGTTGTGGAAAGTAAAGTCGATGCATAGGTCATAGCTGTATAAACTCCAAGAAGACGCCTAGATGTAACAGTGTCTTCTCGATACAGGTCGGGAATTCTTTTGCGCAGAGCCTAGGGGGCAAGATATGTATTCGAATAATATTTTTGCCACAGGACTGGTAGAATCAGCACTTGAGGAAGGGAAGTTCATAGATGTCGTCAGGCGTGCATGGTGCGGAACAAAATATACGGAGTTGTACATAGTGCAGAGAAATATCTGGGGTCGGTGATGTGGAGAGGGCGGAATGGGTGCAGGAGAGAACCGGGGGTGTTTAATTAGATATCAACTCTACAGAGTTCTGTGTCGAATGATGGTGAAAGCGAGGGGTGACGGCGACAGATATTATAAGCAGGATTCCTCGAGGCGCCTCGGTCAACCACCTGTCGCATTACAATTTGTTTGAGAGCGAATCAAGGAGGCGGTCGAGACTCGACAGTCGGGAACACGGCACTGAGCTGTTAGCGCAGGTGGCCTCAGGAGAGAACAAATTAGTCGGAGGGTGTCTTCTGTACGCTTTGGATATGCACAGCACAATTTCAGCAAATAATAAAGCGCAGGCTGGGCGTTCTTGAACTGCAACCGCTGAAGATTTAAGCGGCGATCAGCGGAGTGCGAATTTGCGCACCGCCACCTTCTCAACTTCTTTTTGTCACCACCATCTGTGCGTCTGCTCTCCTGCTCTACTCGACTGTACACTGTAGCTAGAGTCCCCTCCTTGCACCGTGCGCCTACTTCTCTTACTACAGCTGTCTTGTTGATACTACATACGTGCCACTTTTAGCCAGTGCCTCCAGCCAGCGCGATGCTGATCTCGTTGCGCGTCAACTACGTCGGTCCCCAACGCCCGCGCCGACGTCCCCTAGGACATCAGAAGCAGCAGCGCCGCCGCGGCACACAGCATCTTGCTCCCCTTCATCCAAGCGCTCGGCTTCGACGCGACCCCCACCAAGCTCACGGCCGCCCCGTCCGCACGCCACGCTGCCGCGCCCATCCGTGCGTGCCCGACCGTCTCGCTCCCTCCCGCCTCACACGTCCATGCGTATCCCGCGCTTGTGACTGTCCCGCCCGGGCCAATGCACATCGCGGCATGAGCGCGGAGACGTTTCCGCCAGCGCCTCTACTTCCACGTACACCTTGTTGCTCGCTGCGCGCGGTCGCCTTCATTCTCGGTGTGTTATCTATCCTATAGCTCTTTTCTGATTGTTCATCACCCTGTTAGGCTGCGGACTCGGCGTCCTCCTGCGCATCGCCTTTGTTATTTGTCGTCTCGCCGCACCGTCCGTACGCGCAACAACACCACCTCCGAAGACTGCTACTACGGCGCAAGCACGACCCCATCAACGCGGAGGTGATGTTCGTCGCGCACCGGCTCTACACGTATCCCCTCGAGAAGAGCGAGGTCTCAGACGCCGCGATCGTCGTGGAGCGCAATTAAATAGAGTTGTTCTCAGACAGCAAGACGCTCGGAACGCCTGAAGAGAAGTCGAAACATTGGCATGTAGGCGCATGCCGCCGGACATGTAAATCCCGGCCTCACCGCTATCACGATAATCTGCCCGCCCAGTCCTCCCTAGAAGTATCCGCGCGTGTGCCTCGTCGTCACCAACTCGCTCCGCCCCCGGTCCCGCCGCGATCCTCAACATGAGCCCCGCCCTGATGATGCGCCGTTGGTGCCGGTGACAGATACGGCACAAAGCCCACGCGTAGTGCGCACATGTTGTCCTGTGTCCCCCGTCCCACGCCCGACTAGGATCCTCGACAATGGCCGACGCGCCGTAGGGACGATACGACGCCATAATGGACTCATCGAGCGTCCCCTCTCCCTGTTGATGCCGGTGGCCGATACGACACGGATCCCCGCGCACGCAGATGCGCCATCGAGGCCCAGCACCTTGTACACCTTGGCGCCAGCGGCCAAGACGACCATCGACGCACGATGTGACGTCCGACGATCCACCATCGACGCCAGGAGTCTCGCGCCTCCCCTCCCCCGCTCGTACTCTATCGCATCTGATCGCGGTTTCCGCGTAAGCTCACCCGGCGGCGGTGAGAGATACCACCCCGCGAGGGCGGCGATTGTCACCATGACGGATGGATCGCGCACCGCATACGCACTTCAAGAAGTCCGTCGGCGCGGTTCCTCGGAAACGTTGGCGTGGCTGGATTGGATCGTTCGCTGTCTTCTCTATGGGGCGTGGGGACGTGTCCAGGGTACGGGAGCCGCGAGGGTCTTGTTCTGGTGGTCCGTGGCAGGAAGAGGCGGTAGAACTCGACGCTGCTGCTGCCGCGACCAACGCGGGAGGGAGCCGACGCGCAGCAGGGCGGGACGAGATTGTGGAATGCTGTCAATTCAAATCCCCCGTATGCGCAGTAGTATTCGCGTCCCAGTTGGCGTGCGTCTGCGTCTGCGTCTGCGTCGACCGAAGCAGGTATTTGCGGCGGGAGAGATTGTTGGGGTCTGACGGGCGGGAAGAGTCAGTGCAGGGACGACGGAGTGGTGGGATGCCAATCGCGGCTTGGCTGTCGATTCAAATAAATCACGCAGGTCCATGAAGATCGACCTAGTTCTCTGGCATATTCTACGGGCATCATGATGTCAGTGGCTGCCTACAGGTATTTGGACAACATGACTATATTCAGGTTCATCTCTGATTTTTTCCCCTAGTCCTCCCTAAGATGGGACGTCTTTATCCGGGCGAACACTTAAATAGCTGTTTCCCACCCCTTTCACTAATTACTTGTACGCCCTTTCATTTTCATCCATCGCACCATAATTACCGGCTTTATCTCAGCTCCGCTTTATCCGCCTGTGGACTCGATTCCGCTCTGGAGTGTCAGACGGGTGTTTGACGTCCACACCCGGTAGAAGCTCTACTGCCTGGTAAGCTCTATGACACTCAATCACCCAGCTTATCCTGTTCACCCAAAACGTAGTCTGCTGCCCACCAACCGCGAAGCCCCGATTGGCTCCTCAATCGCGATGATCAGGAGCTCACTCGTACGAAGTAGGTCAGAAAGAACTATTCGCAAGATATTCATATAACTTCATTTTCGCATACAACGGTCAAAACCAATTCAATACAGATACCTCGTCCTCACAAAAACAACAAGTCCCAGGCAAAAACTAGCGGAACCGCAGCTGCGGACTGCATCAAAGCCGCTGACCCCTTCGATGTAACGCTGCGCAAAGCAGTCAGCATCGATTACGCAGGGCCCGTACGCCTGGATCCGGGTGTACTTCAAGTTCGCTCAAATCTAAATTTGGTTTCTGTCCAGCGTGCATAAAACCGATACGAAGAGTCGAGTCCCTCAGCAGCCTTGCAGCCCCTTCCTCGACGACTCAGCAATGCATTTTAATATCCCTTCTCTGGCACTAGTTCTAGCTTTTTTTGCAGCCACGAACGCCTTCCCGGACATCCACCAGAAGCACAAGTTCATCGCACCTGGCCCGACCGACTCTCGTAGCCCATGCCCGGGGCTGAATACGTGCGTTCCACTCTCCGAGACTGCCTCCTGTGTATTTATTTTATTTTATTCAGCCTCGCCAACCACGGCTATCTTCCGCGCAATGGACGGAATATCAGTATTCCGCTGCTCATGGACGCCACACTCGGTACGCTACCAGCCGACTCAAAGATAATGCGCGGTGAATGGCTGACGCCATGTTAATCAGAGGGATTCAACCAGCACTGGGACACCATTCTGCTCGCCGCGAAATTCGGCCTCTTCGCGAGTGAGGACGTCACCAGCTTCCAGGAGATGCGTCTCGACGCGCTGTCCCTGTGCGTTCCGACCCCCAAAGCTCCCTTCTATTTGAATTCTACTCATTTACGAGCTCGCAGCCACAACCTCATCGAGCACGACGCGTCCATCTCGCGCCCGGACTTCGGTTTCGGAGACCACATCAAGTTCAACGAATCCGTGTACACGACCCTTGCAAACTCAAACCCGGGAAAGGATTACTACGACCCCATCTCCGCGGGCAAGGTGCAGCGCGACCGGCTCGCGCACTCCGTCGCGACCAACCCGAACGTCACCAACACCAGCAAGGAGTTCAAGCTCCGCAGCCGCGAGACCGCACTGTACCTCAGCATCTTCGGCGACCCGCTCACTGGCATTGCGCCCAAGAATTACGTGTCAACCCTGGAAAATTCCCGACGCCTGAGTTTAATTTGACATCCCCATCCGACAGATTTGTGAACATCTTCTTCCGCGAGGAGCGCCTCCCCATTGCTGAAGGGTGGAAGAAGCCGACGACGTTGGTCGAGGTCGCGACGACGAGCCCCCTTGAGAAGGTCATCCGCGCCGCCTCTGAGTGGACGATGAGCCAGGCATGCGAGCCGCTCAAGTTGGGCCCCAGTGTCACCCTTTAATTATTTTACCTCCTGCTTGGCGTTCTGGTTCAGGTGTTTACTCCCGAATGAATAATTGGTTTCAAAGAGCTGTAGAGTCACTTCATCCTCGTGATCGGTCAGAGAGTCTGGTGTCGAGTTTGCAGAGTATTCTATGGGTGGTTGATAAATAAATCGCGCGGAGAATGTGGAGCCAATCGCGTTCTTCCTTTTTTTTCTATAAGCCAATAGTCTTATGTGATTCGCCGAATTTGAACACAACCACTGATGCATTCCATATCAGCTCAATACGGAGAGCTTAGGCACCCCTCTTGAGAAAAATATCGAGACAGTGCATCCGAACGGTTCAGGCTGTGTTCTGGAGCGGATAAGGCAGAAATATTATCCACCCCAGCCAACTCGGGGAGAGGCTCTGCTCTTCTTCGTCCACTGAAACATACGAAATGGCTTCCGCATGAACATCTGCTCCGGCGATATTAGTTCCGGAAATCTTGTCATTCAGACGGAGCTTATTTTGTATCTGTTTTTCGTTCTAGGACTGCCGATACTACGTTTCTCTGGATCGTTGAAGTTGGAAATCTTGATAGCCTAAAATAGTCGGTCCGTAGCCTCCAGTAATTCTCCCCGTCGCCTCCAGAGCCCCGTACGCTGTGTCGAGTTCTCCAACGCGGATGCAGGGCTATGGTGAGACATCCGCTTGCATCCGACCCCACAGACATGGTCTAGACTCGATCACTCCAGCCTTAAAAATGTATAAAAACCCACCGGTTGGAGGCCGAATTCCCCACTCGAGCTCGCTTCACTCACTCTCAACCACCACCACGTCCATCTACACGCCCCTTTTATCATGTCCAACTTGAACACAGCCCCCCGCCGTGTTGTACGTCCTTTATCTTCTTCCATAACTCGCCACTTATGGATGCCTTATACAGTTGTCTATATACGTGACAGACTTCCCGCCGGCGCCTCCATCCCTTGACGCTGCGTTTAGGCAGCCGGTCGCAATCCCCGACTCGGAGGCGCAGGGTACGCCGAATCCAACTTTGTGATGGGGCTCAAAACTCACCATGCCTCACCTTTAGAAAAAAAACCGCTCGTTTTACAGCGGTCATCCAGCAGCACTCGCAGCATATGGGGCATGCGCCTCCCCTCGCGCAATGCTGTATGACTGCATTTTTTCTTCGTGTCCATGGTGAGTGCACCTATGCTCGGCAAATTTTGGACCAGTGCTCATGTCTTATCATCAGTTTGAGTGCGTGGATCACGTTGCCGGCGACAGAAGTAGTCGCTGTTGTACTGTACCACCCCTGTATAGTCCCAATCAGTTTCGTTCCCATTTGGTTTGGTTTACATATTCAATATCTGTGTGACGTCCTCTCTCTCATGTACGCATATTTTTATTGAGGCACCACGAAATCGTGTGCCAACCAAACCGCGTTGTGGTTAATATTCCGGGCGTGACGATACCGTGAGTGGTTAGGAACGACTTTTCAGAAAACGATTATTTTATCCCAATTCAAGTGGCTTTTGTTCGTTGGACCGCATGATTTTTATTTTCAAGTCGTTGGTTGCGAGGAAAACCAGACGGACTGTTAGACATTGAGTAGTAGAATAAGCCCCTGAACAACCGATGCTTGCATCTATTTGCTGCCCTTTCTCTTGCGCGATAGGTCACGTGCAATCGCTTTTTTTCTTCTTCTTGACCACGCCAGTCGCCGAAGTGGATTCAGCAAAAACGGGCTCGAATGCACCAACTGTCAGACGCTCGCCGCCTCACGCCTTGCCAGTGTAATCTCCGCCTTACATCAGGTCCCAACGGTGATTATGCCTTCAGTGGGTCCAGGCTTAACGACCTTCCTCTTTCCACTTTCACGGCAATCCTCTACAGCCTTGCACAACTGCTCCTAGTAGCTCACAACTCTCTGGACCAATGTGTTGGCTCACAGCGGTGTCTATGTATTGCGATCGTCCAATCTGTTCGTCGACGCGCCAATAGTCATTTTAACACATCCCATCTCGAAGGATCCGACTCAGTACATTCACTTCGGACTTGCTCAAGTCTGCCTGGCGAGCAGGTGTGTTCATCCTTTTCAAAGAACGAATATTCTGACTCACGTTCCCGAATAGTATATTCGAAGGAGGACCTTGCAAGTCGACATGAGTAGAGAATACTGCGTCGTAAAGCCTGGATATACTCACATCACCTTATTTCTCATCCTTCCGGCAAGTCAAAATCGATCTCTCATCTTTCTAGAAATTAATGCCCAGTAAATATAAGGTGAATGTACACACGAAACCGACAGCAACTACTAAGGGGTGTCGGAATTCGAATCGCGGATATTATCTTCGGCTTTGACGTGAATTTCGATGCTGGATCCGAAAATGCACTCACCTAAGCTCTGGGATGAGTATTCATGGCACCAGAAGGCAATACTTTATTACTCGATTGAGTGAAATGATGGGCGTTTGACATGTACAGCCACTCCGAAGACGGTAATTTATCACGTGAGTGATTCTCGGACCTAGCCGCCGAGTTTTGGACGACGACGAGAACGGCCCGGAAATTTTGGAGATGCTGTAGGAGGGAGCGGGCACATCGTTGGAGGTGCCCTGCGAAAAAAAAAGGGATTTGGGTCGTTTTTGAAGGTGTGGGAGCCATTTTGATGGGGGGAAGGGGGGGGGGGGTCCAGACAAGGTCGAAAAAAACTTTCCGACCCTATATGCTAATCTCGAATGCCGACACCCCCTTGGCAACTACTGTCCCAAATCCACCCATCTCGCAATGAGCCCATATCTCGCTTTCGTTGTGACATTCCTCACCGCCGAAACCAGCGCCCATCTCAGCCATGACCGAAAACATGCCTTCGTCGCTCCTTAATTGACCGACTCCTGTGGCCCATGCCCTGGATTAAATAAGTACGTGAGTCTCAGCAGTCCCGGGCTGTATTTTCTTTGATCCCCCTTCCTTAGCCTCTCCAATCACCGCTACCTCCCACACAATGGCCGCAACATCAGTGTACCAATGATCATACACGCTGCGCACATGAGTTGCCAGTATAATGCGACAAACACTGCCGGATACCAAGTTATCTGAACCATCAGAAACATTCAACCAGAACTGAAACACCATTCTGGTCGCTGCCAAATTTTCTCTTCTTTCGGGCGAAGATGTGACCTCCTTCCAGTAACTGCGCTCTCGCTGTGCGTTTCAATTAACGAAGGTTCGAGGGTTTTCGCACTCATTCAGGAGCTTGCAGGCAGTCTCACTGAGCACGACGCCTCCCTCTCACGCTCCGATTTCGGGTTCGGGGACCACGTCAAGTTCAACGAGACAATCTATTATGATACCACCTCCGCGGGCCAAATGATGCACCAGCGCCTCGCATACTCCCTGCCACCAAGCCGAAGGCAGTCAACACCCTCAAGGAGTTCGTCCTCCGCACTCGCTAGTCCGCATTCTACCTCAGCGTCTTTGGCAATCCCCTCACTGGTATCGCGCCTAAACAGTACGTCTGCGACGCGTGGCGCCTCACTTTAAATAAGACCCTAACAGCACCTTCCGCCAGATTCATTCAGATCTTCTTCCGCGAGGAGCGTTTGCCCATCGCGGTTGGATGGAAGAAACCGAAAGCACTCATCGCTCGAGTAACCCTCGTGCCTATCGAGAATGCCATCCGCAAGGCATCTGAATGGACCGGGATCCAGCAATGTGAGCCTCTCGTCCTGGGACCTAGCCTCACTCTTGAAGTTCCCTGCTCAACGTTTTTTAAATGAGATTGGATAAGAAATATTGGCACCCCATGGCGGTTGTCGCGGATGGTAAGCAAAGCGCTTCGAGATCCAACTCTAGCTCGAGCACTGAAATGTGGTGGAACAATCGGACCATCTTGTACCCCAACCCGAACCCGAAAATTTCCCACTAAGATGGAAAATCTACGCGTTATCTCTGGCTCTCTTACTCCCCGGTACATCTCCCATTTCGTCACAGAATTGGTGGCTCATGTTCACCGCAACAGTTGGCTCTAGTTTCTCGGAAAACACACTGGGGCCGCTGAAGGTCGAGTCCACGTGTCTTCCTATCACCTTCTGGTGCTTACAATTGAAATTCACTAGGCGACGCTCATTCGCGAGCTCAAAATCACCAACGCGCAATACGGCGCAATCTCTAGTGCGACTTCCCTCGCCAACTCGATCCTCCTCATCGCAGGTGGATTCCTGATGGACTACGTCGGCGTCAACTGGGCCTCGATGTTCTGCTCCGTATTCGTGTTTGTTGGCAGCATGGTCTCGGCCCTGGGCTCCAATTTCGATTCATTCAAGCTAATCTTAGGTGGTCGCGTCATTATGGGTTTGGGGTCAGTGCGTAAAAGTAAATTTCTACAACATTCCACCTGTCTCATTAATTATTTCCTCAGACAGTGATCGAGGCCGCCGCATCTAAAATCCAAACACATTGGTTTAGAAAACAGGGTATGTACATCTCATCCGAAATCCAACCACGCTTACCTGACTCGGAATCAAATCTGAATTACCAGGCCCCGGTTTCGTCTTCGGCTTCGACATCGCGTCCGGCAAGCTTGTCGTCCTCGCCGCCAAAGCGTGTGCCGTACCTATGCGGGACGCAGCCCCGGGCTTCTGGGACTGGGCTTTCTAGATCCCCTGCATCATCTGCTTCCTCAACCTCCTACATAACATGTTCTACGTCTGGTGGACCAGCACGCTCCCCGCATGGACTCGCATCCCGACTGGACGCGAGCGCACCGGCTTGGGTTCCTGCCGCATATCACGCCACTCAAGTCCCTCCCGCGCATGTTCTTCTTTACGTGCACGCAGATTTTGCAGGCGGGAGTTGTTGGGGGGTTCAATGGGCCCGTAGGTTGCTTTGGCACTACGAGTGATAATACCATCCAATTCTGATGTTCGATTTTCAGTCGGCGGACACCATCAAAGAGACGCGGGGGTCGACGGAGCTGTTGGCGGGGTACACATCCTCCATCCAACAGGTCATCCCGATATTTCTAACCCCGGCGTTGGGTGGATTCGGGGATATCGGATGTTTTCGGTTGGTCTCCTTCATTTTTATTCACGCCTCCAAAACTTACATCCGCGTCTTTTTTTTCTAACTCAGTCTCATTCACCTCGTCCATCTGGGTCGTGGTCTACTCCACCCTCGGCTTCTCGTGCGTGTATCCGTTGCTCCCAATGGTGTTTACAAGTGTGGCGCAGAGTTTCGTATGTTTTGGCTGGTTTGTAGCTATAGATTTACTTGACCGAACGCATAGAACGCCATGCCATTCATTTGCTTGTTGCCCCTTCTTTCACCTGAGCAAACCAATATGGACATGATATTTGGCATTTGGAAAGGTATGCACCTGGCAATAAATGCTCCCCTTCCTGCCGTTCATCCCTGCCCAGCATTCAACGACGCCGGGTCCGTCGTCGTCGACATGGCCGCCAGCACCATCCAAGACCACACTCCCCATAAGACATACGAAGGTGTCCTCTACTTCTTCATCTCCATGAAAGCGCTCGAGTTCTTCCTCGGCGGCTTCTACGGGCTCCTCGACCGGCGGTACCTCGGCAGCGTGCTCACCATCGGCGAGCCTCGCAAAGAGAAGGTGGGATTGATGCAGGATTTGCCCGACAGAAGGCCGTCGAAGGTGGCCACGGCAAGGGGGATCGCGATTCTGGGAGCGACGCTGGTGGTGGCGTGGGTGCTTTTCTTTATGTTTAGTCTCTAGTCTTCTCCAGTTCTCCGGCGTGGGCCAATTTGAAGGAAAGAAAGGGTATTAGTAGGATTATTCCATTGAGAAACTCGGATTCTCAGCAAATCCGGAGGAGCCCCTGTATTTCATCACTGATGCCGGTGATCACTCAGCCAAAGTCGAATGTTTCGAGGTAGATCTGGACCTAATTTCCCCAGCATGTGGTGTATCTTTCTTCTATTACTCGACCTGGCGGGTTCTAGGCCTCATGGAACCTCACAATGTGATTTTAATCACAGAACTGTGCCATTTGTGCTAGGAACTTTACCATGCGATGGATCAACGATGGATACTGATAAAAACTTCAGGCAACACTGCTGGGATGTTATGGTATATATCTGGAAAGTTTGCGGAGCGTTTTAGTACAGAGGGCAAGTGAAATCACCATGCCGAGGTTGAGTTAACCTTGGTTTGATCCCATCACACAGTGGAATGCCTTGTATTTGCGCCAGAAGGTTAATTCACCCCTGGGAAACGGTATTAACTGTTCTGAAAAACTTACTCAAATTTCCTAGGCAATAATAATGGTGTGTACAACACATTATCTCAATTATAGCATCCACCCGGTTGCCGGTTGATGTCCGGCCCTTTGATGAGAACATTGCCTAATACGGAGGGCTTCTCCACAATAGAATCAGTATTTCAAGTTCCGCTGGAATCCAGCCCTCTTTAAGGTGGCATGATGGTTGTTCAAGAGGTAGCCGTTTTGAACTCGACTTCAAGTGGCGAGGTAGCTAGCTACATCCGTGCATATTTTTGTCCCGACTTGATTCCTTGGAATTAAATTCGCTCGTTGACTTCCACCACATGCTGAGCATGATCCCAGTTAAACCAACTTGGGATAGAAGCAAGCGTAAGTTACTGTAACACAATTATATATCTCATTGAAGATGTTCTGAACGGCCAAAAAGCCCGCCGACGCCTGCTGGCTTGGACACAGTAAACATATATATAATTTACATAACCTCCATCATTTGCGGAAATCGATTGGCTTCCCGATCCCGATCGGAAAAAAAATTGTGGCAGCCTATTTGCAGCCTATAGAAACTTTGGAACCTCCAAATAATATTTCAAAAAATACATACTTCTCCACGAAATAAAAACATGTAGGACCAGTCTACCAATACAATCAATCACCAGCGCGTCAAGCTCTCAAGCTTTTTATCAGGGTGAAGAATGCGCGCCTCACCCTTTGATTCATTCCCCACCATAATTAATTTATCATTTAGTGACTCGCGGTCGTTGTTGAGAACTGATAATCATCTCTCGCTTAGATCGTTATCAGTTCTTTCCTTCTTCTTCCAGGCTTAAATCTGTTTGGGGAAGTGGGATGTAATGTAAGTAGGACGCCGGGACGGCGCGTAAACCGAAAGCGATCAATTGACACGTTGAACCATGGAGAGTAGGGTACTTTCCGAGTGTACTTTCCCGCAGCTATCAGGACTGGCAACTACTGGCAAGGCGATCTAATTTCCGTCGGAGATTCGAAGAAACGACTCGTTCGCCGCAACTCATGTGTTTAATAATTTATCAGTTTATCAGGGTCGGAATTGGAAATTTAATATTCCGTTACTTTCGGTAGTTCAAGAATGATCGTATTGTGAATTAGACAACGACGGACATATTAGGATCCGCCTGCGTTCTCATCCCTCAAGTTCAACCTGGCTGCAAACAGCATTAGACTTTATCCCAAAGTGTGGAGCGATCAATGGGTGAAATTAAAGGATCTCGGCTAAAATCTGCCAATAAGGTCTATTGGCCAATGTGCTCATCTCTGCAATATTCCATCCTGGTGGCGTTACATGCCCGTGCGCACGCGTCTTTATCTGCTGAGCCCCGCTGATAAATAAATAGATCCCGCGACACAGGGGCGTATTCTGCCATTTCTAAAAGCGCAACTTGTCAAGTTCAGATTCATACAGCGAGTCTTCCAAATACTGGCTTCTAGAAGAATAAGACACAACAGGACACAACCTCCAATGGACGTATTCTGTCAGTCAGGGACAGAACATATGCTGCCATTTCGAGGACGGAACGTATTCTGCCTCCTGTCAAGTCAAGGCAAGTCAAGATCCATACTTCCCCATACTTCTTTATAAACATCTCACTCGCTCAGGATTGAATACGCATTTATCTGCCGAGACATATTCTGTCATTTCTCAAGTCGAGATTAATGTAACAAGTGTGTTCACGCTCACAGTTGAAGTTGAATATTATTAGAAGTGTTGAACAGGTTCAGAACGTACTCTTGCATTTTCCTAATTTCTCTTGTTGAGATTCACCTAAATGATCAACATATTCACCCACTGTTCGACTTCAAGTTGCCCTCAAGCCCTGAATGCAAATGGCGAACTTCTCATTCACATAGCCACGACTTCAACACGATTCTCCGAATTTTTTTATACCAGTATATATATATATCATAGAGCTTGAGTTCCTTTGGTTTTGAGTTGGTTGTAGGGCATACAGGGAGGAGTAAGAAGATCTAGAGTAGGCAAATAGTCGAAGGTAAGAACGAAGTAGTAGAATGAAATAAAATAATAATATGCGACAAAGGAAGGGCGAAGGCATAGTGAGGCGGGTGGTATAAGTAAACAGTCGGATTGGTATGTATGAACAAGCACGAAAGAAGAAAAAGTTGAAGAATCGAACGAGAAATCGGAGGAGTTCGAGAGCCCCCACACTATTGCGGATGCTTACACCTCGGCCTGATCTTTCCGTTCCCCTTCGCCCTCAACGCAAGCGGTCGGTCCCTTCCCCTCAAGCGCGCGTACACCCCGCATGCATTGCAGAGCTTCTCCCCCTTCTTCCCGCGCCGCCACACACTTGTGCGCCGCGTATGGCAGTGCGAGCACTCCGGCGCGTCCGGCGAAAAGAGTGCCTCCGCGTGGGGGTCGTCCGGCTGGTCTGCGAGGATGAGCGCGAGTGGCCGCATCTTGGCGCGCTGTTGCAGGTAGAGCCCGCATGCGTTGCAGAGGAGGAGGTGCGTCGCGGGGTTGCGGCGCCAAAGGGGGGTTTGGGTGGCAGCGCAGTGAGAGCATTGCTTGTGCTCTAGCAATGGGCTGGAGGAGGGGGAGGGGGAGGGGGAGGGGGACGAGTAGGATGACGAGGCTGAGGAGGCGGAAGAGAACGTGGAGGAAGAGGAGCAGGATGAGACGGTGGAGTCCACGCTGCTGCGGCGGGAGGACGCCGGGGAGGACGCGAAGCTCGAGAGAGCAGGCGAGGGGCAGGGCAGGAGGCCAGCGAAGGAAGGCGTTCCGGGGAAGCCGTACGCTGCAGCTGAGGAGCAGCCCGCGTCGTCGAACGACGAGTAGGTTAGCATCTCGTTCCAACCGTAGGCGTCGAAGGGCTGGTGGCCATGCATGGGCCACGCGAGGGACTCCGGGGCGTCGTAGATCCCTGAAGTGGAGGCTCCACACCATGCAGGCGACTCGATCTGCCGATCGTGAGACGGGAACGCGAACGCAGGGTGCGGCGCGGGGTGCGAGAAGGCGAGGTCTGAGTTCTCATCGGCGTGGGTGTATTGGCGGCGGATATCAGACTCCTGCATGTCCGAGCGCAGTTGGCTCTCGAGATACAAGCGCGGGCTCTCGCGTGCTCCAAAGGCGAAGGTTTCTTAAAAGAGAGAAGGCACCCAGTTAATACTGGATAAAGATGCATCGAGTGTGGATGCAGAAAACACACCAAAATTCCACCACCCATCTGCAGGGGGCGTTGTGGGAAAGTTACCGCCGCTCATTGAGCTTTTCTGCTGTGCGTCTGCAGCAGAAGACGAACAGGGTATGAAGACGAGGCGCGGGGCACTCATGGCTGAATAGGCGCGTATTAGCGTAAGGTGGGTGGGCCACAAGTCGCGGAAGCGCGTCCATATATAATAAATCAGAGATCAGGGGTACAGTCCCAGTTCGAAGGTTTGAAACACATGGAACGTCTCGCCGTGTGATATGACAGCGCTGCGTGTTTTTTTGACTGGAACCCTCCACACACCAAATCGTTTAATGGACAGACAGCTGTCACTTCTTTTGAATGATGCGCATTTCTATGAGGATTTGATGAGGATTAATGCTGTTGCGCGTCGCGTAGCTAATATGAGGTCCGTTTTTCGCGCGCGGTGAGGTTGGGCTCACATAACGTTACACCACGGCGATCCGAAAAAAAACAAGCGAAAAGAGATAAAAAAAAGGTGACTCACCGGTTAGAAACGGCGACAAATTAATTTTTGGCGCAGTTAGCGCAGTTGCTGTCAATCAGCAAACCCGCCAAGACGAGAACATGTTGAGATCCTGGAGATTTGCGGTCAAGAACTGTCAAAAGCCGCTATTGTCCCCGAACCGAAGAGCCGAAGATGTAAAAGCCGATGTACCGGTCGTCTTGGCAACGGCGAGGCGCATCACCGACATTAAACTTCAAGGCTCAGAACAAGTCTCCGCGCAGTCGCAAACATCAGCTGAATGGCCAGATAGGTTTCTTGGAGACTCTGGCATAGGGAACAAGTAGGATCTAGCGCCGCGTTTGTGGATTGTGCATCAAGAGAACGAATGATTAATTAATCGACCCGGTAGGTTCATTAAGCTGGCTCCATGCAAGCGGGGCAGGCACCGCCTTTCCGTGACGCAATTTCAATTTACCTTTGACGGTCAGAGTTGGTGGAACCTAACAGATCAATGGACTCAAAAGAAGGAAGGTGTCTATGGCCGCGTGTTTGGATATATCGTACGAAAGTAACACGGCAGTCATCTGACCGAAAGACGACTGGGTACTCGTTCTAATTGTCACTAAGCTCACTAGCTTGTCCATTCGTCCGTTCTATACTCATCGATACTGGTCCCGCCTGAGTGTCTGACGGTGCCGGTCTGGTGCCGGTGGCGCTTGATTGATCATACTGATTCATACAGCTTTTGCATACAGCAGTTCGCTCAAATCGAGTTCTAATGGTTCAACTGCACGCGTCGAGTGGATCACCAGTGCTCCCGGGGCCCGGATTAAGTTTATATCCCATTCCACCGACACTCGAAATGTAGCTGGCTTGTGCCCCCGTCTTATATTTACTTCCTCTTGGGAGGCTAAGTTAAGGTTCAATGTACGTACCCTACATTTCTTGTGTCCCTCGTATTTGCATTTTTACCTTCGACTTACGTTGGTTTTCTCTCGTCTCTTTCAAAGCGGTGACCTCCGAGGGATCCCAATTACAAAGTGAACTTCCGCGGTGAAGTGTTAACCTCCGTGCGGCCTCTTTAAATAATCTGAGAACATGCCAGGCATACCAGAGGCTCCCATAGGTATTCTTGAAATGCGGCTTGCCCCAAACGCAGATGATTATCCATCAACTCTTTCAAACTGACTCCAAACTGACAGCACGACGCAGACAGACAGACTGACCGATTCAGCCAGCCGTCGCTCGCGTGTAAGTCCTGTGAACAGTGTTTCGCGGGCGTGCCTATCAGACCGCTCCAGTGACAAACCTGCTCGACTTGCGACAGGATATGCTACCCCGCGGACGGTATATGTAATCCGTGACGTGCAAGCCAGGGTCCGAAACAAGAGCTAACATTTCCGAATGCCATACCACGCAAATCTGAGAAAATTAGAAGTAGGCCCAATGTCTTTTTCTTTCCGTTTCCGCTTCCAGTTCCAGGGTTTTTTTTTTTTTTTTTGAAACCAGGGCTTTCCTTCTATTTCTATTTCATTCGGTCCGAAGACTCGCACATTCACATCCCCTCACTCCTTCTTCCAGGCTCGGAGACACCAAGATGATTATCACGATGAATTCTCCTCTGAGGCCCAGAGCAACTAACTGACGTGTTGACGGAGTGGCTGATTCAGCCAGTCCTCGCGTGCAAGCCGTTTGTTTGTTTTTGCGGGCGTCTCCGTATTGATGTACGTGTTCAACTTGGGACAGGATATGCTCCGCCGACATTATATGCTGACAGATGCTAACTGCGCCTACATTTGACAATGACATGCAAATCTGAAACTGTCAATGTCTGGGAATACTTTCTGCCCTAGTTCACCTTCAGCCCGAACTGAACAATGGGAAATGTCTGGTCCCATTATTCTTGCCTTTTCCCCGCGGGCAAGATTTGCTCAACACGCGAATCAATTTTCTTCTCGCAACGGGTCCCACGAGATAACACGTTCAAGAAAATGGACCTCGAGATGAGGTGAGGCCACGTGTCTCACCAACTCATATTTCTCCGCTCAATCGTATTCCAATTCCCCTTAGGATCTCAGTCTCCGCAGCGGAGAAATTTTGCCTGGCCCGGGACGACTTCTTGCACCTTCCACACCCCGGATCTCTATCACTTCCGCTCCACGATATGTTCCTGCTCAGCGTTGTTCCCCATTCGCACAACCACTATCCATCAAATAGCCGCCAGCTCGTCTGGGAAAATGCCGGCTACGCCAGTGTGACCTACCCTCTGAGTGATCCTTGTTCGCTTCTCAAATGGTGTGCCTTGGCTTCCGCGGTCGGTAGTTTTCCGAGCCGCGTGCCTTGAGGCTCTCGCAGCCCTGAAAGTTGACGTTTTGTGTATGTATGTATTCCATTATTCCAGATTGATTTCCCGCCCCACTTACTACACCATGTTCCGCTAACCCTTAGGCAGAGGTAGGAAGGCCCCATACGCTTAGTTTTCCCAGCGTATCGAAGCTGAATGTCGGTCCCTAGCCGCGATCCTATGCAGATCTACAGCTTCGAATCCCTAGCCAAGGCGATGCCTAGGAGGCAGCGGAGCGTAGTGGTGGTCTTTAGGATGGCCGCGAAGATGGGTAGGCGCAGCGCGGCCTGAAAGCCCTTTCCGTGGCGGATTATTATTCTCCGCTTTCCGCTCCCTCAAATGCTCGAAGGCAGCTTCGTCGGAAACAGGCATACCTGCTGCATGATCGATTATTGGAAGCTGCGGCCTGGCGGGGAGCGAGAATTTGCAACGATTACTTCCAGCAACGTGGTCTCTTGCGACATTTTAAATTGGGGCCCATGTGAAAATAGGAAATCCAGTTGTTTTTTTTACCAGAATTCACTTTTAACAAAATGCGCCAATTTGCCTTTATATTGTCCGTCCTGTTGACTTGGACTCGCCCGATCCGCGCGCCGTTAATAATATTAATAAAGGAAACAGCTTTAATCCATCTCATTTCGCAAATGGCTGCAGTACTATTTCTTTTCGCTGAATCGACAACGACTGTTCGCCGGAAATGCACTTTCATACTATGTGTCGAGGCGAAAAGTAGATTTGGCTATACACAAATCCCAATATCTCGCTCGGAAAACGGGAAAATCCGGGAAATGGTCTTATTTCTGGGCACAATTATCGTCGACAAGCATGTACCTACGGGCACCAAGTAGTTGAACTCGACTGAAGTTCAATTTGATTACTCCGTCACAGCACGTGCCATGAAAGGGAGCACCAGCATGCCACCCAAACTAAAGTTTGAAAGCACAGACGATGCGGGCTACGAAAGCGAAACAGGCGCGCGCGACAACCCCACATGCGCCCACTTCGTCAACAACACCCCTGTCGAAAAGGTCGCCCCGTGCAGACTGGGTATGAGCCGTTTATCTCGCCCATATCGTTATCTATCGCAAATCATCGACCCATCTACTGCACAGGCAATACATACGCATGCGCCCTATCTGCCGTATTGTAAAGCCACACGGGTGGAGCATCGCTAAAACCGCCGCCATCTTCGGTATTGGGGTCAATACGGTCTTGCGGGCTCTGACGAATAGCTACGTGCCATCGGATAACGTTGAGAAGGACTACGAGTATGTCGGAGAGGATTTCAAGATCAGATATCCACCCATCCAGAAGGCGGGTGGCTCGGTAACACGCAAGTGTCATCTTTGTCTACGCTTTTTTAATAGAAGGTTCGGCAGGATGCCCAGGTTCAGGTGATGAAGCCGCCTGTTGAGTTGATCGACATTACTAGAGACTCTTCCGATGACGAGGAACCGGTGGGGATTCCTTGACACATTTAATACCGTATCCTCAGCACGCACCACGCCGGCAAACCTACAGGCGAGTGTTTTCCGTATGTGTTCCGTCGTGTAAGAGCTAAGGATACTTCCTCTAGGCACCGCGCGCCCCGCCTCCGAGTCGGGCATTGCTGATGGCGCATCGCGCGGCTGTCGCTAAGGCACAAGACGCCTCTGGAACCGCGGCACTGCTTGTCCCCGTCCCTCCTTCCGTGCCACATGGACGACCCAAGTCCGCGATGCACCCGCGCCCTGCCGCTACTGCTCCTGCTGCCCAACCTATTCCCGCTCCCGCTCCCCCACCTGCTGCCACCCTCCGCTCTTTCCTCTCCTCAGTCATGAACATGGACCTCTCTGCACACCACGCACTGCTCGTGCGCCAGGGATTCACGCTACCAGGCCTGCGTGCGATGAGCACATGGCCCGCGCACGACCTGGCTAAGGTGCTGGGGAAGTTGTTGCGCGCCGAGGACGGGGAGGGTCAGGACGACCGGGACGTGAGAGAGGGGCTGACCCCGCTGCTGCTGGAGGCGCTGGGGCCTGAGATTCGTAAGCTTGGTGCTTGAGGGGATTGGCTGAAAGGAATTAACTTCAACCATGCGCCGAAATTAACTCTATCATTTTTTTGATCAGGAAGCTTGCGGCTCAGGGCAATTCGGGGTAGGTTGGGGAGGGTTCGAGATAAGGAAGCCTGGGCTCTGTACATAAATTCGGCACTGTTGTCAGTTTGAAGATGACGGCGCGAACTCGCCCTTGGGGCCCCACACTTCGTCTGGACAAGCTTTGTGCGCAGTAATAAATATGAATCTGGCTCCCACAGTGGCAGAGAACCGGGCGAGACTTAAGGATTCATCTATCTCGTTTCTAGCCTTGCCAATAGAAAACACGAACCATTCCAACAAAACCTGCTCGTCTGTCCGATTCGTGAATCACGTAATTTAAACGTTTCCACCAGAGTCTGTGTGTCAAGTCACGAACGAACTCTATTTTCAATTCAAATTCGTATCCTGATTTATCCTTCAGAGAAACAACAACTTGTAGGAAATCCAGAAGCGTTCTCTCATTTCCAGCCTTGTCGACATGCTGCCATGAGTTATGAAAATCGTACCATTATGCCAACGTTATGCACCTAAGAGCGTCGGGAACAAGGATCTCATTTCAGGCCTTGCCAACCAAGCCACGGAACGTTCAAACCATGCTGCACTGTCGCGCGTCAACAAAATTCGTCTTTCTCCTTTGGGACAAGCAAGATTGTCTATTTTGAACGCAAGAAGAGTGGAACTGTCAAAGTGATAACCATCTCGAAACACGGAGGGATGTTGTGGTTGCTGATCTTAGTGTGCCTGTCGATCAGCGAGTCAATGGTGGGCAGCCGTGGGGCCAGTAAGAAAAGAAACGGGTGTGCGGCAGTGGGGGCAATTGCGCGGATCACGGGAGCGAACTCAGGCTTCAGGATTCGGGATGTGGGCTTGTTGTGGTAAATGCGAAGCTGAACAATATGAGATAGTCCTGCGGAATTTGTCCAGCCAAAGACGAACGCTGGATGTATGTATGCATGGCTCGTTGAGGAAAATACTGAAAATAGAGTCAAAGTCGCTCCGAAACATTGCGGCGGATGTCGGATCAGGATTTGATCACAACTCAGTGGATCGGCGGTCTTGTTTGGTCAAGAAAGGGAATAGGGGCTTCAACCAATGCATTGAAGACTGAGAGGCCTCTATTTACGCTGTATACGAGAATCGTCGTGGCATTGTTCAAATTTCAGGTTCTGGCGTCGTAAAGAACCCTCGTTCTGTCATGTTTTCTACCCATCCGCTGGATTACCGTAAATGTCCGAATCCACATCTAGTTCGATAAATGTGCACAAAACACCTTGAAGACATTCCATAATGGTGGAGTCAGGGAATTGGCATAGATTCAAGACCGGTCTGACCTCTTTCTTCGTTTGTCCGATGCTGAGCGTGTCCTGTACTTTCCGCCGCTCTTACGCCGACCAGCAGACTCCACATGTCTGGCTCCTTTGTGGCGTCCTAACGGTGGGGCGCTAGATTCCCCGTTCATTCATCAGAATCCAAACCTCCAATTTCACAGAACCACCTGCTTTTTCCACCGTCGCCAGGAGACCAGCTCGTGTCTGTCACTCTAGGTTCACGGCACCGCATCGACATCATTCCTGCCCGAAGCGTGCAAAACCGGGCAAGTCTTTGGACGTGTACATCCAAACAATGGCGGCGAGGTGGCTTGTTGCCTAGGAAACTTTATTCGAAATTTCGCACGACTCACTCGGACCGAATTCGCACCGAACTGCTTCGAGGGCCGAATCTATATGGTGTCGACTAGCTGCGGGCGTTCTGCTAATTAAACCACCACTGGGCCTTCGGCGATGTTTCAAGCACCAAGTTCTGTTGGATTTCCGGGCACCATCTAAATCCCCTGCAGATCCCGCTCCTGTCAGTGGGCCGTCACAGTGGATCCTTTCTTCTGCTCTAAATTACATACTGCGGATTATTCCCGTGAGGAAATCATCCCAAGGGCCATTACTGTGGAGGGAGTGCAGCAATTCAGAAAGCCCCCGTGACAAACCTTCGGATCTGCAGATTCAATCCACGATTTGCAGTAATGCTTCAGACGACATAAAGCTGTCAAGGTCACTTTTAGCGACGCCACGCGCAACTACCCTCTGTGTCATCTTTGCAGCCGAGGATCGCTGAAAATGATATATACACCCGCTGTCAGAGGTCCCCGCACAAGTGTAGTGTCTTTGTGTTTTTTTTTTGCATTTCTCCCCAAACCATGCAGTCGCTCGATTCCTCCTCTCCGTCGTCCCGTTTCCATCAGCGGTCGGCCACAGATTCTTGGTGGAACTTTGGTAAGTGTTCGAACAATACGCCTTTCGTTCTTATCCTCATATCCGCACAATCGTTGACTAGGGCGTTCCCCAGTCGTCTCTTCTCCTCCATCCGGAAACTCTGTGCATAATCTCTCCTTGGAACGAAGCTCAATATCGAGAAGTCGATCGCGTCATGCGCTGGAAGAACCCATCTTCCCTCAGTATCATCCCCAGCCTCATAGTGACCACCATAATATTCTTCACCCCTTCTCTACGCTGTACCCTCCCGAGTGTTGTTCTGGAGGAGTGAACGAGGGATTTACCTTCCACTCGGGGACTTTGTATGACCATCCGTCGCAAACTAGAAACAGCTGGGACGCCCCTCATGCGAATATCTCCCGCCCACTGGCGCCTGCGACGATGGAACCGTTTCCGTCGTATCGATGGGACGAAACGGGGTTCTCCTCTTTCGAGGCATCCAGCACCTCTTCGCCCTCGTCCCCATACACCTTACGCTCCCCTCTCCTCGTCGAGAATATTTTTCCTTGTCCCTCGCCTTCCTCATCCGGCACTTCCTCGGGACGTCTGTCTCCTCTCTCAATATTGGGTTCCACCTCCCCTACATTGCGTCTAAGCAGCCTCGACACTCCGTCAGATTCAAAGGAATGTTCACACTGCCACACAATTTCAACCCCCCTATGGCGCCGCGACCCAACGACCCACCTGGCCCTGTGCAACGCGTGTGGTCTGTATCTCCAGCAGCGCAACAAAATGCGTCCTGCAGTTCTCATTGCCGTGGACCGGGATGCAGAGGACGAGACCGAAGCGGACTATGCACCGGACGCCCCGCAGTGCTCGCACTGCCATACCCATCGCACCAGCGTCTGGCGGCGGAGCAAGTCGGGTGCTCGGCTGTGCAACGCATGCGGGGTGTACGCCCGATTGCGTGGGCGCGACCGACCATTGACCCTGAAGCGGAATCGGATTAGGCCCCGATGCAAACACCCCAAGACCGTCTAAAGTCTGTATATCATCCCACACATTCAAACACACGTGCTGGTTATACTCATAGCTCCTTCTTTCAAATATTCAAGTATTAATATTGAAATTGATGCTTATTGTAGTGTCTATGTGCTGTACTATATTACACGTTCCATCCTGTTACACGGGAAGTGAAAAGTGGCTCAATAAACTACTTGAGCCTGTTGCACGCCATGAAAAATGAGCTGCGGAGAGAAGGGCAATAATTCGCAGCCAAAAATAATTATTGCGCATGGAAGATAAGTAAAACTTTTCCCGCAAAATCTATGTATGTCGAATTCCGGTTCCGAAGGATACCATGATATCCAAGAGGTTTTCTATGCGTCCGCCCGGCGCCGATTGTACCCATTGCTAAATCGCATCTGTACTTTACATAAACAATAAGAAAGCCACGAAGAATAGATATTTTTGCTGCAGACAAGCAATTTGAAACTTCAAGTCAACCAGTCAGATAAATCAGAGCCGAGGTTAGCTTACATAGTGGCGGTGCAGGTGATTGGCGGTCTCTGAGTCTTTGTTTGATCAAATACGGTCTGCGCTGAGTCTGCGCCGATGCAAGGAGAATTCTAATCGCCTAATTAATATTGGCTGTGGTCTTTGCCGAGGGGTTAAAAAATTTGAACCTAAGCAAAACCCAAGTTCTCTTTTCAGCGTGAAGAACTCAAGCTAAATATCAGTTGGCTGAAGTTGAGTGGATTGAACTCAAAATTGAACTACGGCAAGCTTCCCATACGAAAAATTTCTTTTTTTCTTTTCTTTCTCATTGGAGTCCAGGATCGTGAGAGAGGGTAGCCTCAGATAATCGGAGTCAAGGACGAATGGTTGATAGTATCCGTAGCATACACATTGGTGCGACGTGGACGCGATGCATGGAGTACGGACCCTGTCAGTACCGAATGCGAGCATGAGGCAGCCTCAGCTGGACGAATCCTGCCGAAAACTTCCAATCCTCAGCGCTATACAGCTACACAAAATAGATGACGTGACACTTACTTTGATACATCGGGTACCGCGGATGCAGGAATCCCCTCCAGCTGAACCTTGACTTTTACCGATCTCTGCTCGCTTATTTCACTCCTCCACGACGTGCCAAATGTTAACATGTCGCCATCCCGGACGACGTGCGGGATGGACTCTTGGTTCTCGGCCGACAAGCGTAATCCATTGATAAACGTTCCTCCCCGAGACATGGTGTCCTTGATGAGGATTTTGCCCTGCTCCCGCCACAAGACGGCATGCTCCCGTGATACCGCTTTAGACCTCATCATAACGGCTGGGGCTTTGTTAACCGAAGACCAGCGCGAAATAGATAAGGGCGGAGCACCCTCGACGAGCTGACAGAGCAGTTCATCGAAGGCTGCAGAAGTTGGCACCTGTGTGAGCCGCAAGAGGGTCGCAGTGTCGGGCGGTAGCTCGACTACGAAGGTGGGAGGTGAAACGTCATGAGCCGGACTTTATAACATACTCTCGGTTAGCTTGCGCTAGAATGAGGAATATATAATGGTGGCACCTGAAAACATCTACAGTTTCGCCCCCCAATTGTGGACCTATCTGGACCATCATCCTGACTGGGATGTGTAGCGGATCGAGCGGAACTGCATCAAGCCCATATCGCACACCGAGCTGCAAGTTGTCGCCGTCGTTGAGTTGGTGGCAAATGGAGGTGGTGTTGGCCTCGGAGAGTCGCAAACTATTGACAAAAGTGCCTGAGGCGGATTTGGTATCGCGAATGAAAAATCGAGGTCCAGATCTGACGGAGAGCTCTGCGTGGCGCCGGGAGATGACTCGGGAAGTAAAGGTCAGAGTTCCGAGCGGAGTCTCAAATCGGCTGGTGCGGGTGATCACTATTGGGGCACCACCCTCGCGAAGTTCACAGACTACGGGCTTGAAGGGCACGGAATCGCTGAGGGGAATGAATCGAATACGGTGAGACTTGCGCTGGGGTGTTGGTGGCATGGGGGATGGATCACGCGCTGAGGGTTTGCTTGAGCGAGGATGGAATACGACAGGTACCGGGAATGGTGGAGGCGCGACGGCTTCGCTTGAGCGAGAGGTCTTGTTCTCGGGGCTTGGGAACTGAAATATGCGAGGCGTTTCTTGCTCAAAAGTATTGGCAGATGAACTGTGCGGCGCGTCGGCTATCATGTGTATGATCTTGTCATGAATTTCTGGGGCCGTCGGTCGGGCCTTAGGGTCCTGAACCCAACATTGCTCCGCCAATTCCCAGAGAGCGTCATTCAACTTCGGGCATTCGTCGTCATCCGGCCGATCTGGTCTCATGCCGCAGCGGAACACCAATTCCAGAAAGTCGCCATACGCGACGTTGGAAAGGGGGTTCTCGTCGGTGTACAGCTTTGGACACCGGACAATCAGCCGTGGATTTTGTACAAGAAAAAAAAGGCAATCTTCGCACCTCGTATATCGTCATGCCGAACGCGTAGATGTCGGATGGCATTTTGGGAAGTGAGCCGGTCAGGACTTCCGGGGCCATCCAATTCCGGCTTCCCAGGATCGTGGTATCACCTACTCGAGATGTACGACTATTCACGTCGGCTCTGACGCGCGCAAGGCCGAAGTCGCAGAGGAGCGCCCTGTTGGACTCGTCAACGAGGACGTTGATCTTCATCACAAAGCATAAGAGGGCTGAAATAAACGCTCGAAGAAAAGAATCGACACGACTTACGCCTTTCAGATCTCCGTGGCATATTTTTCGAAAATGTAAATATTCGAGGCCCAACGACATGTCGCGGAGCTAATTATACGAGAAGCTGAATTCAGCGTATTATACCAGAGATGAACCACGCACGATGTATAACTGGTCAAAATCAGGCCGTTTACGCAGGAATTCTCTTGCGTTGTTTGGCATGTAAGGCATGACGACAAATGGCCTGTCATCAAAGGTATTGGCGCCGAGGAACTGCAAGATATTTGGGTGTCGGAGAGTCGACCAGATCTAGCCACTGTTATCACTTGTTGATCTACTTTGGAACGGAGACTGACTTCGATTTCCTTGCGCAGGACCTAACAGATTGAGTGAGTTAAGGAACCCTGAAGGTCACCGGGACCAACATCGGAGCTGGGGATGACGCCCACAATATTCTGGATGACTTTTATAGCCACCTCGGTTCTATTCCACGTTCCCTTATAAACCTTTCCGCTGCATAGTTTATCTCAGCAGGATCGAGATAGAAAAAACTCAATATCGCACTCACAATCCGCCAGTTCCAATTTCGAGCCCTATGTCGACTTCGAAAGAAGAGACCATCCAGTCTTCCACCTTGATTTGTTGTCCACTAGTCGAAGTCAAGTATTGGAGGGTGTGAGAATAAAAACTATCTTCAGAACTGTTGAGTCGTTGGCCGCCAAGTCTTCGTTCAATGGAAATCATCATGGCAAGGATATTTTGCTGATTTATATCTGTCAAAGAAATTAATTGGTATTAAGGATCTCATCTGGCACGGACGAACCGAGTGTTCGCCGCAGCTCTACTTGGCTGCACTCGAGACGCTTCAAACGAGCTTCGAGGGCATCCTTGTCTCGTTTGCGCGCACCCCCGTCCTCCCTGAGCATCTTCTGAACGTTCAATAAGGCAGAGATCTGCGAAATGTCTGCATGAATGAGTGATCGGAATGAAGAGACATTCTGACCTGAAACGCATCAACAGTGACGGAGATGCGACGATAGAACCCCTCTATACCGGCAATCCGAGCATCCTTGTACAGTAGCGATTTGAAAAAACTGCGGTCCTGCTCCTTCTGTATGAAGCGGAGGACATCGTCCAATAAACTGGCAGAAGAGTCTAGATGGAGCCAATCACAGCTGAAAGAGAAGCCTACGTCTTTAGATCTTTGAGTGGTTTCGCGCAAGAGGCCTCGACAAGCTTGGACGCTCTGAACTCAGAGTTTAATGTGGCTAGAAGCTGGCCGATGGCCTGGGCGAGGACATGTAGCTGCGCCTTGCTCTCGTGGACCTCTAGAACAGAAGTGACGATGAACTTGAACACTTTGTATGCGAGCTCTAAGCCGGGTACTGGAGTGACCCCAACTAGCACTTCGAGTGCTCCTTCGAGGGACATGGTGGAGGGAGAGGGGGACTTTAGGCGCTCAGAAGCTGTAGCAGTCATTCCCACGGACCACTCGTGGGATATCGATGACTCGGAGAACCAACTGCCAATTCGTGACTATAAAATATGTAGATCAGGGACATGGACGAGCTGTATATCACCCAAACTTCGAAAACTTTTTACCACTCTCCACGTCCCGAGTCATGATCTCTTTCCAGTTGGGAAGAATCCGCAAGACGCTGAGGTCGCGGAGGGATCCAAATGGCACGAACTGCACACCCAGAGGAGGGCATTCGACTCCCATGGCTGCGACCGTTCCCCGCCTCCTTCCCTCGCTTTCTTCTCGAATTAGCGCAGTCTGTCTGAGACTCTCCGGCCAGGCACCCCCCCGTTGCTCGGCGTCCACAATTTCGAGTGTCTCCGCTTCCACAACACGGAAGAACTTGGAAGCAGGGAGATCGGTCTCCTCACGCGGCTGCAACACCAGATGGACGACGTGAGTTCGCGATCGTGTTAAATCCCGAGGCAGGGCTAGCGCGTGGATGGTCGCAGCCATGAGCGTCGAATTGTGGTATTTTATCCACTTTTCCAGGCGCTGGTCCAAATCGGTGAGGCTGATATTATGAGGGTTCATCGGAGTCCTGCCGATTATGGTTCCAAGTGCGTCGACGATATCAGCCTGCGCTAGAGACTCGGTATGCTCCGAATTCTGATTACATTGCTCCTTGTGAGTCTAAGAGGCGCTAATCGTTAGGAAGAAGCCGTGAGGATTCGGATAGGCAAGTTGGTACCTTCCAATGCTCCTTCTGGCACTCCCTCGAGCAATATCTGTGTATTTGAGCTCAGATTACGGCTCCCGCGACAGACTTGAATGGCCCACTTCACCGTCTTGCACCGCGCGCAGTGCTTGAGAGACACGTCGGCGGCAGGGGTGTAACAGTTGGTGCATTTGTGTCCGGGCTTGCTGGATCCCTTTGGCCACTTAATCTGAGAAAGGTCGGGATCGTCTGGCATAGTGTTGGGAGGAGCAATGTCACACGTGACTGTTTGCGCGACAAAAAGGGAACCAAACAGTTGCAAGCATCAGGCTGCATAGGGGCTGACACAGTCAGACATTCGGAATCCACGCTGGTAGACTCTGCGAGGCAAGCCATAAATATATCGAATGATTAAATAGCGGACGTATCGGCAATGAAATGACATGGAAAAGAAAATTCGGTGTTGTATGTAAGGCGCCATTTTTCATAGGTCTCGTACATACATACAGTATGATACGGACAGTCGCCATTTGGGTGAATTTTCCCGTTTCACTGGCTTGTGCTGTGAAGCTGAATACAACCGCGTCAGGCGCTAGCCCCAAATTCAATCAACAATATGCACTCACCAGGCACGACAAAGTTCACACATGCGATGGCACTTAGGCCATGCAAGGAGGGAAGCAGCAGCCACACGCGCCGGGTGCTCCGTACTGAGCGCGACTTCACTGCGGGTACCGTTTGCTCTGTGAAGGTGACACAACATCGGTTAGGTGCTTCAATGAAAATAAGAACGAGACTCACCCTCGGGGAGTACTACCGGCTGTCTGAATGCCGGGTCGAGGGATGGAGGGGCAGGTGGGAGGGCCGTAACATAGATGCATAACTTTATCAAAGGTAATGAGCGGCGAGTAATGGCAGACAACGAGGGACCCTACAGCGCGGGACTGAGGACATGTTGGCGTGGGCTGTGATGGTGGTGGTGATGTTTTGGGGGGGTTGGTGAACGGTTCAGCCTCGACCGACCGACCTTTTATACATTTCCAGGAGTGATCGAGTCCAGACCATGTCTGCGGGCGGATATAGGTAGGTGTCTCACCACAGCCTTTCATCCGCGTTTGGAGATTGGGTAGCCAGATTTTCAAGTTATCGGAGCCTGGAAGAGGGTACAAGTTAATTATTGAGAGCTGCAGACCAACTCCATGTCGAGGGCCAACTTCAAACAGCGGGAGAAATTCAACATGTAGAGAAGACGAGCTCCCGCCTGAGGGATGACAATCCTGGCCCAAAAATCTTCTCGGGTGTCTCGGTGGAAGCGGAAGATTAGAGCCACCGCCCGAGTTGGCCGAGCTCTCACCTTCGAATGCATGCCTAATCTAATGGTTATTCGATAGTGGACTTGGGAGTCAAGAAAACTTAAATTGCTTCCATTACGCTACCCTCTGGAAGCATTGGGTTCTATTGTTTACGGAGGTGAAGGGTTAATGACCAAAAAAAAAAAGGCGAGTAGGGTAATGAATTCCCATTTATATATTCAGCCACCCCTAGAATCTTGGATATCCGCTTGTACCGTAAATGAGAACCACGCCAGAAAAAAAAAGTCCTGGAACGACCCGGAATCCAAATAGTTTTTTTTCAATCAAATTATTATGCAACGTCTGAACAGGGAGTAAACAATAATTAAAGAGTGATAGTGGGGCCCAAAACAAGAGGCTCGCATGGCTGGCTCATGGTCCACTCAGATGCGTTTCGGATGATCCGTTCGAGGGGACTCGTCGTAGCGACCTCGATAAGCGTGGCCGGCTTCTTCCACCCTTCAGCAATAGGAAGCCGCTCCTCACGGAAGAAGATGTTCACAAATCTGAGGGATGGAGATGTTAAATTAAGACCGAGTCTCATGGATTATCGCCGTTGACGTACTTCTTAGGGGCAATACCAGTGAGTGGGTCGCCAAAGATGCTGAGGTAGAGGGCGGTCTCGCGGCTGCGGAGCTTGAACTCTTTGCTGGTGTTGGTGACATTCGGGTTGGTTGCGATGGAGTCTGCCAGGCGATCGCGCTGCACCCTCCCTGCGGAGACGGGATCGTAATAGTCCCTTGCCCGGGTTTGAGTTTGCAAGGGTTTGAAAGACCGTCTCGTTGAACTTGATGTGATCTCCTAAACCGAAGTCGGGCCTCGAAATCGAGGCATCGTGCTCAACAAGGTTGTGCCTGCGGGGGCTAAGGGGTTATTAGAGCATACTAAACCCACAACGCACAGTGACAGCGCGTCGAGACGCATTTCCTGGAAGCTGGTGACATCCTCACTCGCGAACAGACCGAATTTAGCGGCGAGCAGGATGGTGTTCCAATGCTGGTTGAAGCCCTCTGATTAGCAAGGTAAGCGATTCGTTGCGAATCAGGTCTACCGGCGACGTACCCAATGCGGCGTCCATGAGAACCGGAATACTGATATTTCGGCCATTACGCGGAAGGTAGCCGTGGTTGGCAAGACTGAATAAAATAAATAAATACACGTAAGGCAGTCTCAGAAACTGGGACGCACGTATTCAACCCCGGGCATGGGCTACGAGAATCGGTCGGGCCAGGTGCAATGAACTTGTGCTTCTGGTGGATGTCCGGGAAGGCATTGGTAGTGGCGAAAAGAGCCAAAGTGAGTGAGAGAGAGAAGGGAGTAAAATGCATTTCTAGGTCGTCGAGGAAGAGACAGCAAGTTGCTGAGAGACCCGACTCACCTCGCTGGCTTTATACTCGCTGGGCAAGAAACCAAATCCGGTCATTTATTCGCGTACTTACTCTTTCTTATCCGACCGTGGAAATTTGGTGGAAATGCTGCGTAATTTATGCTGACCGCTGCTGCGCAAGTTTGTCTCCAGGCAAGCGGTTTTTGATGCGGTGCTGACTCTATATTTGTGTTGTTCCGTTCTTCTTACAAGTTCGTTGGATCTTGTCTTTTTGAAGACAAGCGGTCGCATGGAATTGCGTTTCCGCTTCATGTATGCGTCGTTGAGATTATTTTACTGGATCATATGTGAAAAAATGCGGTATGGTCAAGGTATGGGACGCTGATCTTCCTTACCCAAATTGGGGGAAAGCCCCCGATCATTGAGATCTAGCCAATAGGTGCTTCACGATTTGTCGGCCAGCAGATTGAAATGGGGGAAAGAGCTTCATAGAGCTTACCAGGTGGTTGGCGCGACTCCGATGTGGCAATGGATTCAGCCACTCGCGACTTTTAAGTTTTTACCTCCCCAGCACGAAGCGAAGGTAACAGAAAATGTAGATCTTGGCACTGAGGCTCTCGGGACGTAGGCCAGTCGGACAACCAGTCTTTAGGATGCCAAGACTCATCTCAAGAACTGCGTCTCAACGCGCTCTTGCTGTGCGTTCCACGTAGACGCGGTTCGTAGTTTTTTATACTCATTTACGAGCTCCCAGACACAACCTCCCCGAGCACGAAGCCTCCCTCTCGCGCTCCGATTTCGGGTTTGCGGGCCACATCAAGTTCAACAAGACAATCTTCGCCGCCCTCGCGTCCGCGAACCCCAGGAAAGATTTACATTACTATGACACCACCTCCGCGCGCCAAGTGATGTACGAGCGCCTCGCAAACTCCCTCGCCACCAACCCGAAGGCAGTCAACACCCTGAAGGAGTTCGTCCTCCGCACTCACGAGTCCGCATTCAGCCTCAGTGTCTTTGACGACCCTCTCACCGGTATAAAAAATACATCTGCGGCGCGGGACTTCACTTTAAGAACCTAGCACCACCCTCTGGCAGATCTTCTGCGAGGAGCGCTTGCCTATCGCCGAGGGCGGAAGAAACCGCAAACATTCATCACTGGGGCAACGCTGGCGCCCATTGAGAATTCCATCCGCAAAGCATCTAAGTGGACCGTCAAGGTCATGGTGATCTCTTCGTAGCGCAATCAAGGCAGAGATAGTATAAACGAGGAATCCTGGCTCAACGCTGGAGAAACTTCTAAATATCTATGTGCGATCTTACCTGTCTCTACCTAGATCGACAGACGAACCTCGATCTCCTCCTTGTTTCCGTACAACGTCTCCGCGTCGGTCACCCAATTAAACAGACAACTTCCACAGCCGCTCGCTATCCCAAACGGATTGAGCTCCAGAAGCTGCACCTCGCCGATGCCAGTGTGCACATACACATCGAACACGAACCCCTCCCTGTCGAGGCTTTCCTTTGTCCCGTTCGTCGCCGAATAAGCCATGATCTCCCTGTGGATCCGTTCTATTCCCTCCAGCAAATGGTTCATTTCCGCTTCAATCTTCTCGCGTGGATGCTCTGCGAGCAGGCTGGGCTTATGCCAGCTGTACTGGCTGACGGCTGTTACCCGGTTGGGCCGCGGGTTGTACTCGCTTGTCGGTGAACAGAACACACGGTACTCGCGCCGCGTATCCATCGCTTCGTCCCATGGCATGAAGTATATGTGGATGGGTGAATCAAGGGCGAGCGCATCAGTTAGGGAGCTGTACGACCGCTGACTCGTCGCTAATTGGTCGACAATAGCGCTGGGGGAGGTGAGGGGTGCATCGAGCGGGGAGTCTTTCGGCGACGCGGCGTCGTAGCGGGCGAAGTATCGAGGAGGGGCCGCCTCGGCTGCGGCCAGCTTCGGGAAGAGATGGTCAAATGGCGAGGGATCCAGAAGATCGTCTTTGTGCAAATTCGAGATCTTCCCTGTGAGCATCGCGACCGTGCTCGCATTCAGCAGCGTCTTGGCGTAATAAGGAGTCAAGGTGACGGTGCGAACAACGTTCGGGTTGATGTTCCGCAACCGTACGACGAGGTTAATCCAACGTCCATAGAATGTCGTTTGGGGGTCGGGAAGCACCGTTGGAATTCGGGTTCCCAGAGCTGGCGGCAGGAGGGCAGGATCAAGAAAGGAAGTGTTGAACAGCTCTGTCTTTTCAGCGATGCTTTGAGAGACTGTAGCTGAAGATACCAAATTTAGCCACATGGTTGTAAATGGTTGGGACCAGGATGACTCCGATGAGGTTTGTTATTTATAGGAGTTCAAGGTCTGACTTGGGAATGACTCACTGCGCGTGCGTCATCGACTCATCGGCAGCCACCGAACTCCGTGTCACGTCACGGTAACCCTCTTCAGGCATACGACGGCGACCCTCCATTGTTCCCGATTTTCAGCCCGCGGCCGTCACGACGGACAACGTTATATTCGAGTCGAAGGAACTGTCAGCTAGGAGCTACACCTTCACCATTATCACTGAGAATAACAACACCCTGTGGGTCGACTAGTACTACTTGCCGACTACCTTCTCGTCGTTCCTCACACATCCAATACCGTCCTACCCGCTTCAACATTGTCGATCCCTTCAAGCTCATCCTCGTCTTTGAATTCCACAAGTACTCCGTCCTCCTGAAAATCCCCCTCTGACGGGATAATCGTTCGGCGCCCTGTTCATCGCTGCCATGCTCGCTGTGCCCAAGAAGAAGACGCTCCCAGGCGCCGGCTACCACCGGCATGTCCCAATTCCCGCTCTTCTGCGGTCACTCTGATGTTCGATGGCGCAGCGCACCGCCCCACCACCGCCCGTGGCTTCGGTACCAATATTCGTCGCGCGCTCGACACTGACAAATCCAAGCCACGGTTGCCCCCTCATCGTCGGCACAACCCCGCCAAAACATGGAATACTTTCCGGCCGTCGAGCTGGATCCCTGGATACTCTTACCTGATTCTGGAGCGCCTGCTGGGGCATTGTCTAGGAGCCACGGGGCATTGCCTGCCCCGCCGCCGCTAGTTCCGAGACGTATAACGGTGGAGAAAGGCCGCCTCAGTGGATGCGGCATCTCACAGCGACACATATTCCTCCTACCTATTCAACGCAACTTGATAAGATGTATGTACTTTGTATGTACTGGACCTATTTAATAAAATATGTGTTGTATTATTTCGCCCGTGTACGAAGGAGCCCAACTCCGCGCGGCCAATTTACACCGTTGTATCCAATACGAGGTCGCTTCAGACCCTATTCCCCGGTACCTCGCAGTCTTCGCTCCTGAGGATATAACTTTCAATTTTGGAGATTAAATAATTAGCTTTCGTCGCGCAACCCTTTTCCTTGTATCGGCCTTCAGAATTCAGACCCCTGAACGTTGTTGAGATATATTTGCCCCCGAGGCTTCCGACCCATATTTTATTTAGCAGTCACGATGAGTACCAGTTTAAATGAACAATCTGATTATACACGCGTGGAGAGGTAAACGTTGGACGGTGATTCAGCAGGCAAAGGACTTTTCCATGAAACATATGGATACAGGTGTGGATAAAAGAAAATACAGGTGGAGGGATTGTACACTACGGAGACAATTAGAGTAAGTAGATCTAGAGAAAATCCGGTTTTCGTCCGTCTAGAAATTCAAGGCATTATACAGTTTTACGCCAGTTATTAGCGGAGACAGCGCTGGCCTTGCGCGAGGGATTCGGACGGGAGGCAAGCATGCGCGGCGTCTGCATGGGACGGGGAGCGCTCGCCTTCGGAGTGGGACGCGGCGCGGCACCAAGCATGACGCCGCCGCTCATGACTTGGGTGACGCCGCCCAGGTACATGTACCGCGTCACGTCGACTTTAGTGCGATCCACAACACTGGCGCAGGGTACATCGGAATCGACGGAATCGACGGAGGTTGCAGAGGAGTGGGAGGTGAACGAAGACCCGGAGTCAGAGACGTCGGAGTCTGATTCTGAATCGGAGATGTCCGACTCGGAGTCGGATGGAGAGGTGAGAGCGGCGCGACGGGCGCGGGAGGATGCGAGCGTGGCGCGCAAGCTGGCAGCGAAGGCGGTGCCTGCGGTTTTAAGAGCTGGGGATTTCGCGTTCATTAAGGGAACAGTAGCGCAGGCATTCACGGCGGGGGCGGTCCAGAGCACCATACGGGAGCCATCGCCGATCTGGACTGCGAGCGCAGAGGCGCTGATAAACAGTTGAATATCCTCCCCATTTGAGAGGAGGTGGATCCAGTCCGCCCATTGAATCCCGGTAGCGAGGCATGCCGTCTGGATCTGTGGCGGAGGAAGAGAGTGCGCAGAGAGCAGCAGAGACGAGGGAGTAGAGATCGCAGAAAGCGCTGCGTGCAGGTAAATCTGCAGAGAAACCATCGTGGCGGCGCTATGAAGAGGCATGAGGGGGCGTGTGATGAAGGAGACAAGACGGTTGATAGCAGGGGAAGACATTTTGTTGATGTGGGGGGGCGTTGGGAGGAATAAAATCGACGTGGATCCACCGGGAATCGTATGTAAGTAAATGCGCAAGAAAAGCACTGTGTGGTGAATGTCAGAGAGAGAAAAGACATAGTATCAGTCGCAAAGCGTACCTGGCGTTAAATATTCAAGGAGAAGTCGTGGGGTCGTGAACTGAGAGTCGCAGGAGCGTGGAAGGGTCTGTAAAGAAAGTATTGGAAGATGTGGAGATCTGAACTAGATCTGGGAGCGAAGGCTTGAGTTTTCGAACTTACTTCCTGAAGACTTTATATTCTTGGAATACAATGAGTCCAGAGAAGTCATTGTTTTCGTTATTGTGAACGCCATTGTAGTGAGACAATTGAAGTTTGTCGCTATTTGGGTGCCCAGATTGATGTTCTCGGCATCTTCGGCGACAGCGTTTGAGATGAATAAGAAAAGAAAAGAAAAGAAAGCATGGGCAATATGTACGAATTTTGAATGAAACCGATTCCCTGCTGAAATCAAGGCTGAAATTGTGCTTTTTTTCTCTGCTTGTGAATGTTTGCCTGATCCGGCGCGCGCAGGTGATCCACGTGATTGGATGACGTTGCTTCAGTCGCTTCCTCTCGAATCCTTTGGTCTGCGGAATTTGGGCCAACACCGACACCTGCCTAATCGAGATGATCATGTGTTGAACGGCCATCAGTTGGCAGAAACAATGGAGCTTGAAACGCATCAAACAAACTCAAACCCTCCTTCACCTCAACCACCACCACCTTGCCACCATTTATCGTCAGCCCAAACCCTGAATCATGTCTATTTCCCCCACTATGCCATCCGACCATATCTACCTTCCTTCCGCTCCCTGACGACCTCCTGCGGCACTAGCAACGCGTTGCCATGTGCCACCCTCAGGCTCAGGATCCCGGTGCCACCGACCACCCACCCTTTTCTTAGTCGATATGGCCATTCGTTAATGTAATCTGAATTCCTCGTTGCCCAAACCATGTACATGTACCCATACAACTCGCCGGAACTCACTCAAGTTTAAACCTTGTTGGTGGCACGAGATACTGACTACCAGTCTGATTATTCCTTGGGAGGAACCGAGATAGGAGTCACATATTACCATTGGAGTGATTGCCTTTTGCCTCTCGATTCAATCTATCTCTAGTAATATCTGCCTACCTTTGCGTTGAGAGCTCTTCTTCATACTAAGTAATGGAAGTGCCTATTTTTTTGTTGGGCCACAACACTCGCAGCGCAATTTCCTGCAAATACGAGCAATCATGCCAACTTACATGTGAGTGATCTTTGGGTAGATAACAACAAATTCTGTAATGGTCTTACAATATCAGGAATGAAAAATAAGCATGGAGTACAATCCAAGGATTCAAAGCCACCAGTTTGAAATCACAACATAAGCCCATGGGTTGAATTAAAGCGAAGTATTGAAGTACATGTATCTATTCCCATCTTTTCTCTTCATTTGCATGGAGACAGTCTATTCTGGGGGGTACACGTTGACGAGCACCTAGTACACGCGCTGCACACGACGCTCTGGCACACCACTTACGCACTCCGCGTCCTCAAGGCGACCGCCGTCCGCGCGCATGATCATGCCTTACTCGGGCGCGCCGAGCACCTCCACGGTCCGCTCCACGAGCACGCCGTCGACGACGTCGATGCCGCTCTGGATGGGCGGGCGCACAACGTTGACCCACGCGTGCGGCGTGCGCGTCCCACAGGATGGGTAGCGCGTTCACGGGCGAGCAGCACTTCGCGAGGCCCTTAGCACGGTGGTGTGCAGCCTGGGCGGCAGCGCGGAGAACCCAGGGCGCACCAGCCGTTGCAGAAGAGGCAGACGACCGCGCGGCGCGCGCTGTGCTCGAAGATGGGGTCATGCGCGGGACGCGCTGCACGCACTTGCGGTAGGTGCAGTTCCCGGCACGCTAGGCGCCGCGCGTGAAGTCCTCGTACGCAGGGAAGGGCAGCAGCGCGTGGGCCCGTGCGCCATCTCGGCGGCGCATGCCTGGACCCCAGCGTGCAGTGTGGGCAGCTGCAGGTAGTTGACGGAGTAGCAGGGCGAACACGGTGGAGAGATCGTACGTGCGGTGTGAGAAAACGAGGGTGCCGACATAGAGGAACCTGAGCGTGAAGGGCGGGGAGAGCGTGGTGGGCGCGCTATTGGACGACCAGGAGATCAGCACAGCGTGCGACGAGAAGACGGGCAGCTGGCGGTCGTACGCGTCGCTGTCGCGGCGTGGCCAGGGCAGTAGCGAGGACGGTGCTTGCGCGATGAGCGACGAGGAGGCGGGAGGAAGAGCAGTGGCTAACGTGAGCGGAGCTTGAAAATGCCGAAACTTTTGCCGTTTTGCAGCGCGGACAGACTTGTTTAAATTCCGCCTCCACGTGCGATCCCGAAGAGGGAATTGATGGCGGCACGAAGTTTGCCGAGGACCCTTGCCGTCAATGCGCCGATGACCAAGCACTGTCCCACAAAGTCCAGAAAATGTATGCTAAGAATCACAACAGAGAGAAATCCAGATGGAAGAATTGAAGGCAATTAAATACAAGTGTCTATTCTCATCCTCGCTCTTCATTTGCGTGAAGAGTACCCGCCATTCGATGCCCCTCCCCTCCCTCGCTGCGCTCGGGGGGTCCCCCGAGCCGGGGCATCTCAGGCAGGCACGCTAAAGACTCGTTCCCGCTTCTTGCTGATCTTCACCTAACCCTAACCAGCCACGGTGGGACGACACGGCAGATACCTTGAAAGTGGTTCGCAGGCATCGGGGGCATCGGCGTTGAGCAGTAACAGTGGGCGATGACGCGATGGCAACGTGTGACAGGTGCGGCGAGCAACAAGGATGGTGGGAGGAAGAGAGAAACAGTGGCTCACTGCTTGTGGCTGACGTTGTTTGACGTACTTGTTTAAATTCCGCCTCAGATCAAAATCTCAATATGGCAATTTTGATGGCGGCATGATTTGGCCGCATCAAGCCGATTTGAGATGCCGACGATGACGAAGCACAACAAACATTATCCTAAGTCATTGATGGCGACTCAACATGCAGAATTACAGCGGAATTCGAAGTGATGATGCTGGCCAATAGTATTGTACTGGTATGAAATAGACATTAATTTACAATGTCATGTCGACGGGTGAGCGCGGCCCCGAGCGTTATGGCCGCTCGCCCGTCATGGTTCGTTGTTGCGATGCTGCATACCGCGCAAGCGAGGCGCGTCACGGTGATGGCGGCGAGCACGAGAAGCCGCGCGATGCACCGATATCACGTACACGCCACAGACGCGCCGCCATGAGTTCGCGCGCAGGCCTGCCGCCCAGCCTGCCGAGCCCATCACAGCCTGTGACCAGATCCCTACGGCGGCCGTGAGTGATGAGGACCAACGTGGACAACATGAGAGCGGGCCAGGGGGCCTTAGGCTTCGGACACACTTGTTAGGCACACTGCGCGCCGACGTGCGCTTGCAGTCGTAATATATAGGCAGGGGAACGTAAGGAAAGGAAGGTCCTCTGTCGGTGCTGACGGTGGTGACAAGAGTGAAGAGAGAGAGCAGCGTGTGGCTGACGGTCTCGCGGAGTTTGAAAGTGTGCCGCCGCGCCGCCATCAGAATTGCCATATTGGGATTTTGATCTGAGGCGGAATGTCAAAAGTGGTTTGACGTGGGCGGAGCTTGAATTCGCCGAAAAGCTGCCGCCATCAATTGCCTAATTGGGATCGCACGTGGAGGCGGAAAAGCAAAAGTGCGCGGACAGAGCAGATCACTTTGCGTCATAGTCTGCGTCATATGATTGAGAATCGGAAAGAACCGGAGTCAGGGACTTCGGATCAATGGGTGGGACGGAGGCCGGTCAATCGGCGCTGCCACTGCCCGTGTCCGGTCGTACCCGTCGTGCAGGGTTCTCAAGTTCTTACTCGTAAAAGCCGGCTTGAGCCGGTACCCGGGACAACCGCCCGCGCTTTCCTTCCCTTGTACATATTCACACCACTCCATACTCCATGCCCTATGCTTCCATGTTTCTATGTCTAGGACATACGACACGGCACTCTCGCGCTGCACATACCTACGTACACACTCCCCCTACACGATATCATTCCACCCACCCACTATCACACACATGACGACGACGACCTGCAGATAGCACTTTTCCCCTACTTTACTTACCATCTGCTGGCGTAGGTAGTGGCAGACCGGATTAGTGGCCGCGTCTTAGCCGCTTGTGTTGACTTATTGCGGTATACAAATATGGAATTCTCTCTCTCTCTCTCTCAAGTTCTTACATAGTGGGGTGTTGGGTCGGACTTGAAGCCCAAGCCCAGGGGCCGTTTTCCGTTCTTTCGATGGTAAAAAAACGCGTGCCGTGGGCGACGGCGTCGTCGCGAGCTCAAAATCATTCGCAGGACGGGCACAGCAGCCGTTCCACCGGCGTGCGACGGGAACGGGCAGCAGCCCGAGTGAAGCCATGGAATTCTCTCTCTCTCTCTCTCAAGTTCTTACATAGTGGGGTGTTGGGTCGGACTTGAAGCCCAAGCCCAGGGGCCGTTTTCCGTTCTTTCGATGGTAAAAAAACGCGTGCCGTGGGCGACGGCGTCGTCGCGAGCTCAAAATCATTCGCAGGACGGGCACAGCAGCCGTTCCACCGGCGTGCGACGGGAACGGGCAGCAGCCCGAGTGAAGCCTTTCAAGTTCTTTATATACTGGTGGCACATCCGACTTACTTTATACCTCTCTTCCTCACCCCTGTCATTCACCTTAAACTCCACAACAAAGACCATGTCCACCACCAACTTGCTGACGCAACCTTCTGCTGACGAGCTAAAGCTTATCGAAGTGTCTGCCAACTTCCTCCGTGAAATTGCCAACTTGACGCCTGGAAAATCACTCGAGGCGAAGCTTAACAGAGATTATGGGCCTTCTTCCGAGACTTATCAACAGGTTCGAGCATTTTTCTGGTTGATTTTGGGACTAGAAACTCATACTGCTGCTTGACGCCATTCAATAGTTATCGGAGCTGGCTTTGCGAGGCCTACGCGATGTGAGTGTTGTCGCCGAGGGAACTGAAATACGGACGCTAACACCAGTTATTTTCTTTTAAAACAGGGATGGCTCGCAAATGAAGAGGTATGGAATTAAACATCTTGATGAACTAGTCCATAGATAAGCTCATCCCTCTTGCGTCGACGATAGATTACCGGCCCAAACTACCGACGCTCACGTCTCCGAGCTCCTTGTGGGAGAATTTATAAATTCAAGTTGTTACCCTCTAACCGTCTTCAATCCTCTCTTAGCGGAGGAACAAAGTTGGCTCTCAATCACTGCCGTCTACATGGAGAGCGAGGCCGAGCAAGTCTTCGCGGGGCAGGTGAGCCGGTCCTTTGCAGCAACCGCTCGCAAGCTGCCATTTATAGTGTGCTCACAATAACAGTATCACGCCCATCCCTACGGCGAAATTAACTGCTCGATTCCAGTTCCTGGTACTGGACCAAACCCTGAACTGGAGGGCATCGACAGCTTCTGGATCGGAGTACGTATTTACACTCCTCCCGGTCGTACGACTTCCACTGACACCTCAAACCGTTTGCAGCGTGGATGGACGTGCCCAGGTCCGGGATCGCATCATTATCCCAGGGCAAGAGGGGGAGGTCTGATTGCTCTCTTTTTCTTGCCAGCGGGGCGTATCAGTTGTGAGCTTCCAAAGTCTTCGTCGCACACAAAGGTGAACAAACCTTTCTGACATATGGTTCTCAAATAGACAACGCGACGCCGGACATGCCTCAGTCTGCCGACCCAGGGGCTTTGCTGAACTAAATAATTACTCTTTGATACTTCCTTCATATGTAGCCAGACGCGTCTGAGTTTATCCTGCTTTGGTCGCCATCAAGGCTGCTCGTGACCGCGTTTCAACAAGTTCATGACTCAGACTGGCCACAACTTTGCCTATAACTTACATGTAGAAGTGTAATACGATTATGATTATATTCATAGCACTATGCGCGAGAAAATTAAAGACAGGCCGCCTCCAACACTTTTCGTTTTCGAGCGATGGAGGCGCCGGACAGGGTCTTTTTCCTTGGGGGGTTCCTCGTCTTCCTCTTTATTGAGCTCCGCCTCGAGTTCAGACCTCGGCGTGAACAGCTCCGGCTTTCGTTTCCGCAAGTCCATGAGCCACCACTTCTGCCGTTTTCTGTGGGCTCGTGCTTCGATGCGGTGGTGATCCTCCCACATCTAATCAGTGCGCCAGTCCATCTCCTGAAGTCGGATGACGGATCGAGATCGTTTTAAAGGGGAGCGGACTTGGAGCCGCGGGACATCTCTTTTCTGCGGATTGCGTTTGGATTCCTCCGACTTCGATATCTTCCCGACCAGCGCGTTTCCGGCCCTTTAGGATCTTTCTTCACGGCACTTCGCACGCATGGCGCCGTTCCAGTACTTGCGACTGCCATGTCTGCTCTCGGTGAAACGCCCGGCGCGTGCATTGGACGTGCTCAAGACGACCTTCAGGCTCCTCCTACCGATGTTTGGCGATAAACATGGCCACTAGATCCCATCGGCCGTCGAGAATGGCTTGCTGAGCGCAGTGGTGGCGGCTTCACAGCTGCATTTGGATGAGACTGTAGGCAAATGCATTGATTTTCTCTTCAACTTCTTACGCCGAGCCACTGTGCACTACCGGGTGCCGGGTGCGATAGAAAGGGCGCTGCGGGTCCTGAATCTGTCACGTCCACTGCGGCATTCAAAGCGGCCGCGATATATGAGAAGTGGCAGGGTTTCGCCCATTTGATGCAGCAACGTGTCGTCGTCTCGAAAATGGCCGAGAGCAGCGGATATGTGCCTATGAAAGAATGCGACAATCTACAGGTGAGGTCTACAGCCGCCGTAATGAGGCTTCACACTGTCCTCTTATTTGTGCCTTCTGGCGGTGTTCCGGTTGTCGCTTTGCGTATTACTGCTCCCAAGAATGCCAGATCGATTGGCGGGTGAGAGGCCACCGCGGGATCTGTGGGGAGTACGGCTCCAGTTGCCTCAGTACGTTCTGATAACCCCCAGTCGAGCTTACCATCGCGCGATTTGACTGCCGCAGTGCGGGGTTGCATGCCACCGACGATATGGAAATCACCAGCGAGTGGGGAGAGGAGTCGACGTACTGGGTCCAGCGGGCGGCGACGTTGTTCAGATTACGCAGGGAAGAGGACGTCGATGTTTTGGTGAGGAAGTCAAGCCGAGAGATTCTAGACGACGAGGTGCAGTTTGCAGCGTTTTTTTTGTCAGATTTGAGGAGCGGATCGCACAGCTCGATAGGGACGTCGCGGAGACCCACTAGCTTTGGTTAGGCTCAATTCCAAAGTGAAAATAAATACTGTTGGTCCGAATTGTTCTGCTGCGCAATTCAATACTTCAAAACTTGTTAAATACACTCCAAACGATGCCGGAGGCAAACTTACTCATATTGTCCCCGATTTCGTGCCAAGGCTAATACCAATCAGAGCTCATCATACATCTCGTCGTCATACAACGACCAATCATCATACTTTACTTGTTGCCTGGCACCCGTTTCAGGCTTCTTCACGAACATCCACCACCCCGGCATGGGGCGCACCGTGTCGTCTTTGCCAGTACTAGACAGCCCCGCGTCGCCGCTCGACGTTACCTGCGTCCCAACCAGCCCTGCTGTCATCGTACAATTGTACTCCACGTCGAGGCGATCGATGACCTGGGTGTGCGAGTTATGATCAATTCAGTAATTGTGGTCGCGAGCCTAAAGAACCTTGACGTCCACCTCCGCCGTACCGGGCGGCACCGCGCTACTGTCGACAAAGTGGTATGTCGTGTCGTCCAGCTTGAGTTTGTAAAGGAGGGCTTTCCCCCAGTCCTCGGGAAATGATTCGAAGGCGGGGGAGGGCAACGCGTAAGTGGCCCAGAAGTCTTTTGCGCTGAGTGACGCTGGATCGATGTTGGCGGGTGGGGAGGCGGTCTGTGTTAATAATAATATTTAGACCAAGGAGTGCGAATTGTAGGCAAAATAGGTACGCACTATATTCAGCGGATCCCCGAGCCACTTGCCCTTTTCGGAGAAGACATAGAACGCGGTGATCCACCCGGAGTAGAAGTCACGGCTCTGTCCGCTGCCGCCCGACTCGTGGCTCGCGACGCGCTGCCAGAAGTCGACGTTGTCAGGGCTGTACGGCGCGTCAAACGCCGCGACAAAGCGCGATATGACGGGGTACAGGAGGTGGTACCATGCAGTCGTATATATTCCGTATTCTTTCAGTTTTTCCAGGCGCTCGAGGATGCTCACCCAGTCCGATTTCCCCCCCTCCAGCGTGACACGCGGGATGCCACACCCAGCCATCATGGTGTAGGAGAAGTAGGTCTTGAGTGTGGCCATCATGATCACGGCGAACACAGTCGTGTCGATGGCAGTCGTCGTGGAGAAGGTCGGGAGCACCCAGGCGCGGAGGGAAGGGTCCACGACGTTCTTCTCTATCTCTTTCGTCATCTGCCCGGCCATCGCCCCGAAGTCAAGGCTCCAACTCTGCACGATGAGCTCGCGCTTGTCGGCGTGCGCGACGAAGGCGGCGTGCAGGGCTTCGGAGTTGGCGTTGACAAAGTAGTTGAACTGGAGGAGGATCATCATCCAGATGTCGTCGGGGCGCAGAACAAGCGCGTGGTGCCGTGTGTAGGCGAGCATAATGGTATCGATGAACCCATTTTGCTGTGGGATCAGGTTGGATATCTTGCCCGACAAGTCGCGGCGACCTCCGCCCGCGTCCGTCGGTACCCTATGAGTGAATGAGCGGATTATCGGAGTGGGTTTATGAGTACCCAAACTGACGTGGAAGCGCCATCCGGGACAAGAGACGACTGCAGAACCTCAGCTGCTTTTGCGTATGAGCTCTCAGAGGACTGGGAGAGAATTTCCGCGGCTGTTGCGCCGGCGCGCTGCTGTCCGTCGAGGTAGACTGGATTGGCGGAGTGGTCTGCAACGGAAAATGACACGGGCATCTTTTGGGGAGGTCCACTTGCGCGCGGTGCTGGTGGACGTGTTCTCTTAACGTGTTCATATACACTTTTCGGCTATCATCTTCGGATGCTGTCAGATCTGCGTACCCAGGTACAGCCCGAATCGCCGCTCTGGCTTGGCGCGGAATACACGCCAGCTACAGCCAGTTACAACGTTGAAAATTTGGAGGAATATAAGAACGCTATCAGAGATGAAAAAGCAAGAGAATAGGTTAGCGAGAAGACTCCGAATTGTTGCACCGCTTACCAGGCGCCTAGCGGCCTACTGTCAAGTCTCCGGAGTAGGCTCGATTTATGTGCCTTGGATATATGTTGTATGTACTACCGAGAAGGTTCTCGAGTGAAAAAGAAAAAGAAATGGCCACAAAGCAGATTTGAGAAAAGAGCATGCGCTTTGGGAACAAGAGGAGGTGCTTTGCCCTTGTTTGGATCCAAAACGCTTGACAAGCATCGCCCTTGCTTCCTCCCACCATGTCATCAATCGTCGAGACAGTTAATTCTCCTGTGCTGACTAGAGCTCTTCCATATCTGCAATATGGATCCTCCTTACTTCTCTCCTCTCTTTTGGTAGTCTCTAAAGCCATCTTCAGCTCCCTGACCTTCCTCGCGAGAATCGTGGCCCATCCACTCATATTTCTTTCCCCATTTCCGATACTGCTCTACATTCTTGCGCCCGTAATCGTTTTTGTCCAACTCTTATTCGACCTCGTCGTCACCACCCCATATCGCGTGATATCGTACCTCTCCGACGCGTTTTATCCGGTGTACGTCTTCGTCGGCGTTGCGTGCATCACTGGCGCGTTGGTTGGGCTGGGTGGCAGGCTATTCATTATTGGGACGGTGTATTTGTCCGCTCCTGCGCCGAGGCTCTCGGACGATGCGTATGACGAGAAACCGCTGCGTAGACCCTGATAGGTAACTCCAACACGTTTTTCGAGCAATGTTGTTTACTCAGCTTCCTTCCTTTCAGGGCTTTCTTTTATTCCTCAGCCTCTGGTTGCGTGTAAATTACGTGCTTAAGATTGTGAGTCCGCAATGGCACTGAAACACAACCACTAATTCGTGTTCAGAGCTTTCCTGTGTGTGCTCTTTGTGTAGTAGCCAACTCATGCTGTTTTCTTGCAATTCATCGAATTTCCGCCTGCATTTTTTGCTCATTGAAATGTTCAACGCATTATGTTCCTGAATCCCTTTTCAAGTTCACCCGTTATAACTACTGACATAGCCTGTTCTGATGTCGGCACAATTGGTATGGAGGCAAGCTCTTCATCTCTTCACGTCTTCAAGAAGTAGGCTTTAATATACCCGACCTAACTTTCTGGGCTAATAAACCACAGTAGAAAATGGCGACCCAATTAGATCCTGGCGTCCAAACTCCAGCGATACTCAGTGATCATCCTTGGTGTGTCCAGCTCGCTTCACGTTCGCTTAGTGATCATTCAGGATTTCAAGCCTCTCGGACGGGCACCTGAACGGCATAGAATTGCGGCTTACGCCACTGTCCATGCTCTAGACAGTGGAGTTATCCACCTCAGGCAACCCTACGACGCCGCCACCACTAGGCTGCTCAACGACTTCCACACGGGCGGACCTCGTGATGAATGAGATGAGAGAACAGATGAAAATGATTGGGAGTACAAGGTTACAATACAACAACGCGAAAACTGATTATCACTGATCTACTGAACTGAACATAAGCACTGGTACAAAGCCATTGAATATGGTGGCGCTCACAAATGGACGCATGGGGCTTAGGCGGCTTTCAAACGACAGTGCGAGAGGGGATCCGGATCCCCCAGATGCTGCGAAAGTCAAGAGTGAGTCCAGTCCTTCAGAGAGACGTAACATCAGCGGTGGAAAGAAAAATGAGACACCAACCCCTACGACATTTGCGGAGCGAAAATCTCCCGAGTGGATGTTTCTGCGCGGAAATCTCTGAGACCTCACTGCCTCTGTCCGAACAGGCCGAGGGCTGCGTAGTACGAAATAATCAATGTGAGCATGTATAGGAGAATTCTTCGTGGTGAGGCCGACTATTGATGCGCGTGATGCGCCATCAAGAATGCACGTGGCTCCCTGAGTGTATTTTTGGCTGCTGCACGTTGACGATTTCATGCAGGCTCTCTACTCCATTATTATTATACCTTTCTGTATCGCTAATATGAACATGTGTCGATGACGACATTTACTGAACCATTACACGATACTACATAGTCTAGGGAGGATTAATATCGATTAATGCTTGAGTCCGCCGTTAGTATGTGTCTGTTCACTTTTATTTTGCAAATAATCCTCTGCGGCATCCCTGGCGGAAGTGACCTGCCCGATGACACCATAGGCAAGCGCATGAAGATCCAAAGAGACCGCAAGGATTGTGAACCCTTGATCAATGCGCATCTGGACCATTTCTGCACCCCCAAAAGCCACGCCCAGGATCGGTAAATCCCGCTCCTTCGATATTTTAGTCGCCTTGTTCATGGCTGCCACGAATTCGGGCTCGTCTCCGGTCATCGCAAAAGGGACTCCCATATCCAAGCGGAGATCTCCCGCTGTAATTTGTTGAGTATGCAAAGATATAGTGGAATAATGAGAAAGATCACCTCCAATCATGAACGCGTTGATCTCCTCCACCGCCAAAATGGCTTCTAGGTTCTGGATTCCCACCCGAGATTCAATTTGGGGAATAATCGCGACGTGCTTGTTTGCAATGGAGAAAACTGTCTCGCCCTCGGGTGTGATATCGGTAACTCCCGGAAGCTGGATGGTAGGGCGTTCAGTTGGTTTGATCTCCAGAGATATAAGGGCTCACGAAGGCGAAAGGGGAAAAGGACCTGTGTCCGACAGGGCTATTTAACGCGTCGAATTAGAGATGACGCCAATATCTTTCTTACAGGATTCTCACGGGAAGCGACAAGCTGCCACAACGGCCCGAACTTCCTCGGGTGTATCGACGTGAGGGATAATCACACCACCGGCTCCAGCATCAAGGACCCAGGCCTAGGGCAGAATTTTCAGTGGTGAATTCACGAATGATACCGAGGTTGGCTGACCATGTAATCAAACGCGGTCTTGCTGGGAACCCGTACTGCAGTTCGATCTCAGCACAAATAATGGAGAAGGAAAGAAAACACTCACCAATGGGGATCATTTTTCCGCCACTCTCGTGGATGATAATCTGAATGCATTCTACCAAAAGTGTTTGGGACCATCCAACATGCTCAGCGTCCTTTTCGTTCATGTGAGTGATACAATTTTACCACGGGAGAAGACGTACGATCCAGCACCAGTCGGCACCAGTTACTGCAAGAGTCTTTGCGACCTGAACACTGGGATATGATAAGCCCGTCCCGATAGCGATTTTCTTCGAGCGGATTAGTCCTTGTAGATTGTTTGGCTGCTGAAGCGTCGGTGCACGCCATTGCATTTGCTCCTGTGAGTTCTGCGTGAATTTTGGGCTAGTACTGGGCATGTTTAACGGAGTGAAGGGGGGTGAGTCAAGCTTTGTAGGCGCGCCAGTGTTATAAGGCTTACTTTTGTGGCAGTACTCTTCGTTCTCCGTGATCCCTTACGGTACTTGCCCGGGTCCGTCCGACACGGCGATGAGTCCTCATTGAATCCGCATGTTTAGAGTTGCGTAGCGACGACCGCCGAATATGCCGAGGTATGAAAGTATTGAAGACTATCATTTGTTCGCCATATTGAAGAGGCGATTCACGTCTGCAATAAATTCAAAGTACAGGAATCGATTTGGATACTCTAATAGGGTGTGGCGCCGCCAGTAGCCTCGGCGCGAGAACAACTCGATGTTTGTCTTTCTTATAAATTTGGGCGGTGTCGGGATTATCGGTTCTCTCCAATGGAATGATCGATGATCACTGCGGAGATCACCGCTATTTAAAGTTTCATGCGGTGTATGTGTGCATACGCAAGCCAGCGATGTGCGGCAAGGTACTGTAACGAATTTATGTGAGTGACTACTGTTTCCAACGTTAGCGACGAGCGTTCTCCGTGTTTTCGGACGGTGGCTAATCCCAGGGTTCGGCGTTTCCATTGAACTTCAAGCGCACGTGAACGCATTGCCTTAGACTGCTATGTACCTATTTCTGACGGTGAAATCCAGGGCTCTTGATTTTCCGGTGGCCACTCGCCTAACTTCACCCTGACTTTCGGCGACTTGCTTGGCGTTCAAATATAAGCCCGGCACTCAGCTGGCACATTAATATTCCAGTGATTACGAGCTTGAGCAAGCGAGCTTCCCAGCTGTTGTCACGGTCGAGGTTACGTCGACTCTGGATTGCCTCGATGGCCGTAACAAGCGAACTTCGGGGATACTTCTTCAAACCGGCGTTAGACATGTAACTCCTTTTGGCATCCACTTCTCTCTCTCTCTCTCTTTTGAGGAACATTTGGAGTGGTGGTCGATGAAAGCAGTTGGAGTTCTGCCCCCGCTCGCATAGTCCAGTCGCCCCCAGGCGGCAACTTCCGACACTTCTTTGCGGGCCGACATAGTCAGTCACCTCGGACTTGGAACCCGGCCAGTACTTCTCGGCCACAACGAAGTCGGGTGAGGAAGAGGTACATTATACTGACACATTACCTTAAACAGTGTTTCAAGATGCTGTACAACCCGAAACTCCCGAAGCCCCTGCTTGAATTTGTGGTGAAAATGAACTGCGTCCGTTCCTGATATATTCAAACTTGCTTTCCTCCTAATATGTAGTTCCCATACTGTCTTTGAATTTACTTACTTCCTAATTTTCTCTTGCTCAAATGACGGCCTTCCTCCTCATACTGCACGTACCTCGCACCCCCGCCTCGGCGGATCCTTTCTAATTTTGTACTCTACTCATCATATTCAAGTTGACTGCACTTTTTTTAACGGCCCTGACCATTCCGCGTGTATCTCTCCACAGACCTCTGTAGGGTAGGGGGGATTTATTATACTCGCATGGTCCACAACTGCCCTGTAGACTCGTAACCAGTCTTGTAACCAATTGCCGAAAAATGTGGTAAGCACTTTCGGTGGTTAAACTTACAGATTGGTACAACTCGGGACGTTGCATTGGGCTGTCCACGGAGTTGAAAATTTTTGCAAGGGTCCTGTTCTGGGCTGCAGTTTAGATATGAATGGATTTGAAGCACACAGGAATAATTTTTCCTTAAAAATGGTTCAATTTGCTTCTTAACTGTTTTTTTAATCTAGCTTGGAAGAGTGGAAAGACCCATCAACTTTCGACCAGAATTGGTGGGCTTTGATGGCTCTTGTGTCGAGTTGTAACCAGTCTGTAACCACCGAAAGTGCTTGCCACATTTTTTGGCAATTGGTTACAGACTGGTTACGAGTCTAACTGCCCTGTTGCTTTTGATTCATCAGACAGGTGTCCCACGGGGGCACCATTAAACAAATAAGGCCATCGTCAGTCGCCAGCACAACCACCAGCTTTTTCGGGTCGCAAGGTCCCCCAATAATTTTCCAAGTGACGGTTGTAATACTATTGAGAGCGATATAGAGTTTGCTATGACTTCGGGCATTGTTTTTGCATCGCTGTCAGCCAAAGCGCGCAGAGACCAGGGTCGACTCTGTTGTGGCCGAGAAGTCCGGCTACCGGCGTTCATCGGTGTTTCAGCGCTGAGGGACTCAAAAGTCACTGGTCACCCGAGATAACTCACCGCCATCGAGGCGATACGCTGGAAACTTGAAAGTGCTCGTTCGCTCGAGCGCGTAATCAATGGAATAATACATAATATGCCAATTGAGTGCACGCCACGAGTTGAAGTTATGCAAGCGGGACCCGGAAAACTCAAAAAGCTCTGGATTTTTGGCGCTGAAGAGGAAACAATTGACAGCGGGGCACTTGAAGTCTAATAGAGACACTGAACCAAGATCATTTCCCACTGTCGAGATTCAACTCGGATGATCCTGACCATGTTCCGAGAAATGAACACCCTCGCGTGTTTCTAGTGCCGAGGTTACGGGCACTGGCAGTGCGTCTCCCGGCTGGAGTATCTACTCGAAATCGATTTTTTGAAGTCCCATCCTCCGTCTCTGTTAGAATTCGTCCCAGCGAGGCTAAGGTTGGCGAGCACAAGCGAGGTAAACTGTCCTCATAGGTACATGGTGGTACGTAGTAAAGTGATGAAATATGATGGAAGGCTTACATAAATTGGCTCGTGAATAACCGAGCCCTTTGCTGCTCGCAAGTTGCAACCCATTCCGGTCCAGCCCGGAATATTCCAACAGTCTCGTGAGGTACTATTCGACCTGACAGTGGAAATTGAGAAGAAGCGTCAACGCTGTTCCGCCGGCAATCATTCTACTTCACTATATATATAATATGCGCCGAGCCCCGACAAAACAAACCTTACTCATGTCTGCCTCAATAGGCTGCATCAAGTGAGATAGAGCTATAAATATTCCGCGCGGCGGGGAAGAGTTCATCGCAGTCGACAGAAGTGTAACCTGCCCTTGTTGTTCCTATACTTATCGAGGATTAGAACTTGACTCGAACGACGAGAGATCCGCGCACGGATCTGCACGAATGGCGTGAGTCAACCCGCTGGCGGCAACCTTCGACACCCAGTGGCAGATACGTAAGGATTGAAAGTAATGTTAATATATGGAGGTCCGAGGTGAAGAATATTACAGTCTATGCCAGGAACATCGCCGTGAATAGTACCCCAACAGCCCCAGAGCCGATACTGACACTGAGCACCCCAGCACCGCCGCTCCCTGTCGGGGGCGGTGCGGAACCGGATTTCGTGTTGCTCGCCGTCGTACTCGTCGACTTCCCGCCTGCACTCCTAGAGCCACTCGCACTCCCGCTCGTGGTCGCGGATCCCAGCGCAGCAAACACAACCGAGCTGGTGAATGGCGTGCAGCTGCTGCTCGGGGGGACCTTGGGCTGGTACGGTATCGAGGTAATGGGCCCAAGGTTCTCCGGGGGTTGGTGGTACGTCTTGACCTGGCCGTTTTCCGTGTAGATGCCAGGGAAGTCCTGGCTGTCGCCGTGGCACGCTTCGAAGACGTCCTTCTGCGCGGCGTTGGGGGCGTTGTACGCGCAGCCAATGCGGTCGTAGATGTGCTCGCAGAATTTGGCGGCGTTGGGGCCGGCCGGGTCGCACGCCTTGAAGCAGAACAGGTCGCCGCCCATGAAGCTGCACGGTTTCATTAGCGGCTTACACACCTTGCGGCGGACGGAAACTTACTTGTGCCATTCGACGGCCTGCGTGTAGGTGTTGTTGTCGCCGCTCCATGCAGTCGAAAATACGATCCCTCCAAGCGGGTTTCCGCGCAGGTCTGCCACAAAAAAAAAAATAAGAACAGGAGATTGGGGTCTCGGGCGATTACGACGAACCAGCACCGTGGGGGTCTGTGAAGGGGCCTGTTTAGTCGGTTACAGGGCATGACGGCCATCTACGTACCCATTTCGCCGCCAGTGTCGCCAGTTTTGATATTGATCAGGGACTGGTCGATAAATCCCACCACCTGGACGTAGTCGGGAGTCTTCATGAACTGGACGCCTTTCAAAGCGCCGGGGGGGATGATGCGCGTGCCGCGACCGGGCTTGGTACACCACGCGACCATCTCGCCCTCCGTGTTTGCAACTTCCGAGTCTTTGTCGATGGGAGCCCATAAACAGAAATCTTGGACGTGAATCAGCGCGTGGTGACTGTAGGACAGCCGGCTAGCACCCACCATCGATATAGCTGAGAAACGAGGTCTGGCACAGCGATCCCGGGCCTTCTGTGGTGGAATTGCACAGATTGTATCCGGCTTGCCTCCCGCGGATGAGGTTCTCGTCCGTGTCGACTCTGAATGGCTGTAAGAAGGGCCCGAAGCGTCAGCGGAGCTGGAAGCTAGGAGGAAACGCAAGGCAGCTGAGATTCAGAACTTACCACGCCGCTGGGGTAGGTGAAGTGTTTCTGGGCCAGGGGGGTTGCGGGAAACTTGTTTGGCTGCGCGTTCACTCCCAATAGCGCCGCCGTCAATACGAGCAGGGTGAGGCGCGAAAAGGCGAGTGAGCCCATTCTTCCGCCAACGAAGTGGGAGTCAGATAGATGGAGTGCACGCGGGCCAAGTTTTTCTTTATAACCGGTAAGTAGCTCGGTCCTCGCGCGACACAAACGGCCCGACGGGGATTGATGACCGCTGTTTGCGGTCCCTTGACATTTATTTTTTTGGTCTCTATCGCATTGCTTCACAATACAAATATCTCTTCAGACCATAAGAGTCAATTATCCCACAAGGTCCCATTTCGGGTTCGTTACAAGCCCTAGAAAATTTATTTTCAGACTCGTTCTGGGAATTCTCTTGGCATTCTTACGTACGAGAATCTTGGCGCGGCCTCAGTAGCCCGGAAAGATCCGGCTGATGCAACCCGCCAACTGGACGAGTGTTGAAAAAACATGACGATGCGATTAACTGGATGAGGCGAGAAACACGGGAGGGGAATTTATGTTGCTCTTGGAAGACAGCCTCTAGGAATTTTATACTGAAATACTTATAGGGGTGCTCAATTGCTATCTCGTGGGCCCGTCCCGTGGGTTTATTTGTCCCGAACAAATAGAACTCAAACTCCGCCCGGTATTTATGCCGTTTCCAGAGCTACACTAGCTCTCAGTGGAGTTCCAACACCACTTATAAAACATGAAGAGGCTCTAATGAGCTAATGGTCATTTTTCTGAGTGGTATTTGGAAATGAATCCGCGAAACTATGCGCGCAAAGCTAGTCATCAGTTATTCATACCTCCAGACCTGCTTCTACACATCAAATCTATCCAGAAATGTTACCAAAGTACTCTAGAATGTGTTATGTGATTTTGGGGCAAGATATATGCACCGTTAGCGGCCGCACCGTTGTTATAAAAAGTCTTTTTGGATGGCGGAGTTTGAATTCTATTTGTTCGGGACAAATAAACCCACGGGACGGGCCCACGAGATAGCAATTGAGCACCCCTATTCATACCTCCAGACCTGCTTCTACACATCAAATCTATCCAGAAATGTTACCAAAGTACTCTAGAATGTGTTATGTGATTTTGGGGCAAGATATATGCACCGTTAGCGGCCGCACCGTTGTTATAAAAAGTCTTTTTGGATGGCGGAGTTTGAATTCTATTTGTTCGGGACAAATAAACCCACGGGACGGGCCCACGAGATAGCAATTGAGCACCCCTTATGTTGGTGAATGAACGACACCCAATAGTACTGTACAGTGCCTTCATTCACCGATGACTCGGGGCGCTCTGAACTTTCATGAAACAGCATACAGCATACATGGAAAGGGAATCGCCAGTCAACCCAATTCACTCGATGAGCTCCAACATGGCTCAAAGAGGCTAAAAAGTCCCTGCGTGTATTGCGTCGTAGTGTCGTGAGTTCTGGATGCGTCGGAAACCAATCGAAAATGCGAAGGCAATAGTCCAATCTGCGTGAATTCCCTTTCGCAGTTCCCAAAATCCCAGGGGCGGCGAAAGTTGGGCAGCGAAATAAATGGTCTAACAATACTGAATCCTTCCTAGCCTGAGGAAATCATATCTTCGTTTAGTGATGAATGCCCGAAAAAGAACATAGGCCTATAACCAGAATTTTGGCGGCTGATAAGTATTCTCGTATGTATCGATTTGAAGTGAAAGAAATAGGACGTGTGGGAAGTTATTGATACCCTGATCTGGAATTTCAGGGCGCAGAGCAGTATAATCAGTAATAGTCTACTCAATGATCTCTTCTGGATTTTTGCAAGACTTTTGTCTCTTCAAACACACCGAACCGAGCAACGAATGCCGAGTTTCAGTGTCGAAAGAGCACGGCAGATCATGCAAGTTAATTAGCAGAACGGATGGACCAGCTTAAGAACAGCGATATAGCGTTATATCAAAACTCATTTTCTACACGGCCCGTTCTTTCAATCCCCGACAGCACTCCGATTAATTAGCAGAGGCAGCTCCCGTTCTGCCCGACGCTCAGCGGAATATTCAGAAATAAAGCGAGTGCTTGCCGCGCAGCAGAACGGCGAATCAGGGGAGCAGCTGCTCTCGCCGCAGTTCTATTGACAAGATCTCTCAGCTCATATTCAATTATACTGGCGCGATATGCGACTTACGCATTGGCTCGGGTAGCATTTGGCCCGGATGCTCGAGCCGGCGGCGAAGGACACGAGGAAGGCCACGACGGTGACGATGACGGTGAGACGCATGGTGAAGTGGGAGAGGGTGTTAATTTGAGAGTGAAAACTTGTTTAGTGCTGAACGAGATCGCGCGGCTCTTATACAGCTTTTTGTCCCTAAGGGATACACATTGAATGGATGGCGTGGCTCCGGTTGCATCAGCTTCGGAAATCTGAGAGTCCCTGGGAATTCTGAAATGTGTAATGCACAGGCAGGGTTGATACAGAAAGGTAAGGTATGCTTTCTTGGAGAGATTGTGGGTGAATTCGAAGAACGGCTAATGAAGGACGGATTGAGCTTGCTGAGACCTTGGAGGCCAAACTCAGGAGACATTGAACAACGCGCGTAATCATTGGACTTATGTGCTTGAATACATCTTTCACAAGCGCAGGATTTGTGGGCATAAGCGAAGTAATTTGCCGATGTTCAATTTCAGTGTCATATCCGGAGGCCTGGGACTTCGTCAGTAAGTACTTATCGTACGGTGCGAATTACGAAAATCAAATATTAACAACCCCAAATAAATAACGGAAAAAAGAAGAAAAACGTTGCGTGGTACAATAATTTGCGATCTCTAAGCTTCTGGGTGGTATGTAGGTAGGTAGTGCTGTCCAGATATGATATGATTACGATTTTTGGCGTATCATATTATATCCGTATCATATCACTCACTCTGGGGTCGTATCGTATCTGTATCTATTTTCATCATATCATAATCTACCGTATCGAATATAATCTGAATATATTTTAATTATTTGCGAATATTATATTTTTTGTGGTGCCCAGTTCGGTAGCAATGCTAAATTTAGAGTCGTTCTGTACAGAATTAAAATGACCAGTGTATAGGTGAACCAAGCTAGGAAGGCCCATGAAACGCAAACTGCAGGTTCCCAAAAAGGACCTGTACATACCCTGATACATAACCCCCCGGGATGGGCGCCTCTGGTTCCTCCAGAAATTTCCGACATTTGTACAACAGAACTTCGGACCTGTAGCAGGAGCCTGTCAGCACGTGGTATAAGGTGGCCATCTCTGGCCATCTTGTCCCGCTGAAGATGCGAGAGATCAGTCTTCTCCACTGTATAGCCCAGGCGTGAGGGTGGCCTTAGTCGTTTATCCTATCTGAGCTGAGTGCCTTGGATTCAGGAAGCATATTGAGCCCCAGAAGTCGCAGATTGGGGAAGAATTGGCAGTACACGGCAACAGTGATGAAGAAAATGATGTCTCACATATCGGATCAGAATCAAACACGCCATAACTCTTGATCCGTACCTCAACTCCACCCACAATTTGGTATGAACATGGCCCAGAGGTCGTATTCCACCCCCGGAATACAATCTCTGTCAATTATTAGGTACCTGCTGGGATTCAAGTGGCCGACTAAGGGGTCTCCACTAGTACGCCAGAAAAGACCACGATACGATAAGAATACGATGAATACGCGTTTCCGATATCATAATATATGCATATTATATCATATCATATTCCTCCGTATCCATATTCTGTGAGACCTCATTTTGCCGTATCATATCCATATTTAATCGTATGTATTCAAATCATAATTTTGGATATCATAATTATGGACAGCACTATAGGTAGGTAGCGATACACGGTACGGTCTCATGAACACCGTTTCCCAGGAAGTATCCGCACGCGCACTATGCTCTATTCTACATGGATTTCTCTGTACTTCTCTAGCCGATTTCACGGACGCAGCCCTTCACCTCGCTGAATTAGCGCCCGAAAAGGATGCTATAACAAATCGGAGTTTCAACCCGAATTTCGGCTCAACGCGGCCGAAACGATCAGTACCAAAAAAACATGAGTCACAAGAAAGCGCATCTTCTCTGCACGCACCACCACATACGCCGCACTTCCACCATGACTGTCAGCGCTCCCCAGGCCAACGGAGCCACACGCCCCGCGCAGCTCGATGTCTGTACCGCCCCATTTGCTTTGTATTGGCACGCTGAATCCTGAATCTCCTTTCGCTTCCAGGCGTCTCTACTCAAGATCGATCTTGCGGGCACCTTGAAACCTGTCCCGCCTGCTGGGACTTATGGGTTTGGAGATGCACGTCGATTGTGCTTTGGCTCGGATGATATGTATGGCTGACTAGCAAGTGTAGATTAAGACGGACCACATGCTGATTGTGACTTTCGATCCCGTATCCGGCTGGTCGGCGCCCCATATTAAACCCTATGGACCGCTGGAGCTGGATCCATCCAGGTTCGGGCCGCACACACTGCGGAAGCAGTTCCTCTGCTAATAAGTGCATATTCGGCAGTAACTGTCTCCAGTACTGCACCAATATCTTCGAGGGCATGAAGGTCAGGACAATCCAAGTCGTGAAATAATAAACAATTCATGTCCTTTCAGGCCTACGCCGATCCGCAAGGTAAACCACGCATGTCTCGGCCTGATAAAAACATGGCGCGTCTCAACAGCTCCGCGCTCAGGATGGCGCTGCCCGTAAGTTTCATCCCGGGACACTCATCAACCACCCCTTGATTGTTTATAGACATTTGACCCGGAGGCTCTCCTCACCTGCATAAAAAAACTCGTCAACATCGAGTCGCGCTGGATCCCGCTGCTACCGGGCCACAGCCTCTACATCCGTCCCACAATAATCGGAACCAAGCCATGTATTTGTTTACGACGCCTTTCCTTTCCTCCCGCTTACCTCAAAATTCCAGCCATAAAAGTCGGCGCATCCGACGCCGCGACGCTCTACGTCATCGTCACGCCCGCCGGCCCCTACTTCCCCAACTCCGCTACTGGCGTCTCGCTGCTCGCCGTCGGCGAGCACGTGCGTTCGTGGCCCGGTGGCACGGGCGGGTACAAGCTCGGACTTAACTACTCGCCCGGCTTCGTCCCACAGCGCGCGGCTGCGCAGCTCGGGTACGTGCAGGTGCTCTGGCTACTGGGCGCCGAGAAAATTATCACCGAGGCGGGCGCCATGAACTTCTTCGTCGTCGTAAAGCGCGAGGATGGCGGTGCGTTTATTTGTCGAGTCATCCTCAGGTGTTGATTTTTCATTTTTCATTTCATTTTATTCAGGCGTAGACGTGATAACGCCCCCACTCGACGGAACGATCCTCCCTGGCATCACGCGCGACTCGGCGCTCTGTCTCCTCCGCGCGCACTCAAAAGCCCCCACAGAGCAACGAATACTCAATCTCCCCGCAGACCTCCAGGTACACGTGCACGAGCGCGCGGTCACAATGCACGAGCTTGCCGCGTGGGCTGCGCAGGGGCGGCTCCTCGAGGCGTTCGGGACCGGGACGGCGGTGCTCGTGGTCGCGATTGACCGGATTGGGGATGTTGTGGATGAGGGGAGTTTGCGAGCCATCGGCGAGGGCGACGGCGCTGCGACGAACGGCGCGCCGAACAAGGCGGTAAATGGCGTTGCGCAAAATGTGACGAACGGCGCTGCGAAAAAGACTGTGGTGAACGACATCCTGACGGAAGCCCAGGGCGGGCTGGGGCCAGTGGGGCAGGCGCTATGGGACCGGCTGTTGGGCGTAGCGGAGGGGCGGGACCAGTTCGAGGGGTGGAGTGTCGCGTGTGAGTAGGTGCAACTGTGGTGCGTTGCGAGGTGGCATTGGTGTGCGGTGTGTTTTGTGATGTGTTGCATTACAACCTGCTATCCTAATAGCCAAAATATTCAACCAGATTCTGTACTTTAGATGTGGTAATCTCGCACTGTAAACCTTGAAATGTCTACCAATGGATGTCGCATTCTCGCCAAGAAATATATGACCATCTTGTTATACTATTACTTGGCTTCATCGATCAATAAATCTCGGAGCTGTTAGCCCGACCGTCGGTCTGAGGACGAGCAAACTTCAAAAAAGGAAGAGGTAATAAGGCTGCAGCAAGAAGGAATGGGATATTGAGAGATCAAGGGGGCGGTTCAAAAGAATCTCCGTGCTTGCTCAACCATAGGCTCGATTGCCAGCCTGTCGAATCAAAACAGTTTGTGTCGATTGTCAGTATTCATAGACAGACGGTCACCGGTCTAGCTCAACCAAACAGAACGGCAGCGAGTGCACCGAAGAGTAGATTTTTGCCAGATACGAAATCGATTTTTTTTTTTTTTTTTCCCTGGAGATAAGGTACAGTGAATATTTTATATGATTGGAACACAGCGAAAATGAAACAAATGAGCAATACAAAAAGTCAAAGGGTCAAGGATGTGGCAAAACGGGCGAATATAAGTAAAATAGCTCAGGGAACGCAGGGGAATGAGGATACCGAAATTGGCTCCTGAACTGTTGAAGCGTTCGCTAGGAGAGACTAGGGAATAGCATTGCGTGCTGCTCCTCAACGGTTTGCAGTGCAGCCAAGTCTCGAATACTGTCCAACAGGTCCGGACACCGCCGCCGAATCTTGGAATTATGCATCTCGGGCGATAAAATCAGGTCCCGCGGGATTGTGTTCACAATACGCCACAGACCATCGTGTATCTTGGAGTGGTCGGAATGCATAGGAAAGAGCAGGTGCCGGACCTGCCGCCCTTCAATTGTCGCCATTACATACAGCTCCATGCGCACGTCGCTTCTGATCGCCCGAGCGTGGTAGTGTGCCAGCTCTCTGTGAGGACTGGAAGCCGAAACCAACGGAGTACGCATTTGTGGCGTTTCGGTCACCTAATGATGCCGGCAAGCGAGTGAGGAACATGTTCAATGCGCGAATTATGGTTTCGATGATGCCTTTAAAAATGAGGAGCTCGAAAAAAGGCATCGAGGAGCATTCGTATAAGGACCAAAACTGAGTCGTTGGAGAGGGGATCAAAATCCTGGGGGCCAGTTAGAGCAGTCGAGTCGAGGTTGAAATAGATAGCGGGCAAGAATATATCTACAGAAGATGCGGACTCACGATTCAGGGCTTCAATGGATCCATTTCTGATCTATGTCGCAAGCACCTATGGAACTTTGTGTCAGAAATCACGATGATCGAGCCCAAGATCTGGAAAGAAGGCACTCGGAGAGATATGGGGAGACGTGATAGATTTTCGACACTCAGGCTCGGGTGCATCGTGGTTAAAGGCAGAAGGCGATAACAGGTATGGCATAAACGTCAGATGATTCAACTCGGGTTACTCCGCCAAATAAATCTTCGGGCGATTTCTATCGCAGATGCCGAGATTGCGAAATTTCGCGGTTCATTTGTCGGCTGTCGAATTGTCGAATCGGAAATTTCGCGTGAATTGATTGAAAAAATACAATAGCACAAGCGCGGCGGACACGCCTTTGACTTTCTCAGCTGGCATCAGATCAATAACAACCGAAGTGAGCATGGCTGAGATGAAACCTGTCCAGGACGGACTCGGTTTAGAACGATGAGAAAGCATGCAATTGAACTCGGACCGGCTCGGACATCAAACATTTGGTCTTGTTTCTATCAAACCTCGAAGCGCCGGCTTTTTCCGTCCCGGGTCTTCGACGAACCACCACGTCCTCCCGAATGTCATCTGCTCCGCCTTTCGTCGTTTTTGGCTATGGATCTCTGATATTCAAGGTAAACTGAATTCTGAACCCTTACGTGCGGTCTTAGACAGGTATAGCCTCCTCCGAATGTCGTCTCCCAAGGTCTCGCTCCTGGTCCCAAAATAATCTATACGAACTCATTGGGCTCATTTCACGCTGGTATCTAGTCCCTGGATTTCTAAAGGGGTATGTCCGTCGATTTGCCCAGAAGTCGCACGACCATCGCGGGACGCCCGAGGTACGGATCTTTTGTTACGCAAGCCAAGAAGCCTGAATCTGGACCTTCCTCCCGTCTCCAGAACCCCGGACGCGTCGTGACACTCGTGCACAAGGAAGACTGGGACCTATTCTCCGGATCTGTGAGCACCTTGGCCTTGGCTCACTCAACTAGCGTATAATTTCGGCCTATATAGGATGCGTTCCCGGATGAAGATATTGTCTGGGGTGAGCCATCCGGATCTTGCCCTATCAGCAGCTGGTGTCGGTTTGTGTGTATTAATCTCTCGAGGACATCGCAGGTGTCGCCTACACGATCGACCCCACATTCGAGGCGGATGTCCGTGCCTATCTTGGTATGTTCTGTCGCGCTAGCATCAATCGACAAATGACCTTGCTCTTCCAGATTATCGGGAAAAGGTGCGCTTTGCGGGCGAATAATGCAAATCAAATATGCCTGGGGCTGATTTATCTCCCCACAGGACGGATACACGATGGAAACAATGCCAATCTACGGCGTCTTAAACGGCGCGGAGATAGTGATAATCGACCACGTAACCGCCTACCTCCTATCTTATCCTAATCTCAATCCTCTAAACCGCGGAAACCATAGGCATACGTACGTATCTTGTCAATCCAATTCACCACCAAGACACTAGTTGACGCTGTCAGTGCTACGTCGGCCGCAAGGACAACCCCTCGTTTAGTAAGCCGATTCTTCTAGTCATATACTACATTCCATTCACCCTGACCCATCTCAAGTCGGATCTGAACCGCTCCCCGACCTCGCGCACCGTATATGGGTGTCCGAAGGGCCGTCAGGACTCAATAAGGTTTAATCCATTCGCCAAAAATACGGTGTATATGCGCTCACGACGATCTACATGGATGCAGGAGTACCTCTACAGCCTCGCAGACGCGGTGCGCCGACTCTCTCCGGACTCGTACGACTCACATCTGTTTGCCCTTGAGGTGTGTACACTACCCTTTTTCTTCTACGCAAGAGCAGATTGAGCTGACGAAGGATGGATAAATAGGGCTTGGTTAAGGCGCTGGATGCGGGAGCGGCTGTGTCCATGGGTGAGCTTACTTATTTTTCTTTCACGAGGAAGAGGTTACTGATTGCTGGCGGCAGGCGCAAATTAGTTAGATCGGAGTCGTTGTATTTGTCAACTAATAATCATCGCCGCTCTATCTCTTTTAGTGCTTCCGCGTGTTCCACCTGTGTCATTCGATTCTGCGCCTAGTGTGCTGAACGTATGTTTTTTTTAAAAAAGATGCAAGTCACAGATACATATATGAACCCTCGCGATGGAATATACAGAGAATAGCTATTATGAATAGTTGGTAACACTAGAGGGTACACGACAATACTTATAACAAACTTATAATGTCATTATTTTACATTGTGTTAATGTCCGAAGGCCGCGGGTCCATATAGAACAGGTTCAAGCTTAACTTACAGCCGTACGAAAGTCTTCTTGGACACCTGCCAAGAAGCACCCTAAAGGAAGAGAGCGTGTCAGAATCGAATGAAGGAGAATCACATTTGAACCATATTCCGAGTCGTACGTACCGATGAGAGGGCTGCGGTCCGAGCACATTGTCATTGCGGATAAGATAGTATTGAGACAGGACAAGATATCGTCGTTGTGTTTTTGGGCAGACCCATGCTCGTGCATCGTAGCCAGCTGGCTGACAAAAACCTGTGCAGCAGTAGCCCAGAGGACCTGCGAATGTGATTAGCGAAGTGCGCAACAGAAGGCGTTATGTGAACACGCACCCCTAAGACGGAGTCCAGGTGGTTCCACTCAACCATATTCGAGGTGCGTATTATTGCCACAACGGATTTAGCGGCAGCGATAGATTTTGAGCGCGAAGCGTTGGAGATGTGGACGAACTGCGCGTGGAGCCGTATTACGGCGACGTGGACGAGGGTCTGGGTAACAAGTGGGCTACGGCGCGACCACAAGGCGCGACCCCCGACGTGGGGGAGGTTCAGACACAACTCGTCCAGTAGCTGGTCCAGAGAACGAAAGACATCCATATCTAGTTGCGTTACTAAATCAGAGGAGCGGGAACGAACGCTGCTGCGACATACCAGGACTTCGCGTGGAAAAGTCAATGGCTCTCTCGAGTAATACTGACGCTTTGGCATGCAACGAGTGCACAGAAAATCCCTCGAGATTATATCCGTTCAAGAATCGTCTTAGCGTCTGCCCACCGGGAAATGCGCTGGGCGGTACCTAAAGTGCTTAGTTAGCGCCTCGAATTCGAATGAGGAAAGACAAGAACTGACGTCCTCGAGGTCGAGTGGCCAAGGGGTATCGATTTCGACTGAGAGCATGGAAGGGGTGCCGGTGATGGCGACCCAGTAGTTATTTACAATCAATACAGTCCAGAAGGCATTGATGCGTTCCATGAGGGCGAATTCATCGGAAGCTGGAGGAAAGCTAGCATCTAATGTTCTGAAATAGGGACCATTGCACTGATCCGATGAGCCAATCCTGTGCAGTCCGGAGCCAATTGCGAGAGAAACGGCAGTACTTGAGTGGTAGTGGCCTTCGGTCGAGCGACCCAAGGTAAGGTAGTAAAGGGAGAGCAAAATCTCTGCCTGGATCATCTGCGTCAAACCATGTGGATGTGTTGCGTTGAGATCGGTGGGTATGGAAGCCAAGCACTGGGTGAGAAAGGTCTTCTGATTCCAGGGATCGCTGTGGGGACCTTTGGAGAGACGACAGCCCCACATGCAGACGGCATTGAGAAGAGACGGCAGCGGCCGCTCGTCATACACGGGGTTGGCGAGTAACGCGGACTGGCGGAAGGCGGTGGTGTCAAGAAAAAATCCAACCTGTTCGAAATTCAATAGAAATGCATCGACGCTTTCGAGAGCCATCAGGGTCCACAATTTAACGCCAATGTCGGAAGCTCACAGTGTTTCCATGATGTATAACGGTGGATCCTACAGGAGCGATCAGTCGTTGCCGGTTCAAAATAAGAGGACTGCGTACCTCCAGAGAGCCGCCAGGTGAGGTCGACCTTGGCGTGTCAACGTAGCTTTGCGCTGACATTTCGAGATTCAGTTGTCACCTTTCGCTTCTGCGAAGCTCACTCACGAGATCCCGAGTCGGTACTAGCGATTGGCCACATATCCACCAGCAACGGGATGGCAATGCTCGGATCCGGACTTTCCTGGTACGGCTGTTGAAGAAATATGCACGATTCGGCCTCGTTGCTACGGGCTTCAAGCTCGCGGATGCGTGTGTGCAAATCGTCGATGGTTGCCTCCAGTTGCTGGGTGCGATTAGCACCGTCCGCCGGATAGCGGCAGCTATCACAAGTTCTAGGAGAGCGAAGGCATTGTGCGCATGCGGGCTTGCTGCCATCACACTTCTGTACTGTGGAATTAGTAGAGGCAAAAACATAGTCGGCACTTGCGATTTTGCGTTGTCTTGGGAGAGGTTTAATTAGACAACGAATAGACCGGTGTGAATGGGAACTAACCTGCACTGTGTGCATGCTCCTCCTCGACGAAGTTGGGTCGTAGTAGTACGATCTCGGGGCATTGTGAGGGGAAAGCGAGAAAGAAGTCGTCACGCGTCAGGCAACACCCTGATATATAAGCATCGTTGGAATTCAAAAGAGCTCGCGATCTCTCGGTGGATTCTTAGCACAGCTTTAAATGCTCCGCAGCAGAGTTGCCGGGCGGCGCAGCCCGCAGGTGCGGATGTGTCATTGACATTCCGTAATTCTATCGACCTACCTACCTACCGTAAAGGCTTCATAATCTCCTTGGCAAGCATCGTGTCGATTTATATGAAAGCATTTAGACCACGGAGTCCCAACGGACATGCCTTGCAAATTATTGGCGGGATACTGTTTCGGGATGGGAAATTCTGCTGAAAAGCCAACGGAAAACCACGGGATTCTCCAGCTCGCTATACGCCTGGTAGTCACGCGAAGAACCGCGCATGCCAATATCGCCGACAACGCTATCAGTAAATAATGATGCATGCTGGCACGCGAATTCAGGCGCAGAAAATGCCAGTAGGCAAGGAGGGGAAGAAGATTACACGGTCCCGCTCAATGGAATGAGAATGAATACGGAATACTCGGATTTGTTGAGTCATCGGCAATGACCCTGGAGGCTGCTTCGTCATTGGCGATGACCGGATGGCGCAGAGAAGACGGACAATCTGAATCTCGAGGCGGTGTTATCAGTTATCACAGGATCTTATCAATACAAGACACTGACAGTATACAGCAGTATTGCCCACTTTTAGCATTGTAACAAAACTGCGCAGTTTCTCGCATACGTGTTGCGACCTCAGCTGTGAGAAATAGGTGGCTCCTAAAGCTCTGCTGATAGAGGGGCTGTGGCGAACAAACTGTTTGAAGGAGAATAGCCTAACGGGGAGTCGGGGACACACTGCTTGTCATCCAAATTTAAACTCAGATCGACCAGCCTGTACATCGACAGGCTGGAATCGAGCCCATTTTCATTTGATCAACTGGGAGGGCGGAGCGCGTCGAGAGAGACCGCCAGGCTGCCACTGATCGGTGATGATGCATATTAGGGGTAGTCAGAGTAGCGGTTTTCGGCGGTTCTCATGGACGGTTCTGGAGTCGGTTCTCAAAGCGGTTCTGGTGTAAAAAATAATTTGGAGAACCGGAACCGACTCAGAACTGTTGCAGAACCTCCTCCAGAGTCGGTTCTGCACACAGAACCGGGTTCTGATATAATTCGGTTCTCTCATAATTAAATACGTGAAGAACCGTTGTCAGAACCGTCAACAGAACCGGTCATCAAAACCGTCCAAAATTGCTACTCTGACTGCCCCTATTTGACGATGCTCAACGCATCTTGATTCGTGAGCGAGCTAAACGGATAAACGGACAGCGAGTATTCTCATCTTACATAGTGAGAAGATTTCAATCGCATCGCCACCAAGATACGGTGGATACGGGTCTATGGCTACGGGAGCTTGGAAGGAAGCTTGGGAATGCTTTGCGAAATTTTTGTCAACGCTCTCGTGTCCACATATGTACATACGGTCTATTGGGTTTTCTGTGCGGCGCTTGCGTGTACTAGACTGATCCGAGCTGAGGTACTAACATTTATTTCCTGATTTTTTGCTTCTAGTGATCGACTGGGTTCTACAGCGTGCCAGGAAACTGGTACGTGAGCTCGGCTCGGGAGGTTATTAGAGGTAGGGGACGATAGTGTACATAATTTTGCCTGTTTTATACTGGGATACTTCCCTGCCCCGGCGTTCCTCAGCGGGACCGTGCCGTGTAATGCTACCTACCTACCAGGAATATTACAACTCCGCTCACGCCTGGCGGGTTGCACTATTAATTGGCAGCCTCATGATTTCTAAAGGAGAACTTCGGTCGCGCTTGATTCAAGTGTACGAAATTCACCCATAATAAAAAAATGATACCCGGCGGAATAGGTTCGGATTTTCAACGAATTTCGATGATACAATGGTGTGCTGAATTGCCGGAAATCCCAATTCCTATTCTTTCACCCTTACTTTTGATATACGTAGCCTCACACACCCATACATGCATATGCATTTGCCAGCACCTCCGCTTGCTTTCCATTAAAACTGGAGAAACCAGAGGCAATCCGGAGGGTTATCATTCTGGGACACAAAACGCGTATTTAGCAAGAAGTGCGATCGTAAGTGATGGCCTCAACTCCGTGTTGGACAGTTTTGCCATCCGGTGTCGGAAATACTGCTGGGAAATCTTGGCATGGCTCTTGATTTCTAAAAATTATTCGTGGACAACGACGCCCGCTGAGCTTTTTTCGTTATGTAAGGTTAGAAACGAAATCCGCCTTGAGCCGGCAATGGTCCTGTGCCATTCATGTCGATAAGAGATGCAAAAAGGTATAAAAAAAATACGGAGCGCTCCGGCTCGTGCGTGTCGCCGTGGAAGTTTGGTGTAAATACACCCCCTGGTTAAGCAATGGTTAAGAGTAAAATTCGCCGTCATCCAAATTTTGCAGGATTTAATTGGATTGGATAATCGGAGGCATATATCCCACTTGATCCCTGGATCCAGGCAGACTTCGCATTCATCTCTGCAAAAATTCAAAATTCGATTGGGATCAGATCCGTGATCTGTACTTTACATAAGGCTCTTGACTCTTACCATGACAATTGCCACCGACACTGTATTTGGCGTGCAAAAACTGTGCGATGAGGTTGTTCACCACATCTCCCTTCACGAGTCCTCTCAGGAGGACTTAAAATCCATGGCCCTCGTTTCACGCAGGCTCTGCATTTCCGCGCAAGCTCGCCTCTTCCTTGACGTAAACGAACTGTCCTACGAGTGCCTCCTGCCCGGCGAGCTTGTGCTCACGGAAGTGACTTCTCTGTTCCATCGCTTGGCGACTGTGCTCGAAATCTCACCCCACCTCGCTCACTGCATTCGCTATCTCGCTGTCCTCGCGAGGCCCGAGCTACTCATATTGGTATCGGCTATCCGGCTCTCGCTACTCCAGAATATCCACTTCAACTTTGGCGACACATCTTGTGTGGACGACGAGGTAGTCCGTGCAGTCCAAAACTTCATTCGTTTGCCTTCGATCCGGGGCGTTCACTTTTCCGGGCTTAGCGTCGGCATTGATTTTGCGCATTTTGAATCGCTCTTCGATGACTGCAGTCCGCGGCTGGACGTCCTCATTTCCCTTCGGCCCGCATTTGCTGCCACGACAACCCGTCCGCTGATCAAAACCCTCAAAATGGACGACGCATCGGTGCAGGACGATTGGTTCTTCTCACCCTCATGCCCGCTTGACTTCACCCGCCTCATCAGCTTCGAGGATTATCCCCTGGGAGGGCTTCTGTCGTCGGCGCACTTGGCGATCGTTCGGCTGAAAGTGGACCGAGGTAAGACTGTTCCTTTTCGAATATATCACTGCTCATTCAATCCTTCCTCCCCCTCAGAAGTGGCCCGCAGCCTCGATTTATCAAAATTTCCCGCTTTGACGTACCTATACCTTACGGAAGACGGTCGTGACGCCACGGAACTCATTCAACTGATTTCCACTCTGAAGTCTAACAATCACGTGCAAAAAGTCGCGCTCAACGCGCATAGCGCTCCCGCACGATCCAAACACTTCAGGGACTTAGATGTTTTTCTCGCGAATTATACGCTGCCTGCGTTGAGGGAAGTGGAAATGCACGTTGTTCTCCAGCCTGTGGACCGCGAATTGGATTGTGCAGTGATTAGAGCGTTGCCACAGTTGGAGGCTCACGGCTTGCTCTCCGTCACACGTGAGTGCTGGACAGCGTATGTGGCCGAAATTCTGAAATTCACTTACGCTGAAAGGATACTCGCTCGTAGGAAGTTAATTTAGGCCTGCCCACCATATTTGTCTGATTTGATTGTAAAGTGTACCGGCTCATGTATATGACGACTGAGCAATCCTGGCACTTCTAGAATTCAGCCAATCTGAGTGCTCTCGAATGGGCCGTCCCAACTGGAATATCCCACCACGGCCCAACTGCGTTATCCCCCCGTGTCCGCGGGATACTGTATTTCTGATGAAAGTGAATGTCGTACATCTAAGTCAGAAGGGTACGGGGAACTCGTGAAGAAAGGGGTCTGGAATGCGCCGGAGCTCGACTTTTCTTACTTTGGATATAATTTGAGGCCGCCAGAAAATCATCGTCGGCACCAGGAGGTGGGCAGTGTATTGATTTTTAAAGAACAATATCGACACCTTAGTTGATTCAGCTCGCACAGGTCAAAGTAATAGCTCGCCCAAAATCGACATTTTACGGAGCTACTATTCACCACGATCCTTTACCAAATGCACCTGGGGATAGCATTGTTAATTGATGATGGGAATTTGAAGAATTGTGCCAACCTGTATGAGGAGATATTGTTGAACGGCGCGTTGCGGTTACCGTCTTGGTCGATCCAAGACACGCTGAACTCCTGAACTCCGGGGAACGCGACGGCTCCCGACCACGCTGGAGTTCCTGCGCCGGATGTCGCACATCCATGAGGGCTATCAATCCCAATTATTTAATCAGACTCAGGGACAGGACGGAAAGCAATTGGTCACAATTGACTTGAACAGCTGGCAGCGCTGGCCTTGATCTGAATATTGGTTAGATGAGAAAGACAGACAGAATAAAGCTTACCAGGTCCAATGCTCGAGGGAGTAGTACATGCGCATACGCCCCAGTGCGTCGAGGCGTGCGCTTCGCGATGGCTGAACGAGACTTCGGGAGACGTCCTGAAGATGGGGGTAGGGAAGCCCGCGGAGAGCGGGAGCACCATTACCACGTCCACCGCTGCGCAAGCACCGCATGCGCCCCAGAGGTAGTTTCCTGACCCCCGCCGTGGCCGCGCAGAGGCGGTGGCATATCGGACGAGAAAAATGCGGTGCCGTCGTCCCAGGGCGAGCATGGCGCGAATTGCGCACATAGCCGTGAGCTGCAATGCCGCAGTGGGACGCATGCACGAGGCGCATGCGGGCTGGCAAAAAGAGAAGGAACGCTGCGCAGGGACGATGTCAGTGGATGAAGCACACGTGAAGGGGCAGAAAATACGCACCAGTGGCCAGCTGTAGGCAGTACTATCGCCTTCCTCCGGGCTGCACCGTGAGGGAGAAGGTCCGGTTTGTTGATGATCCGAGCAACCACGCGTCGTGCCTAGTACCGCGACCCGCTGGGCGTAAGCTTGTGCAGAAAAGGCGTTCCTAGTCTCGACTCTCAAGGCCCCAGAAACCGCAGGAGATGCCGGAGAGACAAGCCAGATAAAGCGAGTTTAGTTCACGACCATCAGGAAATTTGCACAGCCCATATTGAGCCTGATGAAGCTCGTGATGTGATGGCATCTGATCAGGGTATCACAGACCTATACCAGGACTCGCCAGCGCGGGTGAGTCCATTGCCATATTTTAAGAGCTGCACAATTCGTGACCAATCGAGAAGGGATGGTGAGTGCGTATCCGTCATTGTGAGTTCAGTATCAGACTCTCACTCAATCATTATTCGGTACTTAGTGTACCTTTAATCTGCACCTAGTAATTTGTCGTATGTACTTGTAGCTAAAGCAGTGCGGCGATTGTGCGGCGACAAAGTTTGTTGGGTTATCGCAGTTCAGGCCTCAGGCATCAATACGCGCACACCCACGCAGACCTTCGCATCAGTATCACCGGGCTGAGACTCCGAGGAAGCAAGAACACGATTCGGAGGAAGTGCTACTGTGCTGAGCGCGGCCGCTTGTGCTTGGAGGCGCAACTAAAAATAAAGGCAACGAGAGGCAATGCATCCGCGAGATCAGTTGTTGATCAAACATTGATCACTGGTCCGTGCGCCTGTTTGGTTTGGTAATCCATGCACGTGCACGCACAGCCATGTTGGTCGCCTCTTGTCCTTCCCCTCATCCATCCCGGATCGCCCCTCCTTCCAGTGCTCGCGCAAGTTGCCCAACTCGTCAAGTTTCTTAGCATCCCGCTCCCTCGTGTTCCAATCTCCTGCGTAAATCAAGCCCTCAAGCCCTCAAGCCCTCAAGCATACAAGTCTGCCAGCGCCGATCCAAGAACGGCCACCTCAATACTTCAGACACTTACTGGCGACAAGTGCTATCCTTCTGTTGATGTTACTGGGCTGGTTTACTCTTCAACCTCAATGTCTTTTCAGCAACAGTTCCGCGCTATCCTCGTCAAGTGCGCAAGAAGTGCGCACAAGTCGTCCACGCCTCAAATAGTTCCGGAAGCTGCTGCAACACGCTTTCAAGATATATACGGATAGGTTCTCCCCACGCAGCCTCTGTGGCCATTACAGTGGTTACTTCCGTACCGGATTGAGACAACGGAGCGCGAGTGTATTGGGGCTTTACGGACCAGGCTAGTTGTCTCTTCCCTTTATGAATGAATACAGTTTTATTTCCCCATCTTTTGAGAGCTTTTAAGTGGTATATAAGTGGCATATAAGTGGTATATACGGTGCCTGGGGCCAGTGGAATTGAGCTAACCCGCCCGTCTGGCGACGGTCTCATCAGTCTGGCGAACCTCCTGGCGCATGTCGCTATTGGTCATCCGCTTGTAACCAGCGATCATCAGCTGCCCAACCAGACGTGTGAAAGCTGATGAGACGGACGGCGATCACCCGGCCACATATGGCCTGACCGGCCCGCTGCGAATTGTGACATTGCGAAGGCTAGGAGTCCGTCGGATTATTCTAATGGGAAACCCGGTTTCTCAGAGAAACCCCATCAAAATTTAATGTGTTATTGGGGAACCCGGTTTCTCATGAAACCCTAGTCTCACATAGCCAGACTCCACATGTTCAAAGATAGTCGATGAACTTTATATGGAGTCTGAATCTGCTGGCACCGGTCTTACCGGACCTTGGATTGCCGTGATCAATGCGTGACCCCACGTGAACTCTCCCACGGGCTGAATCGGGATGTGAGCCCATTTCCACCGCCCTGCACTGTGTACCAACATATAAATGACTCGTATTGCAAGCAAGATCACTTAGAAACCTCCTAGAGCTTTTCGATGCAGTCTTGAGCTTTAAACTGAGGTGTTCGGGGGCCAACTACCAATTGTGCTCGTACTTTGATGCAATGAGGCCAAATCATGAGACTTTTGTTTCAGGAAAAGCTCAGCCAGCTTTAACGAACTTAATTAATCACTTTAGGCACACTTTCTTTTGGTATATCGCTCAGATACGGCTTGCGAGCGTGTATTCCGCATTGGGAGCGTGGGAGAATTCACGTGCAGTCACGCTTTGATCACGGTAATCTAAGGTCCGGTAACCGACATGCCAGTAGATTCAGACTAATGAAACCCCCCCGGCCGGTACCTCCAGTGAGCTGCAGATCATTGATTGCCGAAGATATTTCACGATGTTTGCGAACGGTGGTACCACCCCAATATCAGTGTGTTCACCAGTAGATCAGCTGGTTAGGCAAATAGTAAGGTCTTGAGTTCGAGTCCTCATCCGTGTACTTTTTAATATAACACTACAACCGGCGCTAATCCATCGAGCTGCAGATGGTTTACTATCCTCCCCCTAGATCTCGGACACTTAAGGAAAATCGTAATATAGCATTTTATCCAGTGGTCTTTGTGCCAGGGTGAGTAGGTAGATCAAAAGGAATCTGTCCTTTACCCCAGATTCAAATTTTACTTCATGAGAAACGGGCAAGAATTGCTCAAACGGCGTCGTTTTTTCCGAGGTTGCCACGTGTCCGAGTACTAGGTAACACGTCAAATTTGGATTGTCGGCCTCGTATCTGATCCTCTTGCGGTCAAAGTGTTGTAGGGTGGAGCTTCTCAATCAAAAGTATGATATCCATGAAGCAGAAGATGAGGCATGCCCTGGATGGTCAGCAGGGAGCATTAACTTCTTGCCATCATTGTTGGCAGTTGAGAAATCAATTTGGCAGGCATGCCTTGATCTTTCGGTCCATTGTGATGGCTACAAGACAGCTATGCCTCTGAAATTTTTTATGGGCACTCTTACGATGTAAAGGTATCTTTGGGATGCATTCAGGAAATAATATGAACCTAGGGAGAGGACCTTAGGCCTTAAAAAAGGCTAAATCGGCCAAAATGGCTCAAGTTGTCAACTCTCCGTGGTGATATATATCCGAAAGAGGTGAGGTTGTAAGGGTTTTTGACCCTATATCTGTAAGACATATCCTACCGCTTATGTTAAGCTAAAAACCTCAGAAAACGGCTCAGCTTTGCACGAGAAATGTTTGTTTTGTCCGAGTACTAGGTTTGTCCGGGACGGTGGGGGACGATAGTAGCGCCCTGAATGAATCTTTTATTTTGCCATCGGGGGCTGAATTCTCACTCCCAATAAAAAACACAGAATGACAGCTGTCCTTGATGACTATTTTTTCACGTTGTTGTAGCATACGGCCACTCATTTTTTCGATAAAAGAAAAGAAAAACTTTGAAAATGAGATGAAATTAATGATCGTAGCCTGATATTATATTCTTGGAGGGCCATCTTTTCGACACAGTGAAACTTGTATGACCTGGACCAACCTGAGCGGGTTTTTTTCGGAGGAGGTGCGGCTGGTTGCGAAGAGTCCTCTTCCCAATCTGGGGGTCTTGGCACAGAGTTATTGCCGGAGGAACCGCCACCGCCACCGGAATATTTATCTTCATCTGTTCAAGCTGCTTTGGCAGTCATGCTAAACATCGGATTATGATAGCGTGGGATATTCAGTTGGCGAAATGATAACTCCATCAGCCACCGACGCCGATATCTCGGAGGGGTTGCTGATTAGAAATTTCAAAGATTTCTCTGATGTGCGGGGTTTCTCTGAGAAACCGGGTTTCCCATTAGAATAATCCGAGTCCGTATCCCGAGAGCTGAAAGGAATATATGTTTAGCTGAAGAGGTGGTTTGTGTGGTCATGTTATGATCTCGTGGTTTCGGCTCCAAGAGTTCCCGGTTGTCCCGAAACTTCACCACGCATGGATGAGTGGTTTACAAACTGGTCGTCCTCAGGACTGACAACAAGGATAGATCAGGAAGCAGCTACCGCAACTTGGAGAAAAAAAACATCCAAGCTTTGTTGAAAAAAAATGAAAGCCTCAAATATATTTACTGTTCTTTCCTGAAGAATTGAAAAATAAAATTAGCCGCAAAAAAAAAAAAGAATTATGCACCGATCGTAACTGGTCAGATTCCGGCGGCGATATCTTTGACATTCCAGCCTTTGGTACGCATTTGACTCCGAGCGTTAATTATTAATAGCGATGCCACGCGGTGTAAGTGTGGCTTATAACCATCAGGAAATTCGCAGCGGGCCGGTCAGGCCATATGTGGCCGGGTGATCGCCGTCCGTCTCATCAGCTTTCACACGTCTGGTTGGGCAGCTGATGATCGCTGGTTACAAGCGGATGACCAATAGCGACATGCGCCAGGAGGTTCGCCAGACTGATGAGACCGTCGCCAGACGGGCGGGTTAGCTCAATTCCACTGGCCCCAGGCACCGTATATACCACTTATATGCCACTTATATACCACTTAAAAGCTCTCAAAAGATGGGGAAATAAAACTGTATTCATTCATAAAGAGAAGAGACAACTAGCCTGGTCCGTCAAGCCCCAATACACTCGCGCTCCGTTGTCTCAATCCGGTACGGAAGTAACCACTGTAATGGCCACAGAGGCTGCGTGGGGAGAACCTATCCGTATATATCTTGAAAGCGTGTTGCAGCAGCTTCCGGAACTATTTGAGGCGTGGACGACTTGTGCGCACTTCTTGCGCGCTTGACGAGGATAGCGCGGAACTATTGCTGAAAAGACATTGAGGTTGAAGAGTAAACCAGCCGAGAGGTTCCTTGATCTCGTACCACGATGTGGCACGAGTTTCCCACGCTCTTCGGAGGTGGCAAGGAAGGGCGCGAGGTTATCGTCGATGAGCCCTACTGGCAGGGCCATGACTTGACGATGCCCCACCCATAGTTCGCTGTAACGCCTCCCTGTCGCGTCGTCGACCGAGTCCATTCGAATAACAACGCGAATTCTCTTCGATCCAATGGATAAGCGCCCCACGGCAGTTGATGCCGGCCTAAACGGCTTAGGCCAACAAACACAAACAACACTCTTCCTCTGCCGCCATACTACCTCCCGGCCTCATCTCTTGCCCTCGTCGTCTACGCCGCCCATAAAGCCAACTCCCGACACCACTCACGGCAAGACCACCACTCTTGGCAAATCCCACGTCGCCCTTCCGGCCCGCACAAAATCAAGCGGATTTTGCACCTTCTCCGCCCTCCCTTGCGTTTTCTACTCTTGCCGGCCGCGACTGAGGGCCTCGAGGCGCACCCCGGGTCTCTCCGAGACCATGGGTCGCTTTGACCACGCTTTGACCATGCAAAAACGAACGCCCAAATGATAAGCGATGTCCTCGTCGTACAAAGAACAAGATGTTATGATCCACGAGGCGGTAATTCCGACCACTCCGTCTGCTTTGGGATCCCTCTAACTAAGAGCCCAAACAGGTCTTTGCGCGATTCAATATCCTTATCTATCCGTGTCACCGCAAGTACGAAGTACCAAACTACGCACCCTCCTTTGCTACCACCACCTACATCCCCCACTATCCTGTTAGCATGCCCCCCCGCGCTTCTGCCCCTACCCCCGCCGAAACGACCCGTCTCACGACACGGAGGTCGACACGGAACACCACTCCCGCCACCGCAGTCTCGCGCCTCCCCTCCGCAGCCAATACCCCCGGGCGAGCCACTCCAGCCACGCTCCCCGACCGTTCACCTCAGGTGCAGAGCACCTCCCTCGCCGATCCCGCTATGCAGGCTGGTATACCCCTCTCGATTCCCGGCGAATCACCCGTGCTGGAACTCGGAACGACGAGTAAGCAAATAACACTGATCTGTGGGCACACGCTCACTTGTCAGTAGCTCCCGGGCACGATGCCCGTCATCTCTCCTCCACCGTTGACCTGATGGGAACTGGACAAATAAGTACGTCCCGTATCCTCGGTACTCAGACCGCTCACCAACTCCCGTAGCCCCCGCACCGGACGTCCTGCCTTCCGGGGAGGGCCCCACGGCCATCGAGGTCCAGGACGACACGCCAGTGACCATTGACCTTGTGTCTCGCGACACCACGGTCGAAGTGGTCTCGCCCACGACCGACACGGATGCCATGATCGCAGTCCGCAGCCCCCCGTCGAGCGCCATCGAAATTCCGATATCGATGATGGTTGTTGCTGCTGCAGCCGATCTCGCGTCCCCCATGCCGACCACAGCCCCACCACCAGTGCTATCCGAGGAAGAGTTCCCCCGCCTCCCCTCCCCGAGCGCGGAGGTCATGGACTCCTCCGCCGCAGCTGCTAGACGCGCCGAGAAGCGGGTTAGGCCCACGTCGCTGCCTGGTAAGCGGGTTGTTGCCCCTGGCTCATCCTTTCTCACCCCCTCCGCTAAAGGCCGTCCCACCAACGACACTACCCCCAATATCCTATCCCCCATTGACGTCGATGCCGCAACCTTCGACGCCGTCGGTGCCTCCACGCTCGCCTCCACCCTCCTCGATATAAACCTCGGGGGCTTTTTCGATGCCGCCACCGCTGAAGTGACCACTCTGGAACGTGCCATCGAAGCTAGCCTCGCGACGGCACCTGAGGAGGTCCGCTCTGATCCGCACTTCGACGCGGAAATGAGGATCGCCTATGGCGCTGAAGCCTGGGGAGCGACACCAACCGCTCCTCACAAGGCGCGTCGACGTCCCGACGCCCCACCGGCGCGTCAGGCTCACCACCCAAGCGCCCCCGTATAGACACCTCCGGCACCACACGCGTGACACGTGCCTCCAGCGCCGCGGCAGCCCGCGCGGCGGACACCGCAGGGGCCACACTTGCAGCTGCTGTTGGCAGCACCTCCGCCCCCGCTACTACGGCTCCACTGCCACCAGTCATCCCCCCCGTCCACACTACCACCCCATTCCTCCCCCCCCAAGGACCATCCATACCCGCAGCTCAGCCGCCGCCGCTGCCCGTTACCCAGGCCACCGGCGCCGCCGCTGCAGGCCACCCCACCAATGCTACTGCAGGAGCTGCGCCTCAGGTCGCCGCCGCTGCTGTTGTCGCCGCTGCAGCCGCGCTACAAGCCCCACCCCCTGGCGCAGTAGCCCCTAACTGGGTTACATACGACGGAAACCCCCCGCGCGCCTTCCTTACCGCCACAGACAATGCCCCACAGATGGTAGGAGTCGACCGCACGGTCCTAACCGCCAACGCAGACCCAAACCAGATGCAAATCTGGGACCAGACCCCCGATGCGCTCCTTGTATACGTCGGGGGCGGCAGCTCAGACTCCGTTGCAGACGCGCATGCTGCCGCCGCCCTCATCGCCGATGTTGTGAACTTGCCACCTAACGTCGTACAAGTTGGTGCGGCAACGCGTGTCGATCCTCGCCAGCCGGCCCCACCTGCCTATGCTGTTGCCGGTGTACCCCCACTCCTAGGCCAGGAGCTACGCCGCCTTCGCATACTGTGCTCCACCACAATCACACTCTTCGTCACCGCCCTTTACCCAGCCCTCTCCGGCTTTTTAGGCATCGTTGAGGGTTTCACCTTCGCTAACTCGGCCCAAGGAGCTGTGGACACCGCAAACGCCATCCTCACGACCCTCAGCACGTCCAACAACTTCATTCAGCTCATCGTTTCCCACCGCGACGCCCTGCCCGCCAACCTCACTATTCAGCGAGTCCTCGAGATAGTCCTCGGATCTATCACCGTCGCCCCCATGGAGCTACTGTCACCACGGGGCCGCCGCGTCGTCTGGCAGGTCTACATGATGGTCACCACCAACGACTCCGCGCATCACCACGCTATCCGCGACGCTTTTGCCCAGATCACCTTCGGTACTGGTTTCAACAACGCCGGCACCGTTCGTATGGATATGAGGTGCCGCGGCTGTCTCTCCATCGATCACCCCACCCCCCTCTGCCCGTTCCCGCTCTTGCCGGGATGGATGGGGTACACGGCAACTACCCTCGCTGCCAACGCAGGTAACAACGCCAACCGTGGCGGAAGGGGCAGCGGACACGGTCGTGGTGGCCAAGGCCGTGGCGGTCGTGGACGAGGAGGACGCGGAGGACGCGGAGGACGCGGAGGACGCGGAGGACGCGGAGGACGTGGGAACTAACACCCATTACGCCCTCGTTACATATATGAACATGTTCTTTCCTACTCGAGGTACCACTATCGCTAGATTCTGTATTTATTCCTCACCGTAACCATATCCCTTCTGTGTCCTCAACTCGTGAGGGAGGGAGAGTCTGAACTAAGTCTGAAATATGCGGGATTGCGGGTGTGCGAGGATGAGACTCAAACACCAACGTTAACATATCTCCCACTTAAACGTATCTCGCTAGCAGCCATTACTGGCCCAAATATACTGACCGCTGCATCTGCCACGGGACAGGAAAGCCATTGTAATGTAAAAAGCGGAGACCTATTTAGGCCTGAGCTAGCCGCGCCGAGAGGCTTCTAAGTCTTGGGGAAAAACTTGTTGGTGTCCATCCACTGGCGAGGCTTAGTACTCCTGACATCTGCTCGCCTTGGAGACAGGTTATAGTCTACCCGTACCGGTACGTCGTATCCGAGTAGTAGTCCTGCTTAAATCGATTTAACGTCCTAGACGTCGAAGGTTGCGGCAACGGTGAAGGTTCTGGCCTTTCCTCCTCCGGAGGGGTCATTGGCTCAACCGTCGGCCAAGATCCCGATGAGGGAGTTGGAGAGATTGGTGGCGGTAGCACGGGTGGATGTGCGGTAGTGCGTCGCTCCCAGAGAATCGCTGAGGCCGCTCGGGAGAGTAATCCCTCGAGTGGTCCTAGTGCTGCATCTGGTTCTCGCGCTGCAAACTCCCAAAACCCACCACGCCTCAATACCAGAGGCCGAGACGCAGTCTCTCATGCCAGACAGGCATCGTCCACGACCGTACGGACACCCCCAATTCGCGGGGCCCAGGATCCATCGAGATCCACCACTCCCTCTGCTCAATCTGAGCCAAGGAGTCCTGCGCGACGCCGCAGGAGAAATCAACGCCCTAGTGGCACTCAAAACGAGGCCCCCACACCTCGTGCGACCCACCTTCCAGCTGACGACGAATCTGCACCAGCATTCTTCCACCGCAAACGAAGACTGCAACAGGAAAATAACCCCAAAATAGCCCGCAACACACGCGCACAAATCAGATTAAATGCATTAAACATTAAAGGGCGAACCCTGACAGAGGATGGCTCCAGTAAATGGCCACATTTAAGTAGGTTGATGTATGATGAAAAAATTGGTATCCTCGCAGTGGGTGAAACCCATCTCACAGACCTACAAAAAGATGAGATAGAAGCGAACCCCGCCTGTAAGAGACTGAAGCTATTCACCTCCATCGATCCCGATCGCCCAAATGCAGCAGGGACCGCCATTGTTCTAAATCGAGACCTCACAAACATTGAAGGAGTGGAAACCTGGGAGATAGTCAAAGGCAGGGCACTGCTAGCTAAAGTCCCCTGGCACGGCTCTCGAACACTTACTGTCCTCGTAGTCTACGCCCCGTCAGACTCCATGTTAAGCAATAAAATATTCTGGGATGATCTGCACGATGCATGGATGACCAGAAACCTCCCTGTTCCAGACACTTTCCTTGGAGATATGAATGTTGTTGAGGATCCTATAGACAGGCTCCCACACAAACCTGACGATGACAATGCTACAAGTGCTCTAGCAAGATTCAAGCATCTATTAGGCTTCAAAGATGGGTGGCGAACAACGAACCCAGACTCCAAGGCCTACACGTACACACACGTCAACGATACACACTCGCGTATTGACCGAATTTGTGTCTCCGATGATCTTTTCAAAGTATGCCGAAACTGGACTATTACGGACGTTGGGAGACTCACCGATCACCGAATGGTCTCGGTCGATATATCAGCCCCAGAAGCCCCGTTCATCGGACCTGGAAGGTACGCCATCCCGCTTTTCCTAATGAAGGATAAAGATTTCCTAGACTATGCAATAAGCGAAGGATCCAAAATGGAACAGATGCACGACTCCGGCTTAGGCGGAGATATCCAGCTTGCCTTCAAAGACTACAAGGATAAAATAGCTACCTTTGCACGGAAAAGAGCCAAGGAAGCTATAGGAGCACTGGAACAGAATAAAATCAAACTCCAAAAGAAGAGGGTCGACGTGCTAAACATGCCGCAGACCACCCACACCGATGCGGTGACCTTTCAAAAGTCACAGGCATCAGAAGCAGCGAAGATCCAAAAAGAGATTAACTCCATAGTGGCTAGACAGCAGGCCCGGAAGAAGATGTCAACGAACATAAGGTATCGGACCCAAATGGACCACATCACCAAGTTTTCTGTGCGAGTGAACAAGGACACCAAGCCGCGCGACACAACCTACCTCCTCCAAAGAACGGATGTAGTGCCCCCTATAAGCAGTAAGCGTTCGGAAGATATGGCCGAACTGGCCCGCAACTACCACAATGATCTGCAACATGACGGGTCAGAACTGGACCCAGGACAAAAGCTCATCTCCATCCAAGAGGTACTCCACGATGCAGGCCCTGTGCCGCTAGTGCAAGGCATGGAAGAACTGGGGAAAGAACTCAGTGAGGACAACGTGATAGAGTCAATGAATGCCTCCGCGAAGGGAAAAGCCCCAGGGACGAACGGAATCCACACAGAGCTATGGCAAGCTCTTCACGAACGGTATAAACGAAGCGTGAGAGCGGAAGCACGGTCCGATGCCGGCGGCTATCCGACAACAGATCAACCGAAAAAGTTCAATGTCGCGAGGTTCCTCACCCTCATTTTCAACGCGATAATAAATTTTGGTGTCACCAAGGGCACAGATTTTGCCCTTGGGTGGATGTGCCCAATCTTCAAAAAGAAGGATATCACAGACATAGCCAACTACAGACCAATTACAGTGTTAAACTCCGACTATAAAATATTCACGAAAGCCCTGACATATAGACTGGCTAAAGTAGCACCAGCACTTATCCACCCAAACCAAGCAGGTTTCATGAAAGGCAGGAAGATTGCTGATCAAATATTCCTTGCCATCGACATGGTGGAGTACGCCGAGGATGAACTCGAGAATGGAGTCATCTTGGCCCTAGACCAGGAAAAGGCGTATGATAAGACCTCCCATAATTATTTGTGGCGCGCTATGGCGCACTATGGCATACCGAGGGTTTTTATCAACATAGTCAAGTCCCTGTATGAGGATGCAGAGACTCAAGTAGTTATAAACGGGGTTCTCAGCTCCCGTTTCAGGGTTATTCGCGGTGTCCGTCAAGGAGACCCCTTATCATGTCTACTATTCAACCTCGCGATCGAGCCCTTAGCCTCGATGCTACGAAACTCGAACCTAAAAGGGTACAGGATCCCGAACCTCGGGCAACGCCTGATCACAACACTCTTTGCCGATGATACTACTGTATATCTCAGTGCTGAGGACTCCTTCCAAGACCTCGAAGGCATTCTAGCTAAGTGGTGCAGAGCATCTAGTGCAAAATTCAACACTGGCAAGACCGAAATTGTTCCTATAGGGACCCCTGAATACAGGCAATGGGTCCTCGACACCCGTCAGATGAACGACGCGGACAGGCCCATTCCCACCTCAGTGAATATCGCCAAGGACGGCGAGTCAATACGAATTCTAGGTGCACGGATCGGAAACAAAGTGGACCACCACGCCATCTGGACACCAACTCTTGAAAAAATAGATGCGAGCCTGGAGCGATGGGGCCGAAGCTACCCAACTCTGGAAGCCCGGCGCCACATTGTCCAGATGACGATTGGTTCCATGACGCAATATTTGACCCAAGTCAACGGGATGCCGAAGTCGATAGAGAAACACCTCATAAAGATCCAACGTGAGTTCATGTGGGGCGGATCCAAATCCTCCCCAGTACAGAGGGATATGCTGATGGCCCCCATATCGCAAGGGGGTAAAAATATGTTTGATTTGACGGCGAGGAACCAAGCTATCCAAATCATGAAACTCAAATCCTACCTGGACCTGGACCCCTTAACACGACCGCTGTGGGGCTACACAACCGACAGGCGCCTGTCGCGACGTGACAAGAAAACCTCAAAAGTCATTGGGAACTCACACACAAATATGTTCACACAACGGTGGTCCGCAAAACGCAGTGCCTTGAAGACAGACCTCAAGGACATGATAAATTGCGCACTGAAATTTGGCATCTTGTTTAACACAACGAACCCCCAGAAAGTCCTCCTCATGCAGCTCCCAGTGTGGCACCATCTCGGCGAAGACCCCAGAAAAGTACAGATCAACAACAACACAAGATGCCGATGCCTTCGCGATACCCATGAGGTCTTTACAGTTGGTGACGCGCTCCGTGTGATATCCCGTCTGGATGACCCTGCACACCGGCCAGACAAGACCTGTGCATGCGGCGAATGTATTAGCGACCGGGTTTTTAACGTTTGCAAAAATCCGCATGGATGCGCCATGACCGCGAAAACAAGGCTCGATCGGCTGCTCCCGAAGTGGGACCCCAGAACCCTGAAGGATGAAGAAGCCCAGCCAAACGAACAAGACATAGCACTGGAGGAGGAAAACAGTGTGATTTTTACAAAGGCACCAGGAGTCACAAGCCTTACTGATGGCTTCCGGGTTTTTACAAACACCAAAGCCATCACCGCCGCCATCGTCGCGGCCCCACCCCAAAGACACGCACACCAGGACACCCCCATAACGGTGACCATCGCGGGACGCATCGGCCAAGGTGGAGAGGCCGATGCAGTAGCAGGAGCCGGAATTCACTTAAATACAAACACCCCAAGGCAAGTGTCCCTGAGACTACCCATAGCCCTTGAGCAGTCTACAGCAAGTGCAGAGATAGTGGCTGCACTAGTGGGTGTTCAGTCAACCCCAAGAGACACCGAACTTAGAATTGAAAGCCGCCGCCGGACCGTTATGAGTGCCATGACGAAGAACCTCCGAGTGTGGGAAGACCGCGGATGGATTGGTGTTCCACAGAATACCCGAGAACCGCTCCAAGCATTAGCGGCTGCCCTAAAAGAGAGGACAGCAAAAACCGTAATATCCGTAGTAGGAAGCCGCGCGAGTACAGAGAGTGCTTCCTTACAGAGCGCAGAGGCTACGAGGAAAGCCGAAGTTGATGAGATCCGCCTTCACGTGCCCGTGGAAATGCGGCTGGACGGCGCGATGCTGTCCAAAATGACTCAGGCGATTGCCTATAGAGGAATTAAGGAACTAAGGAAGCCTGTATCCCGCAAGGCAACGGATGAAAACATCCTAACCATCCAAACGGTCCTAAAAGAAATTTTTGGGACGTCAACGAAACCATCAGTCATCTGGAAATCTATTAGAGACAAGGATATAGGCCGCCAGATCCGGAATTTCCTCTGGAAGAGTATCCATGGTGCTCTGAGAATAGGGAAATACTGGAGTCACATCCCCGAATGCGAAGACCGGGCAGTATGCGCCCATTGCGAGAAAATTGAAAGCCTCGAGCACATATTGCTCGAGTGCACGAGGCCCGGCCAAACGCAGGTCTGGGAGCTCGCGAAAGAGATGTGGTTGAGAAAAAACTCAACCTGGCCCAACCCTTCTATGGGAATGGTGCTCGGTTGCGGGCTATCAGTGTTTAAAGACACGAAAAACAAACCCCACTCCGGCACCTCACGATTGTATAAAATCTTAGTGTCCGAATCAGCACACCTAATTTGGAAGCTGCGGTGCGAGTGCGTAATTGGCCGAGACGGGGTACCGCCGACTGTAAGTGAGGTCCAAAATCGCTGGTTCAAGAACCTAAGCCTGCGCCTTGAGATTGACATTAATCTCACTAACCGCCTAAAATACGGGAAGGAATATTCCATCTCACCCTCCGTCGTTCAAGATACGTGGAGCGGTACCTTGCTTGAAGAGGAAAAACTGCCAGAAAACTGGCCACGAGAGCCTGGGGTTTTAGTGAGTATAGCGCCGATGAGATCGATGAGATCTCCGTCCCCGCCCACTGGTCGGCGAGGCCGAAATCGATAACTGGTGTTGAGCCTCACACTGTTGAGTGCGTAATGCATTTCCTCAGAGTGGAATTGAATTTTGAACTCTCGGAGGTTTTAATCCCTCCAAATACTTACGTGTCTGCAGGAGGCTAACCTATTGTTAGTTGTCCTACGGACAACATCGTACCACTAAAAAAAAATAAAAAAATAAAAAAAATGAAGAGTAAACCAGCCCAGTAACATCAACAGAAGGATAGCACTTGTCGCCAGTAAGTGTCTGAAGTATTGAGGCCGTTCTTGGATCGGCGCTGGCAGACTTGTATGCTTGAGGGCTTGAGGGCTTGAGGGCTTGATTTACGCAGGAGATTAGAACACGAGGGAGCGGGATGCTAAGAAACTTGACGAGTTGGGCAACTTGCGCGAGCACTGGGATGGATGAGGGGAAGGACAAGAGGCGACCAACATGGCTGTGCGTGCACGTGCATGGATTACCAAACCAAACAGGCGCACGGACCAGTGATCAACGTTTGATCAACAACTGATCTCGCGGATGCATTGCCTCTCGTTGCCTTTATTTTTAGTTGCGCCTCCAAGCACAAGCGGCCGCGCTCAGCACAGTAGCACTTCCTCCGAATCGTGTTCTTGCTTCCTCGGAGTCTCAGCCCGGTGATAGTGATGCGAAGGTCTGCGTGGGTGTGCGCATATTGATGCCTGAGGCCTGAACTGCGATAACCCAACAAACTTTGTCGCCGCACTGCTCTAGCTACAAGTACATACGACAAATTACTAGGTGCACACCAAGTGCACACTGCAGATTAAAGGTACACTAAGTACCGAATAATGATTGAGTGAGAGTCTGATACTGAACTCACAATGACGGATACGCGCTCACCATCCCTTCTCGATTGGTCACGAATTGTGCAGCTCTTAAAATATGGCAATGGACTCACCTGCGCTGGCGAGTCCTGGTATAGGTCTGTGATACCCTGATCAGATGCCATCACATCACGAGCTTCATCAGGCTCAATATGGGCTGTGCAAATTTCCTGATGACTTACGGCAATGGGCACTTCGACACTTGGTCATCTACCACGATGACGACACCGCAGCCCACACCCTCGCCTGGTCCGCCAGGCACCAGGAGCTCGCCAGATTGGCTGGCAAACCTCATTCTAACAGCAAAGACAATCACAGCTGCCGTGGAGTGCCTGCCGTTTCCCTACCTCAAAGGGGCTTTGGGCCCCGTCATACCAATTTTGGAGGTGATCCAGGTGTGTTTCCCCAGACTGGGATGTGTATAATAGTAATGTGACCATTGTTGGGTAGAAAATAACCAAGAACCGAGATGATTTTGAGGAATTGTGTGAGAGCATTGTTGGCACAGTGAAAGTACTGCAGGAGAAGATCTCCTATCATGGAGTTGCTGCTACAACAAGCCTTCAACAGCTTTGCGGGGACCTTGAATGGTATGTTGATTGTGCAGCAACTCATCAATTTATTGATATCATTGGTCAGCTTGCTGAATGAAACTCAATTGAATCTGGGCCAAATCCAGAAGTGCCAGAAGAACCGAGTCCTCAGCCGCCTCAAAGAATTCAGCAAGTCAACCAGTATCGGAGATCAGCTGGCTAGATACAAAACTCAACTGGAGAAGCTCCGTAGTGACTTCATTGTGAGCTTATTGCTGCCAATTGACTTCTCGCCCTCATGCATGTTTTAAGCTGATGTCTGTGGCCCAACTCAACATCAATGGTATGTGCGGCTTTCATTTTTTTCTCCCATTTAACTGATGCACCCAATGAAGCAAGTGTGCCTGTGACACAACCTCTGCCTCCTCTTGTAACCACTGTTTGTCCCCCTCCCTCCCGCATGTTCCATGGAAGAAGAGACATCCTGGACAAACTGCATGCCTATTTTTCGCAGGATATTGGCAGGCGGCATGTCTCACTGTTGCATGGACTGGGTGGTGCAGGGAAGACCCAAATTTGCCTGAAATTCCTGGATGAAACTGACAAATCTCGGTATGATGCTTCACATAGCCCCATTTATGTGCACCATTAAGCTCTTATTTCAGGTTCACGGATGTCTTTTTCTTAGATGCTAGCACGGTTGACACAATCAAGAGCGGGCTCAAAAATATTGCTCTGACTCGGTCCATTGGAAGTGAAGTAGATGATGCTTCTCTCTGGCTAGCTTCATCTCAGGATGAGTGGCTGCTGATATTCGACAATGCAGATGATCCCAGCATTGATCTGTTCAATTATATCCCACAAAGCTCCAGGGGAAATATCTTGATAACCTCACGAAATCCAGAGCTTTATGTGCATGCACCGGATTCCTATCACCGCATCTCTGATATGGACGAGGAAGATGCTGTAGGACTGTTACTGGCCAGTGCCATGCAACCTCTCAACACAGAGACAGAAAGTCTTGCAAGAGACATTGTCAAGGTATTTGTTCTTCACATCTTGGCCTATTATTTTCCTCATCTATCCCAGGCCCTCTACTGTTTCCCCCTGGCAGTTGTCCAAGCAGGTGCATTTATTGCAAGAACTGGGACCCTAAGAAAATACCTCACCATGTTTGAGCAAAATTGTGCTCAACTTTTGAGTAGAGTGCCCTCCCAGTCCCATAACAGATATTCCTGGTCAGTATATACAACATGGGACATCAGCTTCAAGTGCTTGGACCCTCTGGCAGCCAAACTTTTGCAGATATGCTCCTTTTTGCACCATGAGGGAATATCAGAGGCCATCTTTTCAAGTGCTGCTGCATATGAACATGATTCATTGGGGCCTACAGAGGAACAAATAAAGGAGCCTCTTGAGTTCCTCAACCACTTTGTGACTCAAGCAGGGAGTTGGGATGATCTACACTTCACTGATATAACTGCTGAAATCAAAGGATACTCATTGATCAATCAAGATCCAAATACCAACCTGTTCTCAATCCATCCCTTGGTCCATGACTGGAGCAGAAAGACCATCACAGATAATGATTCCACTCGAGAATGCTCTGCAGCTATACTTGCAATGACAACGATGTCGACTCTGGATGACCAAGTGTTCCACATCAGCCTCCTCCCTCACATCAATTCTGTGCTCCACGGAGACCATCAGCTGGGCCACAAATTTCCTCATCCTTTTCAGCGGGTTTTCTCTGATGCTGGTCATTTTGACCGTTCCCAGGAACTCTGTGTGGCTCTACTTGAAAATAGAAAGCACACCTTAGGCAATGAGCATTCAGACACACTGGTTGCCATGTCAAATCTTGCAGCCACATATTGGAAGCTGGGTAAATCCAGAGATGCATTGGAGCTTGATATAGCGGTGCTGGAAAAGAGAAAACTGATATTGGGCACAGAACATCCTGATACTCTGTCTTCTATGTCAAGGCTTGCAGCCACCTATTGGAAGTTAGGCAAATTTGCAGAGGCACTAGAGCTTGAAGTGGTGGTGCTGGAAAAGAGGAAACAGATATTTGGCATAGAATATCCTGATACTCTGCATGCTATGTTAAGTCTCGCAGCCACATATCGGAGTGTGGGGAAGCTTACAGATGCGGAGGAGCTCAAAGTGGTAGTGCTGGAAAAGAGGAAACAGATATTGGGCACCGAACATCCAGAGACTCTGGATGCCATGTCAAGTCTTGCAGTTACATATCATGATCTAGGGAAACTCACAGAATCAGAAGAGCTCAAAGTGGTGGTGCTGGAAAAAAGGAAAGAGATATTGGGCCCAGAACATCCTGATACTCTGTATTCTATATCAAGTCTTGCAGCCACATATCACGATCTAGGGAAACTCACAGATGCAGAGGATCTCAAAGAGGTGGTGCTGGAAAAGATGAAACAGATATTGGGTCCAGACCATCCAGAGACTCTGCATGCTATGTCAGAGCTTGCAACCACATATTGGACACTGGGTAAATTCGTGGATGCCGAAGCACAGTACGTAGCTGTGTTGGAAAAGAGGAAGCAACTCTTTGGGACAGAGCATTCGGATGCTCTGGCTTCTATGACAAACTTGGCATTAACCTACAGGGAACTGGGGAAGTTCATGGAGGCAGAGCATCTCCTCTTGACTGTGCTTGAAAAGAGAACCTCAACCTTGGGCCCAGAGCACAAGGACACCATTCAAGCTCAGGAGTACTTGACAGAAATACGAAAGCTCATTGAAGATGGTCGGACTGATGTATCCTGTGATTCCACATAATATTGTACAGGACTGCTTCCCCTATATATCACTTGAGTTCTTTTTCCATAGTCCAGATTTATGAAGAGATGAACATCCTGATTCTTCTGCAAAAAGACCTCCAGATGAAAAACAATGATTATTGACGCTTAGTCTTGATGTAAGTAACTTTGTTGTGCTGCTGAGTCACTACGTAGTTCGACTTGTAAAGTTTCTGGATAAAAAATACATATATAGGTGAGCGCCAGGTAAACGAGGTTGAGTCGCCGAAGTTCACGGGCTTGGAATGAAGGGACGAACAACAAGTTACGCCACGCAGTTCGGACTCCGCCAGCGCGTGTACACTCGGGGTGGTTGATCGAAAATTTGATCCCGGAGAAGGAAGATGTATTACCTACCACACGATGGTCCCATTAAGGAACATACAGGTACTGTACCTACATACATCTGCCTCTACAGGAATATTGCTAAAAGTCTACAGGCACGCAAAACACCAAATGTTTCATGCCGCACATTAATGCAAGACAGTACATAAAAAACACCAATGTGTCCGTGGAGGAAAGAGTAACGAAACAGTAAAAAGTCCGAATTACGAGAGAAGAGCCCATAATAACGAAGATACAAAGGATTTCCCCAAAAGGAAATAACCACATCTACCGTACTCGGAGTCAAGGGGCCATAGTCGAAGGAGGTGGACTATGGGAGACGGAAGCGGTGGCGTGCGAGGGGGCAGCGGAGAGTGCGGGGACAGGAGGCTTGGCTTCCCATCTCCCCTCGCAAGATGCGGAGTGGGAAGGAAAGCGCATCTCCCGAAAACACCGACACCGACACCGCGTCGCGGACAAAGCAGGGATGGGCGCGGTTGCATGCGAAACGGGGAGAGTGCATGCACGAGCGCCCTTCCTGTCCACGCGTCTCCGCATCTAAATCCACACACGCCGTCCGCAGGTGGATGCGCGCGGGTCGAGTGCCCCTCGAGAAGAGGGGCGTGCCCGCGGACGAAGAGAGGTGCGTAGGCGTCGGTGGCCTCGGCGAAGAGGGGCGCGTACGCGTCGAGAACGCCGGCTCGAGCAGGGGATAAGCGATGGGGGTCTCAACGGGCGGTGGCGGAGGGAGGTTGTGAGGAATGGCCGGGGCGGAGCTGGAGCTGAGACACGGGATGAAACGCGCGGGCTCCCAGCCACCGCGCCGATTATCAGGTCGTGTCGTGTTATCCCGCAGAAGGCAGAGCACGATGGGAAGAAGGATGAAAGGGGCAAGAAGAAGCTTGGTAGTAGTGCGAACGAGAGATTGAAGACAGTCGGTAAAAGAGTATCCGCGCGCCCTTCCGCAGTCCCTCCGCGCCTCTGCACCCATCGTCGTGAGCCACAGCTGCTCGATCTCATGCAGGAGGTGCAAGCAGACGTGGGCTATCGGGCGCGTCAGCGCGACGTAAGTAGCAGTAATAGTATGGGGCACGTACCCTCCCGCCTCGAAGCCTCGACCCACCCTGGCTCGTCCTATAGACACGGAAGCGTCAGCGACAACGGCAGGATGTAAAAGAGGAGGGTGTACCACTTCTTTGCCATCTCTTCAAAGGAACACACTGCCTCGTCGCCTTCCGCGGTATGGTATCCGTATCTTGTCGAGACAGCGGACTATCCGGACGAGCGGGAGCATGCATCTCTGCCCCACGACGCCCGCGCCGTCGGAAGACGTGAAAATAACACCCTCAGTGCGTCCTCGGGGTGTCGCGACGATAGTGGAAGAAAGCGACGTACTACGGGCTGTGACACAGCGTCAGCGGGATGATATGGCTATCATGAAAGAGTCGGGACGTACATAGGTAGTGTGGTGGGATGACTGTCCGCCTCTACACTCACGTCTCCCGCCCTCCCCTCTAGCCTTCGCGCCATCGTCGTCGTCTCACACCCGGTTTCTCCCACCATCCATCATCCATCGTCTCCCACCCGCCATCAAGTTGGCCGCGCGTGCGAGGCGCGCGCGGAGATTGGGTCGTCGCAGGTGTGGGAGGAGCGAGAGCATCGCGAGGAGGCATGCGGAGCGCGGGCGGAGGTGTGTGTTTCGTCGTCGCGCGTATGGGAGGAGGGCGAAGGCGCACCAGGCTGCGCAGGGGCGAGCCTAGGTACGGGAAGAGCTAGAGTCGTTTAGTGGGGGAGAAGCGTCTGGGGCGTACAGAGCGCGAGCGTGGATTCGGTGGTCGTCGGCGCCAATATGGGAAGAGCGCGAGCCGGGTACGGATCTGCGAGGGGGCTTGCAGGTGCGACCGTGGACTGGGTCGTCGCGCAGATGGGGAGGGAATAGAGCTAGCAGCCGCGTCTGGGGGAGTAGTACGTGCATGTCCGCGCCAGCGCTTCGAGTGGGAGCCCCACTACAGCGTCCACCACCAAGTCCGGCGGACCTATCCGACGCCGACGCCCGTGGCCGCGCAGAGGCGGTGACGCATCGCACGAGGAACGCGGTGCTGCTGTCCAGGGCGAGCATGGCGGGAATCGCGCACGTAGCTGTGAGCTGCGATGCCGCAGTGGGACGCATGCACGCTGGCAAGAAGGGAAAGAACGCTGCGCAGGGACGATGTCAGTGGAAGAAGCACACGTGAAGGGGCAGCAAATACGCACCAGTGTCCAGCTGTAGACAGTAGTGGTGTCGGAGGGTCGGCTTCCGGACGTAAGACGGGAGGCGTGGTAGTGCATCGAGGGTAGCAGTATGAGGCGCGGATGCTCAGTCAGCGGTAAGAACAAGCTAGCTCGTGGTCTCGATCTGTGCCAGTATTCAGAATGGTGTGGATCAGAAGCGGATTGCACACCATCTCCGTCGAGAAGGTCCGGTTTGTTGCTGATTCGAGCAACCACGCATCGTGCCTATCGGGCGCAAGCTTGTGCAGGGTGTTCCTAGTCTCAAGGCCCCAGAAACCGCATGAAAATCCGGAGAGACAAGCGAAAAAAAACAAGTTAGTTTGCGACATTGCGGAGGTCCACAGTCCGTATCCCGAGATCTGAACGGAATATATTGTCGAAGAGAGGTGGTTTGTGTGGTCATGTTATGATCTCGTGGTTTCGGCTCCAAGAGCATCAGGAAAACCGTAGCCGAGCCATATCCCCGCCATAGCACCATAGCATTCCATAGCACTCTAGCACTACCCAGTGCTGTCAAACTCTCGCTCACCCGCTATGCAGTACTATCAAATGTGTATTGCGGCACTGTATACTCAACACTACAGGGTGAGAACATAATTTAAACTCCGCTATGCGGCACGTGGGGTTCGTCTCTTTGTCTCTGACCATGATCTCCCGTCGTCTTCTCCCCGATGCCTTGCCGCTACCTCATCCCCTCAAGACAATCGGAACTCACCCGTCTATTCGGGCTCATAGGGCTCGCCTCTGGTGCAACTCACCATGGTGCTCTTGACTTAGCGGCAGTGGATACGATGGACACGGATCTACATGATGGTAAGCCTGTGCCTCTTCTTTCATTCCAGCTTGCTCAATATTATGTCTCCCTGTCTTTGCCGCCCCACCGCTACAGTATACCGCTGGTAGTTTTGTGTGGCAGTGGCTGCCTTTCATGGCCCATGCTTTTGCGACCCACAGGCATGGTGGCTATAATGGGGATCCGAAGGCGAGCGTTCCGCTATGTTCTGTGGTGTGTAATTAGCTGATCCCTCTTCTTTGCACATGCACTGAAACTGTGAATCTGCCCTGCTTTCCCGCTAGTGACACCCTTAAAGTACGTGGCTACCAAACACCTCCGCAATCCCACTAATTAACTCCACTACAACAGCCACCACCGCTAGCCCGCCCCGCCCGCGCGTGTCATCTCGTTCCGGCGTTGCCTGCTCGCCCCCAGCATCCTGACCAGTCCACTTGAGTACATTGTCGAGCCGCCAATATGTTCGTAACTCATACATATTTACACCAGTCTACTCCTGCCCCTGCACAGGTGCCTCATGGCAGGTCACAGTGCTCCTGCCGCCGCTGTGTATGTCGTCCAAATGGTGCACCATTCTCCGTTTTAATTAACTTACAATCCCAGTGTCTAGCTTCAAGAAGCCACAGATATCTGCATCTTCGTACATGATATTCCTTTCTTGCCACATGTGCCCCCATTCTAATCATATCCTAAACAGATCTGGCCAAGAGCAAGGAGTAAGCGATGGCAAGTGTAGCAGCGGTTTTCGTGCATTAGGTGTCTGCCCACTCCTGTTAGATACTTGTAATCCATACATACTCATTGAATATATCAATTGCGCAATATTATCCTGGCTGAACCAGAGCGAAATGCCAGAAATGCCCCAGATTCCATTGGTATATGATGGAGCGAAATCTAAGCGAGGTGTCTGCATAGTGCTGCATAGCACTTTGACAGCGCTACATATAGGGGATGAAGGTATGGAGCTATGGGGCTATGCAGCGCTGTGTGGCACTGTCAAGCATCATCCGGTTTTCCTGATGAGCCCGAAACATCGAAATCAACTCGAAATTCCGTGGCTCTTGATTTGTCTGGTACCATTCCTCCGTATATTTCTACTTTAGCTGCAACCTTACACAACTCCTGTTAAATTTGCGCATTCCACGGATTTCTTTTGATTTTTTTTTCGGCCACTGCTCTGGAGTCTGTAATCTCGGGGCACTTTGTACACCGTCTCAACGGACATAACACTTATTCCCGGGTCTGTGCAGGCGGAAATCCTTGTATCTCTCTCCTTCTGTAACATGCTATATGTTCTGAATCTTGTTCGGTACATTCCACACTGAACAGCTGTACGACAGTGAAATTCCAACTCGAACTGCGCTTAATCTATCGAGGTTTATATCGGACACATCTATAGTCGAGTCTTGCTTCTGCTCTTCAAATATCCCCTTGTAATCTGCGTGTTATTCTCGGCTACTCAAAAGTCTCGCTGATGGCACGGTATCAAAACGCAGTGCACTCTCCGGTGTCGGCGTCTGATTCAACAGAAACCATCCTTTCCTTTCTCTGAGCAGCGCTCTCGTCCATATTTCGCTGCCCTCAACGGCGGCTATATAATAGCTATTTTCCGAACGGCTCTGCGTGCTCGTTCGAGCCCTCCAGATCTTTCGCTCCACAATCTATCCCCTGTAGGGATATGTCTCTATATCCACTACTTCAATTCCGTTTCTTCTGAATTCAAGTTGACTGCTCATGGCTCTACCATATGCTCCACCATTCCCAATTGTGTTCTCATCTGCCGCTCGCCTTCCTTTTGGGCATTGCTCGGTTACCTCACCATTTTTTTAGTCCGGTATGGTCCGCGTCAATCTTTCTCCTCCACCTCGAACTGGCCTAACCACCCAACTTCCCTTCTAAACCTCAATTCAAGCTGAGCGGTTCCACCTTGCCGTCTCAGCAATTTGGTCCCAACTTTTCCAAAATGGGCACCCACTCGCGTGGGCCTGCCTCTTCACAACTTGAAAATAACCAAAGAAAACAGAAAAAAAAACCTCAACCTCGCCACAATGAGTCCCCCGACATCTCACCCCTCAAAGCTGGATAATCCATTCAGTGTGCGTGAATCAAAAGTCTTCGCGTTCATCTATCCCTGACTCCACACCCATCCTTATCCACGGACCGTACATACCGTCATCATTGGCATTCCCTCCTGGGTACTGCACCTCCTTGCCTTCTGCTTATCATACTATTAGACTTTCTCCTATATATTATCATCTCCGGGTATCCGTGGTTAACTTAATTATTTGCAGTGTATCCTTGCGGCCCACAATCATCACTTGCCGATTCTTCTATTTGATTATTCTGAATGGCGACCTCCACATACATCCCTTACCGTACATTAATTTCTACCCCGCTTCATGCTGCCATTTTTCTAATTTACCTTTGTTACACAGTACACAAGTAAAACTGCAAAATCGAAGATACTATGTCCACATACCCACCGGTTGTCCACGGAAATTGTTTGACGACAATCCAATAGAATACTGGGTGGATCCTTTTGTTCATTTGGTAGTCCTGGAATCCTGAGTGGAGTGTACGTAATGATCGGATGAGCGCAGTTTAAATCCGGCTGTTTCTAGTACGAGGTGAATGTCACCACAACATGGAGAAAAAAAACATCAAGGGTTTGCTGAAAAAAAATGGAAGCCTCAAATATATTATATTTACTGTTCTTTCCTGAAGATTTGAAAAATAAAATTAGCCGCAAAGAAACAATGAACTATGCACCTATCGCACCTGGTCAAATTCTGACGGTGATTAACATTATAGCCTTCGGTCCGCATTGGCTCCGAGCGTCAACTATTAATAGGGCGATACCACGCGGTGTAAGTGAGGCTTACAGCTTACAGCAATGGGCGCTTTGACACTTGGACATCTACCACGATGACGACCCCGCAGCCCACACCCCTCCCTGGCCCTCCAGCCACCAGGAACTCACCGGATCGACTGGCAAACCTTATCCTGACTTCCAAGACATTGACGGCAACTGCAGAACTCCTGCCCTTTCCATATGTGAAGGGCGCTCTTGGCCCACTGATACCGATCTTGGAGGCCGTGCAGGTGTGTTCGGGCAGGCTGCAACTGTATGGAGGCATTTAACCACCTTGGGGTATTAGAAAATGAGGAAAAACCGAGATGACTTCGAGAACCTATGCGAGAGCATTGTTAACACCGTGTCTATACTGGAAAAGATCATCCCGCATGATGCCGATGCTACGAACAATCTTAAAAAGCTCTGCAAGGATCTTCGAAGGTATGGCCATCATATCACATTGCTCAATCTATTCACATGATTGGGCCAGTTTGCTCCAGGAAATTGAACTGAAAGTGGGACAGATCCAAAAATATCAGAAGAGCCGAGTTCGAAGGATCCTCAAGGAATTCTTCAAGTCAACCAGTATTGGTGATGAGTTGGCCCGATACAAAACCCGAGTGGAGCAGCTACGTAGTGATTTCATGGTGAGTCAAGCTTTACCGGTAGACCTTTATCACTCATTTGTGTTTCAAGCTGATATCAATGGCTCAACTCAACTCTGTTGCCCCGCTCAATGCTAATGGTATGTTCATCTCTAGTTTTGACTCCCATTCAACTGAGGCACCCAATGAAGCAAGTGTACCTGTTACACAACCTCTGCCTCCTTTTGTAACCAATGTTTGTCCCCCTCCCTCCCGCATGTTCCATGGAAGAAGAGACATCCTGGACAAACTACATGCCTATTTTTCGCAGGATATTGGCAGGCGGCATATCTCGCTGTTGCATGGACTGGGTGGCGCTGGGAAGACCCAAATCTGCCTGAAATTCCTGGATGAAACTGACAAATCTCGGTATGATGCTTCAGACAGCCCCATTTATGTACACCATTAAGCCCTTATTTCAGGTTCAGGGATGTCTTTTTCTTAGATGCCAGTACTGTTGACACAATCAAGAGCGGGCTCAAAAATATTGCTCTAACTCGGTCCATTGGAAGTGAAGCAGATGATGCTTCTCTCTGGCTAGCTTCATCTCAGGATGAGTGGCTGCTGATATTCGACAATGCAGATGATCCCAGCATTGATCTGTTCAGTTATTTCCCACAAAGCTCCAGGGGAAGTATCTTGATAACCTCACGAAATCCAGAGCTTTATGTGCATGCACCGGATTCCTATCACCATATCTCGGATATGGAAGAGGAAGATGCCGTGGGACTGTTACTGGCCAGTGCCATGCAACCTCTCAACACAGAGACAGGAAGTCTTGCAAGAGACATTGTCAAGGTATTTGTTCTTCATATCTTGGCCTATTTTCCTCATCTGTCCAAGGCCCTCTACTATTTCCCCCTTGCAGTTGTCCAAGCGGGTGCATTTATTGCAAGAACAGGGGATCTGAAAAAATATCTCACTATGTTTGAGCAAAATCGTGCTCAACTTTTGAGTAGGGTGCCCTCCCAGTCCCATGACACATATGCCTGGTCGGTATATACAACATGGGATATTAGCTTCAAGTGTTTGGGTCCAGTGGCAGCCCAATTCTTGCAGATATGCTCCTTTTTGCACCATGAGGGAATATCAGAGGCCATTTTTTCAAGTGCTGCTGCATATGAACATGTTTCGTTGGGGCCTACAGAGGAACAAATAGAGGAACCTCTTGAGTTCCTCAACCACTTTATGACTCAGGCAGGGAGTTGGGATGATCTACCCTTCACCGATATAACTGCTGAAATCAAGGGATACTCATTGATCAACCAAGATCCAAATACCAAACTGTTCTCAATCCATCCCTTGGTCCATGACTGGAGCAGAAAGACCATCACAAATACTAATTCCACTCGAGAATGCTCTGCCGCTATACTTGCCATGTCCACTATGTCAAATTCACGCGACAAGGTGTTTCTCATCAGCCTCCTCCCTCACATTAATTCTGTGCTCCACGGAGACCATCAGCTGGGCCACAAATTTCCTCATCCTTTTCAGCGGGTATTCTATGATGCTGGTCATTTTGACCGTTCCCGGGAACTCTGTGTGGCTCTACTTGCAAATAGAAAGCACACCTTAGGCAATGAACATTCAGACACACTGGTTGCCATGCAAAATCTTGCAACAACTTTTTGGGAATTGGGTAAATCCAGAGATGCACTGGAGCTTAATATAGCTGTGCTGGAAAAGAGAAAACTGATATTGGGCACCGAACATCCTGATACTCTGTTTTCTATGTCAAGTCTTGCAGCCACATATTGGAAGTTAGGCAAATTTACAGAGGCACTGAAGCTTGATATAGCTGTGCTAGAAAAGAGAAAACAAATATTGGGCCCAGAACATCTTGATACTCTGGGTGCCATGTCACGTCTTGCAGTTACATATCACAGCCTAGGGAAACTCACAGCTGCAGAGGAGCTCAAAGTGGTAGTGCTAGAAAAAAGGAAACATATTTTGGGCCCAGAACATCCAGATACTCTGGCTGCCATGTCAGAGCTTGCAACCACATATCGGAAGCTGGGTAAATTCACGGATGCCGAAGAGCTCAAAGTGGCGGTGTTGGAAAAAAGGAAACATATTTTGGGCCCAGAACATCCGGAAACCCTGGCTTCTATGAAAGCCTTGGCATTAATCTACAGGGAACTGGGGAAATTCGTGGAGGCAGAGCATCTCCTGCTGGCTCTACTTGAACTGCAGACTTCAACATTAGGTCCAGATCATGTCAAAACCGTCCGGACTCGGCAGAGGTTGACCAGATTACAAAAACGCACAAAATACCATAATAGTTGAGTACTCAGTGGTTCCCAAGTCATTGGAAAACAATTGGGAAGTAGTAAGTATTGTACATGATTACTTCAGTGAAGCAACCCTGTAGCTGACTGCATTGCCAATATATATCACTTGAGTTCTTGTTCCATTGTCCAGCTTGGTAAAGTGAAGAACATATTGATTTTTGTGCGAAAAGCCATTATGTCTGAAGTTGCATGTCAATAATCATTAACCCTGTATGGAAGTAACTCAGTTGTGCTGCGGGGAACTTGATTCAAATCGTAACCTTGCCCGGGATTTAATGGAATGAATTGATTTGCTTCTTATCTTTCACAGAGTTGGTTTGGATTATTCTCCTAGCCCAGAGAGTGTACCAGGAATATCCTAAATATGGCATTGTTATTAGTTCCTGATGCTGCAAGGAACCAGTGAGTGCTCTGGACAAGCACTATTTGAGTCAATGATAGAAGTGGCAGTAATTTTCACCAGATGATTTTAACCTACCAATAATACATGACTGCGTCTGAGCAACGTCGGGGTTAATGCCACCTGACAGCTGTGGCACACAGTCTGCATCACCAAGTTGATTAATTTCGGTGGTGTGGTGTAGTCTCCCTAGTGGGTGACTTTCCATAACGATAAAATAGTCCTGAGCAATATCCGAGCTTGTTTGAGAGTGCCATTGATGGAATCAAATCAGTTAGTCGTAATATTCTTGTGGGAAGCACAACAGAAATATTATTTGCCTCATCCACCCATATCTATTGCTTTCTTGTCTGGTTCCATGAGCACCACATCTTCACGTCACCATACTCTGCTGGAGAATAATCACTGGGGGCTTCGTGGCTTAGACGTCACAAGACACGTAAATACGCATCGGAGTCACGTAACGGACGCGTCGAGACGCGTCGCGGGCGTACATGAACGCGTGGTTTTTGATGCCCCCCGCAGTGCGGAAGTGTTTTTGGACGTTTCAAACTCGCAAAGGCTTACTCCACGTTACTCACGCCCCAGTTGTGGAAGGATTTGACCCAATTGGGTTATTCAGGAAATTCTGCGTCTATTGGAATCTGTTCGGGGGGTCGGTACCCCCTGGACAGATTCTACAGATTCAAATAGATTCACAATAAATCGTGTACATTAAAAGTGATGGGGTCCTGACAGCTGTCTCGGCATCGCGGCGGAAATTGCTCAAATACTCCCCAGGAATTTTTTATCGTTATGGAAAGTCACCCAGTCAGACCAAATGATCAGAATTGTTTTTCTTTTAAAAAAAAAAGAGACAAAAAAGAACTGATATATGGTCTGATTTTACTTGCGCTATAGTATGAAAGCCGTAGGTCAGGCTTCTGGATAAGGAAATACTGTAAAAGGAGATTTGATTGGGTCTCACGCTCAGCTTTCTCGTTTTGTTGACCGTGCCGGGTCCCTTGGCATGCATTAATTCCCGGGAGGCTCTAAACTTGGTTTAAGAATCATTTGTAAAGTTTTCCATCCAATCCAAGGTGCAAAATGCCCCATTGTAGGTTTGCCGGTGAATCCCGAGGAAGTGGCAGTGCCTGAGTTCACACGGGTTCAGAAAGTGAGCTGAGATCTGGTGCTAAAGTATGGCATAATTTGTATGCTGAAAGAACTTCAGGAAGGTTCTAGTATCAAATTGGTCCAGTTCACTCTGTGCTAACATTGCGGCGGCGCGTCGTTCAGCCTTGCGCGCAGGATCACGTGCGTCGGAGCGCGAGTAAGACTAGACTAGGTGTGATGGGTCATAACCAAAATATCTCGCATTTGCATCATCTTCTATCCAAGACTTCGTTACTCTGAAGAAAGAAATAGATCTGAATTTATGTATTTGCATAAACGCGACGATACAAAAAACGCTACGGAAGAAATACGAAATATCCCAAAAAGGAAATCGATGATCTGCCACGCGGTCGGGTAGGGCGTAGACCAAGGTCGAGGGGAATCGGATTGGGAAGCCCGGGGTGACGCCGCCGCCGGTGGAAGGTGTAGCGCAGCACGGAGGTGAAAGTCCCGCAGAAGGAGGGGCAGAGGGGGTATGCGAGATCCGATGGCGGTAACACCGTCTCGGTAGCGTGAGTCGCGGAGTACAAGGAGAGCGATTCAGGTAAGAGAACCGGCTCTCAGCCATACACCTTCGCCAACGCGACGGCGGAAGGGAGAGGGCGTCGGGGATGCTGTGGTGGCCATAGCGACCATCGTAAAGATGGGCGAAGGCGGGATGTGGGTGTGCCTGCGAGGCCTGAAAAAGCTGGCCCCACAATCGAGTAATCGTGGGGTACGAGGAGAGCGAGTCGGAGGCGAGGAGCTGCTGTTCCTGCCGCGCCCCCATCCGTACAACTGCGCCATGACGCCCATGCAGGACTTGAAACCCGCGTCCCGCGATCGAGCCGACAGCTGAGGTGAACGAGCCGAAGGGCGAAAATATCCTTCCCATCCCCCCATCCATCCGGTCGGCGCCGCAGAAGGGAGCCCCGGGGACGCGAACAGCGCACAGCAGACGTCGACGTGGCGCTCATGCGGGACGCGGGAGCCGTCGCGGTGTGCGAGTAGAAGGGGAAGAAGGAGGTCGCGACCTTGCAGCGCATACGAGGACACGCATGGGGAATAGGGAAGCACGCGTCGAGGAAGAATAGCCTATCGGCGCATCAGCGTGAACAAATATCGATGAGGCGCTTGGTAGACGTACCGGATCATTCTTCTCGCAGCCGCCTGTATGGGCACCAGGCCACCCTGCCCGTACCGCCCGCGCTCCCGAAGACGCCATTGCGGTGCGATACCGGGTCACGGCTCACGATTGCGCGACCTATCTGCATGAAAGCCCGGCACGAGCGAAGGCGCGACGGCATGGAGGGATGCAGGACGCGAGTGGGAGCGAGAGCGCGGTGGTGGTGCGGTGTACGCGCCCTGACTCCACTGCGGCCTCCGCCCCAGACTCGTGCGCTCGTCGTCCCGAGTACCTGCACCGACGATGCGTGTATGTCCACCCTCCCATCCTGAGGACGCGGTCGTACGCAGAGGCGCGTCGGGTTTGCATACAGCGCGCTACAGAAGAGTGTCAGTGCCAATGGATGCCGATGAGCAGCACGGATGTACCTGCAGATGTCAAGGCCGGAGGAGGCTGCCGTACTTTCCTCGCTCGCAGACACGCTCACGGACGTCGTGGAGCTGCTTGTGCCTGAGGGTGTGGAAGCGAGCTACGGTGATCATGACATGGGAGGAGTCCCGGATCGTTTCGATTTGTGCGCGGTATGTCTGTTGGGCAGCATTAGCACCAGTATCGAGGCGACTCCGCAAAGGACGACGTACCGACGGATACGCCACCGGTCAAGGGAGGAGGATGGTCTCTCGCTCGCCGCCTTCGTGGGCACCCAGATTCGAATACTTGTTCCACGCGCCGTCATAGACTCCACTGCAGTTGCGCTCGCTCGCCCGCACCGCCTGCGTTCCCCTGCGCTCCCGAGGACGCCATCTGTAGCAAGGCCGTCGAGGACGCGAGGTGGTTGAGATGGGGGAGCGTCGGGGAGGGCGGCAGCTTCAGTAGCGAAGATGGCGCATAGTGTCTGTCAGCGCCATATCCAGCACTCATCGCCGCACGTCTGTTGGGCGGGCAGCGTCAGGACCAGGGAGAAGGGAGGCGCCGTGGGGAGGAAGGATGGACGTGACGTCGAGATCGTCTTGCAGAGCCCTGCGGAGCGGACTATCCGCTGCGTCAGGATGGGTGTATCGAAGAGGAGCGCGGAAAGGGGTACGTACCCGCCGAAGGAGTGGGGTCCTCTCGCTCGCAGCCATGGGCCCCGAGATCAGAACACGCATGCGCCCCGGAGGCAGTTTCCTGACCCCGGCGTGGCCGCGCAGAGGCGGTGGCCTATCGGACGAGCATGGCGCGAGTTGCGCACGTAGCCGTGAGCGCAGTGGGACGCATACACGAGGCGCATGCGCGCTGGCAAAAAGAGAAAGAACGCTGCGCAGGGACGATGTCAGTGGATGAAGTACACGTGAAGGAGCAGGAAATACGCACCAGTGTCCAGTTGTAAACAATAGTGGTGTCGGAGGGTCGGCTTCCAGACGCAAGACGGGAGGCGTGGTAGTGCATCGAGGGTAGCAGTATGAGGCGCGGATGCTCAGTCAGCGGTAAGAACAAGCTAGCTCGTGGTCTCGATCTGTGCCAGTATTCAGAACGGTGTGGATGAGAAGCGGATTGCACACACCATCTCCGTCGAGAAGGTGCCCATCGGGCGCAAGCTTGTGCAGGGTGTTCCTAGTCTCAAGGCCCCAGAAACCGCAGGAAATTCCGGAGAGACAAGCGAAATAAAACAAGTTAGTTTGCGATATTGCGGAGGCCCACAGGCCGTATCCCGAGATCTGAACGGAATATATTGCCGAAGCAGCTGAAGAGAGGTGGCTTGTGTGGTCATGTTATGATCTCGTGGTTTCGGCTCCAAGAGTCCTTGGTTGTCCCGAAACTTCACCACGCAACTCGAAATCAACTCAAAATTCCGCGGCTCTTGGTTTGTCTGTTATAATTCCTCCGTAGATTCCTACTTGAGCTGCAACCTTACGCGACTCCCGTTAAATTTACGCATTCCACGGATTTCTTTTGATTTTTTTTCGGCCACTGCTCTGGAGTCTGTAATCTCGGGGCACTTTGTACACCGTCCCAACGGATACAACACTCATTCCCAGGTCTGTGCAGGTGGAAAGCCTTGTGTCTCTCTCCTTCTGTAACATGCTACATGCTCTGAATCTTGTTCGGTACATTCCACACTGCAGTGACTGCACAGCCGTACGACAGTGAAATTCCAACTCGAATTGCGCTTAATCCATCGAGGTCTATATCGAACACATCTATAGCCGAGTCTTTCTTCTGCTCCTCAAATATCCCCTCATAATCTGCGCGTTCTTCTTGGCTACTCAAAAGTCTCGCTGATGGCACGGTATCAAACCGCAGTGCACTCTCCGGTATCGGCGTCCGATTCAACAGAAACCATCCTTCCCTTTCTCTGGGCAGTGCTCTCGTCCATTTTTCACTGCCCTCAACGGCCATTTGAAAAATAACTAGCTGGTTATTTTCGAATGCCAGTTATATAATAGTTATTTTCCGAACGGCTCTGCATGCTCATTCGCGCCCTTCAGATCTCTCGCTCCACAAATCCATCCCGTGCAGGGATTTGTCTCTGCCAATGGAAGATACTCACTACTTCAATTTCCGCTTCTTCTGGCTTCACGTTGAACGCTCATGGCTCTACCATATACATATCGCAACGCTCCGCTTAACTTGATCATTCCCAATTATGTTCTCATTCGTGGCCCATCTTCCTTTTCGGTATTCCTTTCGGCGGTATGGTCCGCGTCGATTTTTCTCCTCCGCTTCGAACTGGCCTAATCACCCAACTTCCCTTCTAAACCTCAATTCAAACGGAGCGGTTCCACTTTGCCGTCTCAGCAATTTTGGTCCAAAGTTTTCAAGAACGGGCACTGATAACTCCCGTGGGCCTTTTCACAGCTTGAAAACGACCAAAGAAACCAGAAAAAAAAGCCTTAACCTCGCCACAAATAAATCCCCAGACATCTCACTCCTCAAAGCTAGATTTGGGTGCGTGAATCAAAAGTCTTCGCGTCCATCTATCCCGACTCCACACCTATCCTTATCCGCGGACCCTACATACCGTCATCATTGACATTCCCTCCTGGGTGCTGCATCTCCTCGCCTTCCGCTTCTCATGCTACTAGACTGCGTCGCACTTCCCTGTTCCAGATGAATTGTGTTCCGCTCTTTTTGTGGTGCGTTCCCCTCCAATATCATATGTCTGCATGAATATCCCACATGCGCGGTTTTGATTGAACTGCACGCAATATGCTGCAGGGCGCGGGTGTCCGTGGTTAATTCAATTTATTTGCATTGTACTGTTCCGGGCCACAATCACTTGCCGATTCCTCTAGTTGATCATTCTGAATGGCGAGCTCCACATACATCCCTTACCGTACATTAACTTCTACCCTGCTTCATGCTGCCATTTTTCTAATTTACTTTTGTTACACAGTATACAAATAAAACTGTAAAATCGAAAATACTGTTTCTCCAGCTATCTCGACTCTCCCGACTCGCTCGCCGCCTTCGTGGGCAACCGGAGCCGAATACTTGTTCCACGCGCCGTCATAGACTATACTGCAGTTGCGCTCGCTCGCCCGCACCGCCTGCGCTCCCCCGCGCTCCCGAAGACGCCATCTGTAGCAAGGCCGTCGAGGACGCGAGGTGATCGAGATGGGGGAGCGTCGGGGAGGGCGGCAGCTTCAGTAGCGAAGACGGCGCATAGTGCCTGTCAGTGCCATATCCAGCACTCATCGCCGCACGTCTGTTGGTCAGCGTCAGGACCAGGGAGAAGGGAGGCGTCGTGGGGAGGAAGGATGGACGTGACGTCGAGATCGTCCTGCAGAGCGCTGCGGAGCGGACTATCCGCTGCGTCAGGATGGGTGTATCGAAGAGGAGCGCGGAAAGGGGTACGTACCCGCCGAAGGGGTGGGTTCCTCTCGCTCGCAGCCATGCACAACGATGTCGTGGGCCCGAGATCAGAACGCGCATGCGCCCCGGAGGTAGTTTCCTGACGCCGCCGTGGCCGCGCAGAGGCGGTGGCCTATCGGACGAGCATGGCACGAATCGCGCACGTAGCCGTGAGCGCAGTGGGACGCATACACGAGGCGCATACGCGCTGGCAAAAAGAGAAAGAACGCTGCCCGGGGACGATGTCAGTGGATGAAGTACACGTGAAGGGGCAGGAAATACGCACCAGCTTGTGCAGTCTCAAGGCCCCAGAAACAGCAGGAAATCTGAACGCACTGCAGGGGTTCATGCATCTTTCAAACCCAAAAATGGCTTTCAAAGATGTCTACCATTTTCATTAATTTTTTGGGGCACATGAAAAAAAAAAAGCCAAAGATGTTGGGTGTTTTCTTCATTTTTCCCTCTTGATAGAAGATTTTCTGACTAATAAAGTGGCTTTGCAGAATTTCTTCCAGTCGAGAATTGAATCTATTCGTAATACCAAAGATTGATCAAACAATGGGCCCCATTGTCCATCCAGTCTTTCAAGCTCCAATAATGCATTATTTGCGCCACAAAGAAACAAACATCGTTTCAATAACCCTTTGGCCCGATTTTGACCACCAAAAGAGACACTGGCAAAAGGGAGAAAACTTGGAGAAAACAATCTTGCATTTTTCATCTTATCTTTGTCGCAGGCCCTAAATTTAGCGAAACAGGTAGACATCTTTGAACCACACTTTTGGGTCACAAAGATGTATGGACCCCCGCAGTGACGGAATATATTGTCGAAGCAGTTGAAGAGAGGTGGTCTGTGTGGTCATGTTATGATCTCGTGGTTTCGGCTCCAAGAGTCCCCGGTTGTCCCGAAACTTCACCACGCAACTCGAAATCAACTCGAAATTCCGTGGCTCTTGATTTGTCTGCTATCATTCCTCCGTAGATTCCTACTTGAGCAGCAACCTTACACGACTCCCGTTAAATTTGCGCATTCCACCGATTTCTTTTCATTTTTTTTCGGCCACTGCTCTGGAGTCTGTAGTCTCGGGGCTTGCTCGGGGCACTTTATACACCGTCCCAACGGACACAACACTTATTCCCAGGTCTGTGAAGGTGGAAAGCCTTGTATCTCTCTCCTTCCGTAACATGCTATATATTCTGAATCTTGTTCGGTACATCCCACACTGAACAGCTGTACGACAGTGAAATTCCAACTCGAACTGCGCTTAATCTATCGAGCTTTATTTCGAACACATCTATAGCCGAGTCTTGCTTCTGCTCCTTAAATATCCTCTCATAATCTGCGCGTTCTTCTTGGCTACTCAAAAGTCTTGCTGATGGAACGGTATCAAAACGCAGTGCACTCTCAGGTATCGGCGTCCGATTCAACAGAAGCTATTATTTCCTTCCACAGGCCCCCTCCAGCGCTATTTTCCATTTTTTTTTACTTTCCCCCAGCGGCCATTTGAAAAACAACTACGGATACACAATTATTTTCCGAACGGCTCTGCATGCTCGTTCGCGCCCTCGAGATCTCTGGCTCCACAATCCATCTTGTGTAGGGATTTGTCTCTTCCAATGGAAGATACCCACTACTTCAGTTTCCGCTTCTTCTTCTGGCTTCACATTGAACGCTCATGGCTCTACCATATACATATCGCAACGCTCCGCTTGACTTGATCATTCCCAATTATGTTCTCATTCGTGGCCCATCTTCCTTTTCGGTGTTCCTTTCGGCGGTATGGTCCGCGTCGATTTTTCTCCTCCACCTCGAACTAGCCTAATCACCCAACTTCCCTTCTAAACCTTAATTCAAACGGAGCGGTTCCACTTTGCCGTCTCAGCAATTTGGTTCAAAAACGGGCACAAACTCCCGTGAGCCTCTTCCCAACTTGAAAACGACCAAAGAAAACAGAAAATAAAACCTTAACCTCGCCACAATAAATCCCCCGACATCTCTCTCACCTCTCAAAGCTGGATAATCCATTTGGGTGTGTGGATCAGAAGTCTTCATGTCCATCTATCCCCGACTCCACACCCCTCCTTATCCGCGGACCCTAAATACCGTCATCATTGGCATTCCCTCCTGGGTGCTGCATCTCCTCGCCTCCGCTTCTCATACTACTAGACTGCGTCGCACTTCCCCGTGCCAGATGAATTGTGTTCTGTTCTTTTTGTAGTGTGTTCCCCTATATGTTCTCATTTCATCTTTTCAACCTATTATTTCATGCGCGCGGTGCGCTTGTCTTTCACTGCCTCCGGAGTCGCCTGCTCTGTGGCAACTTTCGCGTTCTGACTTATTTTTGTTTATGTGGGATTCACATTCACCTTGAGTTCACGCGCAGTTCTGTGTGCGCAGAATCGACGTAGAATGACTTTCTATCTTTTCCTCCCAGTTCCTTTCTCTCTCCTTCCTATTATCCTCTTCACCTCTGTTCCAAAATTTTTTTACAGTTCTCATTAAGCCGAATTCACATATGCGCCCCTCATAAAACTACTGGCCTTACCTCGGACTGGACAACGCAATTGAGTTGCTGGCGAATCTCCCACTCTCGGAGCCTTAATCTGACGCATTGCACCCCGCCAATTTTTATTTGTTCCCACAGTTTTTCAACGCCAGTTCCGTCCCGCCTCTCGCTCAGTTACCCAACGATATTGTTTTTCATTCCATTCCAATATCATATCTCTTCACAAATATCCCACATGCACGGTTTCGAATTGAACTGCACACGATATGCGGGTGTCCGTGGTTAAATTCATTATTTGCAGTATATCCTTGCGGCCCACAATCATTCATTACTTACTGATTCTTCTATTTGATTATTCTGAATGGCGAGCTCCACATATATCCCTTACCGTTGAGACGGCTGAAATAAAAACAAGCTTACAATTATGCTAATTCAGTCTAAACCGATCATCTCACTGCTCAGTGGTATACAATTAGGGCCAGAGTGAGCTCCGAGCTACTGGCTGAGTCTCAGAGATGCGATGGAGTACAAACGATAAGCCATACGGTGACTATATACGATACTTTAAACAATGTGAGGTCAATATAGTGTCCCGAGAGCTTGTCGCAAGAACTCGTCTGATAGTGACCATAACTCATATGTGAGGGCGGTATCACGCAGGATTGCTAGAGTCCATACCAAGGAGAGTGTACGAATATCCATATTTATTTAAACACTGCTACACGAAGACAAACCTCAATGGCAGGGATTTGTGCCCAAAAGGTCCTTGTCGTGACAATAGTTACAGTCGCGACAACGATATCTAGTCGCAACAAGAAGAACTTCTCAGGAATATGCCGAGACAAGTCACGAAAGTCGGAACGACTCGCGACTACATCCCGTCGATCTCCGAGACCGATCACAGCCACGTGCATAGACAAGTGACTCGAAAGTCAATCCCGGAAATGTCCGCTGACTCCAATGTCATCCAAAACTCCGATTGATCGGAATAGTCAGTCACATGCGATGTCGCGATAAGGCGTCATTGTGTCGTGATAGGTCGAAAACGCTCTAGACCTCTCGTGACTAAGGCTAAAACAGTAATAAGGCTCACGCTGAAGAGACGCGACTGCTACGGCATGTTGCAAATGGGTTTAAAGTCCTTAAAATAGAATGCCGGCCGTTTTCGTGGCCTTGTACATAATTCCTATTATTCAATTTCCTTATATAACATGTACTAAAATGGACTGTAAAGTAGTATAAAAGCAGAGTAGTTTTAACGCGTTCTGGACTGCATTTCCCTCATAGTTATTATTGCCGTGACTATTTTTGGTCACAGTAGTGATTTCTCACGAGTTTAGTGCACGTCTGGAGTTCTATTTATACGCGGAGATTTGTTTATACATTTCGAAGTTTGTACTTAGCCCCAACTCAGTTAGATAGTCAATACACGTTGTGATTGATAACCCAAAGTCATAAGCTTAAGTGCTGAACCAGAAAGTCTCTCGTGAGAAGCATCTCGCGATAAGTTTGTAATCCAGTTTGAAGTCGCGACAAAGTGTCAAAGCTTTAAATCAAAGGTACTACTAAGATTGTAGTCACTGTTGGAATTGTTCCAGTGAGTTCGGTCGCAGTCCCACGTCTAAAGGTACTATTGGAATCAGTCCAGTGAGGCTGATCGTAGTCACTGTTGGAATCGTTCCCGTGAGTTCGGTCGCAGTCCCACGTTACAAGAGAGTCCCGTGAGACCTCTAAGTTCAAGTCCAGTGTGGCTTCAAGTTGTCGGAATTAGCTTACGTGCGTTTGCGACTGAGTTTCGTTTCATTTCAAAACCCCCGCGATTAGTGTTTCTCTCACGAGAAGCTTTAGTTGTACTCACGAGTTCTACTCGCGATAGTCTTGAGATACAGTTTGATTTATCTTCTTTCATTGCACAATTGTCAACGGTGTATCTGCAGTCAATTCTGATTGACAGGACCCAAGTACATTAAATATTGAAGAGCACTTTGTGTAAGGGTTACTCCGGCACCAAATTTCAAGCTGAGCTGGAGCTTGGAGATAAATTTGATGGCTTACGAGATGTGCTATAATACATTCCCACGTCACAATTTTCTTCCGTTTCTGCATGTCGCGTCGCGTCCCCGCTGCCCGTTTAGTCTCAAAATGCCCCCCAAAGATGCGGCAAACTGGACCACCAACCCTGAGGACATCACCAACCTCTTAGCCTTCTTCCATAGACAGCGCAGCCGTGTTGGGGAGGGAGGGAATTGGGACAAAACAGTCCTTAACGAGGCTGCTACTTATATGGCCGGTTTGGGGCCACCGGCTAAGGGTGGGCCAAAGACGGCTGCTGCTATTGCCACAAAATGGGGGCAGGTGTGTGCTTGCATGTTGACAGCTATCACGATACTAATGAGTCTTCTATCCCAGATACGTAAAATATTCGAAGCCATCCTCCAGATGAAGCAGAAGGTGTATCCTGGGGCGTCAGGCTGGACGTACACCGACAACGGCGGTTTTAACGTCACAGATGAGACCCAGGATGCATGGGATAACTTTTCCAAAGCTCACCCAATCTTCAAACCGTTCGCGACATCTGGATGGGTTCATTTCAAGACAGTTGATGAGATTATGCCCTCGCGTGCCCGCAGTCGCTTCGTCTTCAGTGCTGGGTCTACCCAGCCTGTCGTGGAGGACCTCTCTTCCCAGTCTCAAAGCCAGGATGCCAATGACGTGTCGTCTGAGCGTTCTCAGCCACTCACAGAGTCGTGGTCCCAATCAGACTACAGCGAGTCCCAACCTGCCAGCAACAGCACGCCAGCCTCCCAGCCTGGTGCGACGCTGGCTGCTTCCCAGCATACTCCTGCTCCTTCTGTCCCTGTCACTCCCGCTTCAACCCTGAAGCGCCGGCCTTCCCACGACATTGACTCACCCTGGAGCAACAAACGTAGCAAGGTTACCGGTCCTGAATCGATCCTCGCTCTCAGCCGTTCTGTCGCAGGTGTTGGGAACGTGATCGAAAGTGTTTCGCACCGCAGAAATCATCTGCGATGTCTCCCACAAAGAAGGTCCAAGTGGCTCGGAAACTGGCACTGGACGATATGAACAGTGGGTATATCACGTCGGATGAGCGTGTCCGCCTCTCTATTCTGTTTGGCCGGGATAATACCGCTGCAGACGCGTACATTGCAGACGAAGAACCTTTTTTGCGGGCAGAGATTGCACGCGAGCTTCTGAACCCTACTCAAAATTTTGGCTTCTAAACTAGACCTGTAACTTAAACTACAACTAGTCTAGTGATTCGGGTTGAATCTCATAGTAGTGGTCCTCATCCACATCCATTCTCGCTGCCAAATACTCCAGGTAGTCATCCCACATAGCCTTTGCAATCTCCTCGCGCATAGTCTCTGCATGACGTTTCTCAGCTGGCGAAACACGAGCAGTAGAGGCAAGACATCCAAAGTCAATCTCCTGGTTTCGGCGGACACCCCGTGAACTGTCTTCTGCCTGCTCATCGATGATCCAGCGGTCAAGATCTGTTTCATCGTGTTCTAGAGTGAAATTGTGCAGTGCAACAAGAGCAGATGGAATTTTTGCCTGGACTTTCATGTTGTAGTGCGGTGGACGAGTGAGAATGGTCCAGCGGTGCTTGATGACACCGAATATGCATTCAACGACATTCCGGGCAGAGGCATGACGGAGATTGTATAGCTCTTTGTAGTTTGCAGGCCTGTAATGCATGAGAAAAAAATACACTGAACAAAAGAACAGCTACCGCAAATGTGCCCGTGCCCATTCAGCAAGATGATAGCGTGTCTGCCGATATGGCACTAGAAGCGCGTCGCATATCCCAAACCCTGCATCTGCCAGGTAGCATTTGCCCTCTGGGATAAAAAAGTCCCGCAGCCGAGCAGTCGAGTACATGAATGCATCGGCTGCACACCCATCCCATCCGCTTGTGAAGAAAAGAAAACGCATATTGAAGGACACAACTGCAAGGCAGTTCTGAGACACACCGCCTTTACGATTCCGAGCTGTGTGCAAGTCTTCAGCGGATGGCGAGCAATTGATGTGGGTACCGTCAATGGCACCAAGGACATTTTGGAAATATGGCCACCATTTGGGGTTGTGCCGGATAGCATCTGGTGGTGGATCATCTGCTTCAGGGAGCCGCACATATTTCGAATAGAATTCGTGCCCCGAAAAGATGTCAAGGACTTTTTGAAAATGCCTAGAATAAATTAAGGTAAAATGGGGGGGAAAAAAAACAGAGCTAAAACTCACTCGGATATGGTGCTGTGCAAGTGCTGGAAACGTTCTGCAACATGATCTATGGCAATCCCAGTGACACAAGTGTACAGGAAGATCGCCACAGATTCATCCAGGCCAATTCGAGAGTGTTGGGACTCTGAGTGGCCCATTGCACGAAGCTGAAGAATGAGAGCCAGAAATACATGACGGCGCATCCCAAGGGCAATGTAGATCCGCCCTGGATGTCCAGAAAGAAGCTCGTTAAGCCACGCACGGCCAGAAAGCGCAGAATCATGCAGGTCTTCCTTGCAGTAATGGGGATAGATATAGAGTCCCACACCAAGCACAATATACTGCAGGAGGGCCACGATTAGCAATCCAACCTTCCTGGCAGTCTCCTCGGGGCTCAGATTGGGACGGGGCATCGTGGAAGAGAGCAGAAAGTAAGATTATCATTGATATCAGTGGATAGGGGCTTATTACAGCACATCTCGTAAGCCATCAAATTTATCTCCGAGCTCCAGCTCAGCTTGAAATTTGGTGCTGGAGTAACCCTAATTTGTTTGTTGGTTGTGTGTTGGTTGTGGTTCGATTTGTGTGTCTCGTACACATCTATTGCATTGTGATTTTCACGACTATACTCAGGTGCACCATCTCACCGTACATTAACTTCTACCCTGCTTCATGCTGCCATTTTATTTTTATTTTTATTTTGGTGGTACATAGGCCAGTAGCAACTAACAATTGGTTAGCCCATGGCTATACTGGATTCTGATGTCCGCGTACCTGATTTGGCGGCTCCAAAATGAGCACGTTATATCTCGGGGTGGTGTTCCGGTGACAAAAGAGGAAATCATAAATAAATGGAAATTTACAGTGAACCAAAGACTACGAGTGGACATAGCACTGGCCAATAGGCCGATACGTGGTAAGAGGCCGGCACTGGCCAAACCACTGGTCCTCAGGACCTGGTCTGGAATCCTGGAGTCTGGACAATGAACATAGCTTACACTGCGGGCAAAAGCCAACACATGCACAAAACACATGCGTTCGACGCATGTGTTTCGCATGTGTGGGTCTTTCAAACAATGCCATGCAAAGGTCCCTTTGATGAAAAAAGGGTAGACAAAGCAAAGACAAAGGGCAGGCAGAATTTCCCAGCACCAGGGAAAATTTGCCCGCCCTTTGTCAGTCCTTTGTGTGGCCTTTGTTCATCAAAGAGCTGTTTAATTGTTTTGTTTGGCACAGGTGCACATGCGAACCACATGCATTGAACGCATGTGGTTTCCACATGCACTGGCCTTTGCCCGCGGTGTTACCGGCCAATTGGTTGCGGGAGCCCAGAGTTTTAGTGGGTAGCCGTGCGTTTACACAGCCAGCACCGGTAAAACAGCCGAGGCGTCGGGTAGCGTGATAGTCCCACACTGCCCTTCGGGCATGCGGAACACATTTCTCTGGGTGGTGGAAGCCACTCCCTATGGAGCTTACACTCCAACTTCTAATTTACTTTTGTTACAGTACACAAATAAAACTGTAAAATCGAAAATACTGTGTTTCTCCAGCTATCTCGACTCTCCCGACGCGCCCGTGGCATCCCGCACACTTCTTTAACACATCACCACGCACCTGCCGCACATAGCGCCAGCGCGGACTCTCATTCGACTTTAGGGCGTCCCGCGGGCTAGGTCCTATCCCCGAGTAAGTTTTAAACCGTCCCGTAGTGAATTAAACACGGAATTAATCGAAAACTAATAGAAGAATTAAATACCTGGGTTTCATTTTCATTTCAGGTACAGTTCTAGTCCAGATTAATTTTCCTCCTCTCAGCCTTCATTCCACCTGCAAAATTAATTTCCCTTCATTCAACACAAAATTAATTCCACTCCCAGCAAGTCTTGCATCCTTTCGTCCTGATTCACTGCAACTTATCCTTCAAGCTAGATTCATCGCCCCTTGCAATGCAAAATTAAGTCTACTTCGTAAGTTTCATTCTGGCTCGCTTTAGTTCATTCTCGCCGACTATTTCTTATATTTCATTTTGCCCGGAATTAATACTGACTTGTTAGTTTATGCTGTAGTACTGTTTACAATAGAAAGAAAATTAACACAAATTTGTTCTTAAAGAAAGACGGAATTAATATTATCTACTGATATCACTGGCAAATGTCCTCATCAATTTAGCGGCAGAGGACTCCCAGGATGACGAGGGCGACGCCATTCCTGCCCCACCCGGCGCACCTATGGCTTACTCATCCTCGACCGTTCTTGATGCATCCGCGCGGATTTCGGCTTACAAGAAATCTCGCTCAAGAAACTGTTTCGGTATCCTCCACCTGGGACCCAGGACTCGAACCTCGACTTTTTCTGGCGTGTAGGACGTGCTGGCATCAACGAGGAAGAGGCTGAGATGGCGAACGCGCAGGCCGAAGGTAGAGCCCCAGCACCAGAGCCGGAGGGCACGGAGCCTGGAACGAGTGTCATATTTCTTGAGTTGGCTACGGGTATGCTCTGTATGGGGTAGCGTAGGCTAGCGAGCTCAATGCTATGCAAAATGACGCTCACTGTGGAAGATGTTGAGCTGAAGAAAATAATTGCGGCGATTGGTTGCCTTCGGAGCTTTCGGTAGATGACTCGACAGGTCCATCAAAACGGGTCAATGATTGACCTTTTGCTTGACTTGTGGTCAAACCCCGGGTCCATGACACAACGTCCTCTGATGAAGTATCTAGTGCCAATGTCAAGTGCTAATCAAAAATATCAGATACCTAGTACTACAATTCCGACTCTCACAACAGGCGATTCAACTTCCTACAATCAGATCCCCGCCTCTTCTACATCAGGAGCCTCGGAGGCCATCGTTGATACAAACCCCACCGATCATCAAATCGATCCCACGGCATCCAAGAAGGAATCACAAGACTGGTGGTCTTGGTTGGACTTCTTCTGCCTTGGATTTCTTTCGAAAATTTGTGAAAGATATGATGTCATGATCAGATTCAGACAAGTGTATACCAGAAGAGTGGGATTGATGGCCAATGCGACTCGCTTAAATTAGGCGAGTCCCACTGTTGATCGTGTCCGCATCAACTGCCATCAACACATCATTCGCGGCATATCACGGCCCGTTGTGAGTTTTTTTTTTTTGGTGTATTAACACGTTTTAACGCGGTTTTCAACGAAATTTATCATTGGGGGGGGACACTGTTCCCCCCTCATTTGGCCTGACGGCACATCCAAATTTATTTATTCAATGCTTTTTCCAAACTTTCAAGTTTTCTAGCTCATTCCGAGTTTTTTAAAATTATTCTAGCACGGGGGAGCCCCCCCTTGACGCTCACCGCTAGGCCCATTGCATGGAGCTGAAAGAAAAAATTTAGAGCGTGTAATTGGATTCAAAGTGGATTCCAAGCCGTGACCAGAGGTTGAATTCATATGATGGGGCCGAAGAGCCGAGTCTCATTGGCAGGCGTCCCACTAACGAATTTTAGCCAAGGTCCCGAGTCCTACTGTTGGCCATTAGCCGAGAGCTAAACGAGTCGCACTGGTCATCAGTCGCACTCTTCTGGTCATTCCTCAATTCGGAGTCACATATTTGATACTTGGGATAATTCTCTCGACACAAGGTCAATCACAGTAAATACATGAAATTTGACATGATGAACTTATATAAATGTCCTAGGTAGTCCACAATCCCATTACTGCTCTCCTCCTGCTCTCCTCTGGCACTCACAGTGATTGCACCTAACCAAGCACCCCAAATGCCGGTAATGTCGCAGGGCCTCATAACAGTAAGTCTCTAAGCTGCAGCGGAATTTTGCACCAGAGAACTCATGTCGGCGTACTCAGTGGAAATAAAAACCTTTAGGAATCCCGCATCGTAATCCTTGCCTTCAAGGCCAAATTCAATCGGGAAACCGCCACCTGCACCGTAACCTATATGGGCAATTTCGCTGGCAGGATTGGGAGGTAGTTTGGGCAAGTGCAAGGCCTAATGAAACACCGAGAAACACCGACTGAGATGGAAGAATATAGCAGAAACATGACCCATACCTGAATGCTGAAGTCGGAAGGATCCATATAAAATATGTATAAAAAGGGATGACTCTGGAGCGGTTTGCTCCGAAGTCGAACACCGTACTTAATGCCTTCTTGGTTTCGTAGCGTGGCCATCCTATTGGAGAGAGAAAGAAGGTTTCTCTCAGGTTGCTCTGGTTCATGAAATCCGAGAAAGGTTGGTGGACCCAAACGAAAAAGAGATATCTCTGATTCTGAGTCAGAAAATATGCGGTCAGGGACATGTGTCGACATCTCTGACGCCGTGTAAGGGTCGCCATGATCATTGTGTCTTCCGAGATGATACCGAAAATGTGCAATCGCGTCGAGGGACCTCGGGAGATGATCGCGGACTTCATTCCAGTCCATGTGGATGACATGGCAGGACAGGTGACGGAGAAGTGGATCCAGGCTTTCGATGCGCAATTTTTCTCCGCTATCCAAAGTCTCCAAACTGAGAATGAGATCGGCGTGTTTTCGCACAGGCACGATGGTGAAACACGAATCAGTCATGGAAAGATCTGGTGGGAGGGGAAACGACGGTTCCAGAAATATTTTCATCCCCAGATTCATTATCGCGAGCGCTGCAGCCCCAGACGGAATATCTGTGGAACCATTGTGCACCTCCAGGATGGATGAGGACATGAGGATTTGTTCTATATGCAGAACGGCAGGAGGACTGTTAACTCTGAGATTTGTACCCCATGGATTGCCCATGCGGCAACCGTAAGTATATTGCCCATCATCTCTCTTGGTCAATCGGAATGCTTTGTTGTCGAGAGCAATAAGTGTTGTGAACAAGAATTGATTATTATTCCATTCGCACTGAGGATGCTGCACTGCGATACCGGAGGGGTTACATTTTGGGGGGACCATAGCGAGAAGGTCGGCGTATGTCGATGGTTTCCGGTTAAGACTCTTCACGAGTAACCTCGTGAAATAACCATCGAAAGCAGTCTCGCACTCTCCACATGCCGTGAGGAGGACATACTGACACAGGGGGGAAAGTAGGAGGCACTTGTCATAAGGGCATCCGACAGGCACTTGCATGGCACTTGCTACGGCATCCGACACACACGGCTGTCAGAGCGTGGCATTAGTTGGCCAGAGCGTGATGAGATACAATTTAAGCATCCAACCTTAAAGCTCAGTTAGTCCAGTGGTTTGAATGCATTCCTTGTTATGTAATTCCTTTATTTTGTGTCGCCGGTTTGATCCCCAATGCAACCTCTTTTTTGCCGGGTACTTTTTATTTGCTCCAACCCTCATCCCCACATTTTCAAACAGGTTTGGATTAGTTGTAGTTCACATCCTAAGCCTTTCAATTAGCAATATGGAAAATCAAGAAGAATATAAATAACTACTCAAGAATCCAGATTGATCCAGAGCTGTCAAGAGCCATGCAGATGCCACGCCGATGCCACAGCAAGTGCCTCTCAGATGCCCTTATGACAAGTGCCTCTTACTGTGTGACAGTCAATGCCCCCAAATCTTGGCGGCTTCGTGGTGCTGTCAAAGTTACTGCTGTCGCGAGTCCAAATGGCTCTGTCGATATCGGGGAACGGAAGATCATCTGGTGGAAGGTATCGTTCGAGTATATCTTTAGATCTTGTAGCACCACCAGAATGGCAAGAATCAAGGATAACAGTCTACAAATAGCAAGAATATATTAACAATGTCTTTGAACACCAGGCATAATACTCACGATGTTATTTCCTCTGCTGTGCACTAGCTCACGAAGTAGCGCAGCAATGGTAACATCAGGGATACCTGGAACTCCCTGTACAACGTCATTGACACGAGCACGCTGGTCGTAGGGACAAATCGTCTCGATTAAGCCATCGTTGGATACCCATCCAACAGGACCTGGGACACGACTGCCATGGCCAGCAAAGTAAAATATTATGATGTCTCCAGGGTTGATATTGGTATTTTCGATGAGGTGAGAACGGAAGTTGTCCAGGATGTCCTGACGCGTAGCAGCCTCGTTGTCCAGTCGACGGATGGGGTGTGTAGTGAACGTTGCCGTGATAAACGACTCAATCAAATTGGCATCGTTCACACACTCGTTCAGGCGCCACGTTTCATCATAAGCATACTGTGAACGAGAAGAGCATAAGAACATCGCGAGACAGTCGGGACTTGAGTCTCACTTCATCGATGGCAATAATGAGAGCGAACACGCTAAAGGACGATGTTGGACTCGATACGGATCTGGTCATTATTTGAGTACTCACCGAGTGTTAGTACTACCCATCGAGTAATGTGGAAGAGATGAAGATACTTGTCGCCAGGATATTTGTTTATAAGTAGTGATATCGAATTATCCCCATTCCTACGACACGTGAAGGAATGTCAGGTTGGACACAGAGCGCCGGTTCTTCAATAAGTGGGAATTTTAATTAGCTACACTTCTTTCAGTATCCCAAACCAAATACTTTGGCCTGAAACTCAATTAGATATATCTGATTTGGAACTCAACTAAATCTAATCTTATTTCTTTTATGATACTTGGAGAAGTGTAGCTAACTAAAATGTCCAGTTAATCCATGAACCAGCACTCTGATTGGCTGCTTGGGAATTAAGTGGGCATTTTATTTAGCTACACTTCTCCAAGTATAGTAAAAGAAAAGAAAAAGATTTAGTTGAGTTCTAAATCAGATATATTTATTTCAGTTTTGGGCCAAACTATTTGTTTTGGGATACTTAGAGAAGTGTAGCTAAATAAAATGCCCACTCAATTGAGGAACCAGCACTGTGACACTACTCGAAGATCACGGCAGCAGCGAAACAAGAATCGAAAATGAATATCGGAGGTCGTTATGCATCAAGTGGAAGGTGAGATGACAAGCGATGGAAAGTACCCGAATCTATGGTCGCCGATCTGATTAACAGCTTTTGAAGCCTCATGCAGGGTCGGGGATTGGCGGAAAGTCCTGTAACTATAATTATCGCAGAATAGCCACTGAGAAAAAGAAAAGGCCCGAGTTATATTGGTCGCTGATGCAGTTAACAGCTTTCTTCAAGTTAAAATAAACTAGCGCTTGAAGCCTCATGCAAGATGCCAGGAATGATTACAAATTCCAAAGAACGATTCAGGACTCTTCGGAAGTCAAGATTATCCGTCCTCTTAACGAAATCTCTCGAATTCATTTGCACATCTTTGGTCCCATCCCCTTTAGTAGTATTTCCATTGCGGTACCTCCATTGCTCTTTGCACAACGCAATTTCAACTCCCACGTTCTCGTAGTAATTCCACCACATTTCCCCATTCTCCTCGACGGAGCTCCGCATTCCCGCAGTCCTGTGGTTCAAGTGGCTCAGCGCGGCATATTAACAAGTATCATGTAGACACAAGAGCAACCGTGCCATTCGAGAATTAGCGTAAAGTCCTGTAACTATAATTATCACAGAATAGCTGCTGTTGGTCGCTGATGCAGTTAACAGCTTTCTTCAAGTTGAAATTAAACTAGCGCTCGAAGCCTCATGCGAGATAGCGAGGAAGGATTCAGGACTCTTCGAGCGCCAAGATGCTGGCGTATGATGAGGCCAAAAACGTAAGTCCAAGAAAGGATTGAACTGCTACACGCCTTATGTCCAATCGATCAATAGGCGCTATGAATTGCTATTGGGGGTCACTGTCACTGGCAGCACGGTATAAGTAAATCCCCGGTCCACGTTTATGCCACGCAGCAGTTAACAGCTAATCTCATGGAAAGTTCTCTAAATAATCCGTGCACCTCACCGATCGCAGTATGGCATTTGGCTGGACTACGCGTTCCTTCTAGATATCAGATGGGCCTCATTAAGATGCGAATTATTGCATCGTTCGAGTCTATGGCTTTGCAAGGCACCTTATAGTGTATTTTTATGCCAATGTCCATGTGCACGTCCTTCTCAAGGTTCAACGGAAGCATTGTATCGTTTGTATTCCCAATATGTATTTACAGACCTCGCAGTGCGCGATGCCGCACCTATGTAGCTCACATATCCCCACGCGTTAGAGTGGGAGGATTGGGCGTGCTCCGGCTGTAATTAGAGTCGCTTCGTGAATTAATCCAAACCTTCCGAAAACCTCCCGTGAGAAATTATTTTATTCCTCTTTCGGTCAGAACAGCAGCGCAGGCCAAAAGAAAAACCCGGAGCAATGTGGATGAACTACAAACCGATTAACGGCGGAGCTGGGAACAATACAGAACCTCAAACGAACATAGAAAAAGTAGGAAAGAGTTCATATTGGGTCTGGCTTAGTCTAACCTAATGCGGAGGGGGTTCCAAATAATGGAAAGAATGTAAATTTAAAACACTCACTGCCACGGCGGATCTGCCTAGTTATTTGTGCCTCAGCTGCTGTCGGGCGCGGTCACAGCCTGCCGGCCGGCCGTGAGCGAGGCCTACAGGTCCTGTGCATACTTTGCTAGCAGATCCTTTGAGTCGAAGTTCATCAGGAACATGTGCTCCGAGTTCAGCATTGACCTCCACCCCTGAGCCTCATCAATCGTAGACAACCGCACCGTCGCGATCATTGCGTGGCCCTAGCTGTTACACGAGGCATTCAGCATCCGGTACGAAGAGGAAGAAAGACCACGTACCACCGTTCTTCTCGAACGTCGGGCAGTCCATAGGTATCGAGTGCACATCATGAGGTCGGGGCCAGCCGAGGAGCTGTACAGTGGTGCTATTATGTTCTGCACGCGGTTGTTTGCGGTCAATATTGTACCAAATGACCTCAAATAAAATGTAGGCATGGAAGATGATCAATTTCAGAAACTCCCATGCCCTTTAAAACATGTACTTCCTAGGTAGTTTCGGAGAAATAAATAGATTTCATGTTTTCTGAGAAATCAACTTACCAGAACTGGAGCATATCAAAAAATGGTATACACAAACTAAAAGGACTTGCAAAGTAGAGCCTACTCACACTTTGGTTCAACCAAATTGATTGGGATTTGGGCTCACAATGTGCCCTGCAAGTCGGACATTTTGAACATTTTTGAGCATTTTGAGTGATTTCTAGTAAAAATAGGACATTTGTAGGCTATCGTTCGGGCCCAAATCCTATTCAATCTGCTTCAACTAAAATGTGAATAGGGTCCCCTCCGTGAGTCCTTTGAGGCTGTGTATACCATTTTTTGATATGCTCCAGTTCTGGAAAGTCGATTTCTCAGAAAACATGAAATGTATTTATTTCTCCAAAACCACCTAGAAAGCACCTAGCTTAAAGGGCACGGGAGTTTCTGAAATTGATCATCTTCCATGCCTACATTTTTTTTGAGGTCATTTGGTACAGTATTGACCGCAAACAACCACGTGCAGAACATAATAGCACCACTGTATGTATTGGTAGTGTGAGGGAAGCAGGACGCAACACGAAGTAAGGGATCGCACCCTTGTACGTACGAGAACTAGGGCTCCAATACCTCAGGCGCGCCCGTCCCCGCGAGCCAGTAGCGGTCTGACTGGAAGTTGTTCGAGTATTAGTGCCGCAGGTCTGTGCGCGCATCAGCTTCTCGCCATAATGCACCATGACGACGCTCACCTTGGGCCGGACACGGTAAGGCGCACCCAGCCAGCGACGACGCGCTCGACCGCCGCGACGACTGCACGGGACGACTCAACGAACGACAACCAGTCAAGGGCGAGCGTCCAGGGCGCTTATATTGATACAGAAAGCCAAGTAAAGGAGCAGGAACACGCACCCGACACCGGCTCCGTAATCGACGCGGGCGTGAAGCTCCTCGTGACGTATGACGGTTCCTTTGTAAATAAACATTTACGCGCGCGCACCTAAATTAGCGCGCGCGCGACCTATATTAGCGCGCGCGCGACCCCAAAGCCGCGCGCGCGCAGGTGTCATATCAGTAATAGGTATGGTATAGGTGTTCTGAATATGTACTATAACGTGTATACGTATACGATATAATCAATACAATAACGGTTGAATGGGAGTTGCAGGCTCAGCCGCCTACTGACAATACAACTGGGATCTCAATCGAACATAATACGCGACAAAACAGATCAACGGTAACGACACAGGCTGAGTGTGCTGTAATCTCATAGGCGGAAAGAGCAGTGCTTAAATCCTCGTTCTGGACAGAAGCACTGAGTCGCAGTTGAGCAGTGCTTACACTTGATGGAAAATAAAAACTTACCTGCATGGCCAATAGGTTCTCGAGCATCTATGCGCATTGTGGACGGGCTTCGCGTGTACTTGCAAAGGTAGCACCTGCAGCTGAATATTAGCATTCACCATGGTCGGCAAACCAAGCGATGACTCCGGTCTACTCCGGTACGCAACCCATGAATGGGATTTGGAGCGTAGGGACTCAGATGGGACTCGGTGCCAGGTTGACTTGCGCGTCACCAGGACGCCGTCGAGCTCGAGGTAATTCGGCTGTCGCAGCTGGACGGTGGCGGAGGGTGCGGGAAGTGGCACCTGAGAGACGCAAAGGTGCCGATATGATCCGATACGTAATTGATCCTCTTTCTTCCGGCTACCGCCGTTTGCTTTTGGTGTTATGCTTGTAGCTCGGCGAAGTGCTCAAGAACATTTCCCAACGCCCCTGAGTGTTACCGGGAGTTATTTTGAATTTTCCAACTTGTTGACTGGGATCAAGGCAGAGCACGCGTACGGAATAAATACAATATCCTGATTCTAAAAATATTATTGCCCCCACAAAGGTTCAAGTAAAGCAAAAATCATGGATGTGCCCTCGTCAACTTTGCAAGCTTACAGAACCAAATCTGCTACTACTCCCGAATAAAAAGTTAACAACAGTTCCTGCCTGAACAATCAGTGAGAACGGATCAATCCGATACATGTGGGAATGTTTGGTCCTGTCTCATTACGAACGCGTCAGCGCCCGTGACACGGTCTCAACTTCACCATGACATGTAACGAGTCCACCCATTTCCACGCATCGCCAACTTGCAACTCGGTACCCTGTCCAAGACCCGGCCCACCTCAGTCTCATTGTCTACCCCCACCAGAGACCCGGCGAGGTCGTGTCGGCAGGCCGATGGAGCTAACCCTGAACGAGCTGCGATGCTCAGGGACGTAGTCGAATGCGAGCGGATGAGGCTTGACGGTGCTCCAAGCGGTGGTGGCGTGGCCATGGTCATGTCGAGCACTGACTTTCGGCTCCTCTGCTTGAGAGCCGCTTGAGGACCACCACCCGCTTTGTTTTAGTGTCGTTCACCTTCCTTAGTCTGGACGATGTACATCGTCGCCCACTCGTAGCTGTCTAGTAAAGTAGCATTTGTACCTTGTATTTTAGAAGCCACCTGGCGCGCGCATATTTTTGTGGTCGCGCGCGCGTTAAACATGACGCGCGCGCGCAAAATAATATTTGTACAAACGAACTGTCATATGACGCACGTCGGCAGCTGGCGCGCGCGCCTTTCGGCAGGACGGCGACAAGTTGCGTCGTTCCACAGCAACCGTTGGTCAACCCCTCCCCGGACAGCTCACGTGATTTATATACATGTGCAAATATCGAAAACAAATTAATTTAATCATTTTTTGTCGCGATTCAGCACATAAAGAGAGGTTTTTTTTCTATAATTTTAAATCAAGAAAGGTTTGTGACACAGGTGTTGATTACATAGGCATTTCGTAGTGTGCACAACTGTGTTTCTTTGGTATATTTCTTACAACTAATATCACTTATTTTACATGCAACAATTATCTGCGTGAAGTCGGATGTTCACCGCTCAAACATGTCTGTGGACTTTGTTTCCTCTCCCAGACTGACGGTTTGTCAGATCCACTTGTTTAACTTTTTTCCTTGGTGCTTCGAGGTCCAAAAGTACGCTTCCATGAGCTGGCTCAGCACCTCATACCGGATTTTGATTGAACATGGGTGTTCTTTCACTCACAAGACTTCCATATGGCAGGTGAGGCTTCAAGAACACGCCATGGTCGCTGCCAAATGTTATAGTAGAAGTCCACTTGAATGTAAACAGCCACTTCAAAGTTGAGATTCCCCAGCTGACTTAAAATGCAGGCCTTCTGACTCAGTAATTTCCCAGATTCCGTACATTTATATCAGGTGCAGCAGGGTCCTATGCTTCACATTGCATAGATGTGTGATTACAAGTGGTTCTTCCAGGGACCATGTAAGTTTTTTGAACTGACCAAGCAGCTCAACCAGTGGAAACTCAATTGGAAACATACCAGTCTGGACTGCCCACTGTTTGTGCTCCAAGGCACTCATGCATTTAGTTTAAGAGATAGCTAGTGAGCCAATTGTAATGTAGGACACAGAGGTTGCTAGCAGGTACCCTCGAAGGAAGAAATATTATTCATTGTCTAATGTGGTAAGAAACAAATACTCGAAGCCCAACTACTCACTTCTTCGGACATATATCTTAAACTTCCAATTCTTCTTTGCTTCAATGTAGTCTCACATTGTGTTTAAACTATCCCCTGAATGGTGTTTAAGTGCACCTTGAGTCCAGTTAAACTAAACTATGTACTGGGCCTCTGGGGCATAATAAAAAAAGCTTTACATTCTTAGAACATCCTTCCCAGTTGGCCCAGTTGGATACTTGTTGCTCCGTTGCCCTGCTTATGTATGCAGGTGCTTGAGGCACAAGTTCGAGCCCCAGTGTAAAATGCCTTTTTGGCCCGTTTAAACACTGTTTAAACCGCGGGTTGAACGGCCGTGATGCCCGCACTGCGACGTTAAACCTGTTTAGATTAAACACCTGTTTAAACGGCAATTTGCGTCTAGACGCAATTTGTTTAAACAAATGTGCTATAGATTCTTTCTGCTTGCTCCCTTACAAATTAATACCTATCTATGTCTAGAATCCCTTTCTGGGCCAAGAGGATGAAGAAAAAGAAGAACACGTGGTAGGACTAATTTTTACTCCCCCAATTGAATTGTAACCGTCCCTAGGGCAATACTACCGAAGAAAAGTTCAAACAGGGTGCTCAGGAGGGGGGATGGCTAACTAAGAAAATATGAGTAGGCAGAAGTAATATTTTTACAGTGAGGGTACTCCTGTGCACTCAAAAAGGCACACCACATAACCCCAAACACCCACTTTTGCACCAACTGCGAAAGCAGAGAAATAACTGCGTCGTAGAGACAATGTTCGCAATCAATCTCTGATATTCCCAAAAAGGTAGCTGTCAGCTGCTTGACGCTTGGTCTCGCTAGCGTTGGCTTATTAGGCTTTGCATTATGGATGTGAGTGGTAGAAAAAGACAGATATTTTTTTTGAGCTGTGGAAATGCATTTTTGAGCCATTCTCCACTCTTTTATAAGACAGTGAAAAAGTTTTTTTTGGCTCAACCTGGACCCCCCCCCACTCAAAACTTGGACAGAACCGACCAGAACCGACCCCGAATCCTGACCGACCCTTTTTGAAAGGCGGTTCTCGAGTCGGTTCTCATATAGAAATATTCTCCTGCACTTCTCCATTTTTTTTAAAAAAAAATACATTCAGTTAAACACCCTCCTTGGTATATTCTAGAAATCCACTGGCTTCTCTGGCTTGATGGTCGGTGCTGGCAACAGACAGCTTGGATTTCCAGGACGGCTGCGTGGCTCAGGGGATTTTTTTTGGCTTCCCTATTTTTTTTACGAGCCTCAGTGGCGGCAATGGCGGCACATTCATAGGGGATGTGTTTGTCAGACGCCATGTACGGATACGGTGACTGGATGACTCCAAACTATGTAATAATACTCGGCAAATAAATAATATTAATGAGAAGAGAGGTGAGAGAGGCGGAGAACCGGAACCGTCTGCAGAACCGCCTCCAGAGTCGGTTCTGCATTTCAAGTCGGTTCTGATTTATGGACGGTTCTCCCACGCTTTAATAAATCGAGAACCGTTGACAGAACCGACTGTCAGAACCGTCCAAAATAGTTATTCTGACTGCCCCTATTAGACATTGCTGTCTAGGCTCACCTTCCATTGTGGAGAAATGGCGAAATTCTTCTGGTTCTTTGAAGCCAAGGTGACAGTCAGATTGAAATTCTGAAGAGGTAGTACGCTGCGTATTTGAAGCGCAAATTTGCTCGTCAAATGGTAAGGAATGGGCCGCACCGCAGCTGTTTTATTCAAAAAGTTCGTTTATTACTGATTCTCTGTGTTACAAAGTGTCCTGAAGGGAGAATAAAGATTCTGACGAGGCAGTACGATGCGCATTTCGAATTCGAATTGAATACGCACGGCCCCGAGGGAAACGGATGTGATTTGGGGACAGGGTGAGTGTTCTGAGAAAACGCGACCTAAGTTCTGCAAAAGGCTGTAATTGGTCGCTGATGCAGTTAACAGCTTTCTTCGAGTTATGTTAAACTAGCACACAAAGCTTCATGCCAGGGAGAAATGATGAAGGATTCGATCTACTCTTCCAAGTGCCAAGATACTGGGAACGATGACAGACGATGACACCATAAATGTAGTTAACAGGGATAATGTTCCATGATGGCTGGCAGTGGTATTAAACCGTTGTATCTCTTGCCGCCTCATCGGACCTTACGCAAAAGCGCACATCGCGAGCCTTGGTGAACGATGAGGAAATGAGCTGGAGAAAGAGTGTATATTATTCCACCGTGAATGATTGTTAGTCTCCGCATGGCTGCGTATGGATAAAAATAAACGGACGGGAACCTGGATCAGCGAGGCTGCAGTAAGGTAAGGGCTCAGGGTGCCGGTGGCGGGCGTACGAAAGGTTCAGTTAATTTGGCAATAATTTGATCTTCATGTCGTGTGCAAGGTCGACCATTACGAAGAATTCATCGATAAGCACATTCTGGCGCCTACTGATTGCAGTTCGGCTGCCTCCATGCTTCACAGTGGCGCTTTCTGACAGCTCCAAAGAAATCAGCAGGAAACCGCCGTGTCTCGTTTCCTCAGGTCTCATTGAAGATGCTGTTAACAATTAATTTGAATAATGCGATGAGGCAATGACGAACATGCGCTTGAAACATGTAAATTGCTGCAAGACTGCGAAGACGCCATACCCTTACAATTCCTTTGCAAGACTTCCCAATCCACGACTATGACCCAGTCCGATATTACCATTCCACCCGGCTTCATAGACAAGTTCGCAATTAATTTAATCTCCGATGACGGACATGTGCTCGTAATGTGTAAATTGCTACAACACGGCGGAGACGCCATCACCACCGCACCCTTACAGTTCCTATGCAAGACTTCCCAATCTACGACTATGACCCAGTCCGATATTACCATTCCACCCGTCTTCATCGACAACTTCGTAGGGTCTCCGATCAAAGACATCGCGGCGGATGGCGCAGCAGAATCGACGAATGATCCTTCCTCCAATTATCCAGCTTTGCCCCAGTCCTACGCCTTTCCTGACGCCGTTGTACCGTAAAAATACATTTAATTCAAATCCCCTCGTGACGCGTGACATGGTTCGGCCGTTTCAATAATTCGAGAGCAACCAACGAAAACGGTATGATGAAAATGGTACCAAGGATGAGCAAGGCCTCTACTTTCAGTATGAATGCACGGATGGTAATTGAACACAAGAAGCACGGAATAGGGGATCGTGCAGCCGTTTGACTTGACTTGTCGTGGATGATAAATGGAGGTAGCACGGCAGAGGTTATTTCAGCGTGACATGTGCGAGGATGCCGATCATACCCAATTGTTGGATACTCTCAGCGCTTCTGAAATATTAACAGATGAAATGATCACAACTCTTTATATATAGAAGAGACTGCTGGAAGCCGCGTGGCGCTCAGCGGTATAAATGCATTGACCCTTGTCCCGTTCATGCCCTTCTGACTTGCCCTCAACAGCATTCACTATGCCTCGCATGTGAGTTTGAATGCACTGTGTATAGTTGAACCATACACTGAGTACTCAACGTCTGCAGTATACATCTTCACAGTAACTATTCCTTTGAGCATGTAACACCATCCTTCTTCATCTGTCCTACACAGATATCGAAATCAAACCACTGTCCCTTCCGCATGTTGATCTCCCGGCAGACATGCAGATATTTGCCCAGCTCATTGTTGAAAAGCATATCATTCTACAAACGGTGCCATTGAACACAGAGCCAGGTCAAAACTCCTGGAGAATCAAGCCTTCGTGTATCATGTGAGTGCATGGTCTGCGTGCAGAGAAATGAGGTTGCAGTTAATGTCTGTTTCAGTCCAGCGCATGCTGAGAACTTCATCATTGCAATCATGCGCCACAGCAAAAGTCTTGGTACCCGCCTCCTTGGCTCAATCGAAATAGGGAGGGGCGAACCACTCACCTGTGGAGAAAACAGAAATTGTGCGTGTTTCTTTGATATTGAGGACTGGTCCACATTTGAGAACAATGATACTGTAGCCTTTTATTTAGATTTGATGAAAGTCAACTTTGACGGTCCCACACTTAGGTTGACAGCGTATTTCTCTGTCTCTGAGCCAACGCTCAACCGGGAATACAATAGGATTGAAATCTTGGAGAGTCACAGTAAGATATAGTGAAGCTTTTCTGCAAATTTTCTGAGTCTTCTACAGTCACATTTGTTGGTGGTGATTTCCAAACACTTGTCCGCCATCTTCTGCAGATGAATGAATCATCCAAAAAGGAAAGCCAACTGGATATTCTCAAGCTTTGGGTCATACATGAAAGGATTCTATTCATGCCCTTCATGAATGAATGGCGGGGCGGACTTCTCAATCATCTTGGTGACATATGCTTACAGCAATGGAAGGCATCCCACATGGTAGACTATCTGAACCAGTCAATCTATGCATATCAGGATGCAGTGCGGGATGACCCTGAAAATGCAACTTACCTGCAAGATCTTGGCACAGCACTACATCACCGCTTTCTGCAGCTTGGTGATGTCACCGACATCACAGAAACAGTGTCAACTTTTGATCAGGTTACAGACTTGGAGAAATCCATTGGTTTTTACAGACAAGCATTGGATGTATCTCATCCCAATCGGTCCAGTTCACTCAACAACCTCGCAAATGCGCTTTCGACGCGATTTGAGCGGACCGGTCAGCTGGCAGACTTGGAGGAATCCATTGCGTTTCACCAACAAGCATTGGAGCTTTTCCCTGGATCTCACCCTAACCGATCCAGTTCACTCAATAACCTCGCAAATGCGCTTTCGACACGATCACGATTTGAGCAGTCTGGTCAGCTGGCAGACTTGGAGGAATCCATTACTTTTCACCAACAAGCATTGGAGCTGAGACCTGGATCTCATCCTGACCGATCCAGCTCACTCAACAACCTCGCAAATACGCTTTTGATGCAATTTGAGCAGACCGGTCAGCTGGCAGACTTGGAGGAATCCATTGCTTTTCACCAACAAGCATTGGAGCTTTTCCCTGGATCTCACCCCAACCGATCTGGCTCACTCAACAACCTCGCTTCTGCGCTTAAGACACGATTTGAGCAGACAGGTCAGCTGGCAGACTTGGAGGAATCCATTGCTTTTCACCGACAAGCACTGGAGCTTTTCCCTGGATCTCACCCCAACCGATCTGGCTCACTCAACAACCTCGCTTCTGCGCTTAAGACACAATTTGAGCAGACTGGTCAGCTGGCAGACTTGGAGGAATCCATTGCTTTTCACCAACAAGCATTGGAGCTGAGACCTGGATCTCACCCCAACCGATCTGGCTCACTCAACAACCTCGCTTCTGCGCTCAAGGCACGATTTGAGCAGACAGGTCAGCTGGCAGACTTGGAGGAATCCATTGGTTTTCACCGACAAGCATTGGAGCTTTTGCCTGGATCCCACCCCAACCGATCCAGCTCACTCAACAACCTCGCTTCTGCGCTTTTGACACGATTTGAGCAGACTGGTCAGCTGGCAGACTTGGAGGAATCCATTGCTTTTTACCAACAAGCATTGGAGATTTTCCCTGGATGTCACCCCAACCGATCCAGCTCACTCAACAGTCTCGCTTCTGCGCTTACGACGCGATTTGAGCAGACCGGTCAGCTGGTATACTTGGAGGAATCCATTGCTTTTCACCGACAAGCATTGGAGCTGAGACCTGGATCTCACCCCAACCGATCCAGCTCACTCAACAACCTCGCAGCTGCGCTTTTGACGCGGTTTGAGCAGACCGGCCAGCTGGCAGACTTGGAGGAATCCATTGCTTTTCACCGACAAGCATTCGAGCTGAGACCTAGATCTCACCCCAACCGATCCAGCTCACTCAACAACCTCGCTTCTGCGCTTTGGACGCGATTTGAGCAGACCGGTCAGCTGGCAGACTTGGAGGAATCCATTGGTTTTCACCGACAAGCATTGGAGCTGAGACCTGGATCTCATCCTGACCGATCCAGCTCACTCGACAACCTCGCTTCTGCGCTTTGGACGCGATTTGAGCAGACCGGTCAGCTGGCAGACTTGGAGGAATCCATTCATTTTCACCGACAAGCATTGGAGCTTTTGCCTGGATCTCACCCCAACCGATCCAGCTCACTGAACAACCTCGCAAATGCGCTTTGGACGCGGTTTGAGCAGACCGGTCAGCTGGCAGACTTGGAGGAATCCATTACTTTTCACCAACAAGCATTGGAGCTGAGACCTGGATCTCACCCCAACCGATCCAGCTCACTCAACAACCTCGCTTCTGCGCTTTGGATGCGATTTGAGCAGACCGGTGAGCTGGCAGACCTGGAGGAATCCATTGCTTTTCACCAACAAGCATTGGAGCTTTTCCCTGGATCTCACCCCAACCGATCTGGCTCACTCAACAACCTCGCAAATGCGCTTTCGACGCGATTTGAGCAAACCGGTCAGCTGGCAGACTTGGAGGAATCCATTGCTTTTCACCGACAAGCATTGGAGCTTTTTCCTGGATCTCACCCCAACCGGTCCAGCTCACTCAACAACCTGGCTTCTGCGCTTTCGACGCGATTCGAGCAGACCAACAGAGAAGAAGGCCTCGTTTCAGCGTTGGATTCCGTTTATTCACCTGGGACTCTGAAGCCAACCACCCGATGAGCTTGGTTTAACCTTGTGGGTTTCTAACCATCATGCAACAAGTTTAATTGGGTTAATGGGTTCATCTATTCGATTTCAGGCACTACTAGCAGTTACCTGTACTAAGCTACGGCAGTAACTAGATACATTTAGACAGATGAATGAAGTCGACATTGTCAGTTTACTTGTTAGCACAATATAGTGGCGGCTATCACTCCGTGACAAGTTTGAGACCCAATTTCAGAAAATTTTACTGGCGGTCCAAATATTTGCCTAAGGTCAAGTGAACGGTACGAGAAGCACGGTAGAAGGTAAAGAAGAGATCCGCCCAGTCAAGACTGTGAAAACATCAATTATATTTTTTGTCTGCCAGACTTTGCGCTTTTTGGCTTGGGCAGGACGGTCCCTTGCGAAAGCATTTCATTGATCTTCTCAAACTGTAGAAGACCGTCATGTTTAGTTGCAAATTGGTGATTGACTTGCTACTGAGACTTGTCTCGAATCTAGGCAGTTTGCACGATGTACTGCGGCATGGATTAGACTTTGATCCTGGTCCCGAATCCTGCACCTTGTCCACGTATAAACTTGCACTTGATACCTCACCCCCGTCGCGCTACATTTCAAAAATCGCATTTTTTTCCGCGCTACAGGCCAAGTGGCCTTCGGACTATACTTACCTCATTGTGGCTCAAAACAACATCGGTCCCGTCGGCTGACAACCTCGGGGATATCCAAGGTCGATTCCCCACATGGATATACCCCTCCCCTTCAACTCCCTGCTCAAGCACCTGATTATAGGCTCCCCCACGGTGAAATCGTTGACCATGTTCAAAAGACCCTTTTTTCGCTACTCTTGGTCCTGTGGCACCCTCAAAAAATTCTCTCTATCCCCACATTTCTCCATGGCCTCGTCCCATCGAATGCCTTCATTTTGAGTCTATGCGCGCAATGTTCCGGCCTGAATTGCCTGAGATATTCAAAATTCGCGATCGGGGAGACGGAAAACTCCTGTTTTTGATGCGCCACAGTCCGAGCCTCGCGCTACGATTCTGTTTTTAATCTTAGAATCTACCGCTCGTAGCGCCGCGGCGCATCCCGCCCGCCCCAACACTCTACCTACCTACAGCCGCTACATCGTCTCCTGCATCTGCAGCGTCTTCGGCAATCTCGGCCGGCCGCTGCTCCCTCTACCACAGTGTTGCTTCGGCGCTACCGATGTCACTTCAATGGGCTACTGCCGCCGGCCTCTACTGCCCCTCCCCAACGCGCTACAAGCTACGCGCTACGACCCCTGTCGACTTCGACGTTACTACGCGACGTGTTTGTTTGCGTGTGCGTGTCGCCATCACCGCCTCTGACTCACAACTACCTCTGTCGCTGTAACCCTAGTCGCCTGCACCTTGTTACTATGCCATGCTACTGCTACCTCAAGACTAAGCCCCATCCATGGCTATCCGCCGAAGCCGACTCGAGGACTAAGGTCTGTCCTTCCCCTTTCTTGACCGAGAAGCAAACGAGAACGACCTCGAGCACGACCTCCATTTTGACGACCTTTTTACTCTTCTTTTTTCCTCCTCCCTTTTCTTCGCTCAATGTACCTATCCTCTCCTTCCCCTCTTCCTCTTCCTCTTCGCCTTCCCGTTTCTGTTTGCGTACGCGCAGTCATTGGACCTCCGCGCTCCAGCGTCCGCGTCCTCGGCTGCGTGAAGACGTCATCCCGCATCTGCGATGTGGTCTCCGGCGTCGCCGCTCATGCATCCGCCCACGCTGCCTCTTTCATCGCCCGTTGCCCGAACGTCGCGCACGACATCCCCGCGACCACCAGCGCCGCTCGCTGCACAAGCGAAGCCAATCGGCCCTCACCACGCCGCCCGCGCCACGCCCCCTCTCCCTCTCCAGACGTTGTATCACCCGCGCGCGCGACTACGGCATGCTACGTCACTGCGGCGACGTCGAGGTCGTCGCACTTGCCCGCTATAGCATTTTTCGACCCTGTATTACGCCCACGCGCTCCGTGATACGCCTACGCGCATCCACGCTGTCGGCCGCATGCGCAGCGTTGACGTCGGCATCCCTCGTCGCCCATGTCGCCTCCATCCCCCCCTCGCGCGCCTCGGCCGTCTTTGGCGCCCTCAGCGCTCGACGCTTATCCCTGCCACGATCACTAATACCTCCCACCAACACGGCGCGCACCGCCGGCGACCTTACACCTCCATGGGCGTGCCCAGCCGTCTTGACGAACGCCACCTCACACGCCGCCGTCATCCCTTCCCATATGCCCAGCGAAGTACCGTCTGCGATTCACGACATGCCTACCTGCTCGCGTCCCCAATCTGACCAGACTACCTCCGGCTCACCCGGTACCTGCCGCAGCCGTTTACAATCGACCACGTCGCCTTCGTCCTCTGCCCGACGCCAGCACCTCCGCGCACCCACTTGACCGTCGACCGCACTTAATGCGGCGGCGGTGCCGCGAGTGGGCAGCACGCAGCTCGCGATGTCCACCTTACTCTTGTGTTGTCGCATCCCCAAGCACCTCACTCGATTTTTCTGAAAATCCGCTTTTTTGGACTTCTTGCGAGCAAGGCTTGAACTCTCACTCAATCACTTCCTCGATTGGTGGCGCAAAGCGCCACACCGCGATCTATTATTCGATTTCTAGACTCCCCGTGAGCGTGTTTGTATAATCACTTCCTGATTCCAACCAAGATACCTCGCGCCCTCAAATCTATTTTTCGATTTCTGGGCTTCCAGATAACCACGTTAAGACTGCTCCGAGTTTCGACTCCACTTTCAGGCGGCCCACGGGCGGGGCTTCCGATGAGCACATACCCACTCTCGGCTTCCTTACAGTGGATTTCCGTATTTCTGCATCCATCCATCCCAGCACCCCTGTGCGCTGCTGTCCAATTTATTATTTGATTTTTAGGCTTCCCGCAAAAGACGTGATGTACTGAGCTGGAAGTAGAATATGGACATAAATGTTGCACTGAGAAGACTAACTACGCGAAACTCGGGAAATAAACGAGAGAAGAGGGCGACACAGTATTTTTCTTACTTTTAAAATTTTTGTTCGATTTTTGGACTTAACGCGAGCAAGATCTCGCAGTCAGTCGTTTATTTATCATCTCACTCTTGTATGATATCGAGCCCCAGCGCGGCGCGGAGCGCCGCTCTCCAAATTATCTTTCGATTTTTTGATTTCCCGACTAGAACCGAGGGCGGAAACTCACAAGAAACCTAACTGTTGGATCTGTCAGGCAATGACCGTTTATGTACCTCTACGGCGCGTAGCGCTGTGCCGTGAGTGATTATTCATTTTCTGGCCTTCCTGCGAGCGTCTAATTGATCTCTGGTTCCGACTAATATACCCCGCGCGCGAAGCGCCGCCCCCAAATTATCCTTCTATATTTAGAGTCCTCAAAAAACCTGCCACCTTCCGCCTCAAACTTGTTACTTTTGCTACTCTAATATTTCAGTGTGGGAGCTACAAAATTCGTGTAAGATTATTTAATTCTGCCTCGGGTGGCTGACGGTCCAAAGTTGGTACGGCGTCAGCGGCCCGGCGTGTGCAAACAACGCCCAAACAGTCAGCCACCCGTTTCGTCTTGCCTCCCGCCACCATCCCCCGCTGTCCGCATGTCCTGGAACCTCCCGGAATCGCCGGCACCCACCTCAAACCACCAGTATCTACGCTTTTCAAGCACAGGAGCGTCACAACTTCCACTTCCTTTGAGCTAGACGCCTAACTTGCTCATTTTGGAGTGTTCGTCATCGTAATGCCCCAAATCCCGCCAGTTCCGCCTGCCAACCGTCTCAAAACACCTTTATTCCTTGTCTACTACCATCCACGGACTCCCCTGAGCCACGCAGCCGCCGCCCACTGCGCCGACTTTCCTGCGAATCACGCCGTTTTCGGCGGCTCTGCGCGCAGCCTTGCAATTTTTTTATTTGATATTTGGACGTCCAGCGACCCGCCTCTCCAGAATCCCACTTCCCGCTCAGTTACTCTACTCGGGCCTCGCCCTCGCAGCGCGCAGCGCCGCTTGCTGAATTCTTTTTTCGATTCTTCGATTTTTGAGCATCCCGTGAACAGGGCCCGCGAGTCTTCACTCATATATCTCATTCCAATGCCCACTAAACTGTATTCTTGAATAGTGACCGTCTCGGCCGCTGAATGGGGCGTAGCGCCATTTTGCGATTATTTTTCGACTTTTGAGCGTCCCGCGAGCAAGTCCCTTGAGTCTTCACTCACTTTCAGCCTCGGCGTGGTGCCCTCAAGCTTTTATTGATTTTTTGCACGTCATGCAAGCAAGGCACGACTAGTCTACCTCATCCTTCCGTGATCAAGCTTCATTATACTTGGTGAGTGTCCGCTCTTTTATATCCCTTCTATTTGCGAACTGACTTTTGTTTCTTGCGCACACCCCAGTCTCTTCTACGGCGCGCAGCGCCGCGTCTCGATTTATTTTATATTATTGGGCTTCCCGCGAGCATACCCACGGTGAGCAGTTGGTCCTTTTATGTACTAGATTGCAGCCTCAAATTCTACGCCAGAATTCGAACTCAAGCCTTCGCTTCCCCGCGACCGACGCAGCGCGTGCTTTCAAAGTCTTTCCTACCTGGCAAAATCGATTTTTTGAAGCCCCGCGACGGTACTGGCTCAAAGCCGCGGCTTTGAAGGCTAGAAAGTCCAAATGAAACTCTTGCTTTCCCCTGCCGGACGCGGTGCCTTCTTTTAAGGACTTCTTGCGCTGCAGACTGAACTGCCGCGAACCTATGGCCTCAAAACCGCGACTTGTAAAGCCCAAGAAATCGAAATTGAGCCGTCGACTTCCCGCCACCGCACCCGCCGAGTTGGCGGGCAATTCCGGCACCTTCCGCACCTCCTTTTCGATTATTCTTGCCCGCTTCGTGGGCTGCAAGCTCAGAATTGATTCTTCAACTTCCCATGACCACTTGCCTGAAAAAATTACGCGAATCCGAAGACTTGCCACTGCAGCCGGCGTACTTGGTGCGCATGTCTACAAGCTCAGACTTGGTGTTCGACTCGCCGCGCGACCTGCCTCAAAATCCGCGCTGGGCCAGCAATCCAAAACTCGAGGCCACCCATCTCGTGCGATTTCCCGACTTGGCGCGTCATTTCTGGGACTTCTTGCCCATCTTCTATTCGGCTCGTCTCCCGGAGCTTTCGGCAAATCCCTCGTCTTCTCTGCCAATTCCAAGTGATTGCGCCCGCATCTGCCGGGTCCACCGACAACCTGACGCGTCTTTTCGGCGGTTTGAAGTGTCTTATCCACGATTGACGTGTCTCCCGCCTAACTTGACACGTCGCGACGCGCCTCCGGGTTTTCATCACTTCATCAAGAACGGTCCAAGCGTGGACTCGCACCCGCAAGGGGCACCAATAACGTACATTCTTGTGACTTTATTAGAAAACGAATACAACTGTTATCCAAATGAACAACGGACTTGTGATCAAAACGATGCAGGAAACTAACCCCCCCCCCCAAAAAAAAAACTTTTTTTTTCTGTGTGCATTTCCCGTACTGTAACCCATGCTCAAATAATCCCCTACATCGCGACGGAAAAAAAAAAACATAAAGGGGGGCGGGGGCGACGGAGAGACTTTCCTGTATTCTGATAATTTGATTCACTCAAAACACAAATTCTGCACCAAAATGCACGGACACTTATTCTCGAGTCTGTGCAGGTTGAGCAACATAACCTATACATCTGTATCTACAATGTCATTCCAGGAATATACAGTAAAAAGTCCGAATTACGAGAGGAAGAGCCCATAACCACGATAACGAAGATACAAAAGAAAAGAATTAGGTGATTTCCCAAAAAGGAAATAGCCACATCCCCGTTACTCGGAGCGAAGGGGTCGTAGTCGAAGGGGATGGGCTACGGGAGACGGAAGGATGCCAGGAACGGTGGGTGTGGGCGGCGTGCGAGGAGCAAGGACAACCGAGAGCGGGTTGCGTTTCTTGCTCTGACTTCTCATCTCGCCTCGCAGCTCTCGGAGTACAGGAAAGGAGAAAGCGGGAAGGAAACCACTTCGTCGAGGCGTCGCTCTCCATGTCGATGTGCGTCCCCCGGAGGCGCCGCGCTCTCGATGAGCAACACGATCCCGTAGAAGGTGCGAGCGGAAGGGATGGGTATTTACGCGTCGGCGGCGGTGGTACGAAAGAGAATGAAATGACCGCAAGCACGGACTCCGGAGTCGCGGAGAGTGGGGGAAGAAGGCGCAGCATTCCTTGAAGCGTGTTCATGGGCCCGAGCGTTAGCAAGACGCCGTGGATGGGGGGGTGGAGCAGCGAACGCATACTATCAGCTCCCCAGAGGTGCCGATCCAGCGTCTGCGGCCGCCCACACGATTGCGCCACGCGCCATCCCACATCAATGGGGGAAAAATTGACACTGCGCCGCGGAGCACCGACATGACAGCAATGGCTACCACGCATACGAATCGAGTCGCCGCGGCGAGAGTATACGGGAGATGCCCTCCCCACGAACGCACGCCCGCCACTCCACCAACACCCTCCAGATCCAAATCCTCCTTGACAAAGAGGGTGCGCGTACGTGTCGAGAACGCCGACTCGGTAGCCAAATGAGCATGAGGGTTGGTGATCTAAAGAGCTGGTGCTGGGAGATGGACGGTTGTGACGATGCCGAGGAACGCCGGAGCGGAGGCGAAGGACCAGGAGCGGGACACGTAGGCCAAATTGCGCGCGAGCATCGCTGCGGACTCCTCGCAGCCATCGCCCCAACGACCAGAGGATGTCGCCCATCCCGCGGGAGTTATTGTTGACGAAGCGTGGTGCAAAAAAGAATGACAGGCGCGAGAAGCTTGGTAGTAGCGTGAGCGAGAGGTCTATGATATGGAAGATGAATGCGTACCATCATCGTACCCGAGGCTTCCTGCACTCACTCCTCCTTCCCGCGCCTCCGCATCCATCTCGGTCGTCGTCGTCTTATCCCCCGTGAGCCACAGCTGCTTGGTCCCATGAATGAAGCGCAGTGCGACGAGAAGGAGACTCGTCCTATCAGGTGCGTCAGCACGACGAAGTAGTATACGAGTAAAAGCGCGGTGCACGTACCCTGATGAGGACAATCTCTCTGTCGACACACCACAGCTCGTCTGGAATATCGCGCACACAAGTTGCTGCAACCGGAAGCCGAACGTAGACAAGGAGCCTGTCGGGAGCATGAGTGAGCGGGACTATGATTGAAAGAAACCGCGTACCTATATGCAGCACTAGGTAGACAGACCCCACCCACCATGGAAGGCGCCTCGCGGACTGCCTTCCTAGGCGTGGATCCGGCGGAGGGCAGTCTCCTGTGGCCGCAGACTATACATACAGGGTGGGAGTACGCCACTGCATGAGTCTCTGCTCCACGACGCTCGCGAGGCGGAAACCGATGCGGCGTCATCTCCCGTGCGTCCCCAAGAGCTCGCTCTGCGCCCGCGAAACGACGAGCGCGCAGGCTGGCGACGAGAATAAAAGCGGCATACGGCCTGTACGCAGCGTCAGCGGGACGCAATAATGGATCTGGTAACGAAAGAAAGAGCAGCACGTACATGGGGAGTCTGTGGTGGGATAATCGTCCCACACCCGGAGGGCGCGTTTCTCCCACCATCAATCACCCACTGCCCCACCCCGCACTCCGACATCTCCCGCCCTCCCACTCGCGCCTTCGCGCCATTGTCGTCGTCCCACATCCGGAGGGCGCCCACCATCCACCATCCACCATCCACCATCCCCCACCCGTCATCTTGGCCGCACGTGCGAGGCGCGCGCAGAGATTGGGTCGTCGCAGGTGTGGGAGGAGCGAGAGCATCGCGAAAGGGCATGCGGAGCGCAGGCGCGAGTGTGTGTTTCGTCGTCGCACGTACGGAAGGAGCGTGAGCGGGCGTAGGGCGAAGGCACATCAGGCCACGCAGGGGGCGAGCCCAGGTACGAGAAGAGTGCAGGTCATTTGGTACGGATCGTATATGGGGGAGAAGCGTCTGGGGCGTACAGAGCGCGAGCCGGGTATGTATCTGCGAGGGGGCTTCGGACTGGGTCGTCGCGCGAATGGTGAAGGAATAGAGCTCGCAGCCGCATCTCGGGGAGTAGCACGTGCGCGTACGCCCCAGCGCGTCGAGGCGCCGCGATGGCTGAACGAGACTTCGGGAGGAAGATGGGGTAGGGAGGCGCGCGGAGAGCGGGAGCACCACTACCGCGTCCACCACCGAGTCCGACCGACGTATCCGACACCGCGCAAACACCCACTTGCGCGCCGCAGGGAGCCTCCCAATGCCCGCCGTGGCCGCGCAGAGGCAGTGGTGTATCAGACGAGAAATGCGGTGCCGTCGTCCCAGGGCGAGCATGGCGCAAATCGCGCACGTAGCCATGAGCTGCGATGCCGCAGCGGGACGCATGCGCGCTGGAAAAAAGAGAACGAACGCTGCGCAGGGACGACATCAGTGGACGAAGCGCGCGTGAAGGGGGAAGAAATGCGTACCAGTGTCCAGCTGTAGGCAGTAGTGGTATTGGATCGCCTTCCTCCGAGCTGCACCCTGCGCTCGACGCTGTATCCGCGTGCCCAAGCCATCGGGTATCCTAGGGAATGAAGCCGCGGGGTGAGCCATCCCGAGTTTGTTTATTCCGCGCGCGCTGCAGACGCGGGACGAGGACGTGCATGTGTGCGGTATATGGACGAAGGATCGACGAGGGCGTGAAGGGAGGTCCACCATGCGCCCTCCCGTCTCGCAAAAAGACGCCCGCTCTCGTTTCGACGCCTGCCGCTCGCATCGGGCCGTACGGATGTGTACGTCCATCTACCCATCCGTCCACACAAAATGCCCGGCGAGTAAATAGGACGCTAGCTGCCAGGGATGGATGCAAAGCGCGACGGAAGCGGGGAGTCGTGCGTAAAGAATCGTGCAGTCGAGACCATACGGGTAGAGCGGGAGATATCTTACATGAAAGCGCTCGCGAATGCCGAGTAGCTTTGCACGGGGTGGGGTCGGCTGCCAGCCGCGAGACGGAAGTGCATCAAGGGTAGCAGTATGACTTGTAAGCACGAGATAGCTCGTAGTCTCGATCTGTGCCAGTATTCAGAATGGTCTTGACAAGTAAGCGGATCGTACACACCATCTCCATGTTGTATTCCGGTTCGTTGACTATCCGGGCAGCCACGCGTCGCGTCTATCGTGACCCGCTGGGCATAAGCTCGTGCAGAAACGGTGTTCCTAGTCTCAAGCCCCAGAAACCGCAGAAAATTGCGCGAAGAGACAAGCCGGAAAAAACGAGTTTAGTTTATGATATTGTGGAGGCCCAGAGTCTGTATCTTGAGAGCTGAACGGAATACATTGTCGAAAGAGAAGTGGTTTGTATGGTGATGTTATGATCTCATGATATCGGCTCCGAGAGTCCCCGGTTGTTCCGAAACTTCACCACACCACGATTACTTACTCGAGGCGCTAGGGACTGCTCTGCTATAATTCCTCCGTATATTAATGATCTAAGCGGAAGCCTCACACGACTCCCATTTCAATTTGCGCATTCCACGGACTTCAAGACTAAGTCAGACTAAGAAGTTCTTTTGGATTTTTTTGCGCTACTCTGGAGTCTGCTTGGAGTCTGCACTCTCGGACACCGTCCCAACGGACACAACACCGGGCTGTGCAGTCGGAGAGTCTCGTATCTCCGGCCATTTACAATAACAGTAAAATTCCAACTTCAACCGCACTTAATCCATCGAGGTTTGTTTGAACACATCTATAGTCGAGTCTTACCCCCGCTCCTCAAATATCCACTCGCAATCGGTTTTTCAGCCACTCAAAGTCTCGCTGATGGCACGGTATCAAAATGCAGCGCACTCTCCGGTATCGGCGTCCAATTCACCAGAAACCATCCTTTCCTTTCTCTGAGCAGCGCTCTCGTCCATCTTTCACTGCCCTCAATGGCCATTCGAAAAATAACTAGCTAGTTATTTTCGAATGCGGGCTATATAATAGCTATTTTCCGAACGGCTCTGCATGCTTGTTCGCGCCCTCCAGATCTCTCGCACCACAATCCATCCCGTGTAGGGATTTGTCTCTGCCGATGGAAGATACCCACTACTTCAATTTACACTTCTTCTTCTGGCTTCACGTTGAACGCTCATGGCTCTACCATATACATGTCGCAATGCCCCGCTTAACTTGATCATTCCCAATTATGTTCTCATTCGTGGCTCGTCTGCCTTTTCGGTGTTCCTTTCGCCCTTTTTTAAAGTCCGGTATGGTCCGCGTCGATCTTTCTCCTCCGCCTCTCACTGGCCTAACCACCCAGCTTGCCTTCTAAACCTTAATTCAAACGCAGCGGTTCCTCTTTGCCGTCTCAGCAATTTGGTCCCAAGTTTTCAAAAACGCACACAACGACCAAAGAAAACAGAAAAAAAAACCTTTCCCTTGCCACAATAAATCCCCCGACATCTCACCCCTCAAAGCTGGATAATCCATTTGGGTGTGTGAATCAAAAGTCTTCGCGTCCATCTATCCCCGACTTCACACCCATCCTTATCCGTGGACCGTACATACCGCCATCATTGGTATTCCCTCCTGGGTAACCTTCTCGCCTTCCACTTATCATACTACTAGACTGCGTCGCACTTTCCCGTGCCAAATGAATTGTGTTCCGTTCTTTTTGTAGTGCGTTCCCCGATAAGTTCTCATCTCATCTTTTCAACCTATCAGTTCATGCGAGCGGGTTTAGCTCCCGTGACTTTCACATTCGCGCACCGCCCACGTGGCTAGGATTTTATTTCGTGATGCGAATTGGGTTCGCGTTGATTACAGTCGCATCTCTCGTCCCGAACAAAATACCTGTAGGCCAGGGATTTTACTGCACGCGATACCCTGCGTGGGGCAAGCATCTGCGATGAATTTATTTTATTTATTCCCGTTACGCCCACAATTACTGTACCGAGTCCTCAATTTGATTGCTGTGAATAGCGAGCTACAAATGTAGCAATTTGTTGTTCTTCTGCATTGTAAGTTGTGCGTCCACTCATGAGTTTTACCCCAAACCCGTTCTTTTTCGCTGATGCAGCGACGCTCTGGCAAACAAATATGCTGCCCGACCGCAAATCTGCCCTTAACCATAGAAATTGATTGACAACAATGACTAGCACATCGATGTTATAGTTCATTTGGTGGCTAGGGGATACTCAGTTGACTGAACTTAATAATGGGATTAGCGGAGCTTAAATTCAGTTGTTTCTAGTACGAAGTGAAAGAATGTTTGGCAAACAGTTGCCCTCAGAACTGACAACAAGGATAGATCGGGGAGCAATTGCCGCAACCTAGAGAAAAAAACATCCAAGGTTTGTTAAAAAAAAATAGAAGCGTCAAATATATTTACTGTTCTTTCCTAAAGAATTAAGAAAAAAATTACCCGCAAAGAAACAACAAACTATGCACCGATCGCACCTGGGCAGATTTTGACGGTGATATCGTTGACATTACAGCCTTCGGTCCGCATTGGCTCCGAGCGGCAATTGTGAATAGGGCGATGCCACGCGGTGTAAATGTGGCTTACAGCTTACAGCAATGGGGGCTTCGACAATTGGACATCTACCACGATGACGACCCCGCAGCCCATACCCCTGCCTGGCCCTCCAGCCACCAGGAACTCACCGGATCGACTGGCAAACCTCATCCTGACTTCCAAGACTTTGACGGCAACTGCAGAACTCCTGCCCTTTCCATATGTGAAAGGCGCTCTTGGCCCACTGATACCGTCTTGGAGGCCGTGCAGGTGTGTTCGGGCAGGCTGCAACTGTATGGAGGCATTTAAATACCTTGGGGTATTAGAAAATGAGGAAAAACCGAGATGATTTCGAGGACCTATGCGAGAGCTTTGTCAACACCGTGTCTATATTGGAGAAGATCATCCCGCATGGTGCCAATGCTACGAACAGTCTTAAAAGGCTCTGCGAGGATCTTCGAAGGTATGGCCATCACTCACATTGCTCATTCTATTCACATGATTTGAGCCAGTTTGCTCCAGGAAATTGAACTGAAAGTGGGACAGATCCAGAAAAATCAGAAGAGCCGAGTTCGAGGAATCCTCAAAGAATTCATCAAGTCTACCAGTATTGGTGATGAGTTGACCCGATACAAAACCCGAGTGGAGCAACTGCGTAGTGATTTTATGGTGAGTCAAGCTTTCCCAGTAGACCTCTATTGCTCATCTGTGTTTCAAGCTGATGTCAATGGCCCAACTCAACTCTGCTGCCCAGCTGAATGCCAATGGTATGTTCATCTCTCGTTTTGACTCCTATTCAACTGAGGCGCCGAATGAAGCGAGTGTATCTGCTACACAAGCTCCACTTCCTCCCATAACCACAGTCTGTCCCCCTCCTTCCCGCATGTTCCATGGAAGAAGAGACATCCTGGACAAATTGCATGCCTATTTTTCGCAGGATATTGGAAGGCGGCATGTATCACTGTTGCATGGACTTGGTGGTGCAGGGAAGACCCAAATTTGCCTGAAACTTGGGGTAAAGGGCCGTGGCTACGCCCGGCAGGAACTCGTACTTATGAGTGTAAATGTGAAAGCCATAAATATGATCAATTAAAACAAAGGGACCGAAGTAAGCTGATGGTGAATAATATAAAGTCGTGCTTTCAAGAGAGGTGTGGTAGCTAATCACAATACGGCACGACATGCGTCGTTCCTTCGGACATGATCTCTATAGAGTCATCAACTAAAAAATAAATAAAAATAATTATTAGTATAAGTTCAGATCGTCGGCGCAGTACTCACAGTCAAAGCCGAAATACATTACGTGATCCATGACTCGCTCCCATTTGCTTTTCGACAGAGGAGATCGGGTTTCCAAAAGCTCACAAGGCCGTTATTAAAGACGAAGCGGGGACAGCCAGAGAACTCACCTCAACTGTTGTGGGAATGCTGCAGGATATGGATCTGCCTCCGGTCAGACGTGGCAGGTGTGTTCAGTATGAATCGACATAAGCCAGTATTGATTTAGATGCAGAGTGACTTCCCGCAATATTCCATTTGTCCGTCAGCAGGCCTCCATCGTCGGGTTGGGAACCGATCAATTCACCAAGGCCCTGGAGAATATTCTGCAGGTTGCCATAGAGGTGGAATTAGCCTTCGACTCCAACGACGTCACATCTTGGACTCCAGCTCCGATATCCGATGAACTCGGCGATTCCATCCAAGCTTCGGCCCGCTATTTCACTCTTGCAAAGGACGCCCCTGCAAAACAGGTCGTTGAATTTAACAGCCATGTCGATCCGTCGGGGGTTCTGGGAGGAATGCTGTCTAAAGGCATATTCCATTGTGCCGACAATGATGTGAAGGACATGAACCTTGATGGGGGAAACTAAGCCATAACCATTTTAATGCCGACCGCGGGGTGACTGACTATTATTGCACAGGCTTTCGCTCAAAAATCCTTCAGGGTTCAGGGAGGGCGACATCGTAGAGATGGGGTTTAACGTGGTCGTTTTCAAGCCGCAGAGAGACGCGAAGGCGGTGGTGAAGCTAGTGATGAAATCACTCATTTTCCTGGACGGCACTCAAACGAGGGTAAGTTCCCCATTTTATCACTTTGTTTTATGCTTTATTATTAACCATATACCAGGATGCTCGTGTCCGCCAACGCATAGCTGAAGTAAAGGCCGAGAGGTACCTGATGGACGAGGTAGCAATCACGGCGAAGAAGGCCAAGAGGCGCTTGGGTATTGATGACAGTAATACAGGCGATGAGGAAAATAGGCGACCAGGACCGATCATTTTTGGGCAAACAGGTGATGAGTTCGACAGCGAGTTGGACGTGTAGACACGAGGCCCACACTTTGTCGTAGAGTATTAATTTGGATCGTACAATTTATTATAAATTTAGTCCAACACGTTCTATGCCCTAACGCCAGCCAAGCATTCTAGAAACCAAAGGGTGACCAGTATAAGGAAAATATCGAGCTGGCAAAGTACCAATAGTGGCAGGAACACACAAATGCAATCTCTGACAAATTTGGTGTCAACAAGTGATACCTGGAGCCATTGATCTCTTCAGCTTGTGCACGAACATGTTTTTACACTGAGCTTCCTTCCTAATTTATGGGAGGCAGAATGTATCAAGGGGTTAATCCAACCCCTGGGCATTTACCTGTCAGAGTACTATATTTATCCGTTATTTTTCGGACATAAACCTAGTTACAGTGCATTCCATGTGTCGTGGATCCTAGTCGGAGATTAAATTCTGAGAGCAGTGCGCTCATTCCATTGGGACAATTGACGAACAGCCTTGAATATTGATGACTGCGGGCTTCGCCGCGTAGTGGGCTACAAGATTAATATGAGTGTAAGCATAGGAATGTGGAAGATTAGCTCCCGATCGTGGGAGCCGGCGAAGAGCTGGTTGGCGTCGGTGATCCCCGATGGAATAAGGTTGGGGACCCCTTTTTTTACTCGGTGGTGACACAATGTATGGCCCTGTTAGCAACAGAGGGCAATACAGGGTGAGCAACTACACGTGATCTCTGTGCGGTCGGATTTTCCCTGACGGTCCGACGGAACAAACTGACGTGTTAATTGTTATGGCCATTTAAATTGAAGGGTGAGCATTTCTAACTACACAAGCAGTATATACTGAAGCGGTCGGAACTTAGGAAAGATATATATAGGCATATGAACGTGGAAGAGCAGTTTACCCGATCGCAGGAGCAGGTGAAACGTTCATGAAGTGTCGGTGATCGCAGATGAAACAATCCGAAGTGGCTAAAAAAATTTTTTGTCTTGTTTACACAAGTTATGATTTTTCACCGAGTAGGGGGTTTTTTTCCCCGAGTAACCATAACAAGGACAACGCCCAGCCACTATTTTCAATAGAAAAAATTGAAGCATGTTTAGGCACGGCCACTAAATATATTAAGCACTGCCACTAATAACTCCCTCAACGAAATCGGTCTCTAATGAAAATTTGATCAAATTTGGGTGCCCTCGAGTTTTGAAAGGGACGATCCCTATTACATAAGTACTCGTAATTCCTGGATGAAGCTGACAAATCTCGGTATGATGCTTAATACAACCCCATTTATGTGCACCATTAAGCTCTTATTTCAGGTTCACGGATGTCTTTTTCTTAGATGCCAGCATGGTTGATACAATCAAGAGTGGGCTCAAAAATATTGCTCTGACTTGGTCCATTGGAAGTGAAGCAGATGATGCTTCTCTCTGGCTAGCTTCATCTCAGGATGAATGGCTGCTGATATTTGACAATGCGGATGATCCCAGCATTGATCTGTTCAATTATTTCCCACAAAGCTCCAGGGGAAATATCTTGATAACCTCACGAAATCCAGAGCTTTATGTGCATGCACCAGATTCCCATCACCGCATCTCTGATATGGAAGAGGAAGATGCCGTAGGACTGTTACTGGCCAGTGCCATGCAACCTCTCAACACAGAAACAGAAAGTCTTGCAAGAGACATTGTCAAGGCATTTGTTCTTCACATCTTGGCCTATAATTTTCCTCATCTGCCCAAGGCCCTCTACTGTTTTCCCCTTGCAGTTGTCCAAGCGGGTGCATTTATTGCAAGAACTGGGACCCTAAGAAAATACCTTGCCGTGTTTGAGCAAAATTGTGCTCAACTTTTGAGTAGGGTGCCCTCCCAGTCCCATGACAGATATGCCCAGTCAGTATATACAACATGGGACATCAGCTTCAAGTGCTTGGGCCCAGTGGCAGCCAAATTCTTGCAGATATGCTCCTTTTTGCACCATGAGGGAATCTCAGAGGCCATTTTTTCAAGTGCCGCTGCATATGAACATGATTCATTGGGGCCTACAGAGGAACAAATAGAGGAGCCTCTTGAGTTCCTCAACTACTTTGTGACTCAGGCAGGGAGTTGGGATGATCTCCACTTCATTGATATAACCGCTGAAATCAAAGGACACTCATTGATCAACCAAGATCCAAATACCAACCTGTTCTCAATCCATCCCTTGGTCCATGACTGGAGCAGAAAGACCATCATGGATCCCACTTCCATTCAAGAATGCTCTGCAGCTATACTTGCAATGGCGACAATGTCAACACTGCATGACCAAGTGTTCCACATCAGCCTCCTGCCCCACCTCAATTCTGTTCTCCACGGAGACCATCAGCTGGGCCACAAATTTCCTCGTCCTTTTCAGCGGATATTCTATGACACCGGTCATTTTTACCGTTCCCAGGAACTCTGTGTGGCTCTACTTGAAAATAGAAAGCTCACCTTAGGCAATGAGCATTCAGACACACTGGTTGCAATGTCAAATCTTGCAGCCACATATTGGAAGTTAGGCAAATTTACAGAGGCATTGGAGCTTGATGTAGTGGTGCTGGAAAAGAGGGAACAGATATTGGGCCTAGAACATCCCAATACTCTGACGGCCATGTCAAGTCTTGCGATCATTTCTCATGATTTGGGCAAACTCACAGATGCAGAGGAGCTCAAAGTAGTGGTGCTGGAAAAGAGGAAACAGATATTGGGAACAGAGCATCTGGAGACTCTGGATGCCATGTCAAGTCTTGCAACCACATATTGGAAGCTAGGCAAATTTACAGAGGCACTGGAGCTTGATGTAGCGGTGCTAGAAAAGAGGAAACAGATCTTGGGCACAGATCATCCTCATACTCTGCATTCTATGTCAGAGCTTGCAACCACATATTGGACACTGGGTAAATTTATGGATGCTGAAGCACTGGAGGTAGCTGTGCTGGAAAAAAGGAAGCAACTCTTTGGGACAGCATCCAAGCACTTTGGATTCAATGAGAAACTTGGCATTAACCTACAGGGAACTGGGGAATTTCACAGAGGCAGAGCATCTCCTCTTGACTGTGCTTGAAAAGACAACCTCAACCTTAGGCCTGGAGCATAAGGAAACCCTTGCTGCTCAGGAAGAGTTGACTGAATTGCAAAAGCACATTGAACACTATAGCATTCAAATATCCTCTGATTCCACCTAATATTGTACAGGACTGCTTCCCCTATATATCACTTGAGTTCTTCTTCCATAGTCCAGATTTATGAATCCTGATTCTTCTGTGAGAAGACACCCTTATGCTTCGAGACAAAGATCAATGATTATTCACGCTTAGTCTTGATGTAAGTAACTCAGTTGTGCTACTGACGACTCGTAAAGTTTCTGTGACAAAAAATAGATATATAGGCCAGTACCAGGTAAATGAGGTTGAGTTGCTGAGGTTTTCGGGCTTGGAATGAAGGGATGAATAATAAGTTACGACGTGCAGTTCGGACTTTGCCAGCGTGGGGTGGTTGATCGAAAATTTGATCCCAGGATGTATTACCGTGATGGTCCCATTGAGGAACATAACCTACATACATTTGCCTCTACACGCCAGGACTATATTGCTACAAGTCTACAGGCAACGCAAACACCAAATATTAATGTTTCTTATCCGCACATTAATGACAAGACTATACATAAAAAACTCCCACTGTCCGTATTAGAGAGTAAACGAAACAGTAAAAAGTACGAATTACGAGAGGAAGAGCCCATACATAATAACAAAGATACAATAGGTGATTTCCCAACAAGAAAATAGCCACAGCAGCGTACTCGGAGTGAAGGGGTAGCCGAAGGAGGTGGACTATGGGAGACGGAAGCGGTGGGCGTGCGAGGGGGCAGCGGATAGTGCGGAGACGGAGGCTTGACTTCCCATCTCCTCTCGCAAGACGCGGAGTGGGAGCTTGGAAGGAAAGCGCGTCCGCTCTCCTTGTCGGCGCGCGTACTCCCGGAGCCGCCGTGCAACACGATTTGTAGTGGGAGGGTATTTCAGGCGTCGGGTGGTACAGAAGAGGAGATGACACATGCGAAACGCGCCGATGATCGCGAGTTACAAACTGGAGAGTGGGGTAAGAAGGCGGGACAATACCGCGTAGTCATCCTCCCTAACCCTGCTGCGCAAACCCTCTCGTTCTCTCGCCGCATCCCTTCAACCATATACGCCACCACAAACACCGACGCCACGTCGCTGAGCTGCGCGGACAAAGGCAGGGATGGGGCACGGTGTCATGCGAAGCGGGGAGAGTGCATATACGACTGCACCTTCCCGCCTACGCGTCTCCGTATCTAAATCCATAACGGCGTCCGCAGGTGGGTGCACGCGGTCGGCGGCCTCAACGAAGAGGGGCGTGCCCGCCTCGACGAAGAGGGTCGAGAACGCCGGCTCGAGCAGGGGATAAGCGATGGGCGTCTCAGCAGGCGGTGGCGGGGGAGGTTGTGAGGGGCGGAGGTGGAGAGACCGGGATGAACTCGAGCAGGGGATAAGCGATGGAGGCGGTGGCGGGGGAGGTTGTTGAGGAGCGGCCGGGGGCGGAGGTGGAGCTGAGACGCGGGGCGAAACGCGCATGTCCTAGCCACCGCGCCGATTATCAGGTGGTTGTCGTGTATCCCCTCTGACGGAGCGCGATTGGAAGAAGAAGAATGAAAGGGGGCGAGAAGCTTGGCCGTAGTAGCGCGAACGAATGGAAGACGAGCCGGCAAAAGAGGTATCTGCGCCTTCCTCCTTACCCCCGCGCCTCTGCACCAATCTCGTGAGCCACAGCTGCTCGAGCTCGTGCAGGAGGTGAGAGAAGACGTAGCCTATCGGGCGTGTCAGCACGACGAAGTAAGAGTAATATTACGTGGCACCTACCCTCCCCCTGCCGACGGACGACCCGTCCTCTCTGTCGGAAACGTCAGCGACAACAGCAGCATGTAAAAGAGGAGGGCGTAACGCTCTCCTTCGCCATCTCTCCAAAGGAAGACACCCTCGTCGCCTTCCGCGGCATGGTATCCGTATCTTGTCGTTCGTACTCGAGACTGCGGACTATCCGGACAGAGAGGGACTCTGCTACTGCATGCATCTATGCTCGCGAGGGCACGCGCCGTCGGAAGGCGTGCAATAGCATCCTCAGTGCGTCCTCGGGGCGTCGCGACGAGAATAGAAGAAGGCGACGTACGGGCTGTTACGCAGCCTTAGCAGGATGCAATGGGTCTGGTGATGAAAGAGCGGCACGTACATGGGAAGTCTGTGGTGGGATGGATGATTGCCTTCGCGCCATCGTCGTCGCGCCTAATCCGGAGGGCGCATCTTGAAAAGGCACGGTGCAGCGTAGGTGGCGAAGGTACATCGAGACGTGCAGAGCGGGGGGCGCGGATTGGGCCGTTGCGGATGTGGGAGGAGCGGGAGGATCGCGAAGGGGCATGCGGAGCGCGTGCGCAAGAGAGCGTGTTTCGTCGTCGCGCGTATGGGAGGAGCGTGAGCGGGCCTAGGGCGAAGGCGCATCAGGCCGCGTAGGGGAGAGCCCAGGTACGGGAAGAGCATGAGTCATTTGGTACGCATTGTATATAGTTGGGGAGGCGTGGATTCGGTGGTCGTCGTTGCGCGTATGGGAGGAGCGCGAGCCGGGTACGTATCTGCGAGGGGGCTTGCAGGCGCGAGCGTGGACTGGGTCGTCGCACGGATGACGAGGGAATGGCAGGGAATGTGCGCGTCCGCCCCAGCGCGTCGGGGAAGATGAGCATGGTGGCGGAAAGAGAGTGCGTATGCACGGCAAGCCGGCCCGCCCGGCCGCTCTACAGCTGTGATTGGGATTCCTATAAGTAATGAAAAGGTAATTGGATAAATAAATTGTGTAGCCCGCTGCGCAGCAAGGCTCGCTATGGTTAATCTCCCGGGCTCTGACAGTCCATTAATTATGTGTTCCAAGGGAATGAGCGAACCGCTCTCGGACTTTAATTACCAGAGACTGGTAAAGAACTGCAAGATCTGCCGCATCTAATAGAGAATATTGTCCTTGCTTGTTCAAAACAGAGTTCCAAGTGCTCTTTATTAAAATGTATAGCTGAAGCCAAAACTCTGACAGGCAACCACAGTCATTCGAGCCGGGTCAACTGTATTTATAGTTTTACGACCCCCGTAAAATTGGGACGGACACCACATAAAGCTCAGGTTAGAATAGCATTCAAACTAGGGGAGACCTCGCATTTGATTCAGGCCATAAGCATACCAGCGTAGCAAACAAAAAAATCGTTTGAAAATAAGGAAAAAAAAACCTCACCCCTAAATTGGATGCTGGAATCAAGCTGCAGATATAGAATCTATCTACTGACTATGGGATAGTATTTCAGATCTGTCTGTTGTAGCTCGTGAATCAAGCGTGAATTAGAACAGTATTGATTCAGTTGAAGCACTCTTCGCAAATCTTGACGGAATAAAAATAAAATGAAATAAAAATGAAATAAATTAGATTACACAGAAACGAACCAAATTGTTGAAGCAGGTGCGTCCGGCTCAGACTAAGTGGACTTCTACACAATTAAGATCTCAAGTTAAATTGAATCGACGCGTAGCGAGAGGTGTCGTAAATCTCGACTGTAAACAGAGCCTAGTGTTCATCTGAAGCGTTGGTCATTCAGGCCTGCATGATCACGTTGAACTGACTGCTGAACCAACACTCTTACGATCTCAAATTTGAATGCAAAGGAGAAGATTGATTAAACCAGTACAAGTTATAGAGCGTAGATAACTGTCTCTCGCGAGGAAAAATAATGATGTAAGTAGAGCTATAGCTGTCAACGACAACAAGTCCAACACGAATAGTCTGCGCGCCGAGAAGTCAGGCCAGTAAAGATAAATGAGCACGATGTTTTGAGACGCTGAACCTCTCGATCCACGCTGCAGCAAATGAATGAAAGTATTCAAATATCGAAATATGTTACTCACCTTGTACACTAGAAGCCAAAGGCGAATGAGTGCAATAAACATGGGTGATGATACATACCTGTTGAGCCTCGAGTCTACGCGACTTGAACATGAAGTCCTCAACGTCGGTTGACGCCTGGGTTGACCCAACTCAGGAAAGATAAATTGGAACAATGAGGAAGGATACAAGATCCTGGTGAATAACTGAAGCGTCTCTTGAAGAGTTGAATCTGAAGGAGAAAGGCAAATTAGTAATTCATACGAAGCTCAAACCCAAATTGTACATTAGCATAGTTTCAATCAGTCAGTCCAACTTGAAAAAAAAGCGTAAATAAAATTGCATGAGGACCCTGGGTGCAAGGAAAGGCTGCTTATCGTTTGAAGGCGGCCTCCTCGCGTTTGAACTGGCATAGCTTCAGCATATAAATTTGAATAAAGCAGTCAGTAAGCAACGAAATAAATTGATCAAGAAAATGTACCATGAAATAAATGGCCGGTAGTCACGGTGTTTGAAGGACTCTCGAGTTGGTTGAACCCAGACTCGCATAGTCACGGTATAAAGTCTGTGAATAAAAGCTTCATGAGCAACAAATCAAATGATATAAAATGAGTAAGGGTGCTGAGAGACTCGCAATTGGTTGGATTGAGCTTGCCTGATTTCGGGTTCAGTAAGCGATGAATCAAGGAGTACAATAAGAAAGTTTACCTTGAATCCCAACGACAGAATCTCGGCGCATTTAAGCACTCGGGAGTATTGCGCACAAGGATCTGAATGAAAAATGTCAGTGGGAAACTAAATAAAGACTAGAAAAAAGAAAAAAAGCAGTGTAATGGGAATATGGCAGTAGACTAACAAACGGACAATGGAGTGCGAAGAGTTGCCCCCCGATTATTTTTATTTATTCGATTTTGGGGCTTCCGGCAAACCACGCTAAGACTGCCACCACCCTCCGAGTTCCGACTCCGTTTTCACGCGGCCCGCGATCCAGAACGTCCCAAAACCAACTGACTTGTGTTACTAGCGTAGCGCCGCGTTCGCAGACGCCCCGCGCGCAAAGCCGGCGAGCTTTCGGCCATTTATCTCATCCTAAAACCGCCTGACTTTTATTCTTTATGCCAGGCAATTCAGCGGCCCCGGAATTTCATTCAATTGTTCGTAGTCTAATCCCAAGTGAAATCGCGACGTACAAGCCCAGGAAATCAAATTTGAGCTATGGACTTCCCACGACTGGGTGGATTCCAGGAGGTTAAAACGGAGCTGTATGAAAATTCCATCGGGACTTAGCAAAGTTGCATGTGAGAATTTGCGAAATTAAGGTGACTGCATTGAATAGTGAATAACGAGTCAGTTGGTATTGATTTCGTGGTGGACCTGCGAAAAAAAAGTCGCATTAGGAGGGATTGAATATCACGGATAACACGTAGCTGGATAAAAATTCCATTAGAACCGATAGCACTCTGAATGGCCAGTCATAAGTCGTTCAAGGTAATTAGACTAGAAGTAATACATTAGGACAACACGGCTGATTTTTCCATACAAAATACCTGGATCCAATGCACAGGCAATAGATTGTGGTTAAGGGTGAGGTGACGGGATTAGAAATAAAATAGGCTGTTAGAGAACCGGCTAGCCGACGGAAGCCGAGCCGCGCTAACACTACCGCAGAATACATACTGGGATACTTCCCCACCCCGGCGTTCCTCAGCGGGACCGTGCCGTGTAATCCTACCTACCTACCTACCTACCTAAATGTCTCTTGCCAGGTACGATTAATGCAAGACAATACATAAAAAATCCCAGTAAACTGTAAACGAACAGTAAAAAGTCCGAATTACGACAGGAGAGCCCATAGCCATAATAACGAAGATACAATAGGCGATTTCCCAAAAAGGAAATAGCCACATCCACCGTACTCGGAGTGAAGGGGCCATAGTCGAAGGAGGTGGGCTATGGGAGACGGAAGCGGTGGGCGTGGGCGTGGGCGTGGGCGGGGTGCGAGGGGAGCGAGAGCGCGAGCAGCCCATCTCCCCTCGCAAGATGCGGAGTGGCAAGGAAAGCGCGCCAGTCGCGATCGAGGCGCCGCTCTCCTTGGTCGACCTTGGTCGACGTGCGTCGCCCTCTCCTTGTCGATGCACGTCCCCTGGCTCTCGACGAGCAACGCGATTTTGTAGTAGGTCCGGTGGGACGGGATTCAGGCGTCGCCAGCGGCAGCAGTGGTATAGAAGAGGCCGACACTGACGCCGCTGCGCGGACAAAGGCGGGTGCATGCGCAAGACAGTCGTCGGAGAGTGCACGAGTGCCCTTCCCGTCCACGCGCACTCGGCGGCGCGTCCGCATCTCCGGATCTAAATCCACAATGCCGTCCGCAGGTAGGGCGCGCGGGTCGAGTACCCGCGGTCGGCGGCCTCGACGAAGAGGGGCGCGTACCGGCTTGGTAGCAAACGAGCATGGGATAAGCGATGGGGGCGGTGGTGGGGGGAGGTTGAGACATTGTCGAGGAACGGCCGGGGTGGAGGTGAGCTGAGACCGGGGATGAAACGCGCAATGGGCGACATGCCCTCCCAGCCACCGCGCCGATGTCCAGGTGGTGTCGTGTTTCCCGCGGGAGCTATCGCTGACGGAGCGCGATGGGAAGAAGAGTCAAAAGGTGCTGGTAGTAAGTAGCGTTAGCAAGAAGTACGGTATGCATATGTAGAAAGATAGAACAGACCTATCGAGCACACCGCCGCATGCCATCTCCGCCCAATCCCACACCTGCGCGCTCGGTGTCG